>CAOKZL010000966.1:0-600000 GCA_948472985.1 Iguana delicatissima
TCAGTATGGCCCCCCCATCAGAGTTTAGTCTTGCTGACAACTTGGAGTTTTCTTAGAGAAGCCACAAATGAAGCTGTTGCCTACCCTAAGAGATCTATGTAGCACCAGCAACCCTGAGGAGCCATCAGCATTAGACATCCTCATGTCAGGAGCAGAGGTTGCTTGGAGTCCTGGCCAGCTATGCCTTCCCACCAGTCCTAAAACCACTGGAGCAGAGAACAATAGTTTCCTGAAAAAGTGCCCATCTAGCTCTTCATGCGTGTATTTATGAGAATGTACATACCTGTCAGGTCAGGACCTATCTAAGAATGATGCCCTGGTCTCATTTAAAAATCACTGCTAAATCAATATTTCCTTTATAGTCTCTGTTCAAAGCCATCCTTCATCAGGACAATTAACTTCTTTGTCACATCCGTGACATCCAGAACACCAACAAAGATGGCTTGAAGCTGAAATTTGGGTTCAGCGTCACAGTACTCAAACAATTGTCCATTGCTTCTTATCCATTGGGCCTACTCAGTGAGATGAAGCAAACCCCACATGTTGTACTCATCCTGGCCCTGTGCAACTCTAGTAACAGGTATGATCATTAAGCCCTCTGTGATACCGTTAGTCCCTGGGTACTCAATGTTGATATAACAGCTCCATCAGCTTCTCAGCATCAAAGTTCCAGCTCCTCATTGACTGGCTTGAATGGGACAGTTTGTTTATTTGAAATACTTCTATAGAAAGCTTGGAAAGGTTAGTTTCCGAACTATAGCCTAAAATTTCCTAGGTGATTGGCCATGTTGACTGGAAATTCTGGAAATCATAGCCCAGGAAAACAACTTTTCAGGTTTTGCTTCTATACTACCATTCCATGAAGATTCACAGGGTCATATATAAGAAAATGATAAAATACAATAATATAAAACAAAAATCAGTCAGTAATACAAACAATAGGACATCAGGAACAGTGATTAAAAACAAATCATAGTGTTCAGAAGAATGGATTGAGTAGATCCGCCAACCAGCTTAGACTATATAGATCTTCACCCTTCCATCTCTCTCTCTCTCTCTCTCTCTCTCTGTGTGTTTGTGTATTAAAAGCACAACATGGACAAAATCTATCACATTAAAAAAACCTGTGAATTGCAATTCCACCAATGTCATATATGATTGAATGTCAGAACACTGGTGGGCCATGTAAAGTGGCAAAAAACACCACTGATCAATGCATAAGTTTTGGGAACCATAAGTCAGCAATCACCACCAAGAAGTTGGACCAACCAGTTGTAAGATGTTTAATTCTGAAGGACACAGACTTTTTGACATGGCTATATTTCTAACACGGATACCCCATGTTCCAACCATGCTTGAGAAAAGAGTAATCTAGATCTACAGACTTGACACTTAGGCCATTTCCGCACCGGGCTTTTAAAATGGTGCAGACTGACCTCCGACGGAGGTCTTCTGCATCGAAGAGTGGACTGGGGCAGACTCCTTTTTGTAGTTCCATACCTCAGTCTGGTTCTGTGCAACCGATACTGGTCATGCAGCATGCTTTTTAAAAACCTATTTTTAGAGGTTTTTAAAAAGCACAGAGCATGCGACTCCGTGCCACTCCGTCGCCGCGCTCTGGAGCAGATTTGCAGGTGCGCACAAGTGCACAAGGAGCGGGCTTTCAGTTGGCGAGCTTCTCCGGTTGGTGGAAAGCCTCCACTAACTGGAAGCTGCCATTTTGGACACTGGAGCAGTGCAGAACGACGAGCTTCTGCTGCTCCTTGTCGCGATGAACTCACCCGGACACTCAGGAAATTCGGTGAGTCCTGTTTTCACGCGGCTCCTTCCCCACATCTGGAAAGGGCCTTTGACAGCATATGGTCTTAATTTAGAGAACAACATCACTCTTGCCTTCAGCACTATCCACTGAATTCCATTTTTAGATCCTGGGAATTCTATAACTGCCACTGGTTGCTTTTTAAATCTCTCCCATTCCAGTGGACATCACCAAGGAACATAAAAGCTGAAATGCTTGATGCTTTTTATGGACACCTGGTTTCAATGATTGTGTTAAATTTTATTAAATCAACTTTACTGTTATAACATCCATCCTTCTGGGTATCCAGGTTCTACATGAAGAGTGCTGTGAGCTGCATTTTCAACAGACAACATACATATATACATATATGATAGAATTTTTCATCTCTAAAATGACCTTGACACTTTGTTTTTGTTGTTATTGTTGTGCACCTTCAACATACAGCATCCCTACAACGAACCTATCATGGGTTTTCTTGGAAGAATTTGGTTAGAGAGCATTTGCCCTTGTCTTCACTTGAGGCTGAGAGTGTGTGACATGCCCAAGGTCACCCAGTAGGTTTCCATGGCTGAGTGGGGGTTCAAACTGTGGTCTTCCAGTGTCCTAGGCCAACACTCCAACCTAGATACCATACTGGCTCTTTGAACATTCTCATTTAGCAGTATATATTACTGAATAAATTAGAAGAATGAATGGAATGAAAACCATTGGTACTGTAATTTAAAATCCCTAAACCTCTTCAGTGGAGATAGCTCCAGAACAAGTCCTATAAGATCAATGTCATAGTTCAGTACAATTTCAAAGTAAACTGTTCGCAGATGTTAGCAATGACACACCTTGTTTGCAGTTTTTATTTATTCATGCATTTAATTTATCTCTTGTGTATATTTCTATCAAAATATATGTCTGCAAGGGCTTTTTTGAAATTAGTTTTCACTGCTCAGAATGGACACTGAATAAATGTGAGTAAAAGGGGGAAACAAAATGCTCTTGCAGATCCCACATCTCCCAACTAACACTGATCCTCTGGGGTCTACATGTTGAAATATTGGACATGGGGAAATGCCTAGTTACACATTGATTGCAATTGGTGAAGGAAATGGAGAAGTGCTGGAGCATAAAAGAGGGACCATTCAGTGCATGCACACACACGCATGCGCGCACACACACATGTAATATAAACTTTCTACTGGCTTCACTGTTGCAGCCTCTTCCAAATAATTCTGGGAATTCTTGTATGACAAATATTCTGACAGTTCCATGCTACAGAAAGATCCCTCCTTGGTGGAGAAGGAATGACTGTTCAAATCAGCTTGTTGTGTGATGTTCCTAGGGAGTAAAAGAAACTTTTGTGTGAGTCTTTCCTAGCAAGTGGGTGGATATTATGTGTTCCCTCCAGTCATTTTGACCACCACCACACTACTGCTTGTCACCATAGCTGAATTTTGCAGCAGCACTACACTCAGTGGGTGCCATAGAAAATCTGAAGCATTACCAAGAAAAAAAGATATTTCTTTCCTTGCATTCTTCCCTGGGAAGCAAGAAGACACTCTGTTCTGTCAATGTATAAGACTCTGTGCTCTGTAATACCCACCTGTGCCATAAAGACCTGTTGCTGTTGCCATTATACTCTATTGACAATTGCACTGATGGTGTGAACCTTGGCAGGAGCACAACCCTACTGATTTGGGCATTCCACCATGTCCCTCAGCCAACAGGATGTTGCCCACATCTGTTCTAACATATTAGTTTCAAACTGAGCATACCTCAAAGGAAAAAAGTCTTCCATTTTAGAGGTTTCATCTCTTTGCCTTCATTAATAATTGTGTAATCAGTTACTGTGGGTGTAGGAATGATACAATCTTCCAGATGTCATTGAGCACAACTCCCAGCATTCCTTTCCATTGACTGTGCCGGCTAATGACTATAAGTGTTGCAGTCTAACAACTTTTGAGGGGTTCTATGATTTGCACCTCTAAGTTATCTGTTGGCCAACATAACCTTTACCATCAAAGCTACCTGAACACCAAAATATAACTGCAGTATGCACAGTGATATTCCAAGGAGTTAGTACAGTCTAAAAGGGGAGAAAAATTAACTGCAGGGATGGAGGCAGAAGAATCTGTGGTTGTCTGCTGCAATGAGTGTGTAATGTTTGCTTTCTTCTCTGACTACAGCTGCAGCAAGTGCAAACTGGTAACTCTCTTCAATGAATTGACACTCTTCAGTGCATCGAAGAACATGATATTAAAGAAATTGATTTTATGGAATCAACTGGGGGAAATTGCCAAGGAAAATGAAGAGGATTGTATCATTGAGGAAACATCCTGAAGAATTGTCACTGTAAAGAGCAGACTATATACAAGGGATTCAGAACCAAGTAATTGCTTCCTACATCTTCCTGAAGATAATGGTGGTGAAGATGTCCAAACAGGAGACCAGGAACAAAAGGTACTTCAAGAGAAGGAAGGAGCCAAGTTAACCATTAACTGCAACAAGAAAAAAAGAAAGATGCTTATGGTGGGGTGATGTTCAGGATTGTAGAGGGAACTGTGTGCCAGCCTGAGAAGATGAATCAGGAAGTGTGTTGTCTCTGTGCATTCAGGATGACACTGACAACTTACCAAAACTCATCAAGAACACGTATTAGTAGCCTTTTTTCATTATTCATGTGGGCATCAATGACACAGAGAACAACACTTTTGAGCAGATCACTTTGGACTATAACTATGACTATGGCCCTTTCTGCAGGAGTCTCCCATCATCACATGGGGATGGGAGAGGAGTGGGACCATGATGATGCTTCTGCATGATATTGTCAGGGTCCCATCCTTCTGCCATCACCAGGTGGTGTGATCATGGATTAAATCATTGATGAGTTTTCCCTGTCAATGACCCACAACTGCATGACCATCCCAAACTTATCTGGCCTGTGGAAGCCCGAGAAGCACAATAGAGATTCTTCTTGCCCAGTGCAGCCTGGGAAAGTGCCCGGCTGCACTGTGGAAGGAAGAAGCATGTCCATCATGCTTCCTTCAGCTGGGAGCCAGCTGGTGTGGAGGACAGCATTCACATCCATGCTCTCATCTCTGCAGAGCCACTGCCTTGGGAAATGCTGGGAAGGAAAGTAAAGGGTTTAGGGGTATAGATGGTATTCTCACCACTTCTACCACTGAAAAATATAGGACCACATAGGCACAGGAAGATAGTGACAGTGAATGACTGGCTAAGCAGGTGGTATCAGCAGAAGAGCAGAAGGTTTCTGGGACCATGGCCTTCAGTTTTTAGATGAAGGGCAACAGACAACAGATTGGCTGCACCTCACAAAGACCAGAATGAATGTCTTTGTCAGAAGCATGGCAAATCTGATCAAGAGGCCTTTAAATTAAATTTTTGGGGAGTTGGAAATGATAGCTCAAACATCTGTGCAACACGAGCTGTAAACACAAGGATGTGGATTCTAGAGGAGAGGCTGAGCAAGAGGATGAGAGAGACAGTAAAATTTGCATCAGATTAAAAGATGTGAACAAACAAGGCTTTACATGTCTATACAACAACACACAGAATTTAGCAAACAAGCAAAATGATCTTGAAGTCCTAGTTCAGGAAGGTAAATATGACTTTATAGATATAACAGAGACTTTATGGGATGACTCTCACGACTGAAATATAACAATTGAGGGATATAATCTGTTCAAAAAAGAATATATGGGGAAGAAAAGGAGAGAGGAGTAGCATTATATGTCATATAGAGATTCACTTGAAATGTTCCTTCATGAAATCCCTCAATTCTAAGGTTTGACTATACTTGTCAGAGTCCAATTCCCTGCCTGTGCCTCTTTGCCAGTAAGGGAAGGGAGGTGAAAATACTTGCCCAAGGGGAGGAGGCAACGGGGAGTGTCCAGTACAAACAACAAATGGAAACACTGAGTTCAGCCAAGTCAGGGTAAAATCCAAAAGGTCCAGAAAGCTGAAGATCCATCCAAAGAGGTTGAGGGAGCTGGAACACAGGGGTTGTGAGAGCTTGCATAGTAATTTGCTACAAACAAACAGCAAGCCATGCTGACAGATTTATGTAACTGATGAGAACAGGTATTCTTTATCACTGTTCTGTTTTCTTAATCTTGCCGAAACGGCTTCCCTCTGAGCTGCTCATTTCTGTCTCCTCCCTGATCGAAGGCTGGGGACAAAGGTGAAATAAATCCCTCCAAATCATTACTGGTTTCCTCTCCCTCTGGGGCTGGCTGCAACAACTCTGCCTCTGCTTGTCTTTCAACTGATCGGGGTGTTTGCAAGCTAGTTTGGTTTATCACTGGCTCTGTTCCTGGCACCATCAATTGCCCATTGACCTCTGAGCCATCATCTATCACAGTACTCTTCTTTGGCCTGTCCCACAAACACAAATTCTACTATTACATGGTCACTCCCCCTAAAATACCAATTGCTTTGATTCCAGTGAGCAACTCCACCCTAGTTAGGATAAAGTCCAGGACTGTTGATTCACTTACTCCTTCCTCTAACTTTTGAAAGAGGAAATTATCTGCTAAGTATATCAGGAATTTGTCAGACAGCCTATGATTAGCAGAGTTAGTCTTCCAGCAGATATCAGGAAAATTAAATCCTCTATAACTACCACTTCATGTATCATTGACATTTCTGACATTTCTTTCTGAAAAGCATCATCTACCACCTTATCTTGGTTTGGTGGCCTGACTAAACTACCACATTGTTGTTTTTATTTCTTCATCCATTTATCTTTGCCCAAACAGTTGCAAATTTTTCATTCTGATCACTTGTGTGGTTTTTGGTTCATCTTTTGTTCAAGCCTGACCTCAGTATCAGGAAAATTATTGGAATAGATTTTACAAAGTGTCTGTCAGCAGGTATCTTGTTGATAATGCAGTGATCATTAGAAAGCAAGATGGGTTTATCAAGAACAGATCCTCCCAAATTAATCTTATATCTTTTTTGATCAAGTCACTAGTTAAGTAGATAGTGGGAATGTTCTCAATGTCATTTACCTGGATTTCAGCAAAGCTGTTGATAAGATCCCCCATAATATTTTGATTAGCAAACTGATTAAATATGGAATAAACAGAAATGCTGTCAAATGGGCCCACAATTGGTTGGAAAACTGGGCTCCAAGATTCAGCACCCATGATTGTACTTGAAACTGGAAGACCTTGAGTTCTTTGCTAGGGCCATCACTCTTCAACATTTTTATCAGTGACTTAAATGATGGAGTGGAAGGAATCTTTACCAAATTTGTATATGATACAAAACTGGGAGTGGTGACTAACCCATTGGAAGATCAAAATAGAATTTCAAAGGACCTTGATAAGCAGAAGAGTGCAATTGTGTCACCCCTCAGTCTTCTCCTCACAAAGCAGAGCACATTGATAAGCAGAAGAGTGCATGAGCAGAAATTAATAAAATGAAATGCAATAGAGACAAATGCAAAAATCTATAGTTGGCCCACAAAAACCAAACATGCAAGTATAGCATGGGGGAGTGCTTGGCTCAGCAGTAATATATGCAAAAAGGACCTTGGGATT
The DNA here is from genome assembly GCA_948472985.1 of Iguana delicatissima. Taxonomy (NCBI): domain Eukaryota; kingdom Metazoa; phylum Chordata; class Lepidosauria; order Squamata; family Iguanidae; genus Iguana; species Iguana delicatissima. The sequence continues at coordinate 7,357 of CAOKZL010000966.1, forward strand.
ATTTTTGATCATAAATTAAATAGTAGATTACACTGAGCCAGCAGTGTGGTGCTGCAGCAGAAAACGTGAGTGCTATTTTAGTCTGTGTTAATAGAAGCATAGTTTCCAAGTCAAGGGAAATAATATTCTCCCTATATTCTGCCTGGTCAGGCCTCATGTAGAGTACAGCATTCAGTTCTGGGCCCCTCATTTTAAGAAGGATACAGACAAGTTGGAATAGGTTCAGAGAAAGGCAACAAGGGTGATAACGGGTATGGAGAACAAAACATATGAGGAGAGGTTGAAGGAGCTCAATGTGTTCTGCTTTGTGAGGAGAAGACTGAGGAGTGATGTGATTGCACTCTTTAAATACCTCAAGGGCTGCCACAGAGGGGAGGGTGCAGCCTTGTTCTTTGCTGCCACAGAAAGTAAGATGAGGTACAATGGTTTTAAGTTACAGGAAGACAGTTTTTGATTGAACATTAGAAGGATCTTCTTGATAGTAGGAATGGTTCAGCTATGGATCCAATTTCCTAAAGAGGTGGTGGGCTCTTCTTCAGTTCCAAAAAGTGCCTGGACAGCTACCTGCTGGGGAAGCTTTAGCTGAGATCCTGCATTGAGCAGGGCTTTGGATTCAATGACCCATAAGGCCCCTTCCAGCTTTTTGATTCTACATGAGCAGACAGATGTAGCATGCAATATATTCTCAAAACTGCCACAAAACAAATCTCCAAGTTCTGACAGGCAAATTATCTAAACATTTGTGGAATACTTTAGGAACTAAAAGCTTGTGATTTGTCACTTACGAAAACAACTGCATAAATAGCAGTCTTGCAAAATTGTCATAAAAACAGGGTGAAATCCCTCAGCAAAATTGGCTGCTAAAATCAACATCTGGGATGCACATTGTCTAATATTAATGCAAAGGTAAAAATATGGGAAAACCCAAACAGTGTCCTTGATTGTGACAAATATTATTGCTCTATATCCACAGAGTAACAATTAATTAGTATTTTAATGCAAATACCTTGGCATAATCAGCAAGGCTCTGGTGACTGCAGTGGGCAACATCTCTGTCGTAAATGGGCACCCTTCTTCATTCAAGAAACAGGTGTAGGAGAAGCTCCTTCTTTGATGTCCTTCGTACAATTTATCTTTACAGCACTTTAATAGAAAACTGCTGACCAAAGGTGAATAAACTGCTTTAGAAAGCACTAGTCAATGAAATATAATGCTATAGCAAACAAAACCAAAAAAGATAAATCAACATAGCCAAGGAGGAGCTGCAGAAGATGTAACCTTGCCAACAATGAACTGTGATGTACTGTGTATTCTCACTCTTCAAACTATAAAGAACATTGCCAGTATTATCAATGGAGGAAAACGTACAATTGCTTCAATCATTCCATTGATTCCAGTGTCCACAGCAAACCTGCATTTGCAGAAGACATTGAAATAATCTCTTTTGCTACATTTTTGTTCTTTCTTCTGTTTGTAGCTGCATTAAAAATGTTTTATGACAGTTCTACCGTCTCCAAAAGTACTCAGGTAAAATATACCTAAAAAGCTGCTTCATAAAGCCTCTTTCTTGATCATTCTTATATCATCTTGATAATATTCCCTTTGAATAATTCATATAGTCTCTTATTCTCACTGAAGTTCCAGTGATGATACAAATATTCCATTACTGCATTCAGATGTCATGATCAACCATAGTTTTCAGCGATGGAAACAATCCTGCATAAGCCACAGGATTATGTGCATATGCTGTCTCTTCCAACTTGGCTACAAGACTGAAAACTTTTCCTTTCATTTTTTTAAAAATAAATTACAATTAGATACTATATCCAATCTTGCTGAAACAGGCCTGCTTCCTGACCTACAATTTGAGGTTGGCTTATATTAAGCAAAAAACTGGGCAATCCTGGGTTGAGCCAGCCAATCACAGTTCATGGAGTGCTGTTCAGGGGTGGGGTGGGGGACAAATATTAAAAAACAGAAGCTTGTCTGTAAAAGGGTTTGATGGGACCAGTGAGAAATAGAGATAGGAACAGTCAGAAATTGAATCATATAAGGCCAGTTAGGAAGAGGTTAATGGAGGAGATTTGAACTGGGTTTTGGGGAGCTGAAAATGTAGAAAGAGTGAAGTGTTACTTTATTTGAAACTGGGGTGCTACTGTGTGCTATGCACGGATGTTTATTCATATGGTAAGCCTTCAATTTTTTTACTTTCTATACATCTATCTGGATGTTTTAATGTAATAATTAACAAGGAAAACTGATCACACTTTATCCTGCTGAACCCAATGACCAACAGCCACTTCTCCAGTAGTCACCTTGAGGCCCAAGTACCAGATCCAGGGAAAACTCTTAAGGGTAAAATGACAAGGTGAGTGTTAGGAGCCCAAGGGTTGGAACTGTGGGGCTTGTAATGTTGTAACATTGTTTCCACTTGTCCGGCTGCTTTTCAAAGGCAACCTTGTTAAATTCTCATTATGCCAAGTAATTTGTTATGGGTAAGTATGTTTCTGGAAGCTCGTTACTCTCAAGCTCAGAGGTTGTTGGGAAACACTAATGGTAGAATGCTATTGTAGTCCTGTCCTAGTTGTGGGATTCTTATAAGCATCTAGCTGTCCACTGTGGTAACACAGAGAGGTCTTTGGTGTGAGCTAACATGACATTTTGTATGTTTTGTGCCACTATTGAAGATTCAATCTTCTGGAGCTCTTCCTCAATAAGAAATAACTTCAAGCATCTTCCTTTGAAGCTAGCATCAGACAGGCAGGCAGAAGCCTTCAGCAACAAAAGGATGCATTTTCTAGAAAGATGATGACATTAGTGATGGCCCATCAGTGATGATTTGCAGATTGTGTTACTTGACTGCTTACAGAATAATTTTCCATTCATTTCCGGAGACTTGAGTCATCAGAACAATTAAGTCTTACATTTCTGTTCTCCAGTCCTTTTGGCTGAGAATGGATTAAGTGAAGTGACAGAGATGAACACAACATTATGTAAATATAGGGCTGACACAGAGGGAACCCAAAGCATCATGACATTGGGACACAGGCAAGTTTCAGCAACAAGACTGGCTTTGCCATGACATGTAGAACTGCCCCAACATTGACATATGTGCAGGAAGAAAGTCCCAGGTTTTCCCCTCTGAACCTCTGAAAAATGGGCTTATGGGGGGCAATGAAGTGAAAAAAATGAGAGAGGAATCCTTTCCATTTATGATTTTCTGTATAAAAAGTATACAATAGGACATATTCTATTTATCATTGATCTATCACTTTTTTTATAGAAATAATGCCAATTTTATAGGTGTGCTGTTGATTATCTGTATTTAATGCAGCTGTGTAATGGATTTGTCTGAATCCCAAACTGAATCAGATTGTTTTGGACCAATCTTGAAACAGAGCACATTAGATCTGAATTAGATCAGATCAGTCTGAATCAGGTGTGAATTCAGTGATTTGCCCAGTACAGTGGGCTCTTGGTATGTGCTTGGGTTTGGTTCCAGGACCCCCCATAGGTACCAAAATTTGTGGATGCTTATGTCCCATCAATATACAGGAATGTAGTATATGTAGTAAAATGGCAGCCCTTATATAAAATGGCAAAATCAAAGTTTGCTATTTGGATTTTTTAAAAAATATTTTCAAGCCATGGTTGGTTGAATCCACAGACATAGAATCCATGAATATGAAGGGCTGACTGTATAAGAAAGCTGGAAAGTATCTCTCCAGAATTTTGCAAAACTTCACCAATAAAAAAAATGTAAATATGGACAGTGGAGGAAGGGAGAAGTTGGAGCTTGTTCATGTACAGTTCTAGCTTCCAAAGTCTTAGTAGCACTTTCCTGTCACAGAACTTGTGGTGAAGTACAGGAAAGCCTCCCTGACATGATTTCATGTCCTAGTACTTTTCTTCCCTGACTAAATCCTGATTCTATCATCTTATTTCACTAGCCAGTGCCTTTTCTCTATTTCTCCATTTCTATTTTAAACAGATTCCAGGAAAAAGTAGCAAATGAACAACAAATATTTAACAATCCTTCATACTTCCTGCCCAAGACCAGATCATGCCAGCTTATGAGTTTTATGGAGTTGCATCTTTACTGGGAAATCTCACTGCATGATTCTTGACTGTTCAGTTGAAATCTCCCAAGTTGTTAGCCATTACCTCAGTGATGTTGTTGCAAATAAGCCTATCACTGGCAGTGGACTAATTGGTACTTAGAAAGACTCCCATGCCTTTCATATCATCAACACTGTCTGTGGAGTCAGCAGCTTTTCAGTACATTTTGCTTGTCTTTGACTTACTGTACACATAGTAAGCATTTCAATTTACCTCAGTGTATCCGTTCCTGGCCAAATGCAATTTTCTCTGTTAATGTTATTGGTATGCAATTATATTGAGAACCACAGTGGACATCTGTTTTCCATAGGCAGAGATGGCTTGAGATCCATAGTGGCTACTAATGGATAGACTTCAGACAATCCCTGGCCAAGGGGTGCAGGATTCTAGCACAAATCAATGTTTCTTTGCTGTTTGAGCCTTCCTCCTCTTCTGAATCAGGATGGTTGCACTACTGTTGCTGCTCCATTCAAATGGAGTAAAGGAGCCTCCTCTACGCAGATTGGAAGATGGAGCCCACTCTGATGATCTCCTCAACCTATGCTGCCCAGTGTATGGCCAGATTCATAGACCAAATGCCATCATAATCAGAAGCAGCATTATCCTAAAGTCAGAAACTGTTGTCTGTGCATGTGAAGATACAAACCTCTGCCACACTGGTACACCTTAAATTATAGAAAGCTCATAAACTCCAATCTGGTAAATTAATTTAAATAAAATTGCATTAGTTTGAACTACTAAGATTTTTAACTACATCGTATAATCAGAGCTGATTAATGAAGCCAGTTTATGCAATGAAAACCAAGACTGCATGTTGTCTTTCATAAATAATACAGAAACTATTGCTGTCTGTGATGAAGAAACATGCTGTTAATGAAGAATTACAAAATTTTCTAACAGATCAAATGCTAATTGATCCCTAAATTATTCATACGATTTCTCTGGATACTCCTATCCCACTGGTGTGCTTTCGGGTTTTCTTTCACCTTCTATGTAGAAAGGCTTTATAATGAAAATAATTTCTTGTGGATGTCACTTTTTGCCTGAGGAAGGAGGAGGAGGAAGAGTCAGTAGTCAAGAGTCATAGATTTAAGTGTATGTATGTGTTTCTGTAGTTGTTGTGTGCCTTCAGGTCATTTTTGACTTATGACAAACCTAAGAAATTATCACAGGGTTTTCTCAGTGAAACTTGCCTTCTTCTGAGAACAACAGGAACTGACTTGCCGATATCACCTAATAGACGGCCATGACCAAGTGGGGAGTTGAATCTTGGTCTCCTGGAGCCCTACTCTAGCATTCAAACCACTACCCTATGTTGGCTATCTATTTCTGACACAGGACTAAATCCAATACTGTGGTAACACTAATTCCAGTGCTTTCTCCGCCCCCTCCTTCTCCCACGACAACCCAAGAGAGAACTGTAAACCATTCCTGAAAGCTTTACTGGCCTGAAGGTTTTTCTGGCATCAAGTACAGGAGTGAGGGAAGGAAGGATTGCTCCTCCCCCAGGGAAACTGGGGGAAACACTCCTTTCGAAACTGGTCATTAAAAGCAGCAAGCCTTTCTCTCTTGCTGTGATTTTAGAACAATTACTTTGGTTTTGCCAAGAAAGGAATGATAGACCTATCCCCATCATTACTTCTCTTTCCATGAACTTGTATTTCCACTTATCCTGTGCTGGCTTATGGCTTCAGTGTCAGTGGGACTGGTGAGTTTACTCCAGGTTTAAAGAAGCTAAGGTACAGAACTCTATTCCTTAAATTGGTTCAGTACCCTCCACAGGTCATTTCAACTTTGGACTAAAACCAGAATAGATTTAACCATCCTCCCTCAGACATTGGAACCACTACTGTATTTAACCATTTTTGTTAGAGGTCCATCTAACAATCACTAAAATAAATTAAAGCTGCTATCCTACAATAGCCACTTACTTGGAATAGGGTCCACTAAACTCAACTTATAGTTGCTGGCTTACTCTAGGTACTTCCAATGCATTCCTTCTCAATAAGTTTGAAACATATACAACATTAGAAGGAATTAATCAGTAGCAAAGTATATCATGTTTATGTTAGTAGATACTATAAACCATTAACAACATATCATCAGTAGAAAAGTTGTTTTCAATGATAAACCTTTACCAAGTTTGTTAGGATTTGTGCGTATGAGAGAATCAACATGTTTCCAGCTTTTTACATTGGTACAATACCACAGACAGATATAGATATGAATATAGATATAGATATAGATATATACACACAATTGTGTGTTTTTATTTGCTGTGCTGATTGTTCTAGTGGGATTCTTTTGGTCTATATTTTTGTCATCCTCAAGAGCATGAAACGAATCCTAAGCACAGGACACATCTTGCCTTTTTTTTTTTTAAAAAAAAAATACATCTAAGTATTCATATAAGAGGTTGAAGGTAACATACATGAGATAATGTCATCCTCACCCCAATGATAACTGAGGTAATTTGTTTCACCAACTTAACTGCTCTAAGAATTACTACGTCTAAATCCAAACCAATATTTTTACACTGAATTTGTGATGATAGGAAGAGCTGCAATTGCTGTTTTTCAGAGTCAGACTGAGTTCATTTTAAACAGCAATTTTAATGGATATCCAGTTGAGTTCACTGGACTAACATATCAATTTTTATAAGGAATACTCCTTTTTTAAAAAAGTAATTGTACTTCACTATTTTAAAAACAGAAGAGTATCACCTATATTTTATCCAAAATATTTGTAACTAAGCTAACAGCTTGTTTTCCAAGCAGTAAAACTAGCAAAAATTAAATTATATAGGCATTGGGGCCAGTCTGCTCTGCCATCTTTTCTCTACTCTGACCCACTGTACTCAACCCTCCCAACTGTTTCTCTGTTCTCCCGGTTCCTTTTGGGGAATTTATGTAGGCATTAATCAGGTCAACCCAACACTTCACTGTCTCCTAAAAATGATATGCTGCTTGTTCAAACTAATATTGATTTGACAACACAAACAATTTGGAAAGAGTACACATTTGTGATATATATTTAGTACAATCTATCATGCTTAGTTAATGTGCAAATCCTATGGAAATTAATGTGTTTAGATGGGTCGTGCCAATTCAAATCTAGTCCAGCTCCCCTGCACCTATTGCCAAATCCTCTGAACTGAAGGATGATTTGAGCTGAAATGAACTGGCCACTTTGCATTCAGAATGTTATGCCCATTTATTTATCCCTCTTTACAGTTTCAATATTTTCCAGAAAAATATAAGAGTATCTCTGACTTGACTTAACAAACGGAGGACATAACTACTATAATATAACAAGGAATGAAAAATGGAACAAACAATATAAGCATAAAATAATAATGAATTAGAAATATGTAAACACCTGAATGATTAATTCGTTTGAATACATTCTTTAACACTGAGAAAGTTGACATTCATGTCTGAATATTATTCTGAATGTCTGTTTTGGAGTTAGATCTAGCCCCTGATGCCAAGTCTTTATTTATACCCCATTTATGCTTTGTTTCGCTCTTCAGTGTCCAGCTCATGTTAATCTTTCTCCTTCATATTTGTCATCTGTACATTGGAATATGAAAAGTGTCAGCAATCATAAGTGGAAAGAAACAATAGCATTTGTATTCTCTCACTTAAAGGGTATGTAAATTCCATTAACAATTGATCCAGAATGGAGAGTTCAAAGGCTACACATAATATTATACTACCATTAAATGTCACATGATTAGATTTTTGTCTTGTCTATGTAGGGTGAAAATAGAATAACTTATATGTGGAGTGGACATTGCTTAAATACACATTATCCACTTTAAAAAAACCCAGAGGCTTCAGAATGACTATGTGGGCATTCAGTCTACCCCTGTGTACTGAAATTCTGGGATAGCCACCTGCAGTCAGTGTAGATGAGAAGTGAAGAATATTTGGCACCTATCATTTGGGACTTCAGTTCCCATAAGTGTCAGCCAGCATAGCCAATGGTATGAGATAATCTGAATTGTAGTCCACCCACCTAGCAGTGCAGTAAGTAGTGAGTTAGGTGGACCACTGATCTGGATGAGTAAAAATTAGCTTCCTGTGTTGCCATTTGCCATTTTTCTCACACAGATAGGCCCCAGCTCAGACTTCACCAAATCTACATATCATCCGATGTTGTCTCTCCTGAACTGTGTATTAAATTATATTTTTCCAGATGGATGTATGCAGCCTAGCCCACATGCTTCCGGGATCTTCCAGGCCTCTACTATTTATTTTATTATTTATTTATCTAATAACTAATTCCATCCTTCATCTAGTGATGACAGAGTGGCTTACAAAATGTAGCAACTTTCTGTAAGATCAGAATATTTTGTACCAACTAGCCTGGAGAAGAGTTCTGGAAGATTCAGAAGCTGGCACGCCCCTGTGGAATTTTAATCGGTCCTAGTAAAAGTGTTGTCTACCTGTCGATTTCTGTTTTGTTTGTTCTCACAGATCAACAAGGCTATCTTTGTTTAAATATTTTGCATGCTATTCCTGCAAGCAATGATCCATCACCATTAGGACACATTTCTTCTCCATGAGATTGTCCCATTGGGAGAGCAGCAGGATATAAATCAAATCAATAAAAGATTTGGGTGGTGTGTGGTAACTTAGCTTCCCTGCTGCTTGCAATATTTTAATGGACTGAACTGGATGATTTACAGTGCAAGAGGGATGAGTGGGTAGCTGGCTTGTGCTTTTGCCAGGGACTCAGTGATGTCAAAGGATCTGGCTGTATCTCCTGATATCATCTGGGTGACCCTGTTAAAGTGATTCTCTGCCCTTTCTTTACACAATGGCATATCCACTGCACGTGATTATGGTGAAGGAAGCATCTCACCCTGAAACAGAGAAGTCAAGCACACCCCCTTGCTTGTACATTGGAACCATGGTTGCTTTGGGGAATCTTCACTGCCTTCATCTCACAATATGTGAGAATTTTGCAAAACCTCCAGGAGACTACATTATCAATGGGAAGCAAAAGATGGTTCTCCCAAACTCTCCTTTAATTCTCTTCACCTGGAAAAAAGCTACCATGTCTTTCACTGGCATTGATCCCTAGATCTGGATGTGGAGATCTCTTTGACACCTTGTGGTGGGATCTACAAACTCATACTATTGCTGGACCAGGGTGTTTTAAATGTGCTTATCAAATGATTAAATGAGAAAGGCAAATCCATTTTTTTCTTGAAGGCTGTATTTTTGTCTTCCTTCCCTTGTTCATATTATATTTATTAACCTGGCTACCCTAATAGTGTCCCAATAGTTCTCAGCCTTAGGGAGGACTGAATGATGCAATGCCTTCAGCAGTTTACTGAAGATAAATGATCACAGTTGGACTGTCTACTTCAGAAAGCTTTTTGATGATTGATGTATTTGGTCTGAATGGTCAACAGGAGTTTCAGTCATTTCTGGCCCACTGTACTACCCATGATATCACGGTTGCAGTCCAGGTTTAGATTAAAAGTGAATCTGAGGTCATTCAGCCTCCTCCAGTTCTGCTTTCATTCTGTTTGATTTTACAACACTCAAAGCATGTGGAAATTTTGTAGATGGATCAAACGGTGCTACCATCTGGTGAGTGGCTCAGATTACACTCTGTGACTTAGCAGACAGGTGTTTGTGTAACAAAACATATTATTCTAATTAGCACTCTTTTGGCAAGGAGATCAAAATCAGAGTAGCCAAGGAGATTGAATTACTCTTACACCTTTTGGGATTATTCGCCACATTGCAGTCTGGGAGTTCGGAGTCAGAATAGTAAAGGCAAACACTTAGCTTGCTACATTGTAATGTTCTTTCTTCTCTAATATATATGAAATTCAAATTTAATCAACTGTACTTTAAATCTGAGGTTGCCAGAGTGAAAGCTGGGAGAACTCCTACACTTTTTATGGTTTCGTAGTAGAGAGAATTTCAGCAGGAATTTTACCATGGCACTACCTTCAGTTGCTTTGAGGCCAAAGGTTGGGCAAAAAGCAGGATAAAAGTAAAGATGATGATGATGATGATGATGATGATGATGATGATGATGATGATACCTTTACTTTTTTTAAAAAAAAATTATAATAAAAATATTTTAACATAAACACAGCTCACAACCAAAAAAAGAAAGAAAGAAAAAGAAAACAATATATGTAACTAACACAAAAAATAACAAGACTAAAAAGACTAACAATACATAATTCAAAATCACATACCATAACCTAACCTAACTACAAATAAGTAAAAAATTGGTTCCCACCCTGATGCAAGCATGCCATATTATTTAAAGAGTTACACCTACGTATCAAATCGATCCTTCTATACCATAACTTTAAGTTGCTACTAATCATTTATCATTGTAATATTTGCTTACGTATCTCATTTACCTGCTTAACCACTCACTTACCTACTTAATTTTCCAAATGTCATCACTATTAATCTATTCCATATTTTATATGCTATCATGTAATAAAGATAATGATAGTTTTCTGTGGTGGTAGGATTATAGACTGCTGCAAAGCAAGAACCTGTGCTAATAGTAGATGTACTGCTTATAGCATCTCCCATGTCCCACAGGTTTTTGCTGAAAAGATAGACAAAATGTTCCAAACAGTTGCTGAGCAGCAACAGTTGTAGTGGGTGGGGGTTACACTGGCAGAAGATCTCTCAGAGACAATGACAGTGGCACTATAGCCAACATTTGTTAGTACTGTGCAGAAGGAGAAATGGCAAACCCCCTTTGAATGTCTTAGATGTAGATGATGAAGACATTGAAATAGTTTAAGATTTTCCACATCTTGGCTCACTTATTAATCAGAAGTGAGACTTCAGTCAAGAAATCAGAAGAAGACTAGGACTTGGAAGAGAAGCTATGAAGGAACTAGACAAGATCTTCAAGCATCAAGATATATCATTGAATAGTAAAGGTAGGATTGTCCATGTCATCATATTTCCAGTTTCTAAGTATGGTTATGCAAGCTATACAGTGAAGAAAACTGACAGAAAGAGAATCAACTCATCTGAATTGTGATGTTAAGGTTTTATGGATACTGTGGACTGCTAAAAAGAAAAATAAATGGGTCTTAGCCTAAGAAAACCTTATGAAATTCATGGGGTCACCGTAAGTTGACAGACAACCTAAAGGCACATACATACAAACACAGAGCAAATCAAGCCTGAATCTTCCTTGAGCCCAGATGACCAAACTGAGACTTTTGTACTTTGGATATATCATGAGAAGACATTACTCACTAGAAAAGACCATATTGCTTGGTAAGGTAGAAGGCAGTAGAAGAGGAAGACAACATTACAGGTGGATAGACTCAATTACAGAAGCCATGGCCCTAAGTCTGCAAGACCTTAGCAGGATTGTTATGAAAGTTAAAAGTTTCAAAAAAGATTAAAATTGCTTATTTACATGGAAATAGAGGTGTCTTTTTTTTTTTAATTCTTTGATTGCAAACCCATCAGAAGAAAGTCTTTGGAAGTATATTTCACATAGGTTAATTATAAATAGAGAGTATATATAATAACAATAGCTCATGGTAATATATTCTGGTTAAGCGATGGTTAGATTATTCTGGGGAGGAAAGACCCTATCTTCATTTAAAACAATTGGAATTGAATGTAAATTCTTATTATGTACAAGTTATTCTTTCAATTATTTATTTTATGTATTTATTTATACATGAGACAACTAGAACTGTTTTGTGTATACTACTGTGTAATACACACACACACACACACACACACACACACATATATTACACAGTAGTGTAATATATCATTAACAACTCTACTAAGGTCTTTTTATATGTGTGTGTGTGTGTGTGTGTGTGTGTGAATATAAAGACCTTAGTAGGGTTGTTAATGATAGGGTGACTTGGAGGTCCCTCATGTGTAGAGTCACCATAAGTCAAAATTAACCTTGATGGTGGTTAACAAGAACACCCAATTTCTTATAACCTGGTCATATGACAAACAAAACCTGCTGCATCTCCTGCTTCTGCAGAACCATTCAGTCCGGCAATCCATTTCTTTATATCATTACCTCCTATCCAGGATCCCCTTTTATTTCAAAAACACTGCCTCCTCCTACCCTAGCAAAGAAAGGCCATAGCAGAATCAGAGGGATAAGGGAGATGGAATCAAGGCAAAATCCAACACAGAAAAAAAGGCTTCAAGAAAAATATTGAAAAACTTGCCTATACTCTAATATCTCCTAGCACTGCACAGCTTTACTGCTCAAATAAAACTGCAATTAAAATGCCTTGACAGATGTTTGAGCATCTATTATGCATTTCCTTTAAACTACGTATTTATTTAATACAAATATCATTCTCTTTCTTCAAGGATTCAATATGAAAAACAGAGATCCACTTCAGAATGTAGACACTGGGTGTCAGTGCATAAAGCATCAGATTCCCCATTAATCCTAATTTATTCAGAAGGACTTATGTAGGGGCCCAAAGAAATGGCGAAAACCGGGGTTCAGGGAAAAATCAAAAAGCCAGCTTTATTACAATACCTTGCGAAAGGGGGAACAGTTAATTCAGAGCTGTTGTGTCGATTAATTGAGGTAGCATCACTATATACCTTTTGCTTCTTGTCAGCAATCAATCATTTATTAGCCCGCCCATCACGGGAAAAAAAAAGATTTTTTGGTTAACTTTCCATTACATCACTGACTGGCATACACGTGTACAGAAGAGAACAAAAGGGTTAGTTTAAAAGGGTTTATTAGAGTGATACAAATTAATGGTTACAGCCAAAATAGGAGTATGCTTCTCCCTTTTAGTCCCAGACCTCTGGATGTTGCAAGGCTATTTCTAAAATTTGAGATAAGACAGACATCTGCTATTTCTCAGAAGCACAATTAAATTTCCCTTTTTTTTCCCTATTCAAGTGGCATTGGACTTAACCCCTTCTTTCCCCCCCTTCATGCTAAATTCAAAACTTTGCAATTTCAAGCATGTCTATTCCCTATTTCGTTATAGCACAAGTGCAGCATACATAGCAGCATTAGGATTCACTAACACACATTACACATTTAAACCGTGTTCCCAAAAACGGAGGGGGTTGATTTGTGCAGAGAGGTTAGCGCCCGGTGAACCCCAGCAGAAATCTAGCCCCAATCTTAACTCCACAGCAGTTGCTGGATCATGACGCTGCCTGGCAGCTTCCGGTGTCCCAGTTGTACAATCTAGCCCAGAATTCTTCTCTCCTCAGGAGTTGCTGGGTTGGTGTACATTTTGGGCGGCTGGACGTAAAGGTATCACCTAGCCCAGAATTCTTTACCCCCCTTTTTCTGCAACCACCAGTTAGGCATAAAATCAACTTCCTTCTTCCATTGACTTAGCTTTACGGATTAAAAAACAACATTTTTAACATGCAGAGTAAAGGGGCAATTTAGGAAAGCCATTATGTTAGTGCAAAGTCTTCTGCATACAGTGCTTTTACCCAATTTACTTAAGGAACCCAATAATCTTGTCCACATGCCTGCAGACCACTAGAATGTTGAATGTTCTTCCTATATTGCATACTTCAAAACACATTTTCCCTCTTTGCATTCAACTTATTTACATAATGACAACAGGTTATATTTTAAAAATACTAGTACCCCTTCACAACTGAAGAGATAGTTTCATGCTGAGCTGACAGCCAACAACGCACCTGCTTTACATGAAAACCAATTCCCTCCATGGGGATCATGTGTTGTCATGTACCTGTTGCTTTTATTGTGAATCCTTTTCATTTTTGGCCAGCCAAATTATATCAGTTTGTGCACCAAGTGAAAAATTGTTTCCCCTAGTGGCCAAATATTTCATCCTAGAAGTTGCCAATACCCATTTGCCATTGTAAAAACTTTTTTTCCAGCACTGACTATGGAGGACCAACCCCCCTTTTTCCACACAACTCAGTAATGCCTATGCTGTAAGGGAAAGAAGTTAACATTGAGACATTTCCCTGGGATTTTTTCCCATTCCATATCTTCCAATCCCTAGTGATAAAATAGGTAAACCAAATTCCTCCCCTTCCCTATACCTGTCTCAATCTATTTTTTTCCCACATTCAAGATCTGATCATGCATGTGTCCCTAGTTTAGCATCTTGGCCCCCTTTTCCCCACAGTGGGGGTTGTCACTCTCCTGATAGGTCCCCACCCATGTCTCCTGGTTTGAGAGGGTGTGCCTGTGCTTGTGGGGAAAAAGGCCCCTATTTTAACATTTTTCCCTTGTGTCTCAGAGCTTTCCCTAACACACTAACCCTTTTCTGTAGGTTTGTTCCCTTAATCCATCCAAAAGGACTTTTGCTGAAAGGTGACAACTTCATGACTCTGTGAAGTATATATTGCATCTTCTTCCCCATCATGATGGGGCTCTGGGAAAAAACAAAAACACTCCTGGTTTCTCTGTTGTGGGCTGCACAGGGAATGAAAATGAAAGGTTTTAAAAAATGGGCTCAGAAGATTAATTGGTATCATGCCACTTGTCCTGTGCTCATCCAGTCCAAAAACATAGCCGGGGCTGTTTTTGGACCAAAGTTGAATTTCCGGTCTCCAGGATTTTGTTTCATTTTCTCCATTTCCTTAAATTCTGAGGTCTTGCAGGTACAATGTACTCCTCCGGGGACTCCTAGCACAGTAATTTAATCTTTGATGATCTGGTGGACAAATGCAGGTCTGTTGTTTGAGCCTGTATGATGTGTGGGCTTTTTCAGGGCTGTTGTCGGTCTGTTAGCTGTCTCACAGCGTGCATTTTTTTCCTCCTCTGCCTTCTTCAGCCAGGTCCTTAACTGCAACTCCACTTCCAAACTGGAGAGGCGCTCTATCCCTCTCAGAAATCCCCCCCTTTTTTTCCCCCCCAACTCACGGGTGCTCCTCACCCTTTTCTCCCAGCTTGCTGTAGTGGCCCCCTGGGGGACTAACCCCACAATCCCCAGCTTGGGGTGCTCCATCACCTCCTCCATCCCGCGGGGACTCCCCGGGGAGTTTTCCAGTTTTCCATCTTATCGGGAACTGGTGAGGGGGCGCTACTTTGCAGTTCTGACTGGGCCCCTTTTCCGTATTCTCCATCTTCTGCTGCCAACGTTTCTCACCAAATTCACAACTCCGAGCCCTTGCCCTTTATGGGGCGAAAACAAAACTTTTCCTCTTAACTGCTGACCAATGCCATTATTCATGGAGTTCTGCTGTCATCTTCCAAAAAAGGTTTCCCCACCAACACCCTCTCACTTGGCCCCTGCTGTCTTTTTCCCAATTCCCCCATTTTCCACATCCTTCCTGACTTCTTCACCATCTGCCAGATTTTTCTCATTATGCCTCTTCTGCCCACACTGGGCACATTGGCAGCCCCCAGAGCCCTTTCCTCTTTGGGTTTTCCTACCACCTTCTCATCTTAACCTCTATCTTTTTGGGTTTTTTCAAAAACTTACAACTCCCAGCATTCATAAGCGGTCTCCCATCCAAGTACTAACCAGGCCCGACCCTGCTTACTTCCGAGATGACGAGAGGGCGTGTTCAGGGTGGTATGGCCGTAGGCAGCTAAGCTGCTCCTTTTTGCCCTGTCAGCCCCTTGCACTCCTAACTTTTTGGGTGCATTTTATTTCCTTTTTTTTTCTCACCTGGTTCTAAAAATTCCAAACATCAGCAACTAGGAAGGGGGGGGTGAACCCCCCCCTTTTCCCAAACTGACTCCCTTTCCTCTCTTTTGGGTATCCCCTGCCTCCCTGCATCCCCCCTTCCATTCGCCCCCCCCCCCCATCTGCCCTCCCTCCTTGACTGGCACCTGCTGGGGGGGGGGGTTGTTTTTACATCGCTTTTCCTCCAAAAAGCCTCTTAAACTCAGCGGCTTTCACTCCTTATTGCTGGTATTATTGCTCCCCCCCTCTGTCCCCTAGGGGTAGGACAGGCAAACAGGCATGCAGACAGGATCCGGTGGGGGTGGAGCGTGGTTGTCTCCTGAGCTGCCGCTCCAAGGCCTCTGTGGGGGTCTACCTCTCTGTTCTTTTGTTGGGAATTCCCCAAAGGGGTTTTTGGGGGAAACTTGTTCAGGTACTACAATGTCCATCATTCCTGAACTTTCCCAATCTAGGCCTCTGTCTTCTTTCTCTTTACTTTCCTCTTCCTCCTGCCTGCTTGGAGTCTAACAGCTCTTTCATCCCTTCTATCACTGTTTCCACCAACTTGATAATCAGTGGGATATTCATCTGGTCAAGATTATTTGGATCCCCCCCTGGATCAGCTAGGGGAACTCTGCCTCTTCTCTGGTGCCCTCCCGGCTGGCTGCCATTCCTCATGTTGGATTTATTCTCCTCCACTCCTCAGGTGAACAAGGTCAAAAGCAACTATTGACAGTCCTGCCATTAAAACATGTGAGGCCATGATTTAGCAAAGTTCTATTACTTAGTAGGTCTGACATGGTGAAGGGTGTGTATTGATAACTCTGAACTCACTGGTAGCAGCACCAGTGCCTCTGTTACGGGCCCCTTGGACTTCTGCTGCTGGCACTGTTGAACCCTTTCCCAAAATTTTTTCTAAGTCTTGTCCACCACTGCATAACAATCCCAAGTGATGGTGAATGGATGGGAATTTAAACTGACAGCTCATTAAATATTTAGTGAAGTCTCCTTTCTCCCTTTTCTAAGTCATAAGAATTTCTAGGAAACAGACCCTTTTATCATTAAAGGGGGGAAAAAATACCTGCCCCCCCTTGCGTTGATTCTAAAAGGAGCCTTGAGCATGGGTTTTCAAAGAGGGCTGTGTTTTTTTTTTTTGTTTTTTTCCTTTCCTTTCCTCTTTTAAAAGGAGGGGCGGGGGAATTCCCGGTGTGTGCAGAGTTCCTTCCTTTTTTTCCTTCTTTTCCTTTTTAAAACAGCTTTTTTTTTTTTTTAAACAATAACTTCCTAGCTTGCTGAGGAGAATCTTTTCCAACTCCTGGCATGTCTCCATGCAACACCTTAAGGGCTTATTATTTTCTTTTTTCCCTTAACTCTCTATAACTTTATTTCTGCTATTCCAAAACCTCTGTCTGCTGGCCCATTAAATCTCCATCATGGGGGTCAGATTGATCCTAGAAAAACCCCTTATTTCCTGTCATGCCAAGAGTTGCTCCCACTGCCTCTTGGCATAAAAAAGGATCCCTTTCCAGTTAACTGTAACATTAACATAGTAATGGCTCTCTGAAGCCCCTTTGGATCCAAACCCCAAAATTCCCCCTGCCTGAATTGCAAAATCAGGCTTTTTTTACACCTAAGAGAAAACAATGAGACTCTGCATTGCTTCCCACATCCTGAGGTTTTTCTTTTGCACTGACTTTTATTTCTGCCATTTCCCCGCCTCTGGCTAGTTAACTTCTCTGGCTTAAAACAACAGAGAGCCCAAGAAGGAGGGGCTTCAGGAAATGGCTTTAAAAACTGAGAGGAAACAAACCATTTTTTTCCTCTTTCCTTTA
The DNA here is from genome assembly GCA_948472985.1 of Iguana delicatissima. Taxonomy (NCBI): domain Eukaryota; kingdom Metazoa; phylum Chordata; class Lepidosauria; order Squamata; family Iguanidae; genus Iguana; species Iguana delicatissima. The sequence continues at coordinate 24,940 of CAOKZL010000966.1, forward strand.
CACTACAATGGCAATAGTAAGTTTCCACTGAATCCTCCTTTAAATTCTTTTTGAAATTCTTTTATGTACACTTGGGGGTTCCCATTTTTTCCCCCCCCCATTTCCTCCCCAAAATTTCCCGACAAGACACAATAGGAATGGTTTTACGCACAGTAAGGGGTCTTGGCCCCCACACAAAGGGTTTTCACTCCAGTCACTCCAGCACTACTTTGGGCCCCCCAGACGGTCATGGATGACCAAGAACTGCAATGCTGCAAGCATTTCCCCACACATCTTTCATTCAGACAAACAACCTCCCATCTGGCCCATTAAACCACAACTGAGACGTCTCATTTATTATTGCCCTACCAAAAGTTTTTGGGGGTTTTCCCCCTTCACCGCTAAAAGGGATCAGCCGAAACTTCGGGGGTGATGCCCCCTTCCCCCCCCCAAACACGAGGGGGGGTTCTCTCACCAAAGGGCCATGGATGGGAGGCTTGGTTTCCAGCTGAACCCCAGGGTTTACTGGATCGCTGTCGCCAGGGATGCCACCGCTCCCCTAACCAAACCTCTTCGACAAAAGGTCGAGGGCGCCCTGGGTTTTGCAAGGGGGGCCGCAATCCCCCCCGCCGTCAAGGGAACAGAATAGTCCCTTCCCCCCTTTCCCGGCCAACGCACCAGAAATTTGCGGCCAAAATGCAAACCCGGTTTAGGGAAAAATCAAAAAGCCAGCTTTATTACAATACCTTTCGCAAGGGGCAACAGTTTTGAGGTTTTTCGATTAAAGGGTACATCACTATATACCTTTTGCATTTATGTCAGCAATCAATCATTTACTTAGCCCGCCCATCACTGGAGAAAAAGATCTTTGGTTAACTTTCCATTACATCATTGACTGGCATACACGTTACAGAAGAGAACAAAAGGGTTAGTTTACAAGGTTACTTAGAGTGATACAAATTAATGGTTACAGCCAAAATGAGGGAGTATGCTTACTCCCATTTATTCCAACCCCTGGATTTGCAAGGCTATTTTTAAAATTTGAGATAAGACAGACATCTGCTATTTACTCAGAAGCACAATTCAATTGCTTATTTTTCCTATTCAAGTGGCATTGGACTTAACCCCTTCACTTAGGCCTGTCCTACTTGGTTAAAGTGCTATAATTCCATTTTAACTGCCACAGCAACATCCCATGGAATCCCTTTTTCCACTGCTTCACCAGGCAAACTCCATCATTTCACAGTTCAGCCATGAAAAACTGCAAAAACATAGGCTGTAACTGTTATTATGAAAGGGCCCTCTTGCAGCTTAAATGGGGGGGAATCATATTGGCAACAGACCACCTTGGCGCCAAAACCCCCTTTTTTTTGGCCCATAGTTTATGAATTTGTCATGGAGCAGTATAAAAATTTTGAAGAGCGAACTCTCCTCCATTGGGTTTTGTCTATATAACTGGTCCTTTGTTAATGGTTTCACTATACATGGAAAAATGACCCTTAAATATGAAGGTATGATACTGATGTTAATTAAAATCAGAATCACTCTTCTCATGTAAACATGGTTGTTCCTTACTGTGGAATAATTTCTTTTTCATCAACGTTCGAAAAGTATACTACCAGGACTCTGGATCTTTAATTTGTGTATTTTCTTAAGAATATACAATACCATAGGCAGCTTAATATAAGGCCCATACCACACATCAGTTGCAGGGACTGGAATTTGGTTTGTTTTCATTAATTCATACAGAGGCAGGCACTGTCTGGAATGGGCAAGATACCTCTGGTTTGCTCTAAAACACAGAAGAAAAATACATTCCCCTTTTATTGCTACAGTTGCTTTACATTAAACCTGAAAAAGCACACTGTTACGCAACACAAAGCATCTTTTCTTTCACTTGAAGGAAAAGGTCTCTGAACATCCTGATATATTCAGTAAACATAATAAATTTTATCTGTGGAATCAGTGGAGAGTAAGAGAGGCAGAGCCCCAAGGAAGCTAAAAGCTCTGAAATGGTATCAGGAAAGCCAAAGAAAAGCTAAATTGAAAGTATGAAAAGCCTTTTAGATCTTATATATTTACTGTGTTTTAACATAAATGGACTTCTATTTAGCTCCAGCCGAGAACAATCTGTGTGGATGCTTGCACTGAGAAAAAAAATGCAGGCAGAGGCCACAATTTAGTCTCAGGGTCTGCGACTGTATAATAAAACTGAACTGAACTTTAGCACATAGTTAGTTACACAAGTTTTAAGCCCCAGTGGTTTCAGCATGAACTGTGAGCTGGATTGAAGTCCAGGCTATTGAGAACGAAGGCTAGAAATAAATCTATTACTTTCCCCTGTTCTTATTGTACATCTTATTAAATAGTGATCGTCTGCATCAATGATTTTCCAACTTTCTACCCTCAGGGAACCCTTTCTCATTAACTTTTTTTGGCAGGGAGCCCTGCAACTTGCAGACAGTTCTGGGCATTGGAGTTGTGCAGACTTCTTCATATTGGTACCCTCTGGAGATGTTGGACTACAACCATCATCTTTTTCCAGCCAGAATGAATAATGTTGGGGATTATGGAAAGAGTTGTTTAGCCCTTCCAGAAAGTACCAGCTTTGGGGAAGGTCATCCCAGGGCAAAGTGTGTAACTGTGGACAGCCCAGGGGCAACATAGGCCATTACCGCACTGGACTGTTATAGTGCTATTATTCCACTTTCAATGTCCTATGGAATCCAGGCTGGCCCCTCCCTAAACTGCAAACCCCAGGATTCCATAGGATGTTGGAAGTGGAATAATAGAACTATAACAGTCTAGTGCAGAAATGGCCATAGGCTGGTGAAGATACTCTCACACCCTGAAAATGTCCAGAGGTTCATTTCTGTTCTTGAAAAAGAGGTATTATTTTATGTTATACACAAAGGGCCCCAGAAACAAAAATAGCCTGAGAGCCATGTGGGCCCTCAGGCAGGGGATCCTTATCCATCCAGGGGTGTCAAACTCAATTTATGGCTGCCCTCAAAGGGCCAGTTGTATCTGTAAGACTATATAAATGTATCTACTCTTTCATCATAGTAAATAATTGCCTCTGCATTCGATTATTACTGGTTTTTAAATTGCCTTTCCTCTGCATCAACTTTTCTTTTCTTGGACATTTTTGGGCTATTTGATCATAATTTATGGTCCCTATACCTCTGTAAAGTGACATAGAATTGGTTAGTATATCCATTGTGCCACTTTCTGCTTCCCAGGCCCTCTCTGTGCCTCTTTCTGCTCCCCTCTCCCCTGTGACTCTTTCTGCTCTCCTGCCCCTCTCTGTACCTGGTGAGCCCGATCCACACATTGTGGGCCCCCAGCTGCCAGTATTCTAAAGAGGGGCCCAGCAGCCAGCACTCGCAATCTACTTCTACTTCTGACTGCTCCTCTGTCCAACAATGCTCTGATGGCAAGACTTGCCCGGCTCACCAAGTGGGGGGAATGTTGCAGCTGCAGGAGGGGTGTGAGGGCCACATGAAATGGCCACATGAAATTGGCCAGTGGGCCTTATGTTTGACACATGTGCATTAGGTACTTTAGGCATAGTGCCTAGGCCTACAAAATTTTTTTATGGCCTATGAAAACATCCCTAGTGGTACATCAAGGTGAGGTGGGGAGTTGAATACAAGAGTGCCTAAGACCTACGAAAACCTTAGTGGAGCCCTGGCCTCAGGGACAGACTTTTACCATTCATGTCCTAGGGCACAAACTCTGTTTACATCAGAGGGTTACTGCATTTGCTAGGACTTACCAATGGCTCCTATGAATGGAAGATATGCTCCAGAAAGCATGCAGAAGTCACATGCCCTACAACTTTCCTGTGGCAGGGACAGTCCTAATTCACCCTCTGTCATCCCACTTTTTCAGCTATTTTTAAAATATTCCCTGGCTAACTTCAATTGCTGCAAATGTAGTTCAAAGTGCAAAAGGAGTTTGAAGCGGATTAGCTCAGTAGGAGGACAAGAGGGGAGAGGTTAAAATCTTGCTTTTCCCAGTAGGATGTGGCAAAAGCAAACTGCGTCAGTTTCTTCCACCTTATCTGTTCTCATTAATGAGTTTTGCTATCTTCATCACACTTTGACATTGTTTGGTCACATGTGCTCTGAGTTTCACCTGTGAAATTCTGGAGGATATGAAGTCTGCTGTTGTCCACTGCATGGGAAGATTAGTGACACTGGGAAAGATGTCTTCCGCCATTAGGAAAGGACTACACCGTATGCTTTTCATGTAATAAGTCTTTTCTTTGCCACCTTCAGGGAAAGGACTTGCTTGCATTTTGTGTGTCAGCACTACATAATGTGGGGTTAGACTACTGTATGAATAGGGATGGGGGATTTTGTTGGGTTATGGACTTCCTGCCTCATGTGCCAAAATAAATTGGCTGGTTTTGAATCCTATGAAACGTACCTGGATGAGGTTAGGTGCTGTTTGCTGCTCTGCCTCAGACAGCAAATGTCTCGAGACAGTCTTGGGTGGAAAAGATCACATCTGGAATCCTTTGAGAGCTATTGTCAGTCTGTGTTAACAGTATCCAACCAGAGTTGGATAACTGGATAGGATTCTGATTCCTTTTACCAAGACCCTTGCTAACTATAGTTGGGTACCAACTTTCTTTGTTTCTACTTTGCCTGTCATTAACTGTGACAGATTACAGAGTCCTAGATTGGTTTGTAAGGAACCACAAAGCTCCTTGAAACACAGTTTGGAAATTAATGATCTACTTTTTCTGCTGGTTATCTTTTCTATTATCAGAAAAAGTCATTCAGTAGGCACTCTGCATTGTGAATCCTCCTTTGTGCTAAGTAAATTCTGCTTTAGGCATTTGAGTGGATTCTCTGTTACATCAATGATGTCATTGAAAAGGCTGACATGAAGAAGGTGACTTACCATTACTCTACAGAGTGAAGAGGAAGAGGTGGTCTGAGGTAGAATAGTCTCAGACAAGGCCACTTCTGAAAAGAGATTCCAAATGGAAAATGAAACTTTCTATCCTGTCAGTATCTCCAGGCCAGTGTTTCTCAAAGTTTTGTCACTCAGGTATTTCTGACTTCAATGGCCAGAAGCCCAAGCCAACATAACTAATAGGCAGGGATTCTGAGAGGCTAAGTCCAAACCATCTGGCAGGAGGGCAAAGGTTGAGACCCACTGCTCTAGACACTACTATTCTTTGTTGATATACTTGTGCCTTTGAACTTTACCATTTAATTCTGTTTATTTGACAGATATGCAACTCGTACATTGTGTGCCTTCAAATTGTTTCCAACTAATAGTGACGCTAAAGTAAATCTATCATAGGATTTTCTTGGTGAGATATGTTCAGAGAAGGCTTACCATTGCTTTCCTCTGAGGCTGAGAGTGTGTGATTTGCCTAAGCTCACCCAATGGGTTTCCATGGCTGAGTGGGGATTTACATCCTAGTCTCTCAGAGTCTTAGTCCAATACTCCAATCACTACATTGCAATGGCTTTCACTTGGACAATATCCTTATCCAAAGTAATTTGAATTAATTTCCAACAGAAGTGATCAAGGACATTAAGGATGTTTGTTAATCACAGTTACTCTGTTGATATGATTTAGTGCTTTGAGGGGGAAAATTGTTTAAGACAAATGTTGGCAGGAAATTATTTCACCACAGAGATTCCATATGGATGGAGCAGAGTCTCCCCTAGCTGTAAAATAACTTTTGGCAATGTCCCTATGCAGTTCAGGAGAGCCGAAAGGTAGGAATGTTACTGTCTTAGCAGGTAAGTCCAGATAACAATAAACAATAAACATGATTTAATATCATCATGTACTCACCACGGGACAGGAAGAGAAACTAGATGCATAAAAAGATACATAAAATGTAGGTACACAGAGTAAATTATATGGAGCATATAAACAAGCCTTTGTTAAGCGTTTTAAGGCTGCAGCGATTAGAACAGGAAATGATTAAGGACTTGCTTAAGCATTGAAGTTCACACCATTAAAATGTTCTTGACCATGTCTAGACTATCCCACCATTTCCATGTATTTTCTATTCAGAAAATGGTTTCTGATAACTGTATTTTCCCACATATTAGCTGCACTAGCATATAAGACACACTCCACTTTTCAAGGGGTATTTTTCAGAAATTTTTTTTTTTTAATTCTTTGGTGAGCAAAACGCACAGCAGAGGAGGAGAAGGAAAGGAATCTTGCATCAGGAGAGGAGGGGAATGAAAAGAGTGCTGCCCACCACCCCTCTCTTCCTGTTTTGCTTGGGAAGAAACTCCCAGAAGAGTCAAAATGCACAGGAGAGGAAGGGAAGGTAAGGAGAAACTGTATAAATATTTATCTATGTTCCTATAGATCAAGGCTTCCACTACCCTCTCCCTTCCTGTTTTGTCTGGGCAGGGAGAACTTCGTTCACTCCCCCTTCCTTCCCTATGTTTTTAGTATTACCATATTCGGGGTGTATAAGACACACATCATTTTCAGAGGGTATTTTTTTTAGGAAAAAAAGTGTGTCTTATATGCCAGCAAATACAGCATATGAAGAAATGCATGAGGCTGTCTTCACACCCACTCTAAAGCTGAAAGACTGTCATACAAGCAATATAAAACATGAAGTAGACACCAAAGTCCACTCTGCCCCTGAACTTTTACTTCGTACCACAACCACTCAACTGTCAAGAATTATGGCCAAGGATTGCTAAATATGAAATATGGAAAACTGACTCTTGTCATTGTTCATTATTTTCCTAGTTAAGCAAGACATGCTGACTGATGGAATATGAGTCAATTTCTCATGTGTGATGTAGAGGAAAATTCATTTTTCAATCTTTCCTTGAATAATGGAAATTATAAAATGAAAACATTAAAATCTAAAATGATCATTGTAAATTGATAGTAAAAGTATTTTTCCAGTTCGTAAACTAGATTTTAAAAAAGTCCGTGAAATAAGAAATGAAAAAAGAATAGATATTACTTGGACGTACTGCATTCTCTAGCGATAATGACAACATACTGCTTTCGTTGTCTTTCATCAAAAGAGAATGCTATTAATATTTTTTTAAGAAAACAATGATTCAGTTTGAAGGAAAATGTTGCTTTTCTAATCAAGAAAAAAATCTTTTAAAAACCTTTTAAATCAATGATGTCATGTTTACCCAAGGATTTTGTTACAAGCTCATCTTTTTCTGATCTTTATTTTGAACGGGATTCAGTTAGAAACTACACAATATGAAGCATATTGCCCATATTAAAACATAATCCTGTGCTGGCAGCCAGTCAAAGCTTACAGCTCTCTGGTTAGAGCCTCTTATCAGCAGCCACAAGCAAAGTTTCAAATAGTTTCTAAGCAGATTACTGGTCATTGTTTTGCCGTCCGAGATCACAGTAAAAGTCTGGAGCGATAGTCCAATAATGAAGTCCGTACACAAGGCAAAAGGCAAAGTTTCTAGGAACCTGAGCAAGGAATCTGAATGCAGACTAGAACAATTCCCACAATAGGAAAAGTTGTCTGCAACAGTTTCCTCCCATTCTAGTCCCTCTTTATATAGGCTGAGAGCCTCTCCAAGTTGTCTGCCTAATTAATGAATCCTTACTATATAAATTCTCAGAGACACCTGGGCTCTTTTTCACCTACACTAGCTGCCAGAAGTATTGTCCCTCTCATGTTTCTGTTTTGTGACTGTTGGGAGGGGGCCTGTCTGGGTCCTGGGCTGGAGGCATGACAAACATCACATTTATTTTAAAAAGAAAAAAAAAAGCATGTTTGTAATCCTCATAAACACAGAAACCAAATATAACAATGGTCCGCATATGAGAAAGACACATCTCATCTATGCCTATCCTTCCTCTTTATGGTACTTGGGAATATGCCTCCTAATTTTTATTATTGTCTCATTTTCTGTCAACTATAACACTTGTCACATTTTGAATTCTGAGAAAAGTCTAAAAGGTTAATTATTCAAAGCAGACTGATCTAATTATCTGGTATTAAATGTAGTTTTGCAATATGTTGTTACTGCAGTATTTTAATAAACCAAAACAGCATTACTGCAAGGCAATGATTCTCAAATTCTGGTCTTACAGGTATTTTGGACTTCACTTCCCAGAAATCCCAGCTGCCTTGGCCAATGGTCAGTGATTCTGAGCAATGAATGCCAAAGCATCCAGAAGACTAGAATTTGGGAAGCACTGTGTAAAGTATTAACCATTGGGGGCAGGGGCAGGAGTAAGAAGGAAAAAAATCTTGAGTTTTCTACAATTACATTTTTATCTGATAGGTATATAATTGGCAATTCCCCAAGAAAGTTTTTCTTGCATAAAAAAGAGAGCCTTATTAAATATTACTTTTAAAAAAATCCACCCTGTTATTGAAGTACTTTGTTAAATAATATCTAACAGTAGTCTAGGTTATTTGCTTGGCATCTAAACTTTAGACGGTGTCAACAAAAAAGAAGTCATACCAGATGCCAAATTTTTACAATGGTTTACATCCCCCTTTCAGGTATGTTCACACACTAGCCAATTGCTTAGAAAGAAGCATGCAGCTGTTTCACTTGTATAATCACATGATTCATGCATGTGTTCCTGCAATGTTGGTGCACACCACAAGTGTGAATGTCTCTATGAAGGGAGGCTTAATTTCTGCAAGAAAAATATTGAGCGGGCAGTGCCAGCCCTACCATTGATCAGAGCATGCCAGGACTGGAAGAACAGCATCAGGGTACTGGAGGACAAAACTGTGTTTTCCACAAAACTGCATTTTCCACAATTCTACCCTGAATACCTTAACTAAGACTACTCTGTTATAGTGCTACTATTCCACTTTCAACATCTCATGGAATCCTGGAGTTTGCAGTTTAAGGAGGGGTATTTAGAATTCTCAGCCAGAGAGCTGCTTGGCCTCAGTAAACTATAAACCCTGGAATTCCACAGGATGTTGAAAATGGAATAATAGCACTATAATAATGTAGGGCAGAAATGACCTAAGCTAGTCTGCTGCTCTAAGGTACAGTGGAGGATATTGTCCCATCACCAGTGCTGAAACTTGCAAACTGGTCAGCTTTTATGTATGAGAATGGAGAGGGACTCCATTTACTTTACCTTGGCCAGCCCTGTTGGTCTTGTTGTTAAAGGCCTTCAGTCAGCTCCAACTTAAGGCAACCCTATCACAGGAGTTTCTCAGCCAGATTTATTCAGAGGAGATTCACCAGAGCCTTCCTCTAAGGCTGACTTGCTCATGGCTTTCCATGGCTGAGAAGAGATTTGAACCCTGGTCTCTCAGAGTCCTACTCTAGCACTCAAGCCACTATACCACACTCAGTCCTATTACTGGGAATAAGCAAATTGTTCATAATACATTTTTTATTTGTCTAGACTGGCAGATAAGGCATCAGAGAAAGAAACAATGCAAATTCTCTTTCACAACTCAAAAAGGAGCTTAACCACCAAATTTAGAAAATGAAACCCAGAATTTTGTATGCAGATGTACCTTTAAGTTGCCTGTCACCTTATGGACACCCTATGAATTTCATAGGGTTTTCTTAGACAAGGAGTACTCAGAGGTGGTTTTGCCAGTTCCTTGTTCTAAAATAGAGTCTTCAGCACTTGATATTCACTGGCAGTAACCCATCCAAGTACTAACCATGGCTGATGCTGCTTAGCTGCCAAGATCAGATAGGATCTGGTGACTATGGTATTTGAGTCCTAGCCCAGAATTATCTTGCTCAAAATGGCAAATGACTTTTCCAGAGTCACACATGGGACTCTCTAGGAGTGAATGTTAATGCTTTCATCGTACGATGGAAGCACACTTACCTTGAATAAAGCTTCATAAGCCCAAAGAAACCAAATGAAAGAAGGCAACAGAGGAATGTGGCAGAAAATGTTTTCAAGTCACCAGGTTAAGAACATTCTCCTGAAGAGCAGTCAGATAGTCAATAGAGAGATTATTATTATAGCGGTGAAGCTGAAAGAGTATTTATTTTGTGTGTCTATTATATCTCAGGAGGATGCTCTTATGAAGAAGATGCTCTTGTTCATGACTTTAAAAAGTCTGAAAGAAACAGGCTGAGAAGTCTACAAGTGATATGCACAATAAAATGTTGCAGTGTGGAGTGCTTCCTCTAGAACTCATGATACTTCATGTCATTGCACCCACCCACTCCTCCACCACTAACCTGTCAGTCAACATTCTGTGGCCATTGGGCATGCCCACTCCTCATTGGACTGATAGGAGGAGCAGTTAAAAGCTGCACTTTTTTGGTTTCACAAACCTTAGAGCTGCTCCCCTAAGTCTGCCAATATATTTCTATAGTGTGTGGAGAGTTTGGCTACATAACACTGGACACTTAGAGAACTAAGGTTTATTTGTTTGTGTAAGGTTTATTTATTTATGTAATTTATTTCTCCCAGAGTGGGAATCAAAGTGGCTTGCAAAAGGCATATCAATTACAACTCAACAAAAAATGTAACAAACAAATCAAAATCACCACATTAAAGCAATATAAAATTATGTTAAAAGCATACAAAAGGTCACACACACTCACACACACACCAATAAGAAGCCTCTCTATGAGCAATTACATAGTATTATAAAGTAGTATTCATTGGGGTGAGAAAAGTATGCCTGCATGTAATCCAGGGCCTCACTTCTGTAGACCCAAAATCTTCCTGCCAGTCTCCTGGAACCTTCTAATCTCTTCTCTCCCATCCTTTTGAAAAATTGTTGTGATTTTCAAGTGAGTTTGCCCCATAACTGCATCAAAACACGCTCCCATGCCCTGCCACCCGGAAACCAAGCCCTCCAAAAGTACCTTGCTATTTGACCATGGATCAGCTAAAATGATGTACAGAAGTATTGTTAAAGATCCCTCCATCAAAATGACCCTCACTAAAGTAGCCTTGAATAACCTTCACCTTGACCTAAGGTTTCAAGCAAGAATGTTTTTCAGCACTAGCTGGAGATGTTAACTGGAACCTGGGACCTTCTGCACGCAAAGCATGCACTCTGCACCTTGAGTTATGACCCTTGCCTACATTCTTTCTCCTATCTTGGTAGTATTTCACTAGTAGTATATGGGACTCCTATCTCACTAGAAGTTGGTATGATATATATGCAGAAGATCCCAAATTCATTTCCTGATACTGTTGCTTTACATGTCTTTCACCATCATAAAATTTCAAAGGGCATAGCCCTTTTTGAAACAGAATAGTGATGGCTTTCTGTATTTGCAAACACACCAGAGTTGTACATCCCACCAAAATGATGGCAGCACACAAGAGTGCCATCCACCTTCAGATAGGCACTGAGATTCACGTGTTTATTTAGTATTTTCAGTGGAATATGTATTTTGCTATATATCTGAATATGCATCTTTAGCCACATTCTGCCCTAACAAGTTAGATGTGGACAACCAGATGGGAATAAGGGAGTGCTATCTCTCATCTCAGTGATAACATATTATTTCTTTCTGACCCCCACCCTTTTCTGAATGAATGTGAAAATAATTGAAAATGGATAGCATTTTTTCTATACACACCAGAAGAGAATTTTCATGAAATCCTCCCCCTACTTTGAATCAGTGCTTCCTGCCTTTACTTAGTCATACGTTGTTACATAAGAGTTTGATACTGTGGGTGTAATGTTTACAACAGAAAATCTTTGCGTAGTCCATCAGCCTGTAATAATGTTTAGGAATGGATGAATCTCTGTCCTTCTGGCCTGTGACTGATTCTTGATTGAGAATTTTTGTTCCATCTCATGCCCACATTAATCTGATATTATTTTTTAAAGAAGCCTAATATATAAATATTGTTTTAATACATTATCTCCTAAAATGTGCATTTTCAAATACAGATCAAGCTGACTGGTATTAGAAATCACCAAAAAATATCTGAAACGTCCTTATTATTACATCATCATCATCATCATCATCATCATCATCATCATCATAGATATAGGAAGTATATTATAATATTATAAGAAATGTGGAAAGGATGTGTGGAAAGGAAAACCCTGATGGAAGAATGCAGCAATGGAATATATATAGAAATGTGAATGTCTAAATTGGTTTTAAGGGTCTTAACCTTTTGGGCATCATTTAGTGAGCACAGTCCCTAAGTATTATTTTTAAATTTTGCCTTCAGATTAAGGAAACCAGTGGAGCAAGCTACTTTCAGTCCCATGTCAGGAGAAAGGTGAGAAAAAATAATGAGCAACAAGGACTAGTACATTGCTTTACAAAAACCATTCAACTCAAAATCGTAATATGCATAGAACACAAGATTTCATGACTTCCTAAAGATACAGAATAATCCAGACACTACCTGAATAATGAATAATCAGGGACATAGCTTTTTTACTCAGTTATATTAGTTTCATATACTTTAACTGTCATGGCTACATCCTATGCAGCCCCGGGATTTGTAGTTTGCTGAGGTATTTATAATTCCTACAGATCTCTACTGTCTGTCTACAGAGAATTCTAAGTATCCAATCAAGCTACAAATCCAAAGATACCATAGAACAGAGCCATAACAATTCAAATAGCATGAAACTGATATAATTCTGTGGTGCAGACAAACTGGATAATTTTATTTTGAACTTGTAATCCATTAAAATCCACAATACATAAATTTGTTAGCCATAAAAATGCTCCTCTTTTTCCCCTCCTCCTTTGTTTTCTAATTAAACCTTACAGTAGATTTTTTTTCTTTCTCCACAAATCAAAAAACAACATGTGGGTGTGTAGGAAGTTAAAGTTATTTTCAATGAAGCATCCAACTGCAATCCATATCCTGGTCTGAGCCTTACATGACTGCTAGAGCATGGGTTAAATGAAGCCAAAGTCAGATCAAAGAACCAAGTGAAAAGTTATCATCAGCAAAGTGCTTGAGACAGCTACCCTTGTTTTTATATCCAACATAAGGATCGATCTCCACAAATTAAAAGGAGCATGAGAATCTTCTATGAGAGTACCATATAAAGCCCCTATAAATGCTTCTAAGTGCCCCAAGGGCCTTCTGTGGCTTGTGGCATCACAGATGACTCAGTGCTGAAGAATATTTAAATTCCACAAATGAATTCAGGATATATGTCTCCTGGGGTGATCCAGAAGACACAAAGCCCAACAAACCAAAAATAAAAAATAGAAGTACATGTTGTTCTTGCTGTTCTATTTATTTGTTTGGTCAATCTTGGCTTCAGTTTTGTCTAATTTTTTTTAATTTATTTTCCCATTTTTCACAGTGTGCGTGTCCAGTGGCTCCCACAATAGGTGCAGATGACGGAAGTTTAGTCATCAGTCCTCACAAAAGAACTCACCTTTCGCACAGAGAATATGTGAGTTCTCCTCTAGGTGTTTTTCATACAGAGTCCCATGCACCCAAGAATGAATCTATCTTCATGCCTTGTATCAAAGCCTTTTCATTTCTAGTATACTCTCATTGCTTCTTTTGGCAATACTTGAACCAATCAGGTATATCCTAACTACAGATGCCGCAAAGTTCACTTCAATCCGTTTCATACTGTGTTTCTGGAATGATCACTGGCCCTGGTTCCCCTTTCCTAAGCTTATTATGTTGATGCTCAGGCTACAGATAACATCCCTTGCACAGAGCACTAATCTGTTTATTGTTGGATGGTAGGTTACTGATAGGTTTGCAATGTAGGAAAGGGGAACGTGCATGTTGATTGACCGCTCATTCTTTTGTTGTTACAAGGGCTGGCAAATTTTCCTTTTTGAAGATCCTCTCCCGTTTAGATTCTTTTCCATTTTCTAATAGGCAAGGAGATGATAGAAAATACTGAAAAAACATTTCTAAAGCTTCCAGCTGGGTAATCTAATTCTTAAGCTTTGCCCACTGGGGAAGGAAAGAATTGATCCCAAGCCCTCCTTTGTCTGCAGGTTTTGAAAATACTCTAGTTTGGAGTATCTATGCCAGCAAGTAGTGGTGGCTGAGGGATTAATTGTCACAGGAGTGATGAATACACTCTGGATTTTATTCTAAATCTTAAAGGAGCTATTATCGTGCTATGCACCCCCACCCCATGGTATAGTATAATTGGAGAAAAATATCATGTAATTGGCAATATCATTTCTAATATAAAAATCACAGCACTTATGGCTGGAAGGCCCATGGACAAGGACTCTAATTGGAAGCCATGGGCTAAGACAGGCGACCTCAACATTGCCAGGTCATAAATTCAAAAGGATTAGTCAGAATGCCCCAGCACTGATGGGCTTCTGATAATCCTCAAAATGACCCAACCTTCAATTACAATAGCAAACAAAACTGCCTCAATGAAGCAACCAATGCTTATCAGCCTGTAACCTCTTCCCATGAAAACTGTCCTTTGTTCCCTCACCTGTCCAAATGTTAAGACACTATCACAGCTCCTATGCATGCTTTGTCATCTGAAGTTAAGACCATTAGCCCATTCCAGACCCCTTTTGTTTACTCTGCCAGAGAACAATTAATACATTTCCTTTTAGGGCAGGAAACAGGGTACTTAAACCCTGGCTTCAAGTCCGACAACTTGTAGTACCTTGGACAGACATAGGCATGTCACTTTCTTTGTTGGCTCTCCGCTTCTTGTGCCCTTTTCTACCCTCTTGTTTGAGCCATCTTGCTTCAATCTTATGCTTCTGGAACAGTAATCATCATCCACTTTATCCCAAAATTTCCCACTATCCAACCTTTCTCTCCTTTACCTTCACTAGCGTTGTATGGTTTGTGGGACTGCTTGATGGCTTGCATGTATTTGTGAATTCCCCCAATAAAAACATTCTTTTGACTCTCAACTGGTGTCCTATACCGAGTATTGGTATACACCGGTGAAAAGCTACCTTGGCTATCCTGCTTTCGCAGGCCTCCTTTCAGCTATAATTCCCCCATCTTTCTAAGGAGACGCTGGCACTGCTAGAGGACCTCAAGGTCCCCCACCTTTGGGGAGTAAGACAGCTATCCAACAGTGCTGAAATTATTCAACAAATAAGATTCAGCACTTTGGATGGTTCTTTTTGTGGTGAGACTTGGAATCTGGTGTTACTGCAGTCTACGCCTACCCGGAGATAGCACCCGATATCGTTTTGATATCAAACGATCTGGCTCTCCCCTGCCACCACACTCCATGTGTTTGCAAGGTCACCGAACAAGCACATAAACAGGCACGGCCGATAACTGCCAAGACATTCCTTTCTCCACCTAGGCAGGCCAGACACAGCTGGTTCGTCGCTTCAGGGACCTCTCCAGCAAACACCTCATTAAGTATGCACGGTAGTAACAAAGGCTACCTGCCCCAAGCAGGCTACTGGACAAAGGTTGTGCTGTCCACTGGTAAGCACCACGCATTTGCATACTGGCTACACCACTGTTAATTAGGCTTTGACTCAATCATGCAAAGTTGTGACCTTTCTGAGACATTGTCTCGCACCCAGAACTTATTGTTGTCCCCGAGTAAGGCATGGCCTGCAGTCACACCTCACCCTATAAAAACCCTTGATTCCGAGACCTTCCTCGGATCGCTCGGCCCGCTCCAGAGTTCTACCCCATCTTGCTGCCGCATCATTTGGCGAGCTCCCCTCAGCTAATCGAGCTGAGTTTCTTCTCTGCACCCCCGGATTCTCCACATGGATGACGAGACAGGTGTCATATCACCCATTTTTCCCAAAAGTCTCTATCCTTAACTCAAGCTCTATTTTCTTAGCTAGCTGTGTGATTGTGGTGTCTTTAATGTTTGTCTGTCTGCAATAAAGCATCATTTTTATTACTGTACATCTGTGTGGCTGCTTGGCTGACCTGACTCCGTAGACATTGGGTTGCAAGATCCTACTAAGTTACCCTGCCTCTCGTGAGTGCTCCAGCTAATTTCCCCCAGAATTGTGTGTTGTTGTTTGGTTATTTAAGTGTCCCTCCCGGGACCCCCAGTAAACAGGGTAACACTGGGGTGAATTTATTATGGACACAGAAACTACCAGCCACAGCTGCTAGCACAATGGAATTTATTGTTGGTGGAAGCAGAACTTGGAGACACAACATTTTTGGTAATACAACTAGGGCTATAAATTCTGACCCAGTTCATCCTTGCACAGTAAACAGGACAACTTCAAAAGTTTTCTTCTTGACACAAGGTATTGTAAGAAAGCAGATTGTGCAGGAGACATCGGTCTGGAAGATGACAAGATTCCAAGTCTGGAGGCTATTGTAGCATATTGTCAGGAGCATATAAGCTGCAATTTGTAGAGCTAAGAAGAAAAACCTCAGTTCATTCTTTCCATTATCTTTGCCTGCCCGGTCTTTGTAGGATTAATTTAAGCTGCTTCTCTGTCTCTCTATTGCCAATGTCCAGTGACATTCATTGTGACTGGTAATAAGTCAATTGAGCAGCAGAAACTCAGTGTTAACTTCACATCTGATTCCACTGATCATTAGGTTTTGAAGTGTATCTGGGATGAATTTATCTTGCCATGTGTTTGCCCGATGGCAAGAAATGCCTGCATCTGATTTTCTTTCCTTTAGTCTTTAGTCATACATCTACAGGTTGAAATTAGGTGAACAACAGCAAGAAGCAAACCAAGATCAAATCAAGATCTTCAAGACGAGAACTGAAGAAAACTTTATTGTTCAAAGAGGCCCAATCTCTGCTGTGGTATATTTTATGTGGAGATCAAATGTGCTAATGCAGAAAATGTAGTGGAGAGTGGGGATACACATTTTTTTCTCTCATGAAAGTTGAGTTTAAGTGCCTTCTAACAGTGGTGATAAAATCATGTCAAGTCCTTTTGATGCCGCTGCAACTTGCATCCCTCAAACCATAGTACGCATCTCAACAGCCAGCAATAAATATAGACTAGCACTCTGTATTTCAGTTACAAATTCATAACCTAAAGTTACAGATTTATAACTGCTCCATATTCAGTAGAACAGTGTAGTCACAATTGTGGCACTATTGCTAAAATTGTAAAAGACCCAAACCCACCTTAACAATCAACAGCCACAGTTACAGGGGGTCCCTGCTTAAAAAAAAGAAAAAAGAAAAAAAGATTGAGAACTACTGATGTAGAGCACTGCAGTAGTGGTTTTCAAACTTTGGTCCTTTGAATGGTTGGGCCTTCACATTCCAGAATTTCTTGACCATTGACATTCCTGGCTGGGACTTCTGGAAGTTGAAGTCTAAAACTTGGTCTGGAGGACCAAAGATTGAGAAGCACTGGAATAGTGGTCCTAAGTCCTAGGCCATTTCCTCACTACACTGTTATAGTGGTATTATTCCACTTTAAACATTCTGTGGAATTCTGGGGTTTCTAGTTTAGGGAGAGACATTTAGAATTAACAACCAGAGAGCTGGTTTTTGGCCTCAGTAAACTACAAACCCCAGAATTCCACACAATGTTGAAAGTAGAACAATACCACTATAACAGTATAGTGCAGAAATGGCCCTAGAATGGGTCTGCTCATTGGAATATTTAACCAGAGACTGTGCAATTGAAGCTACCATTCCACACTGCAAGTGCCCAACTGGTAACTATTATCAGTCATATTGAATTACAGAGATCACTGGGGAGGAGGTTGTAATACAAGTTTTTTGTTTGTTTCCTTTCACAGATAAGCAAGTTAAACAAAGATGGTGTCCCAAAACTTAAGCATTCTTCCCAGGCACAAATCCACTGTCCCACATCAGATTCCAGCAGTCACCGAGACAGATATCCCAGTATTTTTAAGCCACCTGCTGTTTCTTTTAGCAAAGAGGTGACTGAGTACCTCACCACTGACTGTTAAAGAATTTATGTGGTCATTTCATTTTCTCAGTCTTCCTTTTTCCCTACTCAGACTCCTTCATAACAGTTAATCCAACTGCAAAGTAATAATACATATATGCTCAAGGAGATAAGAGGAGAAAGGGAAAAGGAAAGGGGAGAGAGAGAGAGAGAGAGAGCCTTAGGAATTTGGAATTTCAATAAAAAACACAGTTCGCCTTTGACTAATATTTACTGTTGCATATCTGCCAGCATTTCAAAGATGAAAACCAGGAAACATATGGCTAAACAACATCAGAGTATGGTGAAGATATCAAAAGTTAATAATGAGGAAGAGCAGAAAAACTAGGAGAGGCCGTAGCAGTTTGCTTTTGCCAGAACCTAGTGGGAAGTGCACAATATAGTCCCTTCCTCTCTTCTCCTCCCAGCTGAGCTGTGTGCAAGCTATTTTTGTCCTTTGAACTCAGTTTACACCATTGGAAGTGAGGCACTGTTAAGTAAGTGAGACAAAAATGGAGATAGGGAGGAGGAAACTGAAGCAGGTACATTTCAGAAGTGCTGAAAAAGTGGGATTAAAGAGGATTACTTGGGACTTCCTCTGCCAAATCGGGACAGTTAGAGGGTGTGCTGCTGCTGCTGAACAATAATTTGGTTGATCTATAAACTAACTACACTACTATAGTGCTATTTCGTGTCATTTATTTAGAGCTATTTATAGTGCTTTATAGTGTCATTTACTGAGGCCAAAGAGTTCTCTGGCTGAGAATTCTAAATGCCCCTCCCTAAACTACAAACCCCAGGATTCCAAAGGATGTTGAAAGTGGAATACTATCACTATAACAGTGTAGTTCAGAAATGGCCTAAATCTCATTTGGCCAATAACTTAGCTCATATCTATGGAGAGCCCTTCCTGGCTATATGTAAATGCCATTAAGCAAACTGTTTTAATACTATTTTCTTTTTTTCCCATCATAATAAACTTGATGGTCAAAGCATCTGAAGCCATTTTACTGTGCTTGCAGAGCTCTGGGTATCAGCCAAATCACCCTAATGTGTGTGTGTGCGCGTGCGTGCGTCTGTCTGTCTGTCTGCCTGTCTGCAGATGCCTTGAACAATGTGTTTATTATTGCAGCCTATTGAGGCACACCCACACAAGGTTCAGTAAAGTATATTATCACTACTGCAATGTTCAGATGTCCTTCTCTGTACATTCATTTGGTATCCTTTACAATGTCTGTTCACTGCAAGAAGCACAGCTCATGCCATTTGGAGTATAAGATTCCTGAAAATCCTGATAAACTATGAAATATGCATGGCCACAGTCACACTCTGCTGTAACCTCTTTGAAAGAGTCAAAAAGGTTAAAGATGATATTGCCCTTCTAAATCCATGCTGTCTATTTCCCATTAAGTTTCTGCTACTCTGTTTATCCTATTGAAGTTCCTTCTTGGGAGCTAGGAGGTGGAGATAAGAGTAAAAGCCAGTTTAAATCCTCACCATATAAATTAAATTTAAAGTGAAACCTCTGAGCAATGCTGCTGAGTGTGGGTTTTTCTTCCTCCTAGCTACAACTGGAAAGGCAGAAATAGTACAAACTGCATGATGGCTGAGATTCAGACTGGGCCAGCCAAGTATATTCCATTTCCTCTATTTTAAAAAAATAAAAGATAGTTTCTACTCCTGATCAGCAAATTTCTTTGCACCCTGCCAAACAGATGAGCACCTTTAACAATGATGATGGGATAACAATCATGTTTGGAGGAAGAAAGCAAGGGACTGTAGAATAAGTCTCCTTGAACTGTATGGGCACAGTATGTGAACAAACCTACATACCACTGTGTTCACACTTACTCATTTGACTATCTTGCCCAATTGACTAATGCTGTCAGGAAATAGCACTGGTCCTTAAGCAGTCCATTCTATTCTAAGGTGTAAACATAATTATTAATTTTGTTGAACAGTCTTCATATTGTGTGACCTTCTACAAAACAGTAAAGGACACCTATGGTTAAAAACAGCAGTTTCTACAGCTATTTTTGATGCTGCTGTAAACAGCTAGTAACAGCAGCACTATTGTCATGACATGGGAACCACCATTTTTTATCTCACATAATGCCTTGCTTGCTTCATTGTTCCTGATCTTTGGGGAAGAAATAGCAGCCACTACCAAAAATGGTGTGGAATATTGGGAGATATCAGCTGGGGGCAGTATTCATAGGAAGTTTTTCTTCTGAAAACCCCATGGATATATCTGTGAGGACAACTTCAAACCAGGAACACATGGAAAGGTTTTAAGTACCCTGCCCCCTCCCTGAAAAAAAAGTGGCTGGGACAAATATTCCTGCAGATGTGTAATATATGGTCATTTCCACACGAATCTGTTATAGTGCGATGATTCCACTTTCAACCTCCTATGGAACCCCAGGATTCCATAGGAGGTTGAAGGTGGAATCATCGCATTATAACAGACTCGTTTGGAAATGGCCTATATGTAATACAGACATGGTAATCAGAGAGCCAAAATTCACTCTGTTGACTTGGCAAGTGATTTCACAGAAACAGTTGTTTGCTTTTTTTTTTAAGTTTGGGGTGTTCCTGAATTTGTGTAGCAATGACTTCTGTATTTCAGGTGCCATGGAATACTTTCAAAATAGCTTCACCCAACATTGCTTATAAATTTCCAAATTACCTTATCCCACAGCAACTAAACTGATATTTTTGGGAAACAAATATTTTGTCTTCCCAACATAAGACAAACTGCAAGCCAACCTGTACTCTTTATGCCACTTTAAGACATTTCCTGACTACTCTGAGATATCATGAATATGGAAGACATGGCTGAAAATCAAACATTCTTTTATATCCAGTCTTTGAACAAGGAATCACACAAAGAGTTAGACTTCTTGAAGCCAAGAACAGAACTAAAGTCAGCCAGGACAATGTGCACAAACATTCTTGATTTTAGTTTACTGCTACCCATTTGTAAATATCTCTTTACCAAATGTAACCTCCAGAGAACTAAATGACTGAAATAAAATACAAATACATGCTCATGACATGAACTCAACCCTGAAGCAGCAAATTTTCATAGGCTTTTTGGTAAAAATGCCATGACTATAGCTTGATGTCACTAATAAGAAAGAATAGTAATTTTAAAAATCTGCTTTTATCTATAGGCGTATGGAGCATTTTAATTTCAAATAACCTTAATAATGCAACATCTGTGATAAGCTCACTAACAGGGGAAAACTATTTGGATTTTTGTAAAGTACAGTCAGTCTTCCACATTTGTGGGTTTAACATTCATGGACTTGATTATCTGTGAGTTTCTCCAAAATCTCTTCCCCACATCTGATCTGGCCATGCAGCCCTTTAAAAACCTGCCTCTGACCCTCCTTCTCCACCAGCCACTGCCTGGCCAGTTAAGGATGGATCAGAGCCCAATTTCTCAGCACCACAAACCCTCTTCCAATGCCCCCTCCCGTGCACACCCAAGAAAGTAGATGAGTGAGAGAAAAATATAGGGTGACTATGCTGACCCACCCCCCTTATCTCTACTTTCCCCGACCTGGTTTGGACCCTGGGTGATCACTCTCTCCACCATGCCTTGGCCCCCTTCCCACACACACACAAACATTTTGATATTTATGCTTTTTCCATTCTTGTTGGGTTCCTGCATCCCTAATCTTAGTGAATATGGAGGGCCAACTGTATTACCATTTTTAAAAAGTATATGATTGCTTCACTTTCATTCTTTCAGGTAATCTCAAAATGTCTTCCACCAAAGCTGTTCGCTAAAAGCTGTAAAGCTAAAAGCAGTTAGCATCCAATGGACAGAAAGAAAAGCAGAGTCAAAGCACAACTAAGGCCCTTTCTGCACTCTACTTTATCCTGGCAGTGTCCTGTGGGGATCCCAGCAGTGGTTCTGCCAGGAAGAGAGCACGATGGGAGTGCTCCCCTCTAGACCAGCTGCCTCGACAATCCAGGAAGCAGGATGGCTCTGCATCTTTCTGCCTCAGTGCAGCAGGGTACTCTCCTAGGTTGCGTAGGGGCAAGAAGCACAGCCAATGTACTTCCAGACCCTCCACATGCTGGGTAAGGGGAAAACCAGCCACAGATTTACTTTGTGATTGCGCAACCTGGAGAAGGACAGGAGTGTAACAATGGCATACGTGATCCTGTCCTTCTTCCATCCCCACTGCAGGGCAACATCCTGCAAAAAGGGCCTAAGTCTGGATCCAACCCAAGGATGGCTTTGCTGCTGCTGGTGTTATTTACTTAAGAAAGGGATACAAACAACAGCAGGAATTCATTTATTTGCTGTGTTTTCTGTCCAGTACTTTCTGAAAACCTACAAGTGCATTTCCAAGCACTTTCACCAGGAAAGCGTTAAAAAGGGAGGCTTTGAACTGAAAAGGGGAAGTCACCCACCACTTCTGAAGGTGCACATGGTTGGATCATCTAAGGTTGTTTTGAATACAGCTGGTGGTAGATAAGTGGTGGCAACTCTATACAGAATTGTCAATGTTCTATTGTTTTCTGCTAGCATTACTCTCATGTGGCCCAGGGTTTTTCAAATTATCCAAGGAGTGGTGTTGGGAAGGAGCTATACTGAAAATACATATGTGAAAAGGTTCTTAGGGTTATGGATGAAATTACCTGAAAGCCTTGTAGAAGAACTCAATTACTCAAATGGGAACTTTGACCAGTTCCTATTCATCTCAATGGTGCTTGAAAAGAAGGTTCTTTGTGGATCATTTCCTACTCTTGCAACAGACGGTCTTTGAAATAAATGTGCTGAATCCTGACCTGTCAGGTTCAAGGAAGA
The DNA here is from genome assembly GCA_948472985.1 of Iguana delicatissima. Lineage (NCBI taxonomy): Eukaryota > Metazoa > Chordata > Lepidosauria > Squamata > Iguanidae > Iguana > Iguana delicatissima. Next base: position 47,506 of record CAOKZL010000966.1, read on the forward strand.
AATAGCTTAAATTCCCATCTTATGCATCAGTGTTTTTTATCCATAGGGCAGGATTCACAACTGACACTGATGAATTCTGTACTCTTGCCATGAGCATTTATGACTGCTTTTGTTGGTGAAATATTGGATGCTTGAATACACAGTTACTGAAACATTAAAAGGTCTTGTTTTCATTTCAACTGCACTCTAATGGAAAGCCATAAGCACTTGACTATACATAACACCATAATTAAAATTGCACTGAAAGAGTTGTAATGGGATACTGAACCTTTCACCCCAAAGGTCACCCACTCTTATGTGTCTCACCTTTGAATTGGCTAGCTATGTTACTGTTATCTTAGGCTGCTGGGTCAGTGTGAAATGAATCAATGATTTGGGTGCATGCTTCGCTTGGCAGATCCTTATTGTAAGCTAAGAATTCAACAAGCATAAACACAATGAGAGGCAAACATTTTAGATCATAACTTAGTTATATTGTGGGCAGCACACCTTCCGTATTTTTTAATATTTGTTGAAAGTAGCTTTCTTAACTCATGTCCAGATGATCTGATCGCCACTCAACCTTGGAACGCCTTAAAGGCTTCATGTGTGCAGGTCATCCTTTCATCAAGGGCCTCCTTCATGCTACCCAGTTACAGCACTAAGATTCCACTTTTTTCTCCCATAGCAACATCTTATGGAATCCTGAGATTTGCAAGGTGATTAGAATTCTCAGCCAGAGAGCTCTAATGCCTCATAAAACTATAAAACTGAGGCTTCCATAGGATGTTGTCACAACAGTTAAAGTGGGATCACAGTGCTGTAAGTGTGTATTGTGAAAGGAGCCCAAGGCAGATGCAACTGTTTTGCATCATCACTGTGTTGATAGTTGCTGTGGGAAATTCAACACATTTTGCCTGATTTTCTGTTGATACATTTCTATACTTAGTTGTCCTGGTCCTTGATAGCAGGCATATAGTCTGTCACCATCTTTGCACTCATAGCTCTACTAGCTTGGTAAAATGCACCAGAACTTACAGTCTGCTTGCATAAGCTGTGAGCCCAAGAGGTCCTCAGAGCCACAATGCAACAGTAGAGCAGAACTTTGTGGAAGGTGGATAATCTTGGAGGCTAAATTAAGTGTAGGCAGTGGGAGTTCTAGCTTTCCTGCCATTTGAAGCAGAAGGCATCTTGTCATTGCCTTGCATCACTGCAGCCAGAGAACAGCCAATAAGGTTTTAAAGAAGTGTGTGTATGCCTGCAGCCAAGTGGCTCTAGGCTTGCAGTGATATGGTCTTCCAGGTCTGCTCTCCTTCCTGATATGGATCCTTTGCTTAGACAAATAAGCAGGTTAGCTTGTGGAAGAATGCTCTGGGTATAGAGTACACTGCAAAACCAGAAATGTATTTTGAAGTTTAAAAAAAAACCCTTAAAGGATCAGTGATAATGTATCACTGGGTACATATAATCTTCTTTCGCACAACAAAGTCATTACAGTCAGCCCAAGTTTCACAAGTATTGACAAAAACTAGCTCCAGATCATATAGAAACAAAAGATGACCAATATGTTTTGCTGATCTTGCTTAATCAAGGATGATTCTGGGTCTTGATGTTGTAGAAGGACTTCGTCTTTAAATTTTTATCCAGCACAAAGAATAAAAATGGTTACTGCTTTCTCCCTCATTCTCTCATTCTCGGAAATAATTCTAATGTTGTAGAAGGACTTCGTCTTTAGATTTTTATCAAGCACAAAGAATAAAAATGGTTACTGCTTTCTCCCTCATTCTCTCATTCTTGGAAATAATTCTAATTTTGTCTCAGTGAGAAAACTTTTAAAGGGTACAAATCTTTTCTAGGGATACCCAGAGCAAGACAGATTACTTCTTACTGTTATCTGGAATCTTCACTCATACCATCACAACAGCTATCATAGAGCCTGAGAGTAGTCAGAGGAAGAACAATTTACTTTCCCCAATCCATTATCAACCCAGTCTCGATAATGAACACTCCTAGAAGAGCAGTATCTCCTTATGCATCCCTCAATGTGTGCAGTGTAGCTTATTCCCAAGCAAGTAAACATAGTATAGAATGTGTGTAGTCTGTTAGTCCTACAACCATAATAGCTGTCTTCATCTCTTTTTTTGTACTCAGTCATTTAATACTTTTCATACTGACCATTCCTCAGAAGGCTTAATCACACAGATGTCTTGCTGGTTCAGTTCTGCTTATTATTGGAGTGTGTGTGTGTGTGTGTGTGTGTGTGTCTGTCTGTCTGTCTGTCTGTCTTGAGTGGGCTCAGTCCCCCCTTCCTGACTGTGGGATCCATGGTGTCATGTGAAATTCAATTAACAAGAGGGAACATACATTTATTTTATTAGTCTTATAGTACAAGATTCAAGAGGGGAAGCATGGTGTAGTGGTTTGACCATTGGACTATAATCTTGGAGACCAAGATTTGATTTCCTGTTCAGATGTGGAAACCCAATGGGTGACCTTGGCTGTGTCACACCCACATGGCCCCAGAAAACTCTGTGATAAGTTCACCTTAGGGTTGCCATAAGTTGGAAATTACTTAAAGCCACAAAGTAACAACAAGATTCACAGATTTTGAATAGAAAAGTATTACGGTAAAATGCTTTCAGAGACTTATTGGATATCTCATCTGTTAAACTGAAGGTTTTAAACTGAAGATGTGGTGAACTTGGGATCTTAGTTCTGTCATTCAGAGTATGTGATCTACCACTGATCTTTGTAGATCACATATTTTTATGCAAGAGACAGACTTAGTAAGGTGATTCAGCTGTATAGAAGAAAACGGTCTGCATATGCTCAAAGACATTCAGAACATTTCTGATTAAGAACCATATACCCTTGATTCACTGATATCTGTAGCCAAACACTTACAATGGATCAATGTCCTCTAGCTGAAGTTCCTTATTGACCATAAGATCACTCCTTAGTAACTTTTGACAAGGGGTTTGATGGGTAAGGGGTTTGAGGGGAACAGTGTAGATGTTGAAGAGGCTAGATGCGGCAGAAAGAAAAAAAAGATGCAGATAAGTGACAAAACTTAATTGCTCAGGTTGTAAAATGAGATGCTGTGCTTTTGGACAGTGTTTCCCAGCTGGACACTTTCTAGGAATATTGGGCTCCTATCGTCACCACACAACAATTGAACTACAGGCTTTATAATCTACCCAGTTAAAAATTTATGTTGAGGAAAGGCTATTTTAAAACAACAAAAGAGAACACTTCTGAAGGAGCTAATACCAAAATATGTTACATGGCTCAATGGTGATAACTTCCATTCCATTCTCTACAAATCCCATAATCTATTTTGGAAACTCATGTTTTAAATGACATTTTAATTAATATAGCCCAGCTAATTAAATTATCTCAGTTATTAGAATTGCTGGCAATGTTTCCCAATCTCTACATCATTATCAAATTAATTTTGGAGCCCAGTGTTCCAAGGTCTGGTATAAATGCACATTTTAAAGTACAGTCGATGGATACTTACTTACAAGTGAGCCAGACTGTATTCAGTGAGGCTTACTCCCAGATGACTGTGGCTAAGACAGTAAATGAACTTAGCCTAGTAAAATTATAATCATATGCACATTTACTTAAGTGAATTTACTGTGCTGAAGACAGTGAGACTTATTTCTGAGTAAGCACGCATAGGAAGGCATTGCAAAAACTCTTCGTTAGCTGATGACAACTCTGTAAACCACTAATTCTTATAGTTTTGACATATTATTTACTACAAAATGCGAGGCCTAAATCCCAGAACAAATTATGCCTTAATTCGTCAGAATTTTAATGCTTCCTTGGCTGCAATGAGCCTTTGAAGAAGCCCATTTATATGAGAACCTTTATTCCTAAACTAATTGCTTTTTGCTACTGGTTTCACAAAGGCCAATTTGCAAATTTTTTCAGATATTTATTTCAAAAGTCTCTTTCTTATTATGTTGATATCACCGTCGTAAATGCAGCCTCTGCCTGTCTGGCAGTTCTGTTTGTTATGATTTGTTATTTGTGATATGATTTGGGCACCATCCAAATTAGGCCATCACTGAACTTCTCATCTTTCCAGCTCCTGAAGCAAATCATCAGACTTGCTGGTAAGTGTGACATCAACCTGATGCCCATCAATCTATTTATTTAAATCAAGAAGGCACATCGTCCAGTCTTAACAGACTTTCACGTTGTGGTGAAAGGAAGGCCAGATGTAACCAGTCTGCACAATTACAAGATTTTGTAAAGATTTATTGTAAAAGAGGAGTGATATCTATAGATTTTTTTTTCTTTAGATGTGATACTAATGGGATCCAAGAACCAGAACTATTACACTTCTGGTAGGTAGAGAGAATACATTCCTGGTTTGCTACATCCTCTTGCTTTTAAACAGACTTCCTATTATTTCTTGTCCAAAAATAAGCACTGCAAGATAACTGCTATATTCATATTGGTATATAAACCTGCCAAGTGTTCTACTTAACATCTTTATCAATGACTTGGATGAAGGAATAGTGGGCATGCGGATCAAATTTGCAGATGATACCAAATTGGGAGGGGTTGTTAATACACCAGAGGACAGGATCAAAATTCAAAATGACTTGAACAGACTGGAGAGCTGGGCCAAAGTTAACAAAATGAATTTCAACAGAGAGAAATATAAGGTTCTACACGTGGGGGGGGGGGGAATTAAATGCACAAATATAGGATGGGAGACATCTGGCGGGACAACAGTACATGTGAAAGGGATCTAGGAGTCTTACTAGACCACAAGCTGAACATGAGTCAGCAGCGTGAAACTGTGAGCGAGAGAAGGACGATCTCCATTATAAGCTAGTGAAGTAGTCATGTACACAAAGGAGCTCTGGCCCCTCCCGTCTGCTGACTCATGATTCTACCTCACCTTACCTGCCCCTCCGGACATTACCTTATATGTATGGAAGTTTCTGGACAGTACCTAATATGGGGTGGTGGTCTGTGATTGGTGGAAAAATGCCGCAGTGGGAGTGTATACTGTAGACATGGAAAAAAACGCTTTGCCAAACCCCTTGCCTTTGTTCTGAACCTCCTGGCACCCTGCTGCAGCAGACTTTTATATCTTTTTATACTTTTTTAAAACTTTTGTACTTAAATAAATCTGACTTTTAGCCTTTGAACCAGGAAACGTCTGGTCATTTGCCTGTTTCTCAGTAAAAGCTGTCCTTCCTAAGGGCGTAGAATGTGACAATGCAATAGGAGTATAGTGTCTGGATCATGGAAAGTAATAGTACCACCCTATTCTGCCTTGGTCAGACCTCACCTTGTCTGGCTTGTTTTCCACTGCTGCAGAGACTAAGACATGGAGCAATGGATCCAAATTACAGGAAAAGGGATTCCATCTAAATCACAGGAAGAACTTCCTGATGGTCAGAGCTGTTTGGCAGTGGAATATGCTGCCTCGGAGTGTGGTGGAGTCTCGTTCTTTGGAGGTTTTTAAGCAGAGGCTAGATGGCCACCTGTTGGGAATACTTTGATGTGTTTTCCTGCATGGCAGGGGATTGGACTCGATGGCCTCTGTGGTGTCTTCCAGGTCTATGATTCTATTCTAGTTAACCGACCACATTTGGAATAATTTGTTTGATTCCTGACCCTAATCTGATCCTTGACATCTTTCTTTACAGTACTGTAGGCTTCTTCCTGTTTTAAGCAGATTATTTGCTGTAATCACTGCAAGGCCTTATGGATATGTCTGCCTTTCTCATACGCATATTGTACCAGTTTGGCAGGGACAGCCCCACTTAATCCTCAGCCATCCCACTATTTTAGCTATGTTTAAAATGTCCCAGTTTCTCACTCCCCCTCCCACTTTTCCTCTTCATCTATTTACTTCAACTGCTGCAAATTGAGTTCAAACTGTAAAAGTAGTTTGCACTCAACTGGAGAGAGGGGGAGGGAGAGGGAGAAAGGGTTGGAAAGAGTGAAGGGGTTGGAGTCTTATAGGCTCCCAGTAGGCTCAGGCAACTTAATACTGCTGCAATCTCTCCTTAGCTTTGGATTAAAACTTCATATGCTGTATGACTCCACACTGGCAAGAGGAATAAACATATTTTGTAAAAACACAGGAAAGGGAGAACCCTACCAGTTAGGAAGGAGAAAATCTGTCTTGAATTACAGCTGTCACATCCACCACAAACACATATACATAAGAGTACTATATTATGGGAAAGCTGGGTTATGACATGTTCTATAATGTGTGTTGAGTAGTGGGGGAGACGTATAAATACAGAGTTCAAGCAGTAGATCTGAGAGAAATCTGTAATTCTGAGCAGGTCTGATAAAAGCATTTTGATTTTACAATAAAATATTATATAACATATTATCATTAGTCATGCAGTGCAAACACACAAAGTGTAGTATTTTTAGATTTTTTTAAGGATGGGACGAATCCAGAATTTTCTGGATCCAAATCCCTGGAAGGTTCCGGGAATCCACGGATCTCACAAATCTCAACTCTTTCGAATCTGTTTTTAAAAAAGGGTTTAAAAAGCAAGGGAAAGCAGGCTAATTTTGGGCAAGGCACACTCTCTCAGCCTTAGCAAAAGCCCAGGCAAAGGCAAACCTCCCTCTGAAGAAATCTGGCCAGGACAATTGCCATAATTTTGCCCCAGGATCTCCCCAGATTGAAAATGACATGAAGGCCCTTCCCACATTTTCCTGCCTGTGTAAACAGGACCACTACAGTACAGAGATAATCCAGGTCAAAACTGGGTTTTCTTTGCATAGCTCCTTATGGTATCCGGGGGTTTGTAGTTTGATCATGCACCAGCACAGTTTGGTAGAGAAGGCTGTGACACCTTGTAAAACTACAAACCCTAGAATTATGTATGAAAGAGGTTTGCAAGGAAGTTATGCAAAAGAATCTTTCAGCTGTCCTTGAAATCTCAAGCCTGTACCTTCCAGTCAAGTGCTGAAGTTAAATATGAAATCTTCAATTTAAATATCTTAGAATACAACCCCAGATGTAATTTCTGAAATTGTTAGCAAAGACCATTATTACTCCAAAGGAAAAACTCACCTACTTGCCATCTCCCCTTATGTGTCTAGTCTCCCAGGTTTTCAGGCATCCTGGTCTTCCAGGTTTTCAGGCATCCTGTTCTCCAACAAGCTATTTAGTTGGTGGATTTGAAAGATTTGGTTTGCCTATTTTGGCACAGGGATTCAGATTCACGAATCTCGAATCCTTGCCCAGGATTTGAGGATTCGGTTTGCCCATCCCTAGATTTTTTCCTTTGTTTAGGCCTTCCTAAATTCCAGTGTTTATCTGCTTAAAATTGTAGTTTTGTGTCTTCTTCCTCATTAGTAACTTTTGTCTTTTTGTAGTCTGGACACACACTAATGTTGCTTGGCCACATACATCCTGGTGTTCACCTATGAAATACAGGAGGATGTGTTTTCTGCCCAGTTTTAATCTAGATTTATGCCACTTCTTGCTTTTCAGACGATGTGTCTGTTTTTGGACCTGCAAAAATCAGTTCTATTAAGTTCTCTCCTCTGGGCCCAATTCTCAGCAATATTTCCCTCATCAAACTCTATGGGATGTACTTGTCTCCCGCTGGAGGCCATCTGTGCTTTTTGGTCTGGTAGCATTTAGTTCTCCTTTGACACCATGTTGTATTTCTAGTGTTTCACAAATAGGCCAGCACCATCTTCTGTTTGTACCAACAACTTTCAGTCATCTTCCAGTATTTTTTTTTTTACAACAATGTTACATAAACTCAGTTTGCTTTCCACTCTCCATTAACCTGAAAAGACACTTTTCTAGCTTGTCTTGTATATTACACCTGCAGCCTAGGCATTAGGGTGAGTGGGTAGGAGAGACAGAATCTTTATCAGAAACTAATGGTAGATTTCTAGGTGATTGGCAAGGATTTCTGACTTCTGACTGTTTAATAACAGTAATAACATCATATCTCCACCTCAAATTAACACTGCTGAAATGAAGAAAAACAAAAGGTTGGAGTATGAGGAGTAGATTTTATTGTGGAAAATCTTTCAGCTTCATTAAGGACTAAAATAATCTCTGGACTTATAGTTCTTTAAAACTGAATGCATGTTTTTTTGCATGAGGTTCCAAATAGTAGAACTTGTCATTTTACTTTTAACCCCACCCCCACTCCTACAGCTCACATCATGGGCACCTTTTGAATCAGAACCAAATAGCTACGGATTGGCCAACAGAAACCTGAATCTCTTTCAGGAGCTCCTCCTTTTCCAAACACACTGATTTTGGCAGCAGCATCCAGGAATGCTGAAAATCATGGGACCTTACATCAGGATGCAGGACAGAAGTCCAAGCCCCTGTAGTCTAAGTACCTTCCCTATTATTCCCACCTTGTTACCACAGGGAGGTTGCTACAGCCAGTTTTCTGAGAAGACACAGGCTCCTGGGAAGAGTTTTGAGTCCTATTGTGCTTATGGTGACCTCATTAGTGACCTCATTAAAATTGCTTTTATTTGGGACAGTTGGGAGGCATCCACCAGCTTAATCCAAATTTAAGTAGTCCCATTTTGAATCATGAGTAGGGGCATGGGCTTACCCATATTTACTTCATGATTAAAATTGTGATATCATAGATGGGGGTGGATGGATGGGCTTTCAGCTATATAGGGACTGGATCCATTGTGAAATATTTTCCTCACCCAATTAATGGGAAAAAAGGAGAGAAGGCCTATCCCCTACTCTCAGACAGCATTTCAGGAGCTATGCGAGTCCCACTTAGGGCTCAGTCACTGAGGCCATTTCCACACTAAACTGTTATAGACCACTTTCAACATCCTATGGAATCCTGGGGTTTGCACCCTAAACTGCAAACCCCAGGATTCCATAGGATGTTGAAAGTGGACTGCAACAGTGTAGTGCAGAAAAGGCCTTACAGTAAGCATCAGCTCAGTGTTTAACTTTTCTCTACCCCCTCTGCATGGACAGGAGGAGGGGGTCCTGGTTTCCAACTAAAGCAGTAGGTAAAATACCTTTCTCCAAACTGATGTTAGCAAAGAGTGTGGCCCCAGCCTGTGCCTCACAGACAGCTATAGTGGGGAAGTTTCCACCTCCCACCATCCTGAAAATAGTTCCCAGTGCAGTGACCCTGCACTAATATGAATGACATCAATGTGCCAGTCAATGAAGATGTCAGACAACAGTACAGTACACAATAATGGCGGACCAAATTGAGGCTTGAGGTATTGACTTTGGATTATTTTAAATTTAAGCTTTTTTTTTTTTGACTCAAGGTCCACATCATGCACAAAAGACATACGTGAAGGGGGAAATTCAGCCTGGCTTTGTCTAGAGATTGGTTTCCAGTAGGAGAACTAAATTGATACACAGTTTTTTCACACATTTCCATTCCTGACCAACATCTAACAGAACTATGTCTAGTTTCTGCCCCCTTCTCACATTTGCCTCTTACTTTGACCATGAACATCCTCCTGGCCAGGAGGCTGGAAAAATTACCTTTGAACGATGTCTCCCATAACTACACTGGCCACACTGGATAGGGTACACCAAAATGTATCTTTTCCAACTTGTGTTTTGGCCCCTCTGACCCTTGTTGGTCGCTCCAGACCTTGACTGTGGCCTTCTATAATTTAACAACTTACCCTTCTCTCTGGCAGTTAACTCCTTGCATGCATGAAACCTGGAATAATATGATTTATAGACCTGATTTAGTTCTCAAAAGGTTGAGGCATTCCTTGAAGGTTCTCTGTGCCCAACAGTTTGAACCTGCATGATTCATGCTGCCATGAATCAGCATGAATCACTGGGGCTAGAAAGGAGATGGACATCTAAATTGTCTTTCTTACTGAAAGTAGTTCCAAGGGCATGACTGCCTACATTTGAATGGACATCTGGCTATTTCCCCTGTACGGTACCTTACTGTTAGTAGGATCAGAGTTTAGAAAAGCTTATGTTTGGAGTAGAACTATCAGATTCCACTAGACCCCGTGTTGGCTGATGCATTCTGGAAGATGTAGTCCAAGAATAATTTTACTAAGCTCTGAGGAGGATGGCTTTCAGATGTATATCTGGATGCACATCCCCATTCACAATCTGCCTCAACTAGTTAATTACATTCAACTAGAATGGAGAAAGAGACCATCACTACCTCAGGAATGAAGGTATGTTCCCACTTTCCAACCTAATGTTGCTCCTTTTGTGACCCTTAAGTTGGAGGCAGGGAACAGAATAAATTTTGTCAGCATGAAGAACTCACAACAGGTAAGGAGAGAAAGCAGGATAGTTCGTGAAATACAATCATCCTCCATTAGAAACCATTACTAACTTTCATGATATAGAAGCTGTCTCTATTTACCCAGAACTGAAACCTAACTGTTTTCAAGCCATACTATCAGTAGATTATGTATTTCAACTGTGTACAGTAGCGCCAAGAACACTGGAACAACTTGGCATTTTTTCAGCTGAAGTTTCTATATTGGTTGTGAGCATTTTTGTCTGTTCTGAAACGGAATCTTATTGTATTTGAGATATTAATCTACTTTGTTTCCATGTTGTCTGTTGTTTTGGATGCCTGCAAACCATAACTCATAAATGTTAGAAACAAACCAACCTGCAAAAAGGTGAGGGGAGCTGCTCCATCTGTATTTCACAGCAAAATGCAGCAACTGTCCATGAGATTAGCAATGTTATTGCCCTCTAGTGGGTTCATTTATATACTATGGTTTCCCCCCGAAATAAAGAATGATTTGAATCCTCAAAGTACACAGTTCACTAAATAGAAAATATCCTTCTCTTTGACATTTCGTGGGCTCTTTTTCTTGAAAGAGTGTATCTGTGGTCACAACAAAATATACATGAAGATAGAAATATATTAGGACAATGGGTTAGGCTTACTGTACAGGAGTTTAGAATCAACTCTGTGGCAAAACAGCAGCTGAGCAAAACCAATGAGATTTTATAAGTCTCAAACCATTCAATTAAATTAAGTATGTGACTGTCACTTGAATGCTGCTGTTGTGCGTATTAATCAAACTCAATCTTCCCCAGTCACTCTTCATGTTTTACTGAGTCTTAAATGCTTGGTTAAGCTTTCCAAATGAGTTGACAAGTCAAAGTTGCTGGGATTGTTTTGGTGATAAGGAATAAAATTTGTGCTTCAAATACACAGAGTGGATTTTTTTTTAAAATGGAATTTGAAATATTTGACGAGTGGCAGAAATTAAATGTCCCAATCCAGTGATGGCTTTCCACACACAGAATGTTATATTGGCCAGAACAGCTACTATACATATACAATTTTGAAAGGATCCCAAAGCAGGTGAAATACAGGAGCAGTTCCTTATAAATGAAGAAACTGACATGGCACCCTGATCAACTGTAATGAAGGAATTCTGTATGGATTGGCAGAGTGGATCTGTTCATCATTTCAAACCTCCACAGTGTGATCAGTTTGAATAAACTGGAGCAATGGAAGCAATAAAGACAAGCCACCTACTCTGTCTTTAGGAGGGAATGAATATATACTTGTGCCCTGAAGCAGCATGGTGACAAGTCCACTCTTGATTTTGATACCACTCTTCTCACAACTGCTCCTATTTAAAACAGGACCTATTCCATTGATGGACCCCACCCCTTCTATTTGCTGCTGGGACAACTTCCAGGCAACTTGAAGCAGCTGCAAAGGGAATGGCAATAAATTAAGAGTGCATTTTCTGCCCCCGCAGCCATGTAGCCACTTGCTGCCTCTACCTGATGGTTGGGGTGGATGTAACCATAGACTTGCATTAGACTGTCACATACAATGCCAGACCCTCATTGTGCCCTTCGACTCAGAGCTCAGAGTTCAAGAGATCAATACAGGCAAAATGGAACCAACTTTTAATTGGCCACTGCTTACAGCATATAGGGCTGGCTGCAGTCACTGGGTAACCCCTCCCTCCACCAGCAAACGTTCTACTTTTACCTGCTTGTTGCTCTATATAGCTGCTCCCTAACCCACTGGAACTTGGTGAACAGGAATTCATCTAGCAGGATAAGCTGTTTTGTGTGGGAATGGTAGAAGCAGCGTAAGGTTAGCTTGTGTCTTCTGGGATAGAACTGTCTATATAGGATGACTAATTGAGCAACTAAACATAATGAGTGCTCACCAGTAGTTCCTTTTCACCCTGAAGATAAATAACTAGTGGGGTGCCTCAGAGTTCTGTCCTGGTCCCTGTTTTGCTCAGTATCTTTATACATGACTTGGATGATGGAATGGATCAGATGCTTATCATATTTGCAAATGATGTAAAATCAGAAGGAGTACCTAATAACACAGAGAACAGAATCAGAATTCCAAATGAACTTAAGAGACTGGAGACCTGGGCACAAACTAACAAAATGAATTTTTATCCAGGGTAAGGTAATATTACACTTAGGCAGAACAAATGAATGTACAAATACTGGATGGGTGACACCTTGGCTGGACAGCAGTACATGTGAAAAGGACCTAGGAGTCTTAATAGACAACTAGTTAAATGTGACACAACAGTGTGATGCAACTGACAAAAAAAAAAAGCCCATTTATTTCTGCCTTGCATAACAAGTTTATAGTGTCCAGATCAAGGGAAGCAACAATAGCATTTTACTCTGCTTTGATTAAACCTCACTGTTACCCTGATTTCTGGGGTCCCATGGGGGACACCTCAATGTGCTCAAAATAATGGGGAACGGGAATTAGCTAGAGCATAAGCTAAAGCAATGCAAGAGGCAGGGCAACGTAGCAAGATCTTGAACCCAATGTTTATGGAGTCAGGCCGAGTCACAAACCAAACAGAAACAAATTAAAATTGTTTTCTTTATTTAAATGACAGTCACTGTGCACTTACATTCTCACTCACACAGACCTAAGAAAGTAAAGATAGGAAATTGATAGAGGATTTTGAGAGGGATTTTTCAGGGGAAATACTACACCTGATCCTGTAGCCTGGGTAGTCAGAAAAAAGTCAGCTGGAGCAGAGATTCTCAGCACGTGGAAGCTGAGGGGAAGGCTCAGCAAGTGGAGCAGCAGCAAGATGGGATGGAAGCCAGGAGCGATCCGAAGAAGCGCTCAAAACCAGGGGTTCTTATAGGGGAAAATGTGCCTGTAGGGTAGTCTGTTCCTGGAGAAAACAATGGGTTTCGGGTTGGAGACAAAGCCTCCGAAAGGTCAGTACTTAGAATGATTGGATTTTGACGGCGCTGTCAATAGCGCAGACAGTATGCAAATGGAGAGTGCTTGACAGTTGGCTATCTCATCAAGCTGCCTGTTTGGGGCACAAAATCTTTTGTATGCTTCATGCATACTTAATGTAGTTTCAAAGTGTACTTGCCTGGAGGTCTCCTGAAGCTGCATGCTGGAAAATTACTGGCTTGCCTGAATTTGCCTAGTATATTTCAGCTCATTCGGCCGTGTCCGTGTGTGTGCTCGTCCGGGGGCCTTGCAACCATGTGGAGAGGAGTGGTTTGGAATGGCCAATCTCTTGATATCAAATCAATTTTAGTAAGCCTTGGGTTCGGACTATAAACCACAGTAACATCATGTGGAATTATTTGTCCAGTTCTGGGCACCACAGTTCAAAAAGGATATTGATAAACTGGAATATGTCCAGAATGGGGCAACTAAAACAGTTAAAGAACTGCAAATCTAGTCCTACGAAGAATGACTTACAGAGCTGGGTATGTGTAATTTGGAGAAGAGAAGATGGAGAATTGATAAGGTAGTCATTTGAAGTGATGCCATATAGAATACAAATAAGCTTGTTTTCTGCTGATCCAAAGAGCAGGAGATGAACCAATGGATACAAATTGAAAGAAAAGATATTCCAATCAAATACTAGGAAACATTTACTGATAGTAAGAACTGTTTGACAGTGGAATACTCTCCTGCTTTGGACTACTTTAAACAGAGGTTGAATGACCATCTTTCAGGACACTTTTAGGTGTATATTCTTTCATGGCAAACGGTTAGATGGCCCAGCTCTGTAATACTATGATTCTACAAAAGCTGAGAACATGGCAGGGGATGGATTTCCAGGGTGTTGACTGTGAAGATGGCATGCACCAGAGCCTGGTGCAGGCAAATGCCTAGAATCCAGATAGGTATCAAGATTCCTCAAGTCAATGGAAGACAAGATTCGGAGGACATTTTCTTATTCAATGCTCCTCTAGAGCATTAAAAAAAATCAGCACAACATCATTTTGGCATACATAACCTCTCCTTAATGTAGCGGACCTCTTTCAGGCTGAGTCTCACAGACAGCATGGCCAGAGAACAGGGGCATCTTTTCTGAAAAGTTTATGGTAACTGTCTTTCAACACACAGAATACCAGACTACTACATATCTTGATTATTCAGTTAGAGAAAATTGTCAGGAAAACTGGGGGAGTTTCTCCCTCATCTGTGTAGACAAGGATGATTTTGAGGAGTTGTTCCATGATTTTCCTAGCCCAATCAGCAGTAGTGAAAGAAAGACAAGCAGAGAGTGAAGCACCACATGGGCTCTGGGTGATTAGGGGGCCACATCAGAGGGCATCTGCTTCTCATATGGTGGCAGGAATTGTGGCTATATATGTAACATATCTAATGGACTGCTGAAGGGATTGTCACTGCAGAAGCTTTGAGATATGGCCCCCAATCTCTTTGGGCACTGGTCTGGATCCTTTTCAGAGAAGCAGGCATAGTAAACTTCCCTGCTTTTCTAACAGAGGAGCTCCTTAAAGCACAATTGGGAATTATGCAGCCCGCAGATTGATAATGTCAATATATAGGCAGGTTGCAATAGTCTCTTTCTTTTTTTTTTAATTATATTCTTTATTCATTTTCCATTACAACAATAAAATAACAATTAACATATAACCACTTATACTTACACTTACAAACCCCCAAATCTAAAAACCATCCATCCCCCGACCCCATCAACAAAATCCTACTCCACACCATTCATTCTTCATGAGTTCTTTGTATTATTTCCCACTTTCATTTTCGTATTACTTACATAGTATCTTCAAACCCCTTATACCATTCATACTATTACTTCCTTACCATTCAACCGTGTTCTTTCCTCATCCGACCTTTAACTACGTTTCTCGTTCCCCCTTCCCCCTTGGGATAAGCCCTTATTACTCCATTAAAAAATTCTGTGGATTACATTCTTCTATTTTTACTCGTCATTTTTACATGATCCCTTTGTCCTTTACTTATCTATATTCCCATCTCCTCCTGTACGTCTCCTTTTACTTTTCTCTCTCTCCGATTCCCTTTCTTCTTATGGGAATCCCTCTATTCCTTTAATTATGTCTTTTCTACTCTTATGTATTCTCCAAATATTTTTCCACCAGTCTCCAACTCTCCTCATGGAACCTTTGATCTTTTCCCTGGAGCATCCCAGTTAATCTGTCCATCTCTGTCGTATCTAATGCTTTCATCAGCCATTCCTCCATTCGTGGTGTCAATCTATTTTTTCCATTTCTGCGCATATACCAACCATGCCGCAGTAACTAAATATAATATTACTCTCCAATGTTTTCTTTTTACCAGCTTCTCTATCTTATGAGTCATATTTAACAGAAATAGTTCTGGTATTAATGGTAACTTAACTTGAAGCATTGTTGTTATCCTCTCGTGAATTTCTTTCCAGAACTTTCTTGCCTCCTCACATGTCCACCACAAATGGAAGAATGTGCCCTTCTCCTTACCACATTTCCAACACTTATTCTCTGTAGTTTCATAAATCCTACTCAGTTTTATGGGGTCTAAATGTCACCTGTATAGCATTTTCAGGTAATTTTCCTTTAAACTCTGTGCTGCCGTAAATTTATTTGTATCTTTCCAACTAGCCTCCCAGTGTTCCAATTCTATTCCACGTCCAACATTCTTACTCCATTTTATCATTGTCTCTTTTACTGTTTCACTTTCCAACTCGCATTCTAACAGTAATTTATGCAATAGCCTCTTTCCACTCCTTCATACTCAAGCATTCAAGCATTGGGAACTACAAATCCCAATTTTCTTTAACAGGAATTAGTATCCACAAGGGCAGAAAGGGATTTCTTGTGATTGGTTGATCCCTCTGCTTTCAGTTATTCTGTTTGTTCTCGCACTGTTAAGTGGGTAGCTTGCTAGACGTATATGTGTGCTTCATTTGGTATTTTCCCCCAGATTTTCTTGGGAAAATTTGAAAAGACTGACATGGAAAGTTTCTTTCTTTTGCTAAGCATTCTTCTGGAAACCTTGGGAGAGGGGATTAATGCATTCCAGGGAGAGATGAGGGAAATAAATAATACATCAATAAATATTTTACAGCAGAGGAAGGCAAACACAACATCCCCTCTGAACAAATCTTGCCAAGAAAATCCTGTGACAGGTTCACCTTAGGTCACCACCATAAGTTGGAAACAATTTGAAGGCACATTACAACAACAAAGTATTTATAAGCCATCCACCCAGTTCTCTGGGTGGCTTACAGTGACAATACATATGAAAGTACAACTACAAGCAATAAAAGGATTAGATAAATAAATCATAGATTTTTGTGGTATTTAATTCAGTTTAAAAGGCCTGAAGGAGGTGGGGAAGACTTTCACATGGTGCTGAAAACAAACAAACAGAAAAAACAAAACAGATATGAGATACATTCTTTCTAAATGTACGATAGTCAGGGGGCCACCACAAGAAAGGCTTTCTTTTTCAGTAGTCACCCCTACACCTCACTTGCCAGAGGAGCCCAGTGGAGGGTCTCTGAAGACAGTCTGGGTACAACATAGGAAGAGGTCTTTGGGTAATCTGACTCCAACCGCAGGATGCTGAAAGTGGAATAATAGCACTATAGTAGTGTAATGCGGACTGGCCCTGAATTGCAGCTCATTCAAAGGTTTAATTCTGTCCCCAGTGGCTTGAATCTTTAAAACAAACAAACACACACACATAGTGTTTCGTTCACCTATGGCCTTTCTGCACTACACTTTTATAGTGTTATTATTCCACTTTCTACATCCTATGGAATTTTGGGGTTTGTAGCTTACTGAGGCCAAAGAGCTCTCTGTCTGAGAATTCTAAATGCCCCTCCCTAAACTGCAAACCCCAAGATTCCACAGGATGTTGAAAGTGGAATAATAGCACTGTGACAGTGTAGTGTGGAAAGGCCCCTAGTGTTAGGATGTTTGTGTTTAAACATAGGATGTTTCTGCTTAAAGAGCAACAGCCATTCTGTGAATGGGCACTATAAATAATGTGATTCTTGCTCTCTGCACTTTCTGCAAGTCATTACTCTCTGACTTCATTGTTTATAACAGGTAGACAACTGTGTGGGAGCTGGGAAGCAATTTTTATCCCCCGCTGCCCCCATCCTCTGTACCAGTGCTTCTCTGAGCAACAAAAGAGATACTGCATCCCAGTCTCCAACTTTTATCCCCAAACAGGCAACATAGGAACAGGCAGGAGGTTTGGGAGGGATTTGATGGCATTAAACCTCTATTTTTCATGTGCTTTTGTTCACATCTAGACTCTTTTCAAGCAAGATAATTGCCACCAAAAAAGAAAAAAAAATTGGGGGAGTTATTGAGGGAAATACCAGGAGCTTCAGGAGTTGCCAAAGTGTGTTTTTTTGGGGGGGAGGCTTCTTTTCCCAACTTTGGTTTAAGATCTTATCACCTACACTAATACTTATACATATATTCTATTCCTGTATTTCTAGATCTGATGAAGTAGGGTTAATCCACAAAAGTTTATGTCATAATAACTTTGCTAGTCTTATAAAGTATCCTAAACCTCTTTGCTCTTCTCATTCCTATACACTGCTGTGGAATTTGGCAATATCTTAATTCTTAAATCAGGATGGTTCTGGAAGAGCAAAGTAATTTCTGCAGTAATTTCGCCTGTTGAGCTTTATATATGAAGCTTCAGATTCATCTATGAAGCAAAAAGGTGATTTCAAGTATGTCTCTGAAGACAACTCACTTCACAAGATGGGTATGATGATTAAATAGACTAACACCAATCTGAATGGTATTCCAAGAGCCAGCATGAATGCTTGCCTGCAACCCCAGAGACTAGTATTTTATTCCCTGTTCAGCCAGAGAAACCCACTGGGGGACCTTGAGTGTGTCACATGCTCTCCGCTGCCGAAAATCCCATGATAGTTTTGCCTTAGAGGTGCGATAAGTCAGAAATGACTTCAAGGCACATGACAACAATAACAAATGCTGCCATGAGCTTCTTAGGAGAAGTGTGATATATGAGCATGATAAACAAATATGGAAGCAGTAGTGAACAAGCAACATTGGCCATTGATTGGGAGAGAAATCCAACTCACTTGGGCTTCCTGTATCCGCTGTTTATTTTCAGTATCTGGAAAGTGTTTCAAAAGGCCGGGCTCCATTGGTGATCTCCTTCTGCAAAGAATTTTGGTACTGCTAAATAAAGCTGGATAAGAATAAGGAAGAATAGCATAAAACATATTGTCAAATGAAGATGCAAAAAGCATGACTAATGTACCATTCCTGTCACTGTGTCTGTCTCTTTCTCTGATTCATAGTTTGAAGTTTACATCAGCATTTTCCTGAAATACCCCCTTTGAGTAATATGGCACTTGAGAATATTTCTTCTAAAAGATCTTATGACCTGTTTGGCCCTCAAATTGTATCATGCTGATTTTTAAACCTCAGTCAGTTCTGTTATCTCATCGTGGTTTTCTCAGTATAGCATCACCTTACCCCATCTTAACTGAGCTGCTATACTGTCACTTGATGTTTGTTATCAGCATTGCTGCTTCCATGACTTTGTCTCTCCCATCTGACTCACCATTCCATTAGCACCTTTCCCCTCCATTTTACACTGTAAATCCCACCTCAGTCTCCTGATAGCAACTTTGAACATACTGGCATTTAACTATTGTAGATAGTCAGTTATGGTTATAATGCATCAAAGAAAGTCTAGTATGCAAAGAGGACACAAAAGCTTTTAATGTACTTTCCACAATATTCACGCCCTTCCTTTTCCTTAAGTTCTACTCCCAAAATGGACTTCTTTTACTAAACAGCTTGAAAGAAGTATTCCAGCAATGGGTATCTCATCTGCAACTTGGAAGAAATAAAAGCAGACTGGTTTCCAAGGGGGAAGAAGATGATGATTAAGAAGCTACTTTCTAAGGAAACTGAAAGTATACAGTGACCCCAAAGTCAGAAAATGTGCTGTGTCTTTGTGACCTGAATTGACATGATGAAACATGGTGAGGCTGCAAAACCATATTTGGCCTTTTGATTACTTCTGCATGCTTTATATTTACTAATGATATTGGAAAAAAATAGCTATGACTAGAAGAAATAATCACATTTCTAAGTAGCCTGTGATTTCCTTCCTTCTGATCACTGTGTTTTCTTTGGTACTCAGTCACTTAAAGTACCTTCATGTCGTTTGCTTCTTTTCTCAGTAGATTCTAGCCAGGTATTTCTGTCTCTTTGTTCCTTTGTTTTTCTATCAGTTTACCTATTTGTCCTTTTGGCAAATGCATCATAGGGTTGTGCAAGGGTTCTAGAATCTGCACGGGAAGGGCCAAACAGGGCTATAACATCATATCTTCTTCCTGCCCTTCTAAGAATTCAAGAAGTAGTTGTTGTTGCTGTTGTATGCTGTCAGCTTCTTCCCAACTTATGGCAACCCTAAGGTGAACCTATTAGGGGCTGAGAGTTTTCTGGGACAGACAGAGTATGATAAAAAAGTCACCCAATGGGTTTTCATGGCTGAGCAGGGAATCAAACCCTGGTCTCCAGGGTCGTAATCCAACGTTCAAACCACTATGCCACACTGGGTCTCAAGAAAGCAGGTAGCCCTCTGTAAAACAGAGCTTTACCCACAGAAATCGTACATCATTTTGCCTCCATTTTGGCTTCTGATATTTCTTGCTAGTGTGTGTCCTCTCATAGGAAAATTTAAAATGCTAGATATAAGCAATACTGAATATCTATTCTTCTGACTTCTAATCACAATGGCAGTAGCTAGGACCTACCACTCTATCTTTCTTTCCCTGCAGTTGCATGATTTTTCATTGTTGATCCTGAATATTGTCTTCCTCCTCATTCTCTTATTGCATTGCAATTATACCAAGATGACCTACATTTTTTTATTTCTCTGAATATTAAGTGTTGGTATATCATAAACCACAGGTGGTTCATAATCTGGACATTATTTCTGAACTGGACCTTCCTACAAGCAACTCTGTCTATACTGCCAAAGTAGCTGCAATCTCAGTCCTCAGACTCACACAAAAATTCAGTCTAGTGCATTTGGAATCACTTTATGAAATGAACCACTTAATTCCAATTGCAAATGAGTAGCGTATTCACCAGGTTGGGAAATCTTAACCTGTGATTCATGGATTCCAGGTGGTCCATGGACAGGCTTCATGGGAACCAATTTCTCTCCCTCTCTCTCTCCTTGATTTTCTTCCTGTCATTTTGAAAATTGTGTTTGAGTGCATTTATCTGGGAAAAGGCTGTATAGTTTCATTATTTTTCTAAAGAGTTCCCTGATCCCAGTAAGATTTGATCACATGAAAATACCAGTTCCTTTCTGTGGGTGGATGTAAGAATTGTAGTATTTACCCAATATAACAGTTCTTTTCATTCAAAGTAAAACAGTGCAAACCATTTAAGACTCTACTGAAATTATAGTAAATATTAATATGAAGAACTAGAAATATAACAAATGTATATCTCCCTCTAGTGTAGAAAAATCTAACAATTTTATAGCTTTATATAGGTCAAACATATACATTTAAGATGGTGATGTCATCAAAGTCTTTGTTTCTTAAATCCAGAAAGAAAAGGGGCAAAAATGGGTTTAGGAAAAAAAAATGTCTTTTTTTAAAAAATCCCTCTTCTTGTGTGATTCCTAGATCACCGACCTCCATTTTATCACCTCTGAAATAATAAGTGGGACTGACTGGTGTGTGAATTGAGCGTAACAGAAATATTTTTTGATCACCATGGCAACAAAATAGCTTGGTGGGGAAGAGAGCGCTCCGCTAAACACATGTAAAGCAAAAAGGTTACACAGACTGGAGGCCTTGAGCACCAGATCCTACAGATACAAAATATGAAGAGCAGATTGTTTTCTCCAGATGGGTCAATAAAACCAGAACACTTGTGCTTCTGACATATTACTTTGTTGCTTGTGGCCACAGGCTCAGGTAACATCAAGTAAATTGAATGACTTACTACAAAGAAAAGGGTAAATCCAGAGTTTCATTTCTTTTCTCTTTCCCTCTTGGTTAGAAGGCTAAAACTTTCGATTAAAGAAAGAGCATAATTCCTTATGTGCTTTGGCAAGCTACATCCCCTGTGTCATTTCCTTTTAAAATGGGGGGGAGACTAAGACCAAGGGACTATATAAAATGTATAGGGAACAGGTTCTAATTAGATTATGTACCCTCCGAAATGGCTTGTAAAACATTCCTTAAAATGTATTGCAGATATGATCATGTACCTTAGGAAAAGTATACTAGATCCTGGAGACATAATTTGCAAGATGTGTTGTACTTCTGCAGTGTTCAGGTGTAAGCATTTATTATTTCTTTGTTCACAATTTTCATTTACCCAGTCCTGTTTGATACACCTTTAAATCTGAACCCAGAATCTTTATTGGCTTATTTAATTAACAGGAGCATTTTGAGACTCATTGTCAATCATTCCGAGACAAGCATTATAACACTTTGAACTCCTGTGGTATCTGTTAGTTGAATGTTGTGTTTTAAAATTCACTGTTCAACAAGCATGATTGACAGTTTACAGGAAAACAGAAACTGGGCTTTAAATCCTTTGTGCATTGTACACCAAAAACTTGGCAGCAGCAGGACCAACAGTTAGGTGAGTGTTACACATCAAGAAGAGAAATTCAGAACTCTACCATGCCCTGTCAGCCAATGTCCTAAGACCCAGCCTCTTAAAAAGAATCAATAGTGTGCATCCATACTTTGAGCCTGAGCTCTCATAGGATGGGCTACACCAGAAAATATGGAACTGCAGCTCCATGGAATGGGATGAGAGAGATGACACATGCCTCCCAAGGCTGGAGGAGAATTTCATTGGCTTTCTCTCTGGATAAAAACTTTCTAAAATACCCAGTTTCATCTCTTCATAAATCTGACAGAAGTAACTTGAGATATTTTAAAAAAATGCAAATGTGGGAGGTAATGGAACCAACCAACCTGGCCAAAGCACTTCCTTGTATAAACAAACAAATGTAACTATCCATTCCAGATTAGCATGTCAACGAGAAGACTGTTCTCAAAAGGCTTCCTTTTGGACAACTTTCTGAAGTGCTCATGCTGGCTGGGTGATTGTGGGAGTTTCTGGTCCCAAAAAGGAATGTTTCTGAGCTCTGTTTTTCTCATTACGGACCTTGAAATCAACACAGACTTACAGCAACCCTATCCTAGGTTTTCTTGGCAAGATTTATTCAGAGGAGGTTTGTCACTGACTTCTTCTGTTGAGAGAGTATGACTTCCCCTAAGGTCACCCAGTGGGTTTCCATGGCTGAGCAGAGATTTGAATCCTTGTCTCCCACTGTCCTAGTTCAACACCCAAACCACCACACTATGCTGGCTCTGACAGAAGCTTTTGACATACTAACTTCATGTTAAAGAGGCAGGAAGATTTTGCCCTGAACAATCCAATTTTTAGTACCAACGTGGAGTACACACATTGAATCAGTGGAACGTACATCAGTGTTGAGTTACTACATTCCCACATTAGATTTGTTCTAGCTCGGACTAACAATTTGGGTTTAGGCTTAATTTTCAAAAGGTGTGGCTCTGAAATGTACAGTCAGAGATTCAGTATTTGTTACACTGGTATCTCACCATACCTTTGGCGAGACCAAGGTGCCATATTATGGTACTTCTTCTACTGTCAAAACCATCCTTTGGAGTTGGAAGACAGTAACTGGCACAAGATCACCCATTCAGTTTCACGGGTCAGTGAAGACTTGAATCTTCCAAGTTCCAGTTTGGCATTTGAACTACTACACTTCTAGGGATTTGTGATGGGGAAAATGTTAATGAGTGGAGCTCTGTTACTAAGGCATGCCACCTTTGTCAACATACACAATGGCAACATGTGAAAACAGTCCAGGTACCACTTCATGTGTCACCACTGGGCAGAGGGGCATAACTAGAAGGAGTTTGCAAATATGGTGACATGATCAATTTACAGTGGTAAATAAGCTCGAATATATAACATCCACTTGTCCAATTTTTCCTCATAAACTTCTGCGGAAGGTTATTTTTCAGCACTTTCCTGAGGCAGTTTTCTCCACTGCTAAGGAAGGAGTATTTCTTTCCCCCTTCTAAATATTAGTTTAACCCATTGCTTCTCTTGGAAACCCCAGTGAATACCCTGAATCATCACATCCTCTGTAACCCTCAATTTAAGACTCCTTAAATCAAGGTACTAGTTAACTCAGTTCCTTGCCTGCAGCTCTCCTACTTATGTTTACTCAGAAGTAAACCCTGTGCAATTCCCTGATGCTCCCTGAGGCCCCTCATCTTTTGCCTGAGATATAAATAACTCACCCTTCTCATCTCTCCTTCTAAGGGTCCCTTGGTGATCTTCTCACCAGCCTCTTAGCCACCCTTTAGGTCCAGAAGTTGCAAAGGTTACTTTTCTGGACCACATTTCCCATAGCCCAGCCAGCACCCTCAGCACCCTCACTCCTACCGGGAGTTGGATCCAACAACTTTCCTCTAGCCTGCATTCCCCCAGACCCGCAAAAGAAATTTTTGTATTTTGCACCTTTATTTTAATGTTCCTACCTGGGACCAAGGAGAAGCGTGCAATCAGCTGCAATTCTGCAGCCCTGTCTGGGAAAGTGGGAAAGTCATTTCTTTCCTTTTTTGGGGGGTGGTAGGGTCGTGGTGGTAGAGACATTGGAAACGTTTGCTCATGAGACTGCTCCGACGTGGAACTGGTTTGGCTAAGCGCAAGCACGCCCGTCTCGCTCCCTCTTGCCTTTATGGGGGGGGGGGTGTTTCCACCAGACGCCCACCAGCAGCAGCAGCACCAGCCTCACCTTCCTGCCCCGTTCCCTCCTTGCCGCCACCAACCCCGGATCCTACCCGCTTGCGTGCGAGAGAAACTTCTCTCTCTCTCGCCCTCCATCCGCTTCTTCGCCAGGCTCGGCTGGGGCGCAAGGAGGCGAACCCTCGCGCAGCCGCCCTTGGCGCCCCCTCTTTGCTCGAGGTTCCGGGCGGAGCCTTTCAGGGCGGCCTCTTTTAAAGAGATGCGCGCGAGGAAGGGCAGACTCCGGGGGAGGAGAGGGAGGAGGAGGGGGAGGAGGAGGAGAAAAAAAGCTGCGGGGCGGAGTTATGTAGATGAGAGCTGAACGTTCTGGCGTGGAGGGGAAGGAGGAGAGGCATAAGCGGCGGCTGGGGAGCGGAGAGGAGCGGGAGGCCGGGCAGCCGAGGCCTTGGCGAGCAGAAGGAAGGAGGGGCAGCAGGAGCAGGAGGAGGAGGAGGAGGAGGAGAGAAAGAAGCCCTCGCTGGGCGGCGGCGGCGGCTGGGCGGACGAGGCGCCGCGCGGGAGCTGCAGCCGTACCGGGGCGCCCCTTCCTCCCCTCGCTGGACGACCGAGGATGAGGCGAAGGAAGCGCTGACCCTGCTCGAGGTTGTTGCCGCCGCCCCGCGCTGTGGAGTGAAGTGTCGCTGCCGCCCCGCTCCCCCTCCCCCCTCCCCCCTCGCCTTCTCCAGCTGTAGGTGAACCTGCATTGAGCTGCTCTGCCTCGCCCACGTTGGGAGCGTGGGTCTGTCCGCCGCTGTCCACACAAAACCGCTCTCGCTCGAGCGCGCGCGCTCTGTTTTTGTTTGGGTGTTGCAGAAGGGAGAAAGAGGAGGAGGAACAAAAAGACAGCGACAAAAGGGGAGGGAGGGGGAGAAAAACCGAGCTTTCTCCGTCTCCCTTCTCCATCGAAGCACACACACAGTTCACTATGATCTTACTCGCCTTCAGCACTGCAACCCGGGGGGATTTCGCGCATCATTCCAGGGTGTTTTTCTTGCAAGCCTTGCTTTGGATTTTATGTGCTACTACTGGGGGCAGAGCGGAGCAGTATTTCAATGTAGAGGTAAGCTCAGGTGGCTGCACGTCTTGGGCATTGCCTGTGTGTGTTGTGCATTAGGTATTTTCTTTTTTCCTTCGTTCCACTGTTCTCGTTGATTTCTTTCTTTTTTTTTTAAGAGAAGTGGGAAGCAGTGGGAGGGAGGTTACCCAGCAGTTGCTTTGGAGAGAGAAGCCGGGATGCTTTGGCTTCCTGCGGGACAGAGTTTCCTGTCTCCGATGGAGGGCTCTTCGGTCATAAGATCCCCTTATCCCTGGGCGGCGCAAAGCCACGATGCTGGGCGCTGGAAACTCTACCGTTGTGTCCGGAGGCTGCCCTCTTGCAAATAGGAATGGGAGGCGGAGAAGAATGTGAAAAGTGTAAGCGCACTTGCTTACCGATACATAAGGGGCATGACCAGGAGGGGGGTAGTTTGAAAGAGGCCGGTGAGTACCAGACAAATGAGACAGTTCGGATCGGCTTAAAGAAGATCAGGATGCCGCATTGTTAATAATTCTTACTCTCTCGCCTTTTTTTTTAATGGGAAAAGAGAAGAGGAAATAGCTGATTGTTTCACTGGAGCACTTTGTTATTATGGGGAGGGGGGGCAAAAGACATTCCTGCGGGCTTCACTACTGTTACTGCCGAAGTTGGGCTAAAGGGATGTCCCCTCCGGCAGCGACTAACGGGAAGAAAAAGTTAGGAAGTGGGGAGGAACTTCGTGCAGCTATTTAAAATGTGAGGAGGTGATCCCTATCCTGATAGGATCCCCTTTGGCTTCATTTCTCCCCCTCCACTTTTTCCACGTCTTTCACAACCCAGCCCCAAGGTCCTTGAGTTTGGTAGTACTTTCCTTTAGGTCAGGATTTGACAGCACTGCCATGTGCTTGGCTCACTCAGAAGGGAGCCCTAGGGCGTTCATCAGGGTTTACTTCCAGGGCAGTGTAGAACTAGAGAGTCCCTCTTAATACAGGGCTGAACTTACTCCACGTTCTCTCTTGTTAACTGACTTCTTTCATCCTGCTGGGTATTCATGTTCACCTTATGCTTCTAGTTAAGCATGATAAAATTCTCACTCCTTATTTCATGTTTCCCCTTGATGCATCTAGCTGTAACACAGGACCATCTCTGTGTATGCATATCATCTCATTTCCTCTAGTTTCTCCTTCATGCTTTCATCTTTACACGAAGCCACTGTTTCATCTTGCTCATCTACTGCTCCTGGTATGTGTGTTTGTGTGTATATATATATAAATATATGTGCCTTCAAGTTGCCGGTTGACTTATGGCAACCTCATGAATTTCATGGTGTTTTCTTAGGCAAGGAATAGTCAGGTGGTTTTGCCAGTTCTTTCTTCTGAAGTAGTGCCTGGTATTCATCGGTAGTCTCCCATCCAAATACTAACCAGAACTGACCCTGCTTAGCTTGCAAGATCAGATTGGATCTGGTACCTTTACCTGGTACAGATGTTCAAAGAGACCATACATCTGTCATAACTCTCATGCCTCCACTGTCTGCATCCTGTTTCATTTATATACCTACAACTCCATGCTTCTCTGTTCCCTGTACCCAAGGCACCTCTCTTTTTTTATGCACATCTGATAGCTTTTTTCATACCAGCTTCTCATTCCTTTGGCTTGTAAGATTATTGCACAAGATTCACCCTTCTTGGTTCTGATAAAAAAAAAGAAAGAAAGAAAAAAAGAAAAAATTCCATTATATTATTTCTTTCCTGTCTCTGCAGAGGGTATTTAATTATATATGAGACTTCACTTCCTAAACCTGGTCACTTAATTCTGTTACTAAAATTATATTTCTGAACTGTCTGGGTTTCTTTGACGTATACGGCCTTGGTTCATCACAGTGTCCTCCTTTCTCCCTTCTGCCCCTCAGCCAATGATCCTTCCCCTGCATCTTCCAAATAATGCTAGGCTATCAGCTCTGGGGGAGAAAAACACAGTCCAAGTCTGTATACCAGTGCTTGGCATGTTTTGGCCCAACTCTGATCATATTCTTTGGAGCCCTATTATACTGAGTCAAACCATTGTTTCATCCAGCCCAGTACTGTCAACTCTCACTGTCCATAATTCTCCAGAGTTTTAGGCAGGATTCTTGCTGAGCCTTGCCTTCAGATCCCTGCTTTCCCATCCAGGCCTGCTCCTTCCTAGCTTCCGAAATCAGAAGAGCCCAAGGTAGCACGACAGTAAACTACAAATGTCAAGTCAAGCTAGGCTCATTCTGCCTCTTGGTAGCTTCCTCTCTATATTTCTGAGCACTCCCATTGTTCTCATGGGAAGTACTGGAAAGTGCTAAGGAGGAAAAGCTACCCTATAGTGACTTGTCTAGGCAATACTACTGTGGAGGGGGTAAGGAAGTCATTCCAGCTGAGGAGGGAAGCATTTGCCTCCTGTTACTGCAAGTTGCTGTGCCAGCAGCCTGCTTTGCAGGAAATGGGCCAGCAGCAGATGGTGCTAGGAGATGAGGAGTGAAAGGATAGTTATAGTCTATTGGGATTCTAGGAAGAGAGCAGTGGCAGTAGCAGCAAAAGGGGAAAGAGGGGAAAAAAGTCAACTTAAACTGAGCAGTGGTATGTGGAAAAGAAACTTATCAAGGAACAAAAGTCAGAGAAAGGACATTCAGTGTTTTGTCCTTCCACAGAGTATGTTATAGAGCAATGGTTCTCAACCTGTGGGTCCCCAGATGTTTTCAGACTTCAGCTCCCAGAAGCCCTGAGCATTGACGATAGTGGCTGGGGCTTCTGGGAGCTGAAGTCCACAAACATCTGGGGACCCACAGGTTGAGAACCACTGTTATAGAGTAACAACCACAGCTGCCACTGTGGTGAGATTGCTCCTTCTGTGATGCAAACAATAGCAGCAGCAGCAACAACAATAATGATAATAAGAATTCATACTGATACCAGAGTATCAGGTATGATGCATGTATGAAAGTGAAATTAAAGGTTCACATGCTTCAGTTTTCGTCTCTCAAGAACCTTCCGAACCTGGTACACTCCAGGGCAGTTGGATAACAGTTACAATTCTCCAAGGCATGTACCATGCTTCCTTGGCTTGATAGGTGTTGCATTTTTTATTTGAGGAAGGCAGTTATGGGGTCTTGTGTAGAATAAGATATGCATAATGTAATCTGGGCCTAGAAAGGCATCTCAGACTTGTAGGCATTGGTACTAAGTTTCATTGCTTGGGGACCAGGTGGGTAGGAGATTTTTTTTTGGTCCTGGGATAATCTCCTTGTTGTTCACTCACAGCACTTGTTCACTTATCCTCTGCCTCCTTGAAATCAGCACGGTCTCTGCTTCCAAGCTGAAGGAAAATTA
Source organism: Iguana delicatissima (assembly GCA_948472985.1). Classification (NCBI taxonomy): domain Eukaryota; kingdom Metazoa; phylum Chordata; class Lepidosauria; order Squamata; family Iguanidae; genus Iguana; species Iguana delicatissima. The sequence goes on from CAOKZL010000966.1 coordinate 75,944, forward strand.
ATTTCCATTTATCTTTGAGTAAGGCTGAGAGCTTTTCAAGTGCCATTTTTTGTAAAACGGAGCAGCCGTGGCCACAATGCAGAGGGAACGTGAGGCTAAGGACTTGGCAGCATTATGGTGACACCCTGCCATGGATTTCTCTGTGTCAGCATCAGACCCATAAAATACTTATACAAGACAATAAATCAGTGAAAAGCCATCCCTTACTTGAGCACAGCAAATTCTGTTCCAGGAGTAATTTAAATAAACCCAGAAACGAGTATGTGTGCGTGCGTGTACTATAGACCAGAGTCCACTGAGCTGGCTGCTGAACACACATTTCTGATAGTTTGTGCAATAAGCTTTAATCTCATTATGTTCACTTTTTGAGATGGGTTTGAATTATTTGTGCAGTTTAAACAATTTTTTTAGTCTTAAATACCAGAACAATAAATGCTGGCGTCCCACACATTTTGTACACCTTTTGTAAATGTGTTTTTGGCTGTTATATACTTCTACAAAGTTACAATGTTTTAATAAAGGGATTCAAAGCTTGTGTTCCTTTTATGTGACATGGGCATACTTTATTGTTTAGGTTTGCTTATACTGTGGTTCCATCCAACACTGCACTGCAGAAGGACTCAATGCATGTAGATTTTTTGGTCCTTTCCTTCCCTTGACAGCCCACCTCCCCCATAAATGCTACAAAGATGATCACCACCCTCACGATTGGAGTGAGCTGCACTGTGGGCAGATAAGGGTCCCTAAAGATTGGGTGGAGAAACATGGTGTGAATTCAGTCTATTGCCAGTATGACACAGTTGGCTGCAATTTCATGCTTTTAATATTGTAAGCAACAATTTATTTGGAGTGTTTAGGTAATATGATATTATATAATACCAGGAGCTCTGATTTGCAAGCTCTTTCTCTTTCTCTACATATCTATGTATCTACCTATCTTAGTTTCAACATGTTTCTTTGTAAGTTTTGATAGAAATTGGTGCTAATCTAGCCAAGTGAGGTCACTTAAAATGTCAGTATTTAGAGGTGTCAGGTGATTGTTGAGTCTTACTGAAGTAGCACTTATCAATGATACAGCTATCACTACATTGTATATTGTCATATTTTTGTACTGTTATCTGTATAAGAATGAGGTAGAATAGTAAATATGAAATCGGTTCAGTAGAATCTTTAAACATCACAGAAGTTCAGAGCTTGGTGGGAATCCTTAGAAATCTTTGCCTTGGTCACAGTCTGTTGTTACAACAAAAACTACTGATCTTTGTGCAAACTCATGTGCCCACAAATGCCCCATTTATTTAAGAGCATTAATTCTTCATGTTCATTTGATTGGGTTTACAAAGCTGTTGACTTTGTAATAAACAGAGCATCTGTTTTGTATGACTAATAGTGGTCTGTGTGCACTAAAGTAAAACCAGGCTCCTAAAGTAGTGAAGAAGAAGCTGGGATATAATTTAGAATCCAGTTTGCCCTAACATTTAAAAACAGGCTGTTGTGCTTTCTCAGATACTGTGTAAATGTTCTCCAATATAATCAATCAATCAATCAATCAATCAACTACCCATCTTTCTCTCACTTTTTTTGATGTGGTGGGGAGCTATTTGGCCATTGTGCAGTGGGTGAACTCCAGGCCTTGTCACCTGTTGTGAACTTTGGGATTCAGTTTATCTTGGCTAGCATGCATGTATAGGGTATAAATATTGTAAATATTTTAATGGCACCAGATCCTGTCTGATCTTGGAAGCTAAACAGGGTCAGCCCTCATTATTACTTGGGTGGGAGTCTGCCAATGAATACCAGGTGCTTAGGCTGTGTTTCAAAGAAAGGAACTAACAAAACCACTTCTGAGTACTCCTTGCTTAAGAAAACCCTACAAAATTCATGTGGTCACTGCAAGTCAAAAGGCAACTTAAAGACATCCCTTTCCCACAAGATGTATAGGACCTTGGCCATAGTGTTGATTTGTTTCTCTTTAATAGCCTGTACTTTGATTTAGCTGATTCAGTGGCTAGTACTGTTAGTGACAGTAGAGTCATCTCTGTATGTCCTGTTTTAATTTTTTCTACCATGGGGCCTGAACATAGGTAGAGTAGCATGAGACACAATTTTGTGCGTTAGCTTGAGATTCCAGAGGATCAGATGTATTAATCTGTTTGTTTATTTACTTGTGGCAACAGAATTCTACATTAATATAAAAAATTAATTGCATGTACCTTGAGAATTTTGCAAGGAAGAACCTACTTAATTGGAAAGATAGAGTAGATGGTGAAGATGAAGATAGTGAACTATCTAATTTGAAAGGGAGTGATTGACCCTGGCTTGGTGGGCTGAATCATTTTTCAGCAAGGATGTTGCTACCTCCTAAAAATTCTCAGGATGATGTTACATGCTGTAGGGTCGCATGTTCTTCATGATAGATTGAATTGAGGGTAGAAGTGCCTCACTGCTGGTCGAAGCTAGAAGTTCCTACTCATCCTTGGAGGAACAGACAATATAAGAGCAAAAGAGAAGCTAGGGCACTTTCTCCTACATTGAAGCAGTTCACAATATAAAGCGAAGCCTTGTGTTTGTTCTTCCTTGTGCTCTGAGCCTGACAGGGTTGTGGGCAGAGAAACTGTTGTTGGACTGGAACAAAATCATGTTGTGTGTGCCTGATGCTGCGTTTTTGTCCTCGGTGGGCCATTGTCCTGCAGAAAACTGCTGGAGATCCCAGAGTGTTTGTGTGCCTGGATTATGACTTTAATAATAAATTAAAATGATATGAATGGGCATTTTTCTACTTTCCTGCTTGGCAGATGTGGTCTCACTGGAGAACTCCAGCTTGCAAATCCTATTCATGAATAAGTAGGACTGAAAAGCACATGTATTTTGGATCACCACATGTACAAACTACAGACATATAAATTACTGATCTGTTACATTACCTTGTTATAAGTAGCCTTATGAGAGTTTTTTTAAAGAAAACATGCTGGAAAATAAAACAAGAATTGGAAGGTCTCCATTTAATATGATTTTTAAGAGCATAATGACTAACCCTACATTTTGAAATATATAAAGAAGACTTTCTACATGCATTCTATCCTGACATTATGGTAATTGCTGTCAAAAGCTTTGAAATAACTAGTGATATTGTAGCTAATTCTTTTCCCAAACAATGAAGTTACTTGTAACTAATCCTTTCCCCAAACGTTATGGTTGTAAGCTAATAAGGGACAACATACCGTTTACAGTATAAAAACAGCTTTTTAGTTACTTGCATAGTTAAGAACATATGACCTCACTAAATGGTGGACAAAGAGCATGGTTCAAGTACTGGCTTACATTGTACCTTGAGTTCTCTTGTGGGTTTGAGGTGGCAATGATATCTGTGGGAGAAGTTTGGAGGTTTTGTACCATAGGCGAATACCTGTATATTTCAGATGTTTAACACTCCCCTCTGCCAAAAAAGTATCCTTTTAGTTGTTTCTGAGAGATATTGAAGTAAAAAGTTACTACTTCAGATTATAATTTAGGAGTCCTTGTTCCTATGGCTGAAGAAACTGGCCTCATAGCCTTATATCTCCCTTCCCCAAGTAGAATTGCCAGTTCAGGATTGTCCCAGGGCTTGAGGTTTCCAAGCCAAAATCTGAGACTAGGGACAGCCCCTGGTGATGTTGTTGAGCACTATACATTAAATACCAGCCGCAGTTGCTCACAGCTTGTCATTCAAAACAAACATACATACCACATTTTCCTGTTTTGAAATTAAGAGAGAAATCTTTGGTAAAGGGTCTGTTCCCTGACCAAAGTGAAGTAAGGGTATTCCTTCTCACTTAGGGAGAGAAGATAACTAACATTTGATCTAACCTACTTGCTTCTAGTGTGGTTTAGTGATTTGAGCATTGGACTGTGACACTGGAGACCAGGGTTTAGTTCCCCACTGGGCCTTGGAAACTCACTGGGTGACCTTGGATAGATCGCACACTCTCATCCCCAGATAAACCCGTGATGGATGTGCCTCAGGGTCACCCTAAGTTGAAAATGATTTGAGGGCACACAATAACAACAGCCTGCTTCTAACCAGGGGGTAGATGCTAGTGTCCCAATAACTGGGAGGGAAGGAAAACTACAAATGCATACACCACCTCTAGGTAGTCTTTGCAAGTTGCTGCAACAAATCAGTTAAGCCTTGCACATTGTAGCAAGCTGTTGCTCTACCAAGTGAACTGGAGATTTGCAGACAGCCTTTGCCTGGAAGGAGAACCCTATCAGATTGTAGAATCTGCACTTTCATCTCAATACTGGAATTGACCCACAAAAAAATTGGAAGATTCAGGGCTAGGCCTTGAGATCTGGCAAACCTGTCCCCACCCCCCAGTCTATAGGTAGTTTGAGTTGAGTGATGAATCATAAAATGTAAAAATAATATTGTTAATCAACATTTCTTTCTATGCCGAGGGTTTGCTTTCTTTAATACTACTGTTTATCAACAGCAAAAAGCTTTACATTTTGAAGTAAATAGGTCTTTTTTTAAAAAAAATCCAGCTTGGATACTTCTTATTGATGGAATTAATTTAATTCTAGTAAATAAGCCAGATGATATGTTAATAATTTAAATTCTCTTTGCCTGACTGAGATCACAATTTTGCCTATTTATAGGGCTAGATCGGGAGTAGGAAGGTACAATCTATGGCCTGCATGCAGCCCCTGGACCCTAGTTTGGCAGCTGCTGATTCCACCCAACCTCCTACTTTTGGAAGAAAGAGTGTCACAGTCTTAAGGAGTAGGCTCGCAGTGTATTTAGATGTAAAGTTTAACTCAACATTGAAAATATTGAACTCTTCAGTAGTGTATTACAATTGCAAGGAATGAAAGGATGCTTGCTTGTTCCTCTCGTGAAGATCCCAGGGCAGAAATGAATCTTAGATTTGAGTTTGTATGTCTGTAGTATATGCAGGAATGGTTGGTTGTTCTCTGATTCCGTAGAATGTGTTAGATATAGATCTTCGCATAATGTAGTTTCTTACATTTTAGATAAGAAAAACCTCATTTTAAAAACATTTCATTCTTTCTAAAAGTATTGCTATTTTACTGGATTTTTTAGGGTTTGCCAAAGTTTCTAGTTTCTCCAGGAAACTTGTGCATTTTCCCTAAATCCTGACATCTCTAAACCTGATATACAATAATGTTTTCAATTTACTGTATCGTTATTTATTGACACTTGAGTTTGGACATGCAATGATTTAAGCTTTATGCCTCCCTTTTTTAGTTTTATTTGAAATTATTTGAAAGGTCAGTGCTTGCTTTGGGCAGTTCTGTTCTTATGCACTTCCCAGGACGCAGTTGAGTTTATAAAGTTACAAAACAGTAATATATAGACTGATAAATATTTCAAAGTTGTGTCAGGTTTCAAAGATGAGATACTTTGTTTTGTTTTTAACTTGAGGATGTTAAATGTCAATGTGGTATGCATATCCAGATTGCACATGTATGCTGGCTTTTCAAAATGTCTCTTCAGATTTAAAACCAGGATCTGTGCTTTCTTTCATTGGGCCTTTATTCGGACTGCACAGATACTGTCATTCCTTTGCTTAACCTCTGTAAACTTGGGTACACTACCCTGCCGGTGACCTATTTTTTTCTGTTGTGGGTGCAGTGAAAATATGAAGGGTGGGAATTAGAATTGCCACCATGGTGAACTAATTCTTGCACACACAAACTCTGATGCATGTTGTAGTGCCCCAAATGTGTATACATATACACTGTGTCCATACAGTTTCTGAAGGAAAATGTATGGGTACAAATTGGTGCAAAAGCAGCCACCATGACCTAGCCCCCATTCATTCATTGTGTCACTGTCTGAAAGTCTGAGCAGAGATTCTGCGTTACTTTTGGCCTGTGTTTGTTATATTAACAGCAGGGAGAAAGGTGAGAGTTCTATACTTTCTATCAGTCATTCATCGCATGGACATTTCGTAGTAATTCAGACCTTATCTGCAAAACACAGTTTACTTAAATTGAAATGAATTGCTTAAAATAATAATTGCACTTGAAGCTTTATCTTTTAAATGGAAGTTGTATGCTATTTAAGAGACTTTTATTTCAGCTTTTTGGTTACCTAGCAACCATTCACATCCTCCTGCTGCTTGACTGCCATTCATTGTAAGTGTATTGTAATCTATGGGTATTTAAGGTCTCCCAAGCTCAATGTATGAAGAATTCAAATTACGCTTAATGCCGGTAATAATAATTACACATTTAGAGGTGCAATTTCACTTTTCATAGACTGGGTTTTTCTGTGTTTATAGCCAAATATTTCTTTGTTTCTTTCCAGACTGTGACTGAGTTCTAGTAATGGGTGATGTGATAGATGTGTTAATATATAGTGTACCTTTAAGACATAATTCCTTCCAACCTGTTTGCATTTACTCAAACTTCTAAGTCCTAATGCAGATTAAGAGCCTGATCCACTGAGATCTACAATGTCAAGGTTTTTTGAGAAGGAGCATTGTAAAGCATTGAACTCAAACGAATTGCAGTTGAAGAGTGTGCAAGTTTTTTATCTTAAAAATCACAGTTGAAGTACAAAATGGTTACTTTCATTGCCACAGTAGTCATGCAGTTTAACTAGATATCCTTTTCTCCATGTGAAATACAGTGGCAGATTGTCCTAAGTGCTTGCTCTGTGAATTGTTTTCTACCATGATGTTTTCCTTAGATATATAGCCGGATTCTGACTAGTCAGAGTCAATGAGCTTGTTTTATGATATTCTTATTAAGAACGAAACTAAGTAAGCTATGGAGAAATGACAATGTTTAAGAAATGCATATAGTTTTACCACTGGTGTCTCAGTTCAGTCTACTTTTGTTAGTTCAGATCCTCTGTTTCTAAAGATGTAAATGCAAATGTGTTCCGTGGAGCTTACTTTCAAGAAAACCTTCAAATCTTACAACTTCAGTGCTTTGGTTTCAGTAGTAGAATTTGGGTAACTTTTGTGAGATCCAAATTATACACACAAAGTGATAAACTGTGAGTGTTTGTCCTATTTGGTAACTAGCCTGAGGTAAAAGGACAGAAGAGTGCAGCACCTATTGAGAGAGGAAGCAGAAAGAAGGAATAATGTAATCAATGGCCATTTCCACACGTGGAGGGAGAAACGGGGTAAACCGCAGAAACGGAGCTTACCAGAAGCTGGGTAAGTCCGTCGCCACGAGGAGCAGCGTGCGTTCTCTGTTCCACACTCCTGCAGTGTCCCGCGGCATCCAAAATGGTGGCTCACAGTTGGCGGAGGCTCTCCACCAACCAGAGAAGCTCACCAGCTGGAAGCCCGCCCCTGGCAGATCTGCAGGCACGCACTTGCGTGTGCCTGCAAATCTATACCGGGGCACTGTGACAGGGTAGAACGGGGCTGCACTTGAAAAGTGGTTTTTAAAAAACACGCAGTGCCACCACTTCCGGTCGCTTCAGGGCGGTTTGAGGTGTAGAAACTCAGAATTATAAACACCCCAGCGCACTCCATGGTGTAGACAACCTCCGTTAGAGGTCGCTCTACACCGTTTTAATTGCCACATGTAGAAAGGGCCAATGAATGGTTGACTGCTGCATGGATAGACCGCAGGTTGGTCCTTAACACGGCTAGCCCTGTAGATACATTTTCAGTTTGGCAGACCTAGTAGTCTGAGAGCTTGGAGGTGAAACTGGTGTCCTCTAAGTAAATTTGTTTGACATGACATCACTCTTTGATCCTCTAGTATAAGAAGTTGCTGTCATGTTCTCCCAATTTCCCTTGCTTTGTTCATCTCATTTGAAAGGACTCTGATCCTAGAGTAGCTGCAAGCTGCCAGAGTAACATTAGTGAAATATTGTCTCTTCAGAAAGAGTACACCAGGTGACTAAATCAATAATTTCATAATATCTTCATTATTTAGTGCGGAAGCAATTTTTGTATAATCGCAATGAGGTTTAAAAGATGGTACCCCAGGTGATATTCCTTTTCTTTCTGTGTGAATAAAGGAAAGGTGCACTCTGGAGGGTTTGGACTATTAATATACAGACGAGGATTACAGGGTTCAAAGAGTTTTGAACATCATGAGGTAAGTTTCAGCACCCCAAATTACCTGTAACAAAAGCCTGTGTACCCTTTTGTCTTCTGAACCTCTGACAGATGTTGTCTACTGACCAGTGATTGTCTGTAGGAATTAGTAGCTTAGTAACGTAGGAAGTGAGACGTTTTTAGAACAACAGAAATGGAGTGCAAGCAAGCTCATCAGTTGTCAGAGAGCCTCTTCTCTTACCTTCAGAGTCTGTAGTCCCTGAAAACAAGAAGAAGCAGGACACAAACATAATTATCATAAGAATTATTCAGTATAGTTCAAGTAAGTTAATACTAAAAGTGGGAAAAGTGAAAGTAAAAAAAGATCACTCCCATCTGCCTGGGCTGCTTCTTGCTTTTACATGTGATTAGTTGGGACAAAGTTGGACGGTATGTGTCCCGTGGATCTCATGTGACTGTTATGGCTGTTCTTCTGGACTCCCTAAACTGTACTGGCAAAATTCAGTGGCAAACAGAGAAAGCCATTTCAGTTCAGCCAGGAAACATTCATTTTAAGAGGCTTTGCATGGTATGGCCTTTGTGAGAAACTCTTTAAAAAGAACATTTCTAGTTTGAACTAAAAGATTTCCCTGCTTTGTTACTAAAGTTCAGTACTATAGTTTTTGGGTTCCTGGGGGCTGTGAAAATGCCCTTGGGATGCAACTTGCATTCAGTTCCGCAGAAGGGAAGAAGTGCTCTCATCTGCTGTAGTTGCCCATTCTGGTTTAGAAAGTAGGAGAGATTCATCTGCAGGGGTGGGCATTTATGATCCTTCAGATGTTGTTGGTATAGAGTTCCTATCAGCTTTAGACAGCTTGCTTATTGATGAGAATGATAAGAATTCCAGTCTAGCAACTTGTGGAAGGCTACAAGTCACCTTCATCCGCACTTCTGAAATAAAAGATCATTCAGATGTATGGAGTCTGTGCTGGAGAATGTTGTATTGGAATGCAACACGAGCTTTTAAATGTAGACGCAAAGGCTCTTTTAGGATAAAAATCCTTTCTCTTTCATTAGTACAGAACTACTCCATGTGTATATTTCAAAAATCTGTTATGACTGTGAAAATATTTGCTGATTGTCAAGTTTCTTAGTACTCACCAGCATAATCTGAATTTGCTCACTTGTTCATACTATGGGTGCAATCTTGTATGGTTCAGTGTAGCATAGTAGACCTGCATCATAGAAGCATCTGTTTATGTCCCCATAGATCTGAAATGTTTATAGCAGTAGAGGAACTTTATGGATCTTAGCAATGATGTCATTGTTTTGTATCTGGGCAGAGGCATATCTAGTGTAAACAGTGCCTAGGGCAAGCATGGAAGTTGAGCCCCTACCTCCAGGGGTGCTGCCCCCTCCTCCTCCTCTACTAAATCTTCTGGCATGGCTTTTTTGAGGCCTCCTGACATCAGCACCCAGGGCACGTGCCCTACTTGCCCCACCCTAGATATGCATCTGGGTGTGAGGAGATGTTTCTGTGATCCTTTCTGCTCCACAACAAACAAGGAATGGCTGTGCTGGATGCTTCAAAGACTGTTCAGTAAGATGGGGGGCAGCTTTCCATGGTGTGGAGGGGGAAGGAAAATACTAACAGTTGCAGCACTCTGAAAAGGATATACATAAGGGAAACTTACCTATGAGTATGACCCTGATGACAGCCAGTGTGGTGTAGCAGTTTGAGTGTTGGACTATGACCCTGGAGACCAGAGTTTGATTTCCACTTGGTCATGGAAACCCACTGGGTTACCTTGGACACACTGTACACTCTCAGCCCCAGAAAATCCTGCGTTAGGTTCACCACCACCGCCACCAGTGACTTTAACAGGATGTCATTCTGTATTCCCTTTTTCAGTGTGATATCACTTGTCTTGAGCATGCTGTCTACATTCAGTGTTTAGAATGTATTCTCATCTGTAGTTTGAGTGAGTGGTACCGAAGATAAACTGCAGACATGTGCTGAATTTCCATTTATGGCTATGTGTATCCAGAGTAGCTAATCATTTTACAACCAGAAACTTATGGTTGTAACACTGTATCTATTTATGCATTCATAAAACTATTGATTTTCCTGAATGTGACTGTATATAGCCAGCTGTAGATGCATGACAGAAATTCAGTTTAATGGACAGGACTGTTCAGTTTCTTTGAAATCATGAGCATCTTTGCCAGTTTTATTTAGAGTCAGTGCCAGTGAGCAGGCCCATATGTGTTTTTATAGTATAGCTTAGTTATTTTCCTGAACTATTTAGACACAGAAGTAAACACTTTGAAAGAAAAACAATAGTCTGCATAAAACCTTTCAAGATGCCAATAAACTACTGAATGGATGCCAGGGTTTTAGGACCTCTAGAGAAAACATTTGTCATTTCTTGAGACTTGTTTTGAGGAAAACTCTCATGGGGTCTTCTTTTATATCTTATCTGTTAAAACAGGAAAGGAAAACCTCAATATCATTTGGACCTTATGCAGATATAAAACTTAACAATGATTTCTTTTCTTCAGCCATAGTTAGAAGAATACCTCAACCACAGGAACAGTTTTGTGTGAAATTGTGAATCATGACTTGAAGTGGGTGAAGCATTCCATTTGCACTAGAAAACCAGAGTTCTTTCTGTGATATTCATCGCACTTAACTATGAATAAGTTCCATTGAAACTAGTGTGATGCACTTCTGACTAAGGTTTTCATTGCTTAGTGTGTCATTGCAAGACAGTTTCACATAGCACACAGTTAAACAGTGAGCAGCAAATCTGATACCTTTAAATGGTTATTCAAAAAGTCATTGAGGATGAAATGATTGATGGCTGTTGGTCGTGGTGAACTTTTCCATGATAAATATAAGTTACTTGGGAACAACAGTGAAAGATAACAACATTAATGTCTGACCTTCATCAGCATCTGACTGTCCAGTGTGGGAAGTGGGATGCTGAATTAGATAAGTCTCTAGTTTGAACCATTGGTGTTCTTCCTATGTTCACCTCTACTGTCAGTCTGACTGTGAAGTGACAAACCCATTTCACTGCTGTCTATATGCAAGCAAGGTGGGGTTAAACTCATCAAACTAATCTGTGGCTTCATGGCATGCTTGGCATCTTAACATGAATTTAGTCCGTGCGCCATAGCTAGTGCATGGTTATGCCTGTGTCAGACTCTGGAACAGAAGCAAAAGAAGATGCAAGGAAAGTTAAACTTTCTTGCCATGTAGGCAAGAGTTCAAATATGATTCATTAGCAAAAACAATATAAATAATTAAATTAGTGGATCCTTTTAGCAGCACGTTTTCATTCCTGGCTCTCAACGGCAGACTCATCTCTGTTCCAATCTATTGCCTCCATCAATATATTTTGCTTTGTTCTCTACATGTTCTATTCCTGTTGCTATTTAAAAGTTGCTACTTCAGAAAGGTGAAAGGGTTCTCTTGGAGTGCTATAACATGTTGTTTTTCACAGGGCTGACATTTTTTAAAAAAGACTACAATTATGTAATTTGCAAAACTACTTGAATTCAGAATTCTGAAAGCTTGCCATCCTGCTGCCATGTACGCTAGTATTTGGCACCACTGTGGAAGAGATACAGATCCACAAGCAGCAAAGGTGTGAATGGGTGGGTGGCTAAAAAGCTTTGTTCTCTCACTGTGTCACCATGAACAAAAGGTATTTTGTTGTCATTGTGTGCCTTCAAGTCATTTCTGACCCTAAAGTTAACCTACCATGGGGTTTTCTGTGGCTCTATGATGCACCCAGGGTCACCCAGTGGGTTTCCGTGGTTTAGCAGGGAATCGAACCCTGGACTTCAGGGTCATGCTCCAGTTCCCAGACCACTACACTACATTGACTCTCTATGTATACAGTAGGTTCCCCATATCCGGGGGAAGGATACATTTCCTGGAGTGTGTGCCACACTTTTTACTACCTCTAATTTTCAAAAGGTGGTAGAGATCTGCTTCCCACTATAGAAGTGCATTTCTCTAGGTGTCACAGGCATGTTCAGTTCCTATGCTTGCAGTGTGAAACCTGGCACTGTAATCTGAGGGACACTAGAGTAGCTGTTTTGTGCTCTGATCTGATCATATGGGAATATTTATTGGAAGCTGTTTGCTGCTATCGTCTTTTACAGCTGGGCAGCTTGGCAAACATATCCCAGGCCCAGACTAGCATGAAGAATGGAACAGACGTGTAATGCAGATATAGCATAGAATCATAGAGTCATAGAGTTGGAAGAGACCCCAGGGGCCATTGAGTCCAACCCCCTGCTATGCAGGAACACACATCAAAGCATTCCCAACAGATGGCCATCCAGCCTTTGCTTAAAAACCTCCAAAGAAGAAGACTCCTCCACACTCTGAGGCAGTGTATTCCACTGCCGGACAGCTCTGACCATCAGGAAGTTCTTCCTGAGGTTCAAGTGGAGTCTCTTTTCTTGCAGCTAGAATCCATTGCTCCTTGTCCTTGTCTCTGGAGTGGCAGAGAACAACCCCGCTCCCTCCTCAACATGACATTCCTTCAAATATTTAAACATAGCTATCATGTCCCCTTTTAACCTTCTCTTCTGCAGACTAAACATACCCAGCTCCCTAAGCCATTCCTCATAGGGCATGGCTTCCAGACCCTTCACCATTTTGGTGGCCCTCCTCCGGACACACTCCAGCTTGTCGATATCCTTCTTGAATTGAGGTCCCCAGAACAGGACACAGTATTCCAAATGAGGCCTATCCAATGCAGAATAGAGTGGTACCATTACCTCCCTCGATCTAGACACCATACTCCTATTGATGCAACCAAGAACGCGTTGGCTTTCTTGGCTGCTGCATCGCACTGCTGACTCATGTTCAGCCTTGTGATCTACCAAAACTCCTAGATTACTTTCATATGTGCTGCTATCCAGCTATGCGTCCCCCAGCCTATATTTGTGCACTCCATTTTTTCTGCCTAAGTGCAGGACCTTGCATTTCTCTCTGTTGAAATTCATTTTGTTAGCTTTGGCCCAGCTCTCCAATCTGTCAAGGTCATTTTGAATTTTGATCCTGTCCTCTGTTATATTAGCAACCCCTCCTAGTTTGGTATCATTTGCAGATTTGATCAGCATTCCCTCTGCTCCTTCATCCAAGTCATTGATGAAGATGTTGAATGGCACTGGGCCCAGGACAGAACCCTGGGGTACCCCACTAGTCACTTCTCTCCAGGATGAAAAGCAGCTGTTCGTGATCACCCTTTGGGTTTGGTCAGTCAACCAGTTCCAAATCCACCTAACAGTAGCCCTGTCCAGCCCGCATTTTACTAGTTTCTTTGCAAGAATGTCATGGGGAACTTTGTCAAAGGCTTTATGGAGGTCAAGATATGCTATGTCTACAGCATTCCCTTATTCTATCAAGCTTGTAACCCTATCGTAAAAAGAGATAAGATTTGTCTGGCATGATTTATTTTTGAGAAATCCGTGCTGGCTTTTAGTGATTATGTCATTGCTTTCTAAGTAATTACAAACAGACTGTTTAATGATCTGCTCTAGGATCTTTCCTGGTATTGATGTCAGGCTGACCAGGCGATAATTATTTGGGTTCTCGTTTTTCCCCTTCTTGAAGATGAGGACAACATTTGTCCTCCTCCAGGCATGAAAATAAGATAGTTGATGTGTGCCGAAGACACCAGCATTTTAAAATTTTCCCATACTGAATTCTTAGCTGTGGCACTGCAGACACTCTATGTGTGTTCAAAAGGTATGACTGCTATGTATTTATTATGATAAGAGACAGCCTAGTCTCACCCCCAGCTCACTGCTTCCTCCTCTGTCATGGCAGTGAGAAGGCTGGAAGCTTTTTCTTCCGTATCAAATCAACTCCATCTTTTTATGTTAAAACTTAACTTGTCTTTAAATGTATGTTTTATGTTAACAATTAAATTTGGTTTGAAACATGCCAAATTATAAACCGTAATTTAAAGTTGGCTTGTTCCAAGCAAGCCATAGTTAAGATGAATTCATAAGTTTTAGGTGACTTGATAAGTGGCAATAATCAATAATAGGTACAAAAGATTTTGAACTTTTTGCAGCTTCATTGGAGGAGGAGAAGGGAAGGATGTGAGCCACATGGAGGCTAGTTTCATTGCTGAATCAATAAATTATGGTGTATGATGATGATTGAATGTCAGCATTTGACTGGGTTTAAGTTAAGCTGAAAATGGGTTGAAATACCCTACAGGCACCAGATCCTGGTCTGATCTTGGAAACTAAGCAGGGTCAGCCCTGGTTAGTACTTTGATGGGAGCCCATCAAGGAATATCTGGTGCAATAGCTTATATTTCAGAGGAAGAAACTGTAAAAACCACCTCTGAGAATTTCTTTGCCTAAGAAAATCCTATGGAATTCAGAAAGTTTCCGTAAGTCAACAGGTGACTTCAAGGCACATACACATGCAGAGGCTAAGCCAAGTCAGGTCTCACTGAAGTCCATGGAGTTTTTTAATGAATTCTGGTTAACCTGTCTCATTGACTTCAGTGAAACTTGCTCAGCTGACTTCTGTGGAACCTGAATTTAATGTAGCCTGGATTGACCCCATTATATGGAAATGATACAGAGGAGCTTTTAGCTCTTACATTAATCAAGAAACTGCAGTTATGGTAAAATGTTAAAAAGTTGATAGTGCTGATTTTAGCCTTTGTTGGCAATATTCAGACAAAGTTTTAAGCCATAGTTGTTTTTATAAGCCGGGATCCATTTTACAGATATTCAAGCAGGTGAGGAGAGCTTTCCATTAAGCAAGTGAAATGGAGAAAGGAACTTGTTGCTAGGCAGAGTAAGATGATTGAAGGAAGTCTGAGAAAGCATAAGTGAGAGTCTATTGTTGTATGAGTCTTATTTTTATGCTGTTCTTTTCTCATATGTCTTGAGCAAGGTGGGCAACAATGATAGATCAGTACAACAAAGTATAATCACCAGTCCTATATGCAAACCTAAGCCAAGTTCATAAACCTACTTCCAGCTATGCTTTTGGATTTTGTTTGCGGATCTTGGACAAACCATAGTTAGTGAACCTGCTCACGTTTAAATGTTTAAACAAACCAAAGGATCCGAGGTAATGAAAAAACGCATATGAACATCTCAGCTTGTGGAAGCTCCTCTAAAACCTAGTGTACTGTACTTTATTGAACTTGGTGCAAACAATTTTATATGCATAATCTGACTTTATGCGGTGAGTCATTGTATACCAAAATATTAAATGATCTATTTGAAATGGAGATGATCTTCACTGTTTATTTTATAGATGTTAGGACAATAATGAACAGAACATTTAAACTAGTCTGTGAAGTCTGCAGTTGTTTATGAACTTGTTCTGTTTTTTCTGTAGTGGTTACGTTTGTAAACTGTTCTGTAATAAAGAACATTAAAAGCATTTCTGAGTTTCCTTTCTTCCAAGTATGAACAGTAGTACTAGGCCGTTATTTTCTGTTCTTGCTTTCTTCCTTCTGTAATTATATTGATTACCTTTTTGCCAAACCACAAGTATAAGCCCTTATTTTTCTGCTGTATTTTGAAAATGCCTGGAATGATCTTGAGGAGCATCAGTCCTGGCAATTGGCAAATATGTTGTCCACCTTTTGAAAAGAAGGCAATTTTCAGGTCTTTGTAGAGGTGACCAAAGTTTCAACTTTCTTGCAGAACCTTTACTGCGTGGTTCATGTTCTCTGCTAACCTCATGCTCCCAGCTGTGTGAAATGTGTCTTAATAGGAATGGATAGAAGGGAGAGATCTTTGTTCTGCAAGTAGGGGGTCAGGAAGAGAGACAGATTTGGCCACTGGGTGGCCGGGTTCTAATATTTGCCTCTTAAATCTCTTTGCTCATGGTTTAGTATGGTGACTTTGAGGGATAATGGCCTGCTCAAACAGTAGTATTTGAGAGAACAAACTGTTGCCGTTTGAAGGAGCAAGGAACTCTTCTGGCTTCTTGTTTTATGTGTCACTTACATTTCTGTACCCCTCCCAGTTGTGGATCTCCTTTGGTGAGAGGCAGTGACCACACCAGGAAATAATGCAGGAGATCTGTGACCATGATCTCCTATAGTTTATATTGTACAAGCCTTTCCTACCTCAGCACAGGACCATGGTACCACCTTGAGACACAGTACAGTCTATGCGAGAGAAATATATAATAAAATTTAAAAAACCAAAAAACCAAAACTAAAAGCATTGACAACCAAGGCCATAAAGTACATTACACAAGCTTTTGTAGCTCACAGGCTTCTTCGTCAGGCTTAGTTGTTAAATTTGTTCTTTTTCTTGAGGTATTTAAACTGTTGTTTACAATGGTAGATGATGGAACTTCCACAGCAATATAAAACAATATTTTTGTTTTTCCATTGGTAGAAACAAGGGGACTTCCTTTGAGATCTAATCCACACTGAGTCTTGAGGTGCCACGTGGCCAGCAAGGGGTGTGAACTATGCCTGTGTCAACTCTCCCTTTATACCATCAATATGTTTTTTTTTTAAAATTGTAATATTTTCCTGCATGGCCAACATAGCTACCACCAATCTATTTATTTGAGAGAGTTGTAAAAAGGAGGAGAACTGACTTGAGTTATATTTTGATAGGTTTGAGAGAGACACTGTTTTCCTTTGGTTGGTATTTTCAGCCATGGAGACCAGTGTATAAGTGCCATATCAGTGTGCACTAATAGGAAAGCTTCTCTGAAAGACAGCTTCCCCACCACTACCATAGTTTCCCTGCAGTTTAGTATGTTATAGGACACATGAGCAACCTCCTAGGTGGTAGGCAGTCTTGGGGCCCTAAAAACGTGAATGGCACTCTTACACTGAAAGCATGTCCCTATAGTCCAGTGGTTCTCAACCTGTGGGTCCCCAGATGTTTGTGAACTTCAGCTCCCAGAAGCCCCAGCCACTATGGTCAATGCTCAGGGCTTCTGGGAGCTGAAGTCTAAAAACATCTGGGGACCCACAGTTTGAGAACCACTGCTATAGTCCATCTCATCTTGACATTGCATTAAAGGAGTTTGAAATTTGTTCCTCCACATGTTCTCTACTTCATTTCCCCAAATCCCTAACCATTGGCCATAGTAAGTGCACCTTCTGAGAGCTGGAAATCCAAAACATTTAGAGGACCAAAGTTTACAGATTTTCACTTTAGAACACATATCCAGTATGGAAGAGACCGTCAGTATCATGACATTTGAGAAATGTTGATTTAAGTAGACACTTGCCATATCAATGCCCTTATGACAGGTTCTGTAAAGCAAACAGAGTGACTCCACTGTTACAGTGTTCATTAAACTCACTTGAACCTTTTCTGGTGATACATGTGCATCTCTGGTCTTTGAAGGGTAGAGCCTCACTGTCTTTTCAGGCACAGAGGTTCCATCTCAGTGCAATGGAGTGCCATATCCCACAGCCTCTGGCACTTGTTCACTACACTATAGTATGGTTAACTAGTTGATGGTGCCTAGATGGAATGTATAGGTACTCGTTTTATTTCTTGTAGAGAGAACTTGACCTTGTTCTTGGGCTTTTCTTTCAAAGGCTGGTCATGATTGTCACGAGTAAAGAAAATAATATCTATCTTAAGAAGAAAAGAGGCCGTAGAGTGAAAAGTTAAGTTGAAATTTAATCAACCATGAATACTTCAGAAAAAAAAACATTTATGGCAGTATTTGAGAAAGATATGAAACCAAGGATCTTCTATGCACTATCTATTCTTAACCTCTAGAGAAATAAGTGAAGGATGAACATACCCGTTGTAAAAGATTTACAACTTCAGTTTCTATTTTCTGTGGTTTATTCCCCTCCACACAGGAAAGTAAAATTGAAGCTCTTGTTAAAGTTACTTGTTGCGTTACGTTAGAAGTGCATGTATATGTACTGCAGGTTTTAAGGATGAGGTTTAATAATTAGGCTTGACTGCATGAGTCACAAAGCTTCATATGCAGTACAATACTAAGTATGTTTGCTCAGGTGTAAGTAGATCATGTGCTGTTCATACAGAGGGGCCCTGTTGATTTCATCCCTAGAGCATCCAGACAGAGCTGGGGGGGGGTATCTTCCCTGGAACCTATAGAGCTGCAGCCACTCAGTGACAGTAATACTTGACTAGTTTCAGCAGAGATGGAGGGAGTGAAAAGTATCCTGAAGCCATATTTTTCTGTGGAAAATTTTCCACCACCACCACACACACACAGGCACACACATACATTTTATCCACAGTTATCTGGACTATTGTACTATAATGAGTCACGTTAAATGGGCTGAAGGTAACATACACACTTTTAGTTATTCTTCTAAGAAGATAAGCATTGGCAAACTGTAGTGCACAAGGAATACACTAACAAATGAATGCATTGCTAAGCTTGTTTCTGTTTCACAAAATCTCTTGCTTCTCAATCTGTCACAGGCAAAAGTAATCAAGACAAAATGCGATATATTGCCTGTGCCCACAGACTTGTATATTCATCCTTTAGTGAAACAAAATGTTCAGTTAGTTGTACTTATTTTTCTTGAAATGGAGCTGATAAGTAATGCAGAGAGTGAGTGAGTGAAGCTACTACAGTTACACTTCAGCAAAAGAAAGTTCATCTGTTTATATGGATTTATCAGGTATAGATCTCTTTAGGTATGTGTCCTTAAACATACTGATCTTTTGTTTGAATTGTGAAATGTAAAGGAAGATATGCCATTCATTTAAATTAAAAAAAACCCTTAATTTTAGTCAGTTAAAATAATATCCACATAAATCTTTGAATGTGCTTGAGTATAGCATTTAAACCCAATGTGCTAAATCAGATAATACTATTTAGTGTTTTGCATTTTCCAGAAAACCTGTGTTACTCACTATAAGACAGTGTTCCTAGAAGCACGGGAAAGATAATTTATTAAACCTCTAAACTGTTAATACATCAGCTCCCCCATCCTGCCATGTTGCTGAATTCCATAGATTGCCTGAGGAATACTGACATTAACATTTTAACAAATTGTTATTTTAGGTTATTAGAATATTTTAATTTGTGAGTTGGTTCTTTCTCTGCTAAAAACATTAAGACAAGGGGCCACAGGAGAAATAGGATTAGGACTAGAGAATAACATGGTTCTGTTTGTCTTGCATTCCAAGCTGCCTGCTTTCTGATTCTTGGATTTTAGAAGCAAGAACATGGGGAACAGAAGAGAAAAGGGAGAATGCAACAAGATGTGTGTGATTTGTTTGCCCAGCAGGAGTCCTCAGGAGGTGACTGCCATTTCAGAATGTCAAGCCTTTCGTATCTGGAGTCTTGTGCTCCCATGGCCTATATGGGAATTTTTGGAGTCTTTCAGTATGATGAGCAGGGAGCCTTTTCATGCTTTTTCAAAACTCCTCTCATTTTTATTGACTTTATTTTCTGGATTTTTTTGTATATTTCACAGGAGCCCTGGTGGCGCAGTGGTTAAATGCTGGTACTGCAGCCACAAGGTGGTGAGTTCAATCCGGCTGGGCTCCAGTTTGACTCAGCCTTCCATTCTTCCGTGGGTCGATAAAATGAGTACCCAAGCTTGTTGGGGGCAATTAACTAACACATTGTAAACTGCTTAGAGAGCGCTATGCTATGCTATTGCTATTTCAAACCTAACAGTCTACACTGTGCACATATGACCTTCAGATACTCCGTCATTTGAAAAATAGGGCTTAGTTATGTTTCAGCATCACTGTTGTGGGTTAAAAAGAAACTATGTTTAATTAGAGCTCTTAAATAAGTTTATGAATATATCCAGTTTTGACAGTGGTGATCACATGGAATACTGAATAGATTAGTGACTGCAGAATGTTAATGGGTTATTTACATGTTGAATGGCATAATTAAGCCCTTCTTTGGTATGCTGTGTAATCTTAATCTCTGTTCTCCGTTGCTGCACGCTTACCCAGGAAAATGAGGAAAAGAAAAAGCAACTGCCATTCTGGGCAACTGGCAATTAAAACATGCAAATGGTCAGTGATTTCATTTTCTCTTGGGGAAAATGAAAATACCCAGTCTTCTATTATACTTTCATTACAGTTTCTGTCTTAGGAGCTGGTTCTGCTATGAATGTGCTGAAATGTCCATTTATCTGACTGCCAATGTTATCTCGAAATATTATCAGGAAACCTTTTTAAGAATATCTAATTATCAGTTTTTAATGCTGTATCTCTGGATCTTGTATTAGAAAAACAGGATATAAATGAAATAAAAGTAGCACGTATAGTGTTGAAGCTACTGTGGAAGAATTTGCCCCCCCCCCGTTTCTAACTTTTCCACTGTTCCTATAGAATGGCTGGTAGGGCTGGTATGTAGAAATAGCGATTGGAAGTCCTTTATCAAAAGGCCTTCTTCATTCTGCCTCTTAGTGTTTCTCCTCTGCCTCCCCCAAAAGATAGTTCCAGGATCAGTGTAAACACACAACTTTTCTAAGTTTGTTAGTAGTGGGTACAGCTGTCCCCAGAATGGAAACGTTTGGGACCCAGTGGTGTTTTCCTTCTACCCTTCAAATAAATCATTCAGGTTGGTCACACGGACAGAACCGCACCGTTAGGTTTTTGCATGTCTCGTATTAACAGGGCAGGGAAGGAGGATGACAGCGCTTACAGATCTCCATGGCGACCTTGGTGTTGGCCCTGTGCCTACAATCTGGCCTGTTCACAAAGCACCGTACCCTGATGAATAATTTAGCTCTGCTGAAGAAAAATATAGCAACAGGCTCCCACTGAGTGGCTGAGCAGAGCAGTAAGGTGACATCAGTCGCCCAGAGCAATGTGCCCAGGGGCTCTCAACAACTAGCAGGCAGATCAGCTTGCTTTTATTAGGGCTTTGCCTCTTTCTTTCTTTCTTTCTTTCTTTCTTTCTTTCTTTCTTTCTTTCTTTTTTAAATCAGCATAGGATTTTCTTATTTTTGCCTGTGTGGATGAGCAGAAGGCAGCATAATTTTACACTCAGTGACTTGTCACTCACTTTGCTTTTAGAGCCCTAGAATTATCCTGAAACAATTTCAGTGATTTTGTTTTGTTTTGTTTATCTTTTTATGTGTTTGTATGGGCAGTGATTATACTAAACAGAGATGGCAAATTTGTTGTGCACTGTAGAAATCAAGGCTGGGCCAGCAGTAGAAAGTTATTATCCATCCTGGTTTTTTTTGAGACACTTTATTATTGTGCACTGAGGCAAATGGGGTTTATGTTAGAGAGATGTGGCTTACAACCATAAGTTCCAGAAGGTAGCATTTGTATGATGAGTTGGTTGTAGGCTAACTGATTTGTTTTTTAAAAAATTAATTAAGCAGAAGCCATTTATGTAGCCATCACAGGAACAGAAACACTGAAGGTCAGTTTATAATTACTAGAAACAAATACTTCGACTGCCCTAAACTAGCCACATGAGTGACAGAAATTTATGTGCTTGCACCTTAAAATCTGTTTAGTTGCACAGGGAGGCATCTTACCAAATGGCGTCATTCATGGAATAGCTGTATCCATGCTTTTTAAGTATTAGCTTATTTTTATTGATTGGTGGTTGTGTTATGCACTGTGAAGTTGGCTTTGACCTATGATGCCCCTATGAATAAGCTTCTTTGAACACATCCTGTTAGTAACAGCTCTGCCCCGGTCTTGCAGAATCAGAGCTGTGGCCTCCTTAATTAAGTCTATCCCTTTATAAAGAGGTCTTCTTCTTTTTTCTTTTCTTTTTTGCCTCTCGTGTTGATTTTGTTGATGCTGTGTGTTCTTTCAAGCCATTTCCAACTTATGATGACCACAGTGTGAACCTGCCACAGAGTTTTCTTGTCAAGAGTTGTTCAGAGGGGGTTCACTGTTGCCTTCTTCTGA
This sequence comes from Iguana delicatissima, assembly GCA_948472985.1. Lineage (NCBI taxonomy): Eukaryota > Metazoa > Chordata > Lepidosauria > Squamata > Iguanidae > Iguana > Iguana delicatissima. Next base: position 97,837 of record CAOKZL010000966.1, read on the forward strand.
GGCTGAAAGAACATGACTTGCCCAAGGTTTCTGACTGGGTTTCCATGGCTAAGTGAGGATTTGAAGCCTGGTCACCTGGAATTATAATCAGATACTCACACCACTATACCACGTTGGCTGTCCTTATATTGATTAGTTACTTTTATATCCCATTTTCCCCTCAGTGAGCTGATGGCAGAATGTATGACTCTCTTCCTTGCTCACCTTAATTGTTGCAGCAACCCCATGAATTAGATCAGGTTGAAGGAGAGTGATGAACCCAGGGTCACCTAGTGAGTTTCATGGCTTAGTATGCCTTTAGACCTGGATCTCGTAAGTCCCAGTTCAATACTCTAACCACTTGGCAGTGTTGGTTTTCTATTTTTTAAACAGTTAATCTAACTATTGTTCAAGTATAACATAGTAGGGAATTTATCTGGCCTTGTCTGATGATATCAGTTATTTATTTATTGTTTTATTCATTTATATCCCAATAAAGTGGACTCAAGGGGGTTAACATGTTTAAAACAATAAGAATCAATACCAAAGCATTAATAAAAGGGTAAATATGAGATTTAAAAGAAATCAAGCAATGTTTAAAGTTAAAACATTAAACATTAAAAATATTAAAACTCATTAAAAACTATATACAAATCTTAATAACAGCACCACACAGCATTAAAAACCCTTAATTTTATCTCCAGAATCATATTTTGGGAAGAATTAATAATTCTGCAAGTTTGAAGAGAAACTTGCTTAGCATGACGCTAACAGTGTGCCTCATGTATCACCAAGGGGACTGTCCCAAACTGTTGGAGAAGTTTTGAACTTAAAAAATATTCTTCTCTAAATATTTTTAAGGTGAGTTGTATGAATGGATGGCTCAGTTTATGAACGTTCATGGGAGGTATTAAAATGTTTCTAAAAAAAATGTTTCTGAAAAGTTGTCAGTTCTCTAAAGCAATGTTTCTTAAGCTGTCTGTTTTGAGGGACTGGCACCATATTTGGGCCCATTGATTACAATTGTTTCTTTCCTGGAAATTCACTGTGGTCCAGAATTTGTCTGAAAACAACCACTTTAAGTATCTTTATCTGAAAGCCTGACAAAAGAGCAAAGGCTAGTTGGTAAACAGGTGTCTGACTGACTGCACTCTATTGGTGTCTTGATATTCTAGTATGCCAATACACATACATATTTCAAGTTCATAACATATTAAGTTTTTATTTATTAATTAGAGGTGCATGGGAATGTAGGGAATGATCCTTTCAGGAAACAAATACTCATTGCAGGGCAGGAAAAGTCTTATTTTCTTCACTAGTGTGGTTGGAGCCAATCCCCACCTCCCCTCCTTGTATACAGCAGTTTTTGTAAAGATCTCTGCACGTGTAAATAGGCTATCTACATGCTAGAAATGTAGCATGCTTCTATTTCAGCATTACATAAAGGAGGAAATTCAACTGAGTTATTGTTCATTTGTAGGTTGCACTTTATTTAAAAATGGGCATGTTTTAAAGATGGGGAGAATCCTACCTTTGTATATATTTTATTTACAGTGTAGAATTATTATTATTGTTGATTCTTCCTCTTAATTGGTCTTTATCTTAGAGTGTAATCTCATACTAATAGTATCTGGAAGAGTTCCACAGTTTTTCAGAGTAATGGTTTCCCCCTTATGGTGTAATGAATGCAGTGGTTCTCAACCTGTGGGTCCCCCAATGTTTTTGGACTTCAGCTCCCAGAAGCCCTGAGCATTGACCATAGTGGCTGGGGCTTCTGGGAGCTGAAGTCCACGAACATCTGGGGACCCGCAGGTTGAGAACCACTGGTGTAATGTGTGAGAAACTGTAGTTCTACTGAGTGAACGGCCTTTAATAACAAGTTAATATGGTGAGTTATCATGCTTGTTATCACACTGAAACAAATCTGCAGTCATGTTTTTTTCCCTTGGTATACAGCTTTTATATCCTTTTTTGAGAATTTATAATTTAATGGTAAAGCATTCATTTTGCACATGTTGTTTTTTTAGGTTAAATCACCACCATATCAGTTAAAATGATCTAATACAGGACATCTTGGAAAATAAATCAAAACAAAAGTCTGTGTGGGCCAGATGGACTGTGATATGTTTTGTTATATGACATGTCCACACATTTAAGCCAAGCAGCCCTGATGATCTTATGCGGAAATTTGTTATTTTGCTCTAATCAACCAGATTGACTCAGGGATTTTCAAATGTTTCTAGATCTGTGCTTACTAAAACTTAATACACTGACTAACTTAATCTTATTTAGTGGGGTAACCTTGCTGGGAAATGTTTTACACAGTGCTTGTGTAACAATAAATTACAATTCATCTATATGGGAATGAGCTTAGGCAAACCATGAGCTTTTTGCATGTCTCCCCACATGTCAAATGGTACAACTGCAAAGGTTTTCCATTTTTGAGCAACCAAAATTTATCCATAGGTTAGGATTTGACATAAGGTATATGTGAATCAGTGGAGCAAGAGAACCCACAAAACATGGTTTGAACATGGCTTGTTTCAGAAAACCACAACACCTTGTTCAGGTTGGCTATAGCTATTATTGTATGCCTTTATGTTGTTTCTGACTTAGGGAAACTCTAAACCAAGTGTATCATGGGGTTTTGAAACTATGTTTATCTTTTTCATCCAAAGGAAGTCTCAGCCTCTCAAATCAGAAGCTTGTGTAGTAGATACTGCTTCTCAATAACTGTCAGACATTTTTTTTTGTAGGGGGAATTAGTCCCAAGCAAGCCAAAAGACATTTCATGAGCCTACATGTAATGTTGAAGGCATATTGACAGCCCTTAACTTCCGAGGGTCCTTGGACCATTTTTGCCCTCACCTGGAGCTTAGAGGCCTATACTTCTCTGAAGCACCACCGTTTGACAGCCCTGTTTTTGTGCCTGCATGACAGCACCTGATAGTCTTTGAGAAGATGTTATTTGCTATTGAAACACTGTTCCTTGGCAGCTGTTTCAAGTTTTAAAAGATCTCTTTAGAGGTAGATCAGCCACTCACCATTATATTTCTTTTAAAAAACCCTTTTAAGGCCCAACAGATCTCAGGGAGAAGTATGCTTTAATGGCTGATCACATTCTTGGGTCCTCTGGGGTATTATTTGCCCTTTTGAGAGGCATTTTGGGGGTTGTTTGTGGGATCAAAGGGAACCTGGGAACTGTTTATGGCTCAACCAGGCCAATTTTCTTTTGTCTACTCCATCTTAGAATTGGAAGAAAGTAGAAGCAAGTGTTGCAGTGAGTACTTTACAAGATGGCAGAAAACCAGTTAGGAAGCATTTATCTCACAAAAGTGAACAGATTATTCTAGACTGTATGTAATAAACCCGGTAGTAAGTCTTAACTAGAGTAGACCTGTTGAACCAATAAAACTTAAGTGTGTGTGTATCCTTGAACAATTGACACAGTTGATCCTTTCTTATTGGGACTAATAGATTTGCCTCACAGCAAGGATGCTGAGTAGCTTTAGAAAGTCCAGTGAACATTCTTAAAATATCAATACTCCAGTAATGAAGGCTGATATTGGTGAATGGCCATATTTTATTCTTGTTGTTTGCTTTATTCCTGCTGTTGTTCAAAACCCAAATGGTTTGGAACAAGAAAGAGAACATAATGAGATGAAATATATAGGGTTTGTAAATTTTAGCTTTCAATTAAAGTTTAATGAGCAGTTACTATAAGACAAGCAGCATTCTTTCTTTTTACCAAAGCAGACGTATTTTGTGTCAGTTACAGATTAAGTAAATACTTGAAACTTCTAAAACATGCCAAATGTATTTCCCATGTGAAGCAAAAATTATCTTGAAAAGCATAAACAATGCCTAAGTTTACTAAAGCAATTTGAGTGGTTTTGACAAATAGGTTCTTGTTTAAGGTTGGGGGGGTGATTGTATGGGTAAATATACATACAGACAGATTGGGGAGAGAGAGAGAAAAAAAAGTGTGAAATAATTAGGTTTTGACTACAGGTCTCAGGATGGGAATGTTCACTGGTGATTTGGTGATTTCTGGGAATTGTAGTTCCCCAAAGTAAAGTTTTACGGCTCTGATATATGTGAACATCAGCACCAAGAATTTGCGTGCCTGTTTTATATCAAATTTTCTTCTGTCAAGGTTGGGGCTAAATTTATTCATAAATTTAACTGTGTATTCAAGGTGGATTCACTAGAGTATGAGGCTTTCATTTTTATTGAGACAGCACCACCATTTTTTGTTAGCACAGTGATATACAAAATGCTGTGGAGATGACTGCTAAAAGTTAGCCATTCTTTGCCTTGCTTATGTGATCTAACATGATGTCATATTAGGGCAGTGTGTGCAGAGAATGCTTGGCTCAATTTTTCTTTCCTAGATAGCCCTCAGTTTTCTACTTACTACTTCAAAGTGGAAAGGGGTCTTTTAAAAGGCCTTCTGTGATTTGAAATGTTCTTTGATAACATGGTAAGCAACTTTTAAAAGTCATACATCTATGATTTGTATTAATTTTTCTAAAGCAGCTGTATCTGACATGGTTGGTGATGGTGAATTCTTGCGCATTATAAAGCATTTGAAAACGCTTTACTCTGCATTATAGTTTCTTCCCATTCTTATTGCTTTATTCCTCTGGATTTTCCCAACAGATTGAGTTGCATATCTGTGTTAGTAAATGGAAATATAGATTAGTCATAATTAATTCCCACTTGATGCAAAATAGTTTTTGGAGAGAATACAATTTTTAGATAAATCTATTGGTATTGACTGAGAAGTTAGCATTCTAGTCAAGTCAATTTACGTTTTGTTCCTACGTATCTGAGTTACAAATGTATCCCACTTACAGAAGTAGTTGTTTATTTTTTTTAACAGAAAAACAAAGACTGGAGTATATTTGCTGTCACTGAATGTGTCATTGTACAGTCATCTACATAGTTACTGTTATGTGTAGGCAGTTTTAAACAAAAGTATTTCCATTAAATATAAACTGTAGAGGTGTAGCTGCAGTGTGATGCTAGCAGACCACAAAACTCAATGTAAGTGTGCTAGATGTAGCCACTGCACAAATTGTTGATAAAAACACTATGGGCAACATGACAATGGTACGTTGATTCCCCAAATCGTTTTCTGTGTGAAGATGGTTCAACATTTTTATGTTGATTTTTTTTAAAATTAAAAGCTTAATCAACACAATTAATGTATTGTCCATTTACTAACATAAGCCAACAAACCAGGATGCTCTTAGTAGCGCAGTTGGAATATCTTGCTGGTGTGCTTCCTATAGGCCACTGTTGGTTACCGTGTGAGCAGAGCACAGGACTTCTTGTTGCTCCAAGTGGTAGGCCCTGAACCAATGAGTTCAAATTAGAAAATTAGGAAAATTTTAGACAGAAGCTGCATGTGAGAGTGTGTTCTTGTAGGCAGTTTTATGCGGAGGGAGCTAGACTCGATTAACTTTGGTGAATGAGATAATTTTGGAACTGTGTACGGATCAAAAGAACAGCAGGTTCACTACTAACCAAGTTCAGAAGGTAAATAAAGTTGATATGATATGGATTGCTGTTTTTGTTTGCTATCAAGTCAGTTTCAGCTTAGGTGATTCTGTGATGAGAGTTCTCCACAAATGAATCATCAACAACCCCGCTCAGGTCTTGCAAACTTGGAACTGCACCTTCCTTTATTGGTGCAATTCATCCACAATGTTATCTTCTTCCTTTCCTACTGCCATCCACATTACTAAGCGTTATAGTTTCTTTTCAGAAATATGTACAAACTGTGATAGTTTAGTCATTTTGACCTCTAGTGAAAATTGATCCTTGATTTACTCTAAGACGCATTTATTTGTTTTGTTCTGGTTTTGTTTTGCAGTCCATGGTATCCTCAGAACTTTCTTCTAAAATTGTGTTTGAAGTGAATTAATCTTCTTCCTGGTACCTTTCTTCATTGTCCAGCTTTCATAACCATACGCAGAAATCGGAAGTACTATAGCATGGATGACTCTGAATTTTGTATTCAATTATATACAGATTATAGCATCTGTATTGGTACCTACCATTACACAGAGCAATTTTGGGAGTAATAAAAGGGCAGCAAATTGTTTATTTAAGTGTGTGTTCAGGCATGAGATCTTTTTATGTGAAATAACACGCCAACGCCCACATACAAGTAGAAGAGAGAGCCACAGCTTTTATTGATTACAGCTGCTGATAACGTTTCACATGCATAGGTTTGGATTCAGGCATTCATACCCCCTCCCCCCGATTGATGAGCCCAACTATCTGGGTTGATGCCAGAAACCTTGGGATGACAGGTGAGGGATCCACCTGAGTGGATGCTTCAGCATGGTCTCCCTGTCACTCAGGGAGTGCAGGAAGACATCTGCACTCCAAGCTGGGCCAGTCCAATTCTGCCCTGAGTCCGTTAAGAGGACCCCTTTACCTTACCAATGCATGTGAGACACTGGTAATTAATATCTTGGATCCAGGACCCATGCCAACTGCCCCAAAAGTTGTGACAAAGTGACAATACAGAAGAAAATGGAAAACACAGATGGCAAAACCCAAATGTGATACAAACATAATCACGTGCATAAACTTACAAGGTAGTGGTTGGGCAGGTGTGATGATACCCAAAAACAAACTGCCAAGTGCAGATGGGAGCAGGTCTGATTATTCCCACTCACCTGACTAGAGTGAAGGCTGCAGGAAGTCACTCCCACTGGGCTCCCACCAATGTGGTTTTATTGGCCGCTCCTGCTTGCCCAAAGGCCTTGCCAAACTGTACTGTCCTCTGGGAAGATGGAGCTGTCCTTACCCGCATATGCAGCTGTCCCGCATGCCAACACGTTACATCCTCTGTTGTTACATTTTTACTGCCAAAAATGGGGAGGGGTTCTTATGGAATTTGGCTGTGGCACTTTGATATGGGTGAATGGCGAAGGCACTAGTTGTCACTCTGTCTCAAGGCTAAAATGTTTTGAGACATCCTGAACATAAGCTAGGATCAAGAGTCCTGAATGGTTGTGTATGCACAGAGCTCTTTAATGTTGCCTTGGCGCTTCTGGGTAGATGGCAAAGTACTGCCTTTGGGAAATGACTTTTTGACTGGCATGGGAGAGTTGATACAGCCTTTTGGACTGTATAACCAGTCTTCCCAAGCCTGTACAGTTTGTCCCAATTTTTGATTTATTATTTGACTTTGTCAGATGTAATTTGGACTGTTCTCCTTCTTGTGGCTTGATATTTCTCTGGTAAAAGCTGACTATCATGACGAATAATCTCCCAGTTGGAAGTAATCACTGTTGCAGTTTTCTTTCCTGAAAGATACTTGACTTTATCATGGAAAGCACATTTTTCTCTTTCTTAACAGCATGGGTCTGGCACAGGAATCGTATGGCTTTCCTTCCATTTTTCCCCCTCACAGTGTTCAAAGACATATAAAAATACTGAGGTCAGTGAACTAAAGTAAATTAGTTCGGTCTTGATCCGCTGAAATGTGTCAGTGTTAAATAATATTGGTTGGTTAATGGAGTAGTAGTTATTGAATTGAGTTGTTCTTCAGATTTGGGGTCTCTTTAGCAACAATTGGACTTGAACAGAAGGGCTTTTAGCATAAAAACGAGCTGTCTGCTCCCTTAAGGTAAGTGCTGTTTGTGACCTAAACATTAGACAGTATGACTATTGTCCATAGTTCACTTGGTGCTCATTTCTTCTCTTCCTCCTCCTGGGCATATAGTTCTCTTTCACACTTCATAATTATAGCACTATGATTCAACTTTAGCTGCCATAGTTCTGTGCTATGACATCCTGGGATTTGCAGTTTAGGGAAGGTACTTAGAATTCTCAGCTAGAGATCTCTAATACCTTACCAAACTACAAACCCCAGGATTCCAGAGATATTGCCATGGCCATTGATATGGGCTTGTAGTGCTATATTTGTGTGATGTGAATGGGCTATAGTATACTTTCCTCTCCCCACATGTTAGCTTGGCTTACAGAGGGAGACTTTTGACTTGGAAAAGGGTTTTGTGCAAGTGTTCCCTTGCTTCATAGTTCAGAGAGGACAGATGTCCATCACAACACTCTATTCTGCTTGATGTTTTGCATCTACTATTATGCACTAAACCTGCATTTCATCTGGTGAATCTCACCAACCTAGCGCTAGTCATTATCTCTTGTATGGCATACCTTATAGGATTGTTATGAGGATAAAAATGGGGAGGAAGACCGTGTATGTTTCCTTAAACTCCTTGGAGGAAAAGTAGGATATAAATGTACAAATGCATCTTCCATTCTGTGAGTTATGCTCTCACCTGTGATTGCAAAAAGCATTGGATAAGATAGGTTGTTAGAGAGCTGAGAGTTACGATATGGTCATAGAGTTGGAAGAGATCCAGTGGGATTTGCAGGCTTCACTCCACCCAAAGAGTGGATATCCTCTTTGAAAATCTTCAGTGTTATTCTATAAGCTGTGTAGGTGGTTTGTCCTAATGGCCTATTAGCCTAGTGCCTTTTATTTAAAAGAGAAAAAAAACATGGCTATCTCTATAATATGTGGTCTGTGTTCGTTGATTTTTTTTCTTGCATGTTTCATATACGAGATTTATTATCTCTCTTCTGAAGTGCCAGAATGAAATATTTTATGGTATGTTGATAATTTGCTTTACTTACCGTGTAGTGGTCAAACAGCTGAAAGCAGCTGGCAAGAATAAAAAGAAGGAAGCCCTGAATATAGAGGCAATGTTGTATCTAAAGAAAAGTGGTGGTTTACCTCGATGATCCATAATGAGGGAGTGGAAGGGAACTGAGCTGCTTCTGAAGTCTGTGGTCAGTCTAGACTTCATATTTGCTTCAATCTCTCTTATGGCAGAGACATTTGGGTCTTTTGTTGTTGTTGCTTTTTATATAGTTAAATGTAGTATTCAGTATTAAATATAATATTTAGAACATTTGAAAAGCAGTATATATATTTCAGCAACTCTTACCACTGGCCTGTAAGTTAGATCAGTGCTATTAGCCCACATGCAGAATCCGAGATACGGGCCATTTCTGCACTAGACTGTTGTAGCGTATTATTCCACTTTCAACATCCTATGGAATCCTGGGGTTTGCAGTTTAGGGAGGGGCTGCCTGGCCCCTCCCTAAACTGCAAACCCCATGATTCCATAGGATGTTGAAAGTGGAATAATAGCGCTACAACAGTCTAGTGTGGAAATCGCCACAGTAGATTGCCTAAGGTCACCTGTAAAGTTAGTGGGTTAAGTGAGATTTTAAAGATAGAGTTTAGTATACAAGTTTTTAAAAACTGCATTAATTTTTTTAAAGCCAGCAGTAAAGGTTGTATGCTCTTTTATTTCTCTGAAAGTGAAGTAACCGTCTAATTTGTTTGCTTTTATTGTAAATGATATTACATGTTCCCCAGCTAAGCATGTCATTTCAGTCAAGCCTTTGTTTCTCCAGCATAAACACTGGCCATTTCTGAAGATTCACTTGGCACAGTTGATTATTTTGTGACTGAATATTGTTTGTCAAGCATAGCAGAACATATACCTTCCCCCAATTATGTTGCTTTGTAGCATTTTGATGTATTTTCAAAGCTCCTCTCTGCATTATAATAAAGTTTACAAGTTGTAAAGATGAGGATAATGAATTTGGATTCTACAAAAACTATGTGAGGATTCAGCCTGGGGCATAAGGAAGATGAAAGAGACTATTTCCAGACTTTCCTTGTCTCTTATGACAATTCAATAGAGAACTTGATGTAGAAATCACGTTTTAAACTGTGTTAGAATATATTAGAAATGAAAACAATATCCTTATGTCATATTTTAATGTGAAAGTTATTGTGACTACAGGGCAGCAAAACTGACAGATTTCCTTGGCTGAACAACTTAAAGTAGCAGAGCTTGGATTGAAAGAACCATTAATACCACTGTGAAGGGGCAAATAGAGGGTCATGGCTGATAGCCTGAAAGCTAGGAGACTGATTGCATGATATTTTGCCTGAATAAATTTAATTGCATTCCTTGAATGTTATTTTTAAGGAGAACTGATGTAATGACATATTGAACCCATTCATAACTGAGCAGCAAAAGGAAGAACTGAGCAGTACAAGGTAGCTAGACCATCATTCCACCATCGAAATTAAAGAGGACTTTGTGTGTGTGTGTGTGTGCCTCCAAGTCTTCTGTCAACATATGGCAACCCCATGAATTTTATAGGGTTTTCTTAGGCAAGGAATACTCAGAGGTGGTTTTACCAGTTCCTTCCTCTGAAATAGAGCTTACAACATCTGGTATTCCTTGGTAGTCTCCCATCCAAGTACTAACCAGGGCATACCCTGCTTAGCTTTTCAAGATCAGGTGGGATCTGGTGCCTTTAGCATATTGAGGCCAAAAAGGGCTTTGACATGGCATTGTATTTGGTCTTTTAAAGTACCTTTAAAAGAGTACCTTTCCAAGATTTCTCCTAAATGTATACCTGTTTCAGAAGGAACCCATAGTTTCATATATAGTATGAGTTCTCTCTCTCATCTGTCACTCTACTCAGTTAATCCTCTTGCCAATTTTGCAATGAAAGCTTCGAGCATATCTGCAAGTAACCAGTAATTCAAGGAGCAGCCATTATAGTAGGAATGCTAAGGCCTGTTGAGATAATGGTAACTAGCTGATGTTAGTAACTTGCAGATTTCTGTGCCAATGGGGCCATAAATCTGATCTATCTTTTGTCCTACTTTTAAAGGTGCTGAACATTTCCCCTGAAATGGATTCAGCAATTTGGTTAGCTCCTTTAAAGTTCAGATTAAAACCCAGAAACCCAGAACATATTCACTATCTTATTGACACGGAGCAACCAGCTGCCACTGATAATGGTCAAATACCTCGAACATTAGTTTAGAATAGGGGTGGGCAAATGCACAGGGAGCAGGAACCATTTTACCTCCTGTTGCACATCTTGTGGGCAGCCCTAATGACTTTCAGCACATCCAAAGTGATGTGTTGCCTTTTCAGGCTGCCATTTTGGCCAATTTTGACTGCTTTTTCCTCTTTTCTGGTGTTTTGGGGAGGTTTTGAGGGTGGGCTTTACAGGGCTAGGGGAAGAAAAATCTTGATTTTTAGAAAGTTTTAATCATTTGATGACAACAGATAGCCTGTAAATTGGCTTTCAATTTTTTAAAAAAATTTGCTGGGGCTGATTGCTGGAAAGGTTTTCAGAAGGGGTCCAAATCTGCACTTGGGCTGCACTTTACCCACCCGTAATTTAGAGCAACTGTAAATGAAGAGAAAACAGTTGTGATAATTACAGTCCCACCCCCAAGTTTAACTGCTGTTCTGCAATAAATTAAATTCTAGATGTTTGAAACTTACGTTTAAATTTACAGCCAAGGGTGCAATGAATATATTTGAATGATATTCAAGAGATTAAACAGTACTCCTTATCAATTAACTTGAATTCCTGGTGATATTCCCCTTATTTTACAAGTTCCAGTTTAAAAAAATCTAAGCATATGAACCACACATAATACACAAAATAAAGAGGAACTATGGTTCTACAGAAAAGAAAAGGGATCCATATGTATGCATGTACTCATCTTCTTGCCATTACCCATGATTAGTTAATCTTGATTTCATGGCAGATTTGACTATGGGCATTTAGGACACCTTTATATTCTACAATTATGGCAGTATGAGTCCACTTTAACTACAGTGGTTGCATCCTATGGAGTCCTAGAGTTTGTAATTTGATGAGAAACTAGTGCTCTCTGACTGAGAATTCTAAATACCTCATGAAACTACAACTCCCATTATTACACAAGATGGAGCCATGACAATTGAACTGGGATAAAAATGCCTTAATCGTGTCATGTGAATGGGTCATGAAATGATTTGCACTTCTGTAGTCGAGAAGGCATAACCTCGTTATTGGTGTACACAGCTCACAGTTTTCCGTATCTACTAATGAAGCCCTATGTTACTAGCTCTAATCTTTCTTACAGCACTAGTCATTCCCTGGATCTAGACATATTTGGTGGCAGTGGAGGGGCAAAGGGCCCTGGCTGGTATACCTGTTTAGGATAACCAGCTGCATAGTCAGATCTGCAGTGTCCCGGGCTGTCTGTATATCCCATGGTTTATGACACCCCAGATAATGTCATGATGCCATAGAATCTAATGATATCATCCTGAACTATCCATGCTCTTGCTTTCAGGTAGATTTGGAGGAGGAATGTACCCGTAGGTAGAAAGGGGTGAATCAAGGAGGCCTCTAGGCCCATTGTCTCAAGCAGTTATTTCATCAGTAGTGTGAAGGAGCAAACAGCACTATGTTCTTGAGCTAAAGGCATTTAGCAACAAAGCCCTCTCCTCTGGTGAAGAAAATTGGCCCAATTTTGCCTCCACATTTTTTTTCTTTTTAGAATAATTAAGAGAGGCAACCCCATGAATTTTATAGGGTTGATTGATTGAAGGAAAGTAAATTATTTATTATGCTATTGAGTCCTGTAGAAAAAAGATTGTTGGAGTATGAAATGTTTGTGTGAAGTTTTGGATATACCCACCCAACATTGCAGCAATGGTCATTGTCTTCAAATGATACAGTGAATGCCCAAGCTCTCCAAGCATCCATTTTTTCTCCCATGCATAAGTAAATTCTGATGATCACTTCCAGATCCACTGCAGCTCTTGAGCATAAAGAAATTGTCAAGGAACATTAGCGTTCACAAGTGAGTATCCACAGTCACCAGATTTTATACATTCACTAGAATTCATTATGTGTAAGTTAAGGGATCACAAAACGTCTGAATTATAACAGGAGTGCTGCTGAAACAATTAGCGCCTCCAAATAAACTTTGAATTGTTCATGGGCTACATCTGCGCTTAGACATACTTAGATTTCTGTTGAAATTGGTGGGACCTAGTTAGAAATGTCTAATTAAAATCCCATTAATTTAATTAATTAATTAAAATCTTGTGACTAAATGTGGTCTAGTATGTTGGTTTATTTTTCTTTTACATTAGATCTTACCACTGTGACAGCATGAAACAGTTGCTGGTTTTTTGGGAACTGAATTTTGTGGGAAGAGGAGTTAAGCTAACAAACATTTCAGTTTTTCTAAGAACTATATAACAATTAACTTAAATGCTATTGATTTAAGTGGGCCTACTTGATGTATGGTACCCTGAATACCCTAAAGACACCATTCTTGGAAACTAAGCAGGGTCTGCTCTGGTTAGTACTTGTATGGTGACACCACCAATGACTACCAGATGCTGTAGACTATATTTCAGAGGAAGGAACTGGCAAAACCACCTCTGGGCATTCCTTGTCTACGAAAATCCTATAAAATTCATGGAGGCTCCTTAAGTCAACTGGTGACCTGCAGGCACATACACACATACATTTGAAATATAAATAAGTATGAGTCAAGCACAATTTTATTTGTATTGACATCTTGTAACCCAAAAGGAAGATTAAATGCTCCATGCAAATATGTATAACAGTCATTGGCAGTCTCTTTTAATAGAGTGAGGGGAAATGCTTTGTGAATAGGATTATTTGGAATTGAAAAGTTGTGTGGGTGCTCAGCCCTTTCCCTTTGCATCTGTTTTCAGCTGCAGTTCCCTCAATAGTGAGTCTTAACTCATAGTAGTTCTAAGGCCATTCAAGTTCTTTATAGTTCCACCTGGAATTTATGAATGTGCCAAATCAAATTTTGTTTTGATTATATGTGGCAAAGAACTAATTATATACAACTTACCTTGGATGGAATTTGTCATAAAACCTGTGGAGAGTGAAAAACTCATGACTCATAATGCCTGATAGCAGAGGGCCTTATTTCATCCGACGGGTGTTGCTATGCACAGCAGATGTTATGCCACTACAGGATGCAGAATCTATGGGGACAGTCTTCCATATGGTAACGCAGAAGGATAAACCCTTGGTGCATGTTTATGTGCTGTATATTCTCCGTCTTCCCAGAAAGAGAATGTAATTGTGGGATAGTGAGGTCTAATGAATAATGTATTACAGATTTACTGTTTATTACTTTGAGATGGCTACCTCAGCTATTGATTTTTCTTTTCATAATTGCATTCTTATGCATCCATAAAAACCTACAACGTGGGTATGATTGAATGGAAAGAGTGCTGTGTGTTGCTAAATGCTATCTGTTTGTTTACATACTAGGGTAGGATAAACTGCATATGTTTCAAGTGTCACAGTATATTTTGTTTTTTTGCATCTGGTTCTTTTAAAAATGTTGTGATAGTGACGGGCTGCAGAATATCATTAAGTCCTACTGGGGCAATTTTCCCACCTCCAGTCTCCGGGAATTAAGTTCTACATGTTTATTTTTAAGAGTATAGAATACAAGCATTACCTATGCTCCTGTTCCCCCCCCTCTGTCAAATTTTGACATTATAATTAGGGAGACAAAAATAGCCTGCCTGATTCTCGTTCTGGCAGTTTGCATTTTCTTCCTCAGTTTATGCAAGGCAAGCACTGTTCCTTTCTATATGTTGCTGCAATGGCCTACATAGCTGAGGAAACAAATATCTGAAAGTCCTAATGGTTCAAAAGATTTTTTTAATTTCTGCTGAAATCTGCCCACTCTGCTTTAAAATTTCCTCTGACCTGGAAGGAAGGACATTAAACATAAAGGGAAGATAGTGTCTTCCCTTTATTCTTAATGCCTTTCTTTCCTGTCAGAAGGAAATCGTAAAGCAGGGTAGACAGATTTCCCTCTGGCAGTGAGTAAAAGCAGAGACTTCACTATGTTGGCCTAGGCCAACCATTGTCTCTTCTTCAGTGGAAGTATGAAATTGATCTCTAGCTTTGTTGTCGTTTAACACATTGCAGATAGACCCTGGGTCATGCATCTGCTAACACCTACTCATAGAGTCAGTTCAGGTGGCTTGATCTGGGTTTGTAGAATTTTTATTTTTAAATTAAAAATAATACAGTCATGTATGATCCCACCTGGAGTCTGTCTCTGACATGGTTGTATAGAAACATATAAAATTGTGGAGTTGGAAAGGGGTCCTGTGGGTCATCAGGTCCAACCCCTGCTTAATGCAGGATCTTTAGCTAGAGCATTCCAAGCACGTAGTTGTCCAAACTCCCTTTGAAAACATCCTGAAAAGAAGATCCCACCACCTTTCTAGACAACTGGTTCCACTGTTGAACTGCTCTCACTGTCAAGAAATTCCTTCTAATGTTGAGTTGAAATCTATCCTCCTGGAACTTAAAACCATTAGAGCTAGTTCTATTGTCTGACACAGCAGAGAAGAAGCTTGCACCTTCCTCTATGTGGCAGCCCATCTGGTATTTAAAGAGTGTGATCATGCCACCTTCAGTCTTCTCTTCATGAAGCTGAACATGCCCAGCTTCTTCATCTCTCCTCATATGCTTTGTTCTCCTTACCTCTTATTACCTTCATTGCTCCAAATTTGTCTGTATCCTTCTTAAAATGAAGCCCTAGAACTGAACACAGTACTTCAAATGAGGCCTACCAGTACAGACTATAGTGGGACTGTTACTTCCTTTGACTTGGAAACTATGCTTCTGTTAATACTGGCTAAGACAGTATTTGCGTTCTTTGGTACAGCGTCACCTTCATGGATCATGATCAATTTATCATCAACAATAATCTCAAGATTTCACATGTAATTGCTGAGCCTAGTATCCCCAATTCTAGTCTCCTCTTCCAATGTGTTAGCTATCCCTGCAACTTCGTGAGCAACTTTGTGAGATATAGGCCTAATGCTTGATGAATTTGGCCAGCTGTGGTCCTCCAGATGTTTCTGGCCTGCAACTCCCAGCTTCCATCATTCACTCCAGTGACTTCGTCTAATGGGACTTTTAGTCCAACAATGTCTGGAGGGCTATAATTGTCTATCCCTGAACTCTACTGTTTACCAGCTCCTCACAGAAAGAGTCTCTGACTTACTCAGTTAACCAAACCTTTTGGCAAAAATCTTTACTTAGATCGCACTACATAGTTTTAATTTGAGAGATAATATTGTTTATAGATTCACACAGTGATGAATTTCACTCTTGATGGCTTTAAAGTACCTGTGGTGAGGGTCTTGAAAAAAGAAGGCATTTATACTCCATGTTTGAATGGGGAAGATGGTGTCCTGGTGGTGGCTGAGATTATGAATGACTAGTTAAGGCTGAGCCAATTGCAGGTATTTTGGCTCATTTTAGCCTTCAGTTCACCCAGTCTTTGTGTGTGTGTATTGTGAATTGTAATGGCAGTGATTATGATGCTATAAGATGGTGTTGCATATTGTCATTGGATAGCCTCAGGTGCTTTTCTGTGTATAGACTTTTAGCCGTAGAAATCCTTCTCCCATGAAGTACTGTTGTTATATACTTCCTTTATTTATTTTTTTAGAGGACAGCAAAGACCTATAGATTTTTTTTTTAACTTGAGAATTTTGGGATTTTGAGGGCATGTTTTTGTTTGTTTGTTTAATTGTTGATTTGGTATTTTAATAGTCAAATTCATTTGTTTGCTGTTTCATTATTGGAATAAACTGTTCTAAAAACCAATATGACTGAAATGAAATGTATAAATATTGCACTGAAACAAAGAGGAAATAGTTCAAACATAAAAGAAAGGAACTATACAATTTTGGGCAAAGCCTGAGGCTTGGTACTTACAGTTAAAAAGTATTGTTGAGACACCTAATTTTGTGATAGAGCATCTAGATCATGTCCCACATTTTCAGATTGAGACAGTGTTAACAAATTATTTCCTAGACTTTATTATTGTTTAAACAGTGATTATTGTTTGCTTAATCCCGTGTTCTCCTCACCAAGAATGGCTATGATCTAAAACTCTGTTTTGGGTATGATGCACATACAAAGTTTAAATGAGTGCCACTGCTTAACATCGTGAAATACTCCATGCATAAATTAGGGCTGAATATGGAGATCTTCCCCAAAAGTGAAATAATGTGGAAATGCTTGCACAGACCTCTGCGAGCCCATTAGAGCCTTAGCATATTCATTGGAGTTGCTGTATAGGAAAATATTATGCATATCTGCATGAATACAAATAAGTTAGTTAGAATTCTTGAGAATTCTAGCTTATTGGTCATGACCAAGAGTGCCTGTGCACACTGTGTGATGATTTCCATCTATTCTTTATTTGAGGAGGAGTGGCTCTAAGAGCCAAAAATTTACTAGCTGTAGAGAGTTGAGCGTCACGTCTGAACCCAGACTCCGTCTTTTCTCTAGGAATCTAGTGTTTGTATTTGGCATCTGGATCTTGGCTTGTTAGAGAAGTGACAAGCTTTGTACAACTTGCGATTGCAAAGATTTCTGAGTTACTAGTAACAGGCAAGCATACTGGTATACAGTCAGTTCTGCTCAGCTCCTCCAGCAAATGAAAGCAGATAAGAAATTTGCGACCCATAGAATATATAATGTTGTTTCTAAGCCACTGTCAGTGGCTACTAGACATGATGTGTATGTTTTCTCCTGTACCAAAGTTCCTATCTTAATGTGAAGCTGGGTTACTGCAGCTGCAAATTCTGGCTTTCAAACTCTGGCTTGCTAGAGTAAAATATGGTGGGCTTCTGGGTTTGGACAAAACTGTGGCCTCTAAGCTTCTGGCCACAAGTACAGAAGAAGCCACATAAGAAGGAGTATGCAGCCTTCACCAAAGTGTATATTTGTGTTACTGACAAGTCCGGATTCTCAGCAATTCTGGTTGACTGTATTGTGCAGTCAGAGTTGTTTAATGTAAGAAAACTAATAGATATTTGCTGTAAATGACAGTGATTAATGCTATTGCTTATACTGATAACAGCTCACATAAGCAAAAACCAATCTGTGGTAAAACTTTGATTGTTGTGGTTTTAAATCAAGAGTGCAATAGGTTGTTTTATAATACCTGTTTTATTTGGCAAACCTTTGAGAATGTGCTAACATTACTTGTGGGTAGAATTGGGTGATCTGAGTTATTTCTCATAGCAGGTAGCTAGGACTCTTCTCATCCATCATTTCTGCTCCTTTTCCTCTGCTTTTCATTTTAGAAGTAAGGTGGGTTGTTCTCAGGAGTTGCTGTGCTTTCCAATGAGGAGATAAGATATCTATCTTATATTTATAGAACTGGAGTTTAGAAGGAGATCTTTCTCCTTTCTCATTGCAAAGGCGTATAAATAGAATATTTAAAAGACACATCTATTGCTCTACGAACTTGCCATCATTGCAAACTTGTTTTTTCTTCTTAATGATGTCTTGTGGAAGATACCATTTAAAAATCTTAAAACAGCAGTGTGCACACACACTCTCTCTCTTACACATGCAACATAAGGAGTCCTGTGGCACCTTAAAGACCAACAGATATAGCAGGAGTATTTGTGGGCTGTTGTCCAATTCATTAGATGCATGTCTTCCCCTTTGGAAACTGTCTTAGAGTACGAGTCTAATTTTCTTTTTGGTCCTAATTTTGTATTTTCAGCTGTTAAAGAGTCTGCAATACTTTTGCCTTTATTGTAATATTTTTTCCTTGTGAACAAGTTATAGTATTTAACACCTGCTTGTACTTTTTGAGTGTTCAAAACCCTTCACTTGTAGTCTCTTGTAAATTATTATGGCCATCTTGTAAATTTAGGTCGATATGATTAGTTCCATATTGTGAGGAAAAATAAGGCTGTGGGAGACTATGTGGGATGAGAGAGTCAAACAATGGACAGCTCACATTCTTAGCTACTGCATCCTAAAGCTGCCAAGGTTTCTTTTAACTGACCTGTACAAATGAAGCTTTTGCAGGCTAAGTTATTTTCTGTTACCTATGAGAAGCCCATAGTGCACACATTTTAAACAGTTCACAGGGAGGAAAACAAAAGCTATATTTAAAACTGATAAACTGTAATATTGCTTAATATTCTGTCTCATAGAATCATAGAGTTGGAAGAGACGACAGAGGCCAACAAGTCCAACCCCCTCCTATGCAAGAACACCCGTCAAAGCATTCCCAACAGATGACCATCCAGCCTCTGCTTAACCTCCAAAGAAGGAGACTCTACCACACTCCGAGGCAGCATATTCCACTGCTTGACAGCTCTGACTGTCAGGAAGTTCTTCCTGAGGTTCAGGTGGAATCTTCTTTCCTGCAGTTTGAATCCATCGCTCCTTGTCCTAGTCTCTGGAGCAGAGAAAACAAGCCCACTCCCTCCTCAACATGACATCCCTTCAAATATTTAAACCTTCTCTTCTGCAGTCTCGTGGGTAGAATTTACACACTGTTATTTACAAAAGCAGGTAAAGGACTAAGTGTTACGTGAGATGTTAGGTAGAGCTGCTGCACACACTGCCTGTGGTGGTTTAGTTAAAACTCCAAATAGGCAAGCCTCCACTAAGGAAAGTTTGCAGCAGGTAACATCCATTGTATTAAGCCCTACTGTACACAGCAATAAGCTGAAATGGAAACAAGCTTTCCTGTACATTTCCAGGCCTATTACAGCAATATAGAGCCAGCCATGCTTATCCCAGAACTCATCAGCTAAAGGAAGCTGTACTTGAACCTCTGACCTTAATTTAACTTGACTGAGCTAAACTCTGGCTGATGAGCTACTGAAAGAGCTTAATCCTGCTGCACTTGGTTGCTGAAGCTATTACTGTAAGATTCACCATTTGCAGGAGGAATTTTTTTTTTGTCTGTAACTGACAGCTTAGTGGAATATAGCCAGTTTCATGATGGCTGGGATTCTGTGAACTGCTGTGGACAGACATAGGGCAGAATTGAGTCACCTCTTGGTCTCACAAACAGATTGCAAAGGCATTTATATCATTTTTTTTGTGAACATTATATATCTCTTGGCTTGGAAATTCTGTATTTGGAAAAACTCCATGTGGATTTATGCAGCCATTTTCTTTATGCATGCACATGGACATACATGGCAAGCTCAATGAACATGTGCTTTTTTTGCCCCCAGTAACTTGTAGGTACTTAATGGCTGGGATCCTGTTGGTGTCTTACATATTTGTAAGTTCCTCTTTTGAAGCAGCTGGAGATTTTGATGCAGATCGTCAACATTCATTTTATGGTTATAGAAGTGGAATTGCGCATGTCCATACACATTCAGCTGCGTATTGAGTTGCAAATTTGTATATATATATATATATATTAGGTTTTTGGTGAGAGCCATCGTGGTGTAGTGCTTTGGGTATTGAACACTGCAAGCATTTGAATTGCTGCTCTGCCGTGGAGACATACTAGGTGACCTTGTACAAGTCACACTTGCTCAACTTCAGAGGAGGGCAATGGCAAACCCCCTCTGAACAAATCTGCAAGAAAACCCTGTGATAGGTTTGTGTTAGGGTTTCCATAAATCAGAAATGGCTTGAAGGCAAGACACCTACAACAACAGTGCGTGTTCTGCTGTGCAGTGCTGGCACTCAACACAAGAGTTGCACTGCATAATCAGTGAATAACTCCAGGTACAAAAACTTGTGCTATGGAGTCTCAAGATAGGGCTTTGGTCAAAATGTTTTTATTTATCAGTTACATTAATACCCCCTCTTTTCTCCAAAGAGAGTATTCATGGTTCATAAAATAGAGAGTTTGGTGCTCAAGTATTCTGCTTTGTAACATTGCAATAGATCTTCTTAGAGTGACTGAATGATCATGTGATCATGGAACAGGGATTTTCCTGGCTCAGTGGAAAGAAGAATCTGGATCTCTGAAGTCCCATTCCAATACTCTGTCCATTAAAATGCACTGTTTTGTTTTGCTTCATTTTTTTAGCATTTCAACCTTGGGACCACTTTTTACCTTAAGGCTGTATTTAGTTTGCTGTTGGTATATACGGATTACCACTGAGTTAATATAGAATAGGGTTTCTAACACAAAACGCTAGAAGTTGTGAGTTACACAAGAGCTGAACAGAGTCAGCAAATTCATGGTTTCATTTTGTTGATGAGGAAGTAAGAGCAAGAGGAAGTCCAACCATGGCAGTATTGGGAGTGGGGCGTGTCATGTTTGCTATTATTAAAACACTAGTTGATTAACAGGGATTTTTCACTGGATCCTTACCTACCACCTGTCCCATCTCTGCATTAAACTAGAGTAGAAGTTCTATAATTCTGTGAGCATAATAGGTCCTAATCTCTTAAATTTCTGGGAATAGTGGTACTCACTCTAATCACATATTCCACAGGTCCCCTTCCCCCAAAGTACAGGAGAACATAGCAATATGAAATCTGAAAATAGTTTCTCTAGTGCTTGGTCAGTATTTCTTATTAATTCCCATGAAGTTTGGCTTCAATTTATGGTAACTTTATGAATGAGAGACTGCTGTGACCCTAGTCATCAGTGGCAGTGCTCAAGTCTTAGAAACTGAGGGCTATGCCTTCCTTTATTGAAATAAATCCGTCTGTAATATGATTTCCCTCTTTTCCCACAGCCTTTCATTTTAACAGGCATTATTGTTTTTTCTAAAGAGTAATGGCAGCTCATGCTATAGCCAAAATATGACAGCCTCAGTTGAATCATTTTGGGTTCTACTAAGAGTTCAGATTAGTTATGGGTAAAAAAAAAGAACTGAACAATGAATACTCTCTCTCTTTCTACCTCTCTTTTTCAAGCTATAACATCTATATATCACATCAGAACTCTACTATAACCATGCAGTCCATTTTTTTTAGTCACTGAAATATGTTTTGTAAGCTGCAGAATTTTTTTGAAAGTTGTGTGGAAAGAAACACATTTCCCACCTATCAGTAATCATATCTCATAATCTTATAGGTTTTTTTTTTTAAAAAAAGTCCTTCATTTTATTGGATAAGAGTTTTCATCTCTGTCTTAGTTGTTGAGTAACATTTATAAAGCATTTGGTGTTCAGAAATTTATATCATTGTTGGGCAAATAAAACAGTGTGCTACTACTTGGAGCAGCTATGTAAGCTCAAGTTGTATTCAAGAAATGAATGTAAATGTTCAGCTGTGTTCCAGGCACAAGAGGGAAAATCGATGTTTGAAAGGAAGCTAAATATGAAAAGAAAATATTCCATTTTCTAACAATGTTCTGCTGACAGTTCCGTGGGAAGGATAAGAATGTATTGATCATATTCCTAGCCATCAGGAGGAAACAAAGTGAAAGAAATACAGCTTAGAAGTGAGCATTTTTCCTAACAGCTCCATAAATGCAGCAGTATATTTGTATCTGACTACATATGTTGCATTCTTCTTTGAAAACTGAATGGAAATTTGTTTCCCAAGTAAACCATGGTATATTTTCTACACATTTTTTTGCAAATGTAGGAGGGCAGAATTGACTTCAGCTAAAAAATAATAATAAAAAAAAATCTCTAAAGCACCTTCTGTGCTCAGAGTCCAGATCATGGCAATGTCTGTGTGGATTTCCCAAAGACTTATGTGTTGAACAAATAGCAGCATTTACTGACTATGACTGGTAAAGAGGAATTGAAGAGAGTAAGGTCACCTCTCATTGCAGTATTTCTTCCCTAAGCATTTACTTCCACATAGATGCCACTGCTCTTTTTCATCTTGTATGTGAAATATGAGAACAGACACCTCAGTTGAAAACCACCATGTAGTCTTAGTAGTGGGAAGGAAGAAGTACATTGCCAAAGTTTTAGACCGTGGAACCTCATAAAGGCAGCCAAAGTTCAGGGGCCCTTTCGTAAATCACAGGCTCTACTTTTGAAGGAAGAAACCTTACATTCAGAGGACTATTCTCTCTTTCTCCTCCCATAGGTACAGATTCTACAAATAGTATGCATGGGATTTCCTCAAACTTGAACAAGTATTCTTTGATTAAAGACTTAGATTCAGGGCTGAGCAACATTTGGCCCCTGTTAGGTCTTGTAGGTCTGTAGAAACAAATAATTTGCCCCCAAACACCTTCTATAATTCCGTCTGTAGGGGAAATTTTTATCATGTTTTTGCTTCCCAGGCTATTTTAGGCCCAGAAGAAGCCTTTTTTTTTTAGCAAAAGTAAGTAAACAGAAATCATTTCCTATTCAATTATTAGTTTAGAACAAGACTTATTCTTGGCCTAAAGTAGCCCAAGGAGTGCCACCTGATGGAAATGACTCCAAGAGTGTGTTTGAGGGCATTGGGAACATATCTATATCTAATCTATATCTGTATTATCTTTCCATCCCTTTTGGGGCCTGGGGACCAAAAATGACCCTATGGTTCGCATGCTCTGAGTTTGTGGTTTGAATCAGTCAGGTTGAGCCTGTAATAGTAAAGGATGAAATAGCAGAATTAATCACAAAAGCAAAAGATGCAGTCTGAGCTGTTGTGGAACAAAAATAAGGTAGGAGAAGTTTATATGGGTGAGTGCAGACCTTGACCAACTTAGTGGGTAAATAATACATCAGACTGGTTTGGTAGAACAAGAGTGGAAGGTATTATTGTAATTCAGTGTAGCACCCCTTAGCCTTTAATGGTTCTGAAACACAATAAAAAGGACAAAATACTACAAAGGAAATTGGGTTCCCAGTACCATCTTTCTCATTCTAGTTCATGTGGGGTTTAAGAAGAGATGGTATTTCCTGAAAACAGACAGTGAACAATCTTTTCCCTACCATGCATACTCTGCCTTGGGTCCCCCTCCTGTGCAGGCAGTTCTTGAAGTTACAAGTAGGTCTGATTTGGGGTGTGTGTGGAGATATGCTGGCCATGGGGTAATCCACATGGCAACATTTGCACATGAGATCTAACATGTTCTGAAGTGATTAAACACCACTTTCAGCTGTTAATTCTTTGATTAACTAATCATTTCAGCTCATGGAAGATATCCTACAAACTGAAATGCAGAGATGTGTACTTGTACTATTAAGGCAAGTTTAATTCAAATCAATATTCTTGTTCAATGGAATGCCAGGTTCTCAAAAGCCCTCAGTGTGTGCATTTAAATATTACGACTATGAGCACTATAGGTATCTTCATACATCTTTTAAATACATGATCCTTTTAGGCACAGTGCTAGTTTTTTGGGGGATAGGTTATACAGCAGTCTTTGAATTTTGTGACTTTTATGTCTGTGTCTTAAAAATTCAGTTTTGGCCAATGGACAAGAGTTGTAGACATCATTTCATTGGCTAAAAGACTTATTAACTACTTCCTCCATTATTCAGTGGATGAAGAGCCTCATAGCTCTTCCAGAATTTGAAGGTATAGCATATGGACATCAATTTTGCAGGGCACATACTTGGATATTATATCATTTTTTTAGAAGTTTATTCATCCATGGTTTCTTATTCTGATTATTTTGAGCTTACTGTCTATTGGCTTATTGTTTTGATTTGATTTCACTTTTTAATTTTCTCCTTTCTTCCTTAATATGATTTTTGTACAATAAAATAAATGAAAACATATGTACAATAATCACAGTAGAAAGAGACAGAAAGGACATTTATATCTTAAAGGTGCTATGTTGTGTTTAAACAACATGCAAGAGGGAAGCTGACCTTCCGTCTGATCTGGGTGAAATCTGTTTCCTCACTTTTCACACAAGATTTTGTGCATGTGTTGCAGGGATGGCAATATTTAATTATTTTTTTCTTGTAAGTCAGGATGAATAATTTCCATAGCCTTGCCACCACCGCCAGTGCAGAGACAATTAGTATTTCTGCTGTGTTCTTGCCTTGTATTTCAAACATCCTTAAGTGTTTCAGGAGATTATGATGCTCAGAAACCTGCATCTATGTATATGGCCCTTTCCACACGTGGAGGGAGAAACAGGGTAAAACGCGCAGAAACGGAGCTTATCAGAAGCCAGGTAAGTCCGTTGCCACAAGGAACAGTGTGAGTTCACTGCTCCACACTCCTGCGGCATCTGGCGGCATCCAGAATGGCAGCTTACGACTGGCGGAGGCTCTCCACCAACCGGAGAAGCTCACCAGCTGGAAGCCCGCCCCCTGGCAGATCTGCAGGCACGCACTTGTGCGTGCCTGCAAATCTACACCGGGGCACTGCGACAGGGTAGAACGGGGCTGCACTTGAAAAGTGGTTTTTAAAAAACACGCAGTGCCACCACTTCCGGTCGCTTCAGGGCGGTTTGAGGTGTAGAACCTCAGAATTAGAAACGCCCCAGCGCACTCCACGGTGTAAACAACCTCCATTAGAGGTCACTCTACACCGTTTTAATTACCCCGTGTGGAAAGGGCCTATGAGACAAATTGGGGTATGTGTGTGGAAAAAAAAAGTTTCCAGGCATCCACACTTTTTTAGTGCAAAGTTTGTTTTCTATGTCAAAATAGCAACTGCACAAAAAAATTGCACAGAAAACAACAGAACCATGTGCCTGTTTTTTGTACAAAATTTTTGTTTTTTTGTATGAGATTGTTGCATTCAAGATTGCTGAGTTTTTTTTTGTAATTCAGGACGTCTAATTAGATCTCCATGTCTGTTGCCATCATATGGGAACATGTTAATGTTTCCTACAATAATGCTTCCATATTTCAAAGATCATGCTTTTCATTTCTGTCTTGTTGCGAGTCATTACCTGAACGCAATTAGAATTCCACTGACACATTGTATTTAACTGTCTAAGGAGAAATATAAGTTTTTAAGATGTGTCATGATTTGGAGAGGCAAGCCAGGTTTGACTACTACATTTAAATGAACAGTAGTTGCACACAATCACACTTATGTGTAGACATTAATAACAGCATTGTTTCAAGACTGCTTACTAATGAATATTTCACAAACTGTTGACAGTGCCAAATTCAAGTGCCTTTCAACCTTGTCATAGTGTTGATTTGCGTAAAAAATTTCCCTGACAAAATAGGAGGTTTTTAGGAATGACAGGGCTTATTATGAAAATGATTGATTCCCCCCTTTCAGTGTTTGACACTGAACATTTTAGCCTAGAGATGTACTGTCATTACACAGCCAGGGACCACAAAACACAATTTTTCATTAAGTTATGTAAACTTTAACCACTGCCTACATGAAATATGAAAGATGGAGGCATGTCTATAGCTAATGACTATGATTTGCAGCTTGACCTCATACTTCTGTATCAGCTGTGGTTAACAATGTGGTAACCTGTGGGTATTCCAGATGGATCGCAACTACTTTGAGTGTATTTTTTAAAAAATAATTATGGTATTTTGGAATTTATTTAACACATGATTAAATAACATGAAGATCTTCGTTTAAGGAACATATGTATATAACCTCTTTCAGCAGATGTAATGGTGATGGCACTTAAAATACTGATTGTGAAATAATTGTGTCACAAGGTTTGCTGTTGGGCATTCGTTATCAAGCCACAGTATATGCAATTAGTACCAGTAAATGGTGTGAATAAGAATCAAATCTGTCATTAACTAATGTCAGTGGCTTTTAAAGTAGCTTAGGTTTGATGGTAAAAGCCAATAATTACTCCGTACTTGATGTTTATAATAAATTAATTATTTATTCTTATAACTTGCATTTAAGGCCAAGTCCTCACAAATTGAAATACACAGAGGAATTTTGCATCATAAAATTATGCATACTGACTGGGTTTTCTGAGAGGAATATGGCTGTGAACCACACAGACCGTTCACAGTCCTTAAAAGGTGGTGTAATGAGAAGAAATACCAGTGGAAGTATACCAAACAAGGAGCTGGCCAAGTCCCTTTAACAAGGGAGTTCCAGAGCATGGATGCAACTTTCAGGAAAGCCCTCTGCCACATTCAGGACAGATGTGCTTATGAGGGTGGTGGGACCAAGAGAAGGACCCTTTCTGAATGTCTCAGAGCCTGGATGGGGTTGTATGGGCCTCCAGATAACCTGGATACAAGCTGTGTAGCTGTTTATAGGTCATTCGCCACTTGAAATTGTGCCCAGAAATGGAATGATAACTTGTAGAGCTGTTGTAACGAGAGTGGTATGCTCCCTGTAAATGGGTTATGCTACTGTAACTACTTTTTTAGACATTGCACAAAGAAGCATCTAATATTTCCTTGCACAATGTTCTTTCCTAGGCTCTGAGAGGGCTGCCAGAGAATTGCCAGGTACAGTTCCATTTCTGATCCAAACAACCATGTTCTAGCTGGGGTGTGTGTGTGTGGGTGCTCCCTAAGACTGTTGCTTGGCTGCCCACTTTTCCCTCTGTACTTCTGACATAAGAGTGCTGGCTTTATGAGTGTTATGCTCTGTTGATTTCACAGGACTTCAACCAATAAATTTTCTTACATACCAGACTGGATAGCTGATTTTTTCCCCTTAAAAAATATACAAATTCTTCACGAATTCTTGAGTCTGATTGCTTATATTAGTTTAACAGATAACAGCTCTGAACCAACTATGTATTTACATACATTTAGGGAAGGATAAATAGGGGAACAGTTTATATTTTATCTCTGTTTGGATGATGTATCTTGTCTTAAGGAATTTTTAAAAGAATCATATTGAGTCATTATTAACCATGTGGTAATTTCCAAAGAAATTGCTGTGCTAGTCTCTGGCAGCACCAACCCCCCCAAAATCCCCCCAAAACAACAACAACAAAAAACCTTGAGGACTAACTGGTTTTTATTTTTTGCATGAACTTTTGTTGATACAAACCCACTCTGTACTGCATGCAAAGAAGTAGGTTTATATCCACAAGAACTCATGTGTAAATAAAAACCAGTTAGTCTTAAAGATGCTGCCACATTTCCCTTTTTCTCTCCCCACTTCCTTCCTCTTTATTATTAACCATCTATCACTTAAAGTATGCTCAATACAAACTAACCAGGGCCCTTTCAGCACGTGGTTATTGGCCCTCTCCTCATGGGGGGGCGAAACGGGGTGGTGCATGCAGGGGAAGAGCTTACCTGCGAGCAGGTTGCTCTGTCCCTGCGGGGAGCGCGGATTCGCTGTTCTAAACGCCGCCGAATTTCGGCGGTGTTTGGCGGCGCCCAGCGGCACCCAAAATGGTGGCCAGCGGCTTCTGTCAGCGCTCCGCCAATCAGGGCAGTGTGCCATCCGGAAGCCCGCCCCCTGGAAGATCTGCAGGGACGCGCTACCGCGTCTCTGTAGTTCTTCACCAGGGGCTGCCACGGGGCAGTGCAGGTGAGTTTTGTAAAAACCACTTGTGAAGGTGGTTTTTATAAAACTCGCAGTGCCACCCCCGCGGCTGCACTAGAGCAGTTTGAGGTCTAGAGCCTCACTTTTTTTAACTGCGCTAGTGCACCCCGCGGTGAAGAAGACCTCCAAGAGAGGTCACCCTAGCGTGGGCAATATGCCCGTGTGGAAATGGCCATTAAGGCGGGCCAATGAGTCTTGCCACTGAGGTCTTCTGCACCTTGGAGCAGACTAGGTTTGGTTTATTTACCTTCATTCCACATGTAATTCCAACTAAATGCGCCCTCATGTGGTGGTAAAGCATGCTATTTGAAAACCAGAAGAAATTGCCTTCCCAGTTTTCCAGATTGATGCAGTTAG
Source organism: Iguana delicatissima (assembly GCA_948472985.1). Taxonomy (NCBI): domain Eukaryota; kingdom Metazoa; phylum Chordata; class Lepidosauria; order Squamata; family Iguanidae; genus Iguana; species Iguana delicatissima. The sequence goes on from CAOKZL010000966.1 coordinate 126,235, forward strand.
TACTTTCACAGTGGTGCAGACACATACATTCTCACCAATGCGAATTGGTGGTCAGGGGAGGGCTCATGGGAGGGGTCAGGGGGTAGTATGGACTTACACATGTATGCATGTACACAATGACGTACTAAACCATGCCAAAAAAAAAAAAGGGCCAATCACAGCCGATGGGGCGGGGTGAGGGGAGTAGCAGGAGTGACCGTGGCGGAAGCAGTGTGGATTGATGAACTTGCACTCCTCTGAATCAGAATGGAACATACACAGTAGCTGTGCGGAAGGAAATGAGGGAAAGTCCACCTTGTTTCAAACCCAGAAAATCTGGTAAGAAATGGCACGAACTGATTCGCCAGCCTTGTGCGGAAAGGGCCCAGGAGAACAAACCCTAACTTAAATGTTTTCTGAATACATTCATTGGCAGTTTTTGAGATTTTTAACCACACTGACTTTTGCAGTGAATCATTTATTTCTCTATTTGAGAGAAAAGTGAGATGCTGAGAAATAGACCACCAGCTATATTTGCAAGAATAACTCAGCTTATTAGCATTTATCAGCCCCCCCCAGTTATAAGACCATACAGAAAACCCTCTTCCAGCCAATGGGTGTAATTAATGGACTTATTCTAGTTTGTCAGTATGGAGACAAAGATTATTTGTCCATCAGTTATGTAAATCATTCCTGCTTTTCCTTGAACTAGAGATGTAAAGAGTGTTTAAAAAATTTATTTTTAAAATTTCTCCTGTTCCAACCATGATTGTATGTGAATCTGGGTGTTGTCATGGTGATTTGTTCAGGCACTCTAGAGTTTCTTCACATGGCTTCCTTTGTTCCTCTAACAGGAGATTCCGTGTTCATACATACATAAGCATATATATTTTCTTGTGAAAGAAATTTGTTTCTCATTTTGCACTCAGCTTTGGAGGCAGCTTACAAAATGCTTGACAAGTTGTGAGGAATCCCCACCTTGCCTTTCTCTGACCAGGCTGTAAGACAGTAATATTCCAATTTGTTTCCAGTGTGCTTCCAAGCTCAATTCAAGGGGCTAGTATTGATCTACAAAGCCCGAAATGACTTGAGGCCAAAAAATCTGAATGACCTCTCTGTCTGTATGATCCTGCCAGAAAGTTGTGATCTTCAGAGGAGGCCTCATTGCATGTCCCAGCAACTCGTGAAGTAAGGTTGGTGGATACACGTAATAGGGCTTTCTACGTAGCAGTGGTTTGACTGTGGAATTCCCTACCCAAAGAAGGTAGCCTGTTCGCATCTCTTTTCTAAGCTTCCAGAGGGCAGCCAAAATAGTGCTGTTCTGCATGGCATCCAGTGTTAGATATTACTGCCCTAACTGTTTCGAACCTGGATTCCAGGATTGTGTTTAGACTGCTTTTAGGAATTTTTAAAGAGGATTTTAGTGTGCTTTAATTTTTTAAATCTTTGTATTGTTTTTATTGGTTATTATTTGTTCATCACCTTGGGAGCCTTTGTGGGCTTGGAAGTGATGCAGAAATACAACAAACAAACAAAACAAACATGGTTGTGAATCCTCTTTAATATATGTAGATACAGTTTTCTAAGGATAAACCATTTCTGGATTCCAACAACTTTTGTGTATTGATTTTAGTAATCTAAAAAGGTGTTTCAGAGCCTTTGTAACCCTATAGCCATCTGAAAGAGAGCTCTGGTGGTGCAGTGGTTAAATACCAGAACTGTAGCCACAAGGTTGTGAGTTCATTCCTGCTGGGTTCCAGGTTGACTCATCCTCCTTTCGCAGGTTGGTGAAATGAGTACCCAGCTTGTTGGGGGCAACTAGCTAACACATTGTAAACCACTTAGAGAGCGCTTAGCTGGTAAGTGGTATAGAAATACACATGCCATTGCTGTATTCAGTGACTCTCATACAACAACATGAACACTCACCATTTAAAGTTTTAGGAGCATGAAGTTTCTTATTATCCATTTCAAGCTTCACTTAATTTAAGATCAAATTGAATACAGCAAGTGAAATGAAAAGGAAATATTTTTACATTTCTGATTTCGTTTAGAAAGTGCAAGCTACCCTGCTGCTTTTCAGATACTTATTCTGGTCTTGAGTTTGTGATTTCACCAGATGAATTTTTTAGAAAAGAAATTTGACTTTGGGTAGTTAACAGCTGCCTATTTTAATTAATTTAGTTAATATGATAATGAAATGTTCACAGGTATGTTCCTAAATGGTGCAAGCCATGTAAAACCAAAAGGAGAGTAGGAGCTTTCTAAGCCAGTGGTTCTCAACCTGTGGGTCCCCAGATGTTCGCAGACTTCGGCTCCCAGAAGCCCCAGCCACTATGGTCAATGCTCAGGGCTTCTGGGAGCTGAAGTCCATGAACATCTGGGGACCCACAGGTTGAGAACCACTGTTCTAAGCTAACCTGAGACTGAGCAGCAGTGTTATAAAATAGTTATGATTTGCACTGTCGGAAGGGCTTCCTGCACTGATGAAATCACTATTCAAGATATGTGATTTATCAACATCCTAGCGTATTTACCAGGCATTGCTTGGGATTTTATTTTCCTCTTAAGAACTGACCAAACTGTCTTCTCCAGTACTTGTAACTTTTCCCCATATTTTCCAGTGCAATCTGTGTTCAGAGTTATTTACATACATACATGAGTTCTTGAGAGAATACACTGTCCTCCTCCTTGCTGCTAGGCCTCAACTACATAACAACTGGCCTTTTCCAGTATCTGAAAATTTTCCCCATGTTCCCCAATCCAATCTGTATTCAGAGTTGTTAACATACAGAGGTTGGTTTCCTGAGGGAATACATTGTTAATCTCCTTGCTGCTAGGCATTGTCTCCACAGGAACCATCCTTTTTCCAGTATCTGTAACTTTTTCGCATAGTCCCCAATCTAATCTGTGTTGTCTGGCAGTGTTGATGTACTGGTTTTTTATTTTTATTTTTTTGCTCTGCTTTCTGTTGAATTTGTACAATGATTTTATGTTTTTCTGAAGCATTTTTTGTTTTAAATTTCAGCTTTCAGATTCCTCGCATATGGAACCCATAAACCCATACAATCTACTGTGTGAGACAAGAAAACCTTGTAATTGTATTGTGTATGTCACTTTAATTTTTGTCATATATGCCTCCCAGATGTTTTCTGGCATCCTTATGGGTGGTAGGCCTCATTTCCATAGCAACCAGCCTGAGGCCCAAGAGCTCTCTGGCTGAGAATTCTAAAGGCTCCTCCCTAAACAGCCAACCTCAAGATTCCATAGGATCCTTACAGCCAGCCGATCATGCGAGGTCTTCACTTTCCTGATGCAGACAAACAGACTCACAAACTCACAGACAAGCGTTGACTTTTGTATAGTAGATATGCTGCTTTGCAAAAAATTCATGGGTAACATATAATCAGCTCCTTGCTCCAGAGGTATATACCCTTTAAAATGAACAATGAGGAAGACAATAGATATAGGTGAATGAAAGAAAATTTGTCATGTCATGAAAGTGACTTATGTTTAAGTACAGTGGGAAATGAGGTATTAGAGAGAAAGAAGATTAAGGAGCTAGCTAGTATTATTATGGGGAAAATGGGTTCTGAAGAACGGTGGAGATAGAACCAGGGAAGAAGTTTCAAGCATGGAGCCAGCAAGAAAGAATGGATAGAGACCTGGTAATGACAGAGTGGGAGAAGTCAGAGGCATGAAAACTGTAGAGTTACCAGGTTGAATATGGGACGGGGTTCCTATAGCTTTAATAATTAACAGCTCCTGGAGCAGGAAGAGAGAAGTTAAAACTCCATCAGGTGAACCTATGGTGCATCTCTTCCCTCATCTTTCCTTCCATGTTTTAGCTGCTTCAGCCCCCCCCCCCGAATATAACTGTTTATTGGTGGGTGGGGAGCGGGGTGTGTTCATGTGTGGAGAAGCATCCAGCTCTGGATGCACAGCAGTTCAGTTCAACTGATGAACTGAATGGCAATTCAGAACAATCAATAAAACAAATTATTTTTAAAAGCTAAAGTTCTAAGCTCTGAATTTTGTTGAATGAAACATTCTTTCAGAAGAAGAATCCTATAAAGCTTCTTTTTTGTGACTTTTTGCTTGTCCTAATAATGGTGGCATTCTGTTGATTTTTTAAAAATAAACTCTAATGGGCTATTGATGTTCCAGAGATGTTAGTGTACAATTCTCTTTAAAGCTCTATTTTTTTTCCTGGCCTTTCAGAATCATTACAGGTCTGCCTTAAGTAATTTTTTCTACATGCACATCCTTGATAGAAAAGTATAGCTGGGAGACATAATTGTTCTTGCCCCTGTGGCTGAATGCCTGCAGTTTTTGACTGCACTGGCTCACCCTAATCCTGGCTTCAGGTCAAAATCCCTCATTATTCTATTGCTTTGCTCCTTCTTTCTAGTTATGCCCAATTAACTCTGGGGTTCATAGTTGTCAAGAGAGCATATGACACAAAAAGCCCACAGATTTTTGTGAGTGCTTGTAGACAGAGAACTGCTGCCAGTTGCAACCTGTTTTAATTGTATGGCTAGCTTACCTTTCAGGCTGTTGGTTGTTCCTCTCTCACACATCTTCAGACTGGTTCAGCCAAACCTTACAGGATCCAGACAATTGATAGTGTGGGTTAACTTTTCCTACAAAACAAAAGAAAAATGGGGGTTTATGGTAATAGATTGCACAGACCCTGGATCTCTGGGTCCAGATAAAAGTATACTCTGGCGTGCATTGGTCCCTTTTATAGTCCCAAAAATCTTAAAGAAAAAAATGTGTCAAGGGCTATGTCAACCCAGAATCTGAACAGATGATATTTTACTAGTGCTGCAGTGAGGTACACTTATACCAGTATTCAGGATTAGTGTGTGAGTATTTTAATATGATTGTATAAGTTTAAATAATCACATAAAGGAGATTAATGTTGACCATCTGTTGTGTTTCATATAGCTTTAATCTCTTCTTAGATAGATAAAGTCAATAAAAAAGTGGCAGAAGTTCTCTAGCCTCGTAGAGTTCCCTTCTACATGTGTGCTCTACCCTCCTGTTGTTGTGTGTCTTTAAGTTGTTTCCAACTTACGGTGACTCTAAGGTGAACCTATCACAGGGTTTTCTGGTGATGAGAGTGTGTGGCATGCCCAAGGTCACCCAGTGGGTTTCCATTGCCAAGCAGGGACTCGAACCCAGGTTTCCAGGGTCGTAGTCCAACACTCCGGCCATTATACCATGTTGGGTCTCCTAGCCTTTTATAGTCACCCTAATTTTCCAGCACTGTGTATATTAACCTTGAGCCAGCGTGGTGTGGTGGTTTGAGCATTGGCTAAAACTCTAGAGACCAGGGTGCAAATAACTATTCGCCCATGGAAACCTTGGGCAAGTCACATTCTCTCAACCTCAAAGTAAGGCAAAGGTAAGCGCCCCCAAACAAATCTTGTGAAGAAAACTGTGTGATAGGTTCACCCTAGGGTATCCGCAAATCAGAAGGTATGTGAAGGTATACCACCACAACAACAAGAATGTCAAGTAACATATCTGTCTGAAATAGATCTAATTTGTTTTGGCCTCTTGAGGAGGTGATGCAGGCTCCAGCTATTTCTCCCTATGTTCTGGGCTGTCTGAAAACATTCCCATCAATTCCCTTTTAGGGTTGCCAGGGCTCAGAGTGGTAGCTGAAGTCTCAGGGAATTGCTGAGCTTCTCTGGGACTCCCAGAGGAGGTGGCAGTCTTCGGATGAAATCTTATTTTTAAAAAATATTTATTATAAATTTATTTATTTATGGTATGTGAAGTGGCTTCAGAGTCTGGACACCAATTGCAACTCATTCCTAGCTGGCAACATTTTCACTGTGAAGGGGTTTGTATGTGAGTTGAGCTTGTACAGTGTTGACATACCAAGAAAGCCTGGAGCAAAAGGAAGGAAAAAGAAATAATGGCTCCATTATGTTACCTGTAGTGATAGTCTTGTGTTGTGGGAGACTGTGTTATAAAAACTCTGGCAGTAGCAGAACAAGATCTGAAAAAAAATAAACTCCCTCAGGGCTGCAAGTAAGGCTTCTACAAGTTCTAGCAATAACGTGTGTATGGGTAAGTGTGTGCATGTGCCTTCAAGTTGGCTGCCAACTTAGGGTGAGTCCAGGAATTTCATAGGGTTTTCTTAGACAAGGAGTGGTTAGAGGTGGTATTGCCAGTTCCTTCTTCTGAAATATAGTCTATAGAACCTGATAATTGTTCTTGTCATCCATCCAACTAATAACAAGAGCTGACTCTCTTAGCTTCAAAAATAAGATAGGATGTGATACCTTTAGAGTTAGGCATGACTGCATAAGGCCTGGAAAAACTCCTCATGTGTTGTGTGTACTGTATGTATGACCATGTAAGATGTAATATCTGGAAAGCAGCTACTAGCTGCATTTTGCTGTCTGAGTGGCTGCCCAAATGCTTTGTTTTTCCTGTCTGATCTTGGAAACTAAGCAAAGTCAGCTCTGGCTGATATTTGTATGGGAAACCACCAATGAATACCAGATGCTGTAAGCTATATTTCGGAGGAAAAACTAGCAAAACTACTTCTGAGTATTCCTTGCTTATGAAATTCATGGGGTTAGCATAACGCCATGAATTTGACTTGAAGGTGTGCGCGCAGATATGTGTATGTGCACAAACAGAGAGATCAGTTGCAGTAAGCTCCTGAGGCACCAGATTTTAAGCCATATGCCCTTTTAATCACAACTTTCACTTTTTTCCAAGTTTAAGTACTTTTCATGCAGAGAACTGAGTCTAGTGCTTTGCTAAAAATGGATAAACTAAACTAAATACAGTACTGCTGTTGTGGGGAGGAAAGTTTACTTAGATGTATTTTCTGAACTAATAAACTAGTTTGAGAAACGTATTATGTGAATTTTTCTGCCTTTTATATTCTGCTTGCCAGTGGCTTCCATATATTGAATTATTTTCATTTTGTGTGATGAAGATGAGGATGGCTTTATGAGACGTGCTTATTGTGTCATACTGTATGGCTCATGGATGACCAATGCAAGTTGGTTGGCTAATTGAAATTGCATGAACAATTAATTTTCTCATAGACAGGAACAATGATCTTCTTTCTCATAGTCAGGGAGTTCTTTAACTGGAGACATTATCATGACACTTGTATTTGCTATGCATGTTTTGCACCATTAGATGATAGACACCCCATTTCCATGGTAAACAAATGTGTTTATGTGTTGAAGAGATGGCATTAAAACAATTTCATGTGTAAACTTTCCCAACTTTTTGATAATAAGATCTACGAAGCAACTTGTTTGTAAAGAAATCCTGTGTGAGAAATCAAAGTACATAAAATATTCACTCTATACTAGATGTTCCTACAGACATAATTGTACCTGATACAAGTGTCTTTGTTGTCACCATGATTTTTTTTCCTTTCAAACAGGATCACCAGTGTTTCATTTGGTCCCTGGGTTTATCTGGGCTTGACATACTGTAGGCTCTGTAAAAATACTATATAGAAAGTCTCACCATTATTAAAAGATTGTTTTACAAAGTGGGTTGCTAAGTGAAGATCTACATCAAATGTGTCAAAAGCACTAAGTTACAAAATATGACTTGTAAAATAATTTGTTTTGGAGTAGTTAATAGGGATGGAAGAAAAAGAAGGCTACAGGGATTTATGAGCTCATTCCAAAATCATTAGTGTGTGAAATTAGTATAATTAAGTTTTAGATGTTTGCTGTTAAATATTGATATATTGGTTGGTGGCATGGTCATGTTTATTAGACTATGGGGATGAAATTGGCTTGTTCTTAATTGCTTTGATCAGTTTAGGTAAACTTTACCATTGGTAAAAACCAAGGGGGATATTTTTAAAAAATAAAACCAAGCTTGTAAACAGTATATATGTTTGTATCTATATATTATTTAAAGTGCTTCTGCCGCATACAATGAATGAGAAATAAAACAGAAGTTTTGTCCTTGGTCTTCTGAAGGCCTTCTTCTGCTCTGACAACTTGAGAGAGAAAGGCCAAATTAAATTGCTAAAAATAACTCTTCAGTCTTGACAGAATATAAAGGTGCAAACTAGTTGCAGAATTAATCCAATATGAGCCTTGGGGACTTGAGATGAGCAAAGAAATAATTGAAGTTTGGAAGTGATAGACATGCATGCTCTCTTCATTAAAGCAGAGCCCCAAACCCTCTTAATTTTTGAGAAGATAATGAGCTAAATTTATCTGTTAATGGGAAGGGGGAGAATGATATTGTACCCTGAAATTCTGCTGTGATACTGAAATGCTTGCCAGATCACACATGTATCTTTGTCAGGTGTTATTACTATTTATTCCAACTCCTTTGGGAAGGGAGGGAATACATGCAGAATTAAACATGTAGAATTACTTTGTGTGGGTGTATATGCCTTCAAATCACCTGCTACCTTATGGTGACCCGATGAATTTCATGGGATTTTCTCAGGCAAGAAATGCTCAGAGGTAGTTTTGCCAGTTCCTTCCTCTGAAATATAGCCTGTAGCACCTGGTAGTCATTGTCTGTCTCCCATGCAAGTACTAACCAGAGCTGACTGTGCTTGGCTTCCAAGGTCATACAGGACTTGGTGCTTTTAAGGTATTTAGGCCCTAGAATTATCTGACCAGAGTCTTAATTTACTGTTTTGTTTTTTAGAACTGTCATAACGTTCAAGTGGGTCTCATATAGTACCAAATGATACATAACACACAACACAGTGTTTTTTTGTGCACCAGGTTTTGTTTCAGGTAGCAGTTAACAAAGCGGAACAGGAAAAGGGAAGCACTATGGAATAATGTTGTATAACAAATTGAGGTCATGAAATAAAATGAAATAAGGAAAGTTGTCTTATACTCGTCAGACCATTGGACCATCTAACTCAGTCTTTGGCTTCACTAGTGTTTACCAACATGACTTCTAAGTACCATAATCCTTTGTAGTCTAAAACATCTAGAGAATACCAGCTCAGGGATGACTAGGTCTATGCTGACTGGCTTCAGCACCTCAGAGTTCAAATAGTCCTCTCTGGAGTTCCCAGGGATCGACACTGGCAATTTTGCATGCAAAATATATGTTGTACCACTAAGAGAAGCAGCAAAACCTGTAAACCTATGCATAATAACAACTTCAGCCTGTAGTCCCCCCCACTTTTTTTTTTTTTTGGTCATTGTTACAATAAAATCACAAGGAGAGGAGAAGATTCTAATCAGTGAGAATAGCTCATGACTAAACAAGAAACTGAATTTACAGCCTTCAAGGATGTTTTAAACACCTTTTCAGCATTTAAGTATTGTAGTGACTGATTCTTTAAGTATTTATTCTACATTTAGATTGCTAAACTGTTGTCTGTTATTCAGTAATAACAAAACAAAAAAAAGCAGCTCCTCCAAAATGCAACTGATTTTATTAACTTATTATCTCTCTGAAGGATGTATATTTTAAAACTGTGTCTATTTTGGACAATAAGAATGGCATGTATGGGATAATAGAATGCTCAGAATCTTCTGCTCTTCAATAAAATCTATCTAATAAAGCGATTATATGTAAATCAGACATTTGATATAATGGAAATACTGTCACTATAAAACTGAGTAATCACAGGCTCAGTATTGACAATAAATGTCCCTAAATTGCTTTGGCACTTTACAGAGCAGAAAGAAACTGTTATCCTGAGATGTCTTGTGTTATTGGAATTGCTTACTTCTAAACTATGCATTTTAAAAAGACATGGCTTCAGTGATTGAGCAATTCAGTGCTCAGTCCCTGAAGCTGTAAACATACATACAGTGGACCCTCCATATAAGTGACCTCTGGATCTGTAAATTTAACCACTCATGGAACATTGTGTCCTATACCTAAAACAGGAACTGTGCATCCATGAGCATGTTGCCACCATTTAATAATATAGGATGTGAGCATTTGTGATTTCCCCCCCCATTCATGAAGAGTCTTGGAACAGGACTTCTGCTGATATGATGGGTCCAATTCATTTTACAGAGGGTTAGAAACGTTAGTTTGAGCATCTATAATAAGAGTCTTTGGGCACCTTTAAAACTGATGAATTTATTAAGACATAACCTTTCATGTAGACTTAGTCCATGACTGCTTATGCTTTAGCAAATTTGTTAATCTTTAGTGTGCCACAAGCCTTTGTTGCTTTTGAAGACCACAAGTACTGCTGATATCAGTGGAGTGAATCCAGAGAAGGAGAAGTGAATGAAAATGTCCAGTGACACTGCTCTTCATACAATAGGAGAAAAGCTGGTCCACAAGTCTACATAGTACTGTAATCAATATGCTCTTGTAGCAATTCTCATGTAGAATCCTTAAGAATTTAAGAAGAGCCATGCTTAGTCAGGCCAGAGGGCTGTCTAGTCCAGCATTCTGCTTACACCGTGGCCAATTAGTTACCTATGGGAAGTCCAAAGGCAAGGACATGAGTGTAACAGTCCAAAAGCAAGGACATGCATATAATGACATTCACTCACTAGTCTTTCCAACAACAAGCAAGCAACCTCAGATGAATGCTGGAGGGACTGTACATCCACCATTAAGAGTAACCTTCTGATAGCCTTGTCCTCCATGTATTTGCTCAGATCCTTTTGATGCTATACATGTTGACCACCATTCACAGTTCAACGATGCACTGTGTGAAGAAATGCTTCCTGTTATTGCTCTGAATTCTATACCCTTTACTTTCTTTTGGTTTAATTTGACCTTCCTTGCATAGATCTTCCAAGATGAGGTATAAAGTGGCATTTTCTTTGAGTGAAAGTTGTGCTGAACACAGAAGGATCTCTTGAGGGAAGTGTTCAGCCAAAAAATGTCTCACATTTTAATTTTGTTATTAGGTTTTGGAATAAAGTAAAAATAAAATGTTTTATTCTGTCCTTTTCCCAAGGTCCACAGAGCAACAGATATGGTTCCTGTCTGTTTTATTTTCATATCAAACCTCTGAGATAGGCTGAAGTGAGAGATACAAATCATTCAAGGCCATACAGTAAGATTTGTGGTATTTGAGCTGGAACTTCTCTGGTCCTTTATAGATCTTAAGAACTGTTGCACACTGGCTTTCTCATTAATGAGCTAATATAATGCAAAGAAAAGGTAAATATTGGAATGTGATGCCTATTAGGTGATAGTATAGGCTTATCCATTCCAGTCAGTCAATGAATAGGTGCCAAAACTGCATAAAAAAAATGTGTAAAAAAGTCTATTTTTCTAAGTGAAGAAAGTACAATAATCATACACAAGTAATTAGGGAGGGCAGTCTTGCTTCAAAGGAATAGTCTTTTTTTTTTTAAAAAAAAAGAAAAGCAAAAGCAAAGTGCACATGAAAAGAAAAGGCCAAACAAAATGAAAGCAAAGGGCAGAAGCAGTGGCTGAATCTGGCAGTGGAAGAAGTCCTGGGAGAGAGGGAGAGACTGCCTCTTTTGTGTACTTGGAAAAAACAATAACTCACCCTAGGTCAGAGGTGGGGAAGTTTTTTTTTTTAAGCTGTTGGTGATGTATTTGCTTGGGAGCCATCAGTTGAGGGTAGCATCCATTTTGTGGAGGGGGGATAGGCAGCAACACTACACAACCTCCCTTTTAATCAGAGTGGTGAGTGTCTTGAAAGACAACTTAAGATCATCACCCTACCTTCTTCATCGTTCATCTCTCTCCCCATTCTCTCTCTCTCATTCCCTCTCTTCCTTGATTCTGCACTCCCAGAGGGAGAATGGGGAAGAGCTTAAGATCAGTACATCTAAAATTAAAGAATAATTCAGTTGTTGTGATCATTTATTTCTTTGCAGCTTCTTTATCTTTAATTAAATCTATCCTATCTTAATAGAACAGAGGAGACTCATTTTGAAGCTGTTCTTTTTGTCAGCATGCATGTTTGGCTGCAATGGCTGTAAACTAAAAATACTGTTAATACATAGTAAAGTTTGAAACTTTTGCTGGAAACACTCTGAAAATAATAATTGAACACAATAGTTCCTCTTTTTCAAATAGGGAATTGAAATCATAGTACTCCCTTTGTTAAACTCTCAAAATGTTAATCTCTACATCATGTAGTAATAGGGAAGAAAAGTCCCCCTTTTTTTAAAAAAAAATGGAGAAATGCTGCAGCCTATACAATAAGGACCACCTATTGGCTGCCATCCAATGTTGCCCAGTGTAGAGTAAATATCTGCACGCAGAGATATGCTTCTCCAGTGCTACACAACCCCTATGCAGAATAGCAACATGTCAGTGACTGGGTGCCATTGTGCAGTGTGCAACTGCAATGAGTAGTGGAAAACCACCATGTGCAACCACAATACACACCATTGCTGTAAGTATGACTCTGCTTCTGTCAGCAGAATACATCTGCTGCACTATGGCTAATAGTTCACCCTGCATCTGTAATGTGAATTGTGCATGTTCACTAACAGGACACCGGTCTAAGTGAAACAGCAGGTCCAAATTTGTCACTAAATGTGAATGCAGTAGGGAGCTGTAGCCATTCCTGGCTCTACCTGTAAGATCAACATTTCCATGCAGGTGTAGTATAAATGATTTTATACTCAGTTCAAGGGCATAGCTGTGTTAATGTGTTTCAGCATAAAGATATATAAAAAAATCCTGCGGTACCTTAGGTACTAAGAAAAAGAAATTTCCAGCATAAGGTTTGTGGATTCCAATCCATTTTATTATAAGCATCTATCTAAGGAGACATAAAAGCTTATGCTGAATTCTTTGTCATCAGTTAGTTTCTAAGGTACCACAGGATTGTTTTAGAAATTATTTATTCATTTTATTTCATTTGTATCCTGGCTTTGCCTGGGATGGGGCCCATGATACCTTTATGAGCTTATCCATTTAAATCAATAGTATTTTCATGTGATAACTTTTTTTTTAAAAGAGGCATATTGTGTTTTTATGAGCGCCAGCTTGGCAGAGTGATCTGAGTGTTGGACTGTGAGTCTGAGGACTGGTGTTTGAATCCCTGCTTGGCCATGGAAACCCACTTGGTGACATTGGGCAAGTCACACTCTCTCAGTCTCAAAGGAAGTCAGATGCAAATCCCTCTCTGAACAAATCTTGCTAGGAGAACTCCATGATAAGTTTTACTTAGAGTGTCCATAAGTTGGAAATGACTTGAAGGCACACTCAGCATATTATGTTTTTGACTTTGTCTCATTTTAAGTTCATTGTAAGCTGTCTTGGGTCCTGTGTTGAGAGAAAGGCGGGACAATGAAATAAATAATAGTACATTTACATATTGAATTGCTTAATTCATGTTATTGCTAGCCACCCAGAACATTGTACTTGTGAACAAAAATCAGTGTAGAAAACAAACAACCAGATAGGTTTGGATATAGACTATGCTTATACCATGAACACTTTTGCAGAGCTCAGACTGTTAATTTTAGGAAGAGATAATACAATGATAAACCATATTAGCCATATTAAATAGAAGCCATATTAAATAGAAGACTGGTAGCATGATGTTCTCAGATCCAGAGCATCATCCTACCACTGCTCAGTCTATGGGAATAAAATGTATTTCATAATCATGTGGCTTCTTCCTGAGTAAACATGTATGCAATTACACTGTAAATTAATGGCAGATGTTCCTTTGTGTCTTTTGGAAACAAAGTTGAGGTTAACCTGTTCCTCTGATTTCAGGGGGAAGACTTATCTAAACTGTAAATTCCAAACACATTTCACATTTTCAAGATTATTTTATATGTCTGCCTAAAGAGAGTAAAAAAGTGTGAGAGAGTTATGTGTGAATCTTTCCTTATTTATGTGAAAGCAAAGGAAGGTCAGGTCCATTCTTCAAATGAAAGCAAGCTCTTAGTACACTGTTTTGTTGCCTCTTTACAGACTACAATGTAAAGTGGGGAGGAAATTGCCTTAATTGTTTATGTGTTTCCTTTTAGGATAAATGAATCCACCTTGCTTTGTCTAGAGAGGTTTCTGAAGGAGCTAACAAAATATTTACAAGACCACAATTCTTCCTGTACCTCCTTTTGACTGTAAAGCCAAATTACATCTGTGAATGAATGGAAGGAAGGGAAGGGAAGGGAAGGGAGGTGCCATGATCATAACAACTCTACGTACACATCACCCCTCTTTGCTGAAAATTTGCTGACAAAGAATAAATTTTAAATCTATTGGCAATTATTGTCACATAATATATCTGTATTGCCAACACAGAGATTCTAGCCCTCAAAAAGCCAAAGGTTTATTATGATTTCATCAAAACAAAACAAGGTTACTTTTCGTATGTTCACATTGTTCAAACTGATTTCAGGAAAGTGCACCATCTGTGAAGCTGCTTTAATATTAATTTTAATAATATCTAGTTCAGATAATAAATTTCTGACTTTCATGAGCTTTAGTCCTAAACTTTTCCTCATGTGGAAGTCAGCAGGACTTTGTAACACACATGGGAAGACATCTGGGTCTGGATTCAATTCAAAGCTGAGCCATGATGAATGGAGGGGGAAAAGAACCACCATCACGTTTAAGATTTTGTAAAGCCCAATGTGTGGGCTGTTCATTTTGTTATTAGAAGTAGTTACCCACTGGAGCATAGGTCCTTCTAGTAATATTAGTATCACTGCTTTGATATTCAGTCATGTGAAGCCCCAAGTCTTAAGTGTTTGCAGACATGGCAGGGAAATAAAACAAGGACGTAGTGAAAGAAAAACCAAAGGCATTGTTACTGAGATCAGTTACAGTAAAATGATAGCATTTACAGTGTCATATGAACCTGTGGGTGTAGCACCAGCAAGGCAGTATCTGGCAAGCTTTGTGCTATCTTCTGGCATCTTTGAAGGCTAAAATAGTCGTTGTGGCATCATTTCACATGAGCGTGAGACTATGGCCATTTCCTCGCTAGATTGTTATAGCACTGTTATTCAACTTTCAACATCCTATGGAATCCTGGGGTTTGCAGTTTAGGGCTGGGCCTTTAGAATTCTCAGCAAGAGAGCTCTTTAGCCTCAGGAAACTAGAAACCCCAGAATTCCATAGGATGTTGAAAGTGGAATAATAGAACTATAACAGTCTAGTGTGGAAATGACCTACTTCATTGGATGTGTGGAGCTGACAGAGAGCATACAAAGCTTGACCACAGATCCGTCTTACCAAGAGCGGCCTGCAGATGCATTGCCATGGAATGGCAAATCCACTTCTGGTTTTCTAACTGCTCTTTCCATAGTTGCTCTGATTGAATTGTATAGGACAGTGGTTCTAAATTCTGGGGCAGGACCCTAAAGGGGGAGCATGATAGTTGCTTAGTGTGGGGGGAGGGGGCAAGAAAATGTTACCCTGATTTCTGGGGTCCCTGAGGGGGACACCTCAATGTGCTCCAAATAATGGGGAATGGGAATTAGCTATAGCACAAGCTGTAGCAATGCAAAAGGCAGGGCAGCTTAGCGAGATCTTAAACCCAATGTTTACGGGGTCAGGCTGAGTCAAAAACTAAGCAAAATGAAATTAAAATTGTTTTCTTTATTTAAAAGACAGTCACTGTGCACTTACGTACTCACTCACACAGACCTAAGAAAGGAAAGGAAGAAAATTTGATAGGGGATTTCGAGAAGGATTTTTCAGGGGAAATACTACACCTGATCCTGTAGCCTGGGTAGCCAGAAGAAAGTCAGTTGGAGTGGAGATTCTCAGCACGTGGAAGCTGAGGTGAAGGCTTGGCAAACGGAGCAAGGCGGGATGGAAGCCAAGAGCGATCTGAAGAAGCGCTCAAAATCAGGGGTTCTTATAGGAGAAAATGTGCGTGTAGGCTAGTCTGTTCCTGGGGAAAACAGTGGGTTTCCGGTTGGAGACAAAACCTCCAAAAGGTCAGTAGTTAAAATGATTGGATTTTGACGGAGTTGTCAATAGCGCAGACAGTATGCAAATGGAGAGTGCATGACAGTTGGCTATTCGGAAGCGCTAATCTCGTCAAGCTGCCTCTTCGGGGCAGAGAATCTTTTGCATGCTTCGTGCATACTTAATATAGTTTTAAAGTGTACTTGCCTGGAGGTCTCCTGAAGCTGCATGCCAGAAAATTACTGGCCTGCCTGGATTTGTCTTGTATTTTTCAGCCTGTTTGGCCGTGTCCGTGTGCATGCTTGTCCAGGTGCCTCGCAAGCATGTGGAGGGGAGCAGTTTGGAATGGCCAATCTTTTGATATCAAATTATATTTAGTAGACCTCGGGCTTGGACTATAAACCACAGTAACAAAAATTCAACCCGCAAGTACAACAAAAATGGCAAAAGAAGGTCAGTCCTGTGCGTGCACGTACACCATTGAGGACTGGCTCAGTAAAAGAGCGTCACAAAACGTCTTCCCCTGTTATGCCTGCCTTCAACTTCAGCAAAAATCAACTTCCTTTTTTAAAAATGCTTTTCCCGCTGAGCCTCTCCAAACCTTCCATTATTGGCACAGCAGACACATGCTCCTCAATGAGAATAAGAATTCAGCATTAAGATGGAGGCCACACATGGCACCGGGGTGTGTGTGAGAGAGAGAAAGGGAGGGAGAGAGAAGCATAGGATAGGACACAGAGGTGGGGGGGACATGGAGCAGTCAGATCACAGCATCCTCATGCACGTGCAAAGGGGATTACAGGGAAAAAATGTTTGAGAACCACTAGCAGAAGAGCTCTCTCAGTACCAAGCCTTATCAGGATGCAGTTCAGCACCAGAAAAACTCCCCTTCAAATTCAAGCAGCTGTGGCTTTAAAATTGAAAGTGGATTCACCGTGCCACAGTAACAGATCTATCGGCTGCCCTTACATCTAATTACACCACTAGTTTCACCAGTCTTTCCCCAGTTTGGTAACTAGTTAGCCTACAATTCCCATCATCCCCAGTGGTTCTCCAAGATTTCAAGTGAAAGGCTTTCACAGACCTACCTGCAGATTCCAAGGGCTGAACATGGGACTTCAACCTTGCAAATACATATGCTGCAACTAAAATACTCTGTGGCTGCAGTTCTCATGGTTAGTCCCAACTAGAGTAGACCCACTGTATCAGTTCTTGAATAGTGAGTTAAAACATAGATAAATCCAATCCATTCAGTAATCTACTGTAGTTGGGACTACCAGTCTGCCCTGTACACTCAGGTCCTCTGAAGGCCATTTACTTAAACCAACCAGGACTATAGTGGCAACAATCACCCAGAGGACCTTTTCATCAACCACCCCAGATTGTGGAATGACCTGCTAGAAGAGATTCAGCAGCAGAATATGTTGTCTGAATTTTAGAAGATACTGAAGATCTATGTCTTCTGGCAGGCCTACCTAGTCAATTTTTAACTGTGAATTTTAAACTGATGTGTTTTAAATGGTTTTATGTATTTTAATGTATTTAAATCTAGAATATGTCTTTAGTTGTATTTTAGTTTATGTTGTATTCCCACCTCAAGTCTTGGGGAGGGGTGGGTAAAAAATAAATGAATAAAAACCACCACCAGTGGCAACAACCACAGGATGTAGGCCTGGGTCTGCGCTAGAGAGAGAGAGAGAGCAAGAGAGCAGGGCATGCTCATTAGGCAGGGATGAGAACTATGTGGTCCTCCAGATGTTGGGCTACGACTCCCATCAGACCTAACTGACATAGCTAATAGTATGGAATGCTGGGAGTTGCAGTCCAGTGACATCTGAAGAGCTGCACAGTTTGGATCCCTCTTGCCTGTTGATGATGCTTACAGGCACCCAAGCAGAACTTTGCATTTAAATTGGAAAAAATGTTCACTTTAATTTTTCAGTCTTCTTACATGACAGGATTGATTTGCAGTAATATATGAGACAATCTATGCAACACTGTTTAAAATTCCAGTGTTATATGTTCAGAGCTGGTGGTGATTCTTCAGAGTGAGACTAAATAATAATTGAACAAATACTGAAAATATATGGATGTGCCATACATGAGTCTAATTAGTTTAAATAAGCAAAATGCAGTCACATGGAGCTATCTGGCAGATACATGGGATTAGATATATTCAGCCATTGCAAGCTGGATTCAGTTTGCCTGACACCACATGTGAAATGCTACAGTGAAGCAGACTAAACGTGATGTAGTTGTTTTAAATCGGCGAATGAACTCCAATTCAGAAATCCCACATTCTCACTGCCCTTTCAATGTGTATTTATGGAAGAATTCTTAAGCCTGAATTTCTGCTTTTTTATCCACATTTTGTTTAGTGCAAAAAAACCCCACAGCCCTCCTCCCACTTTCACACTATTTAAAATTGCATATCATAGCAATCAAGAGTGTAAATGCATTTTATCAAACTGGAGATATCAGAAAGCAGTTTCTGAAAGCTGCACCTTTGAGGGATGCTGTGTGCTAAGAGTGTTAAGATATAATCATTAGGCCTTTTGGTGGAGAAAGGGTAATGCTTTGACAGGAGTTGAAAGACAAACACGTTGGGAAATCAGTAGGTTTCCTAAATTGTAGCTTCACATTGGCTCAGTTCAAATATGGCATCAAACCATGATATGTGCTAACAATAGACTGTGGTCCAAATAGTGGGTTGAACAATCTAAAATACAATGCACACACTGTGGTTAAGAACTGCTTGACTTTCTAAAACAATTATATACAGCAGCAGTCACATGTAGCATGTAATTGAAAAATTCCAAAAGCAACCAACAGAATCAAGAGTGGGCAAGTTGTGGACTTACAGAGGTTGCTGGATTGTAACTCTCCATCAGGCATAGCCAGAAAAACTGATTGTTTGGTGGGAATTGCACTCCAAACACATCTAGAGAGCCGCAAGTTGCCTACCTCTGCTCTGAGCAAAGGTGCACTGAAAATATGTGAGTCATTAGGTATATACACAAACTTACTCAGCAAATGCAGCAAATAAGAACTGCTGCTATTACTACTACTACTACTACTACTACTACCTCCTCCTCCTCCTCCTCCTTCTCCTCTAACATGTTTCTGTTTATTTCTGGAGTGGAGCTCATTCAAGCAGCTAATCAAATAAAAATGACCATATACCAATTTTGGTAAAAATATCTGCTTAAATGTTCTCATTCTATGTATTAGAATGGTACACATAATATTATGATTATAATCATGATTTGGATATCATGTCTAACGTAATAACGATACGTCCACACTGAATGTGTACAAGTCCGCTTCAAACTATGTTTACTGATTTCAGTTTGCAGATGAATCACAAATCATAGTGTCACATATCTCAGTTGCTGTGAAGCTCTTCCCTTTCTCCTCCTCCAGCCACCTTCCTTTAACGTTAACCATTGTGGATTGTTATGTGGTTAACCAAAGTGTGTGAGGAAGGAGTGTGGCTACATTAAGACATACTGTTAAGCCAGATTTTAGTGTTATGTGCATGGGCATCATTGAGCTTCAGCTTCATACTTTCCCTTCTCTTCTTACCTTGTTCTCTGCATTATAAGGGAGGAGTTCTGAAATTTCTGATCAGTTTTGCATCAAACCATAGCTTGTTGTTTTCATCCAAACCTTGTAAATTATGGTTTGTACAAACTTAGGTGAACTGACATCCTAAACAAAGTTTGGGATCCTGGTTTCCAGTAGACTATGGTTAGGACAAATCTTAGTTCGGCAGACTTGGTTGAAATGCTGAAAGCAGCTACAGAGGCAACATGTAGAAGACTTGTGGCTTCTATCAAAATGGCTGTTAGGAATCCATATACTTTACATGTACTGGACTTCTGGTGTACAAGAAAGTGAGTGTCAACAAACCAAGCCACTTAATTGGATTTCTTTACTCCACTGGTTTGAAAATAGGATGCTAAGACATTTATCTGCAGAGCTGAAAGCTCTTTAAAGCATTAAAACAGTAGCTTTTCAGCGCTGTAAACATTTATCCTAATATTTCACTGCTTTGCTTTTATAGAAAGAAATGTGGCATCAGTCAGTTTGGAAATCATTAAGCTTCTTCTAGATGCAATTTCAATATCAGAATGCTTTTGAACACATCTTTGGTATAACCTTCATTAACATCTCTTGGATTATTAAGAACACTTGGAATATGTCTTTTTTTCCCAAACCATTCAGTTCTTAAAAGTTTTGTAATGGTGAAATGATGGCTGTGCTAGGGATCTTTCTTGCTTAATCATCTTGCAAAATTGTGATAAGAGTGTGATTCACGATGGCTTTGCAATCATAGCTGAAGTAACTAGCAGCTTGCTTCTCATCTCAATTAACCCAGAGTAATTGGATTTCATCTGTTGTGTCTCAATGGGACTAAATTGGTTTAAAACTAGGTATTTGAGCTTAAGTGGGTTGTTGATCAGATGATAAATTATTTAACTGTTTCAGAGGTTAGGTAGATAAGTTGCTTTTCTAGAATTCAAAGACATAACCATATTAGTCTGGATCAGTATGCAAAGGCATCTTTTAGCACCTTTGAGACTAACTGAGAGAAAGAAGTTGGTAGTATAAGCTTTTGTCGACAATTGAGATTCTTCCTCTCAGTCGCAAAAGTACTACAAGATCCCTTTGTCTATTGTTCTTCTAAGCCTAGTGTTTAAGGATCACATACTCATTTGTGCACCCCTTGCTTGCTCTTAGTGATATCTTAGGCGACCTATCACTGAGGATGAATTGTGGCAAATGCAGATGCAACATTGGCTCTGTTAAAAAAGAATTTAAAAAAGAAGGAACTGGCAAAACCACCTTGTGAGTATTCCTTGTCTAAAAACCCCCAAAAAACTATGAAATTCATGGGGTTGCCATGAATGGAAAGGTGACTTGAAGGCATACAGACACACACAGGTTTATTGCCACCATAATAAATGGAATGGGGATCCTGTTCGTTCTGGAATATTTGTAATGGCGTTTCTAATTGTAACTCAAGCTTAGCCAGCATAGTTTTATGATTTTGTATTTGTGCAGCACTTTCTGGGCCACATCCTTAATATTTACTTACTGGTGCTGTAAATCTCAGATTTCAACTATAGTTGTTAAACCTGGTAATGTCGGCTTTAGTGAATTGTGATAATGGATATGCCTTGCATTGGAGATGCAAAGATCAATGTAGACATGAATATGCATCTATTTAAATTTGTCTCATCTATTTAAATTTAAGGTAAAGCTTGGTAGCTGTTTTTCTTGGGGGGGGAAGCATTTAGAAAATTTGGACCAGAGAAGAGGTGGTTAGGGATACTCATAAGTCCCATTCCGTTATTACTCACTGCACTTTCCCAGGAGCAGGATTTTCTAGAGTTTTTAATCTTGCATAGATCCTCCACATGAACAGAAGCCTCTTTCCACAGGAGGAAATAATGGCTAAGTGTTCTCTTGCTTATATATACCAGGAATTTTGATGAATTCTTCACTTCCAGTTACCCTTCCCCAAAGCACTCTGTTTCCCTTTCATGATACTTGCTACTTCCCAGCTCTTTAAATATTGAGTTGAACTAAAACCAGAGAGTCAGCATGGTCTAGCAATTTGAGTGTTGGATTAGTGCTTGGGAGACCAGGTTTCAAATCCTCACTCAATCCTAGAAACCCACTGGGTTACCTTAGGCCAGTCATGCTCTCTCAGCCTCAGAGGAGGACAAGGGCAAACTTCCTCTGAAGAAATATTGCCAAGAAGACACCATTACATGTTCACCCTTAGAGCTGCCATACATCAGAAGTGACTTGATGGCAAACAACAACAAGAAATTGACTTCTCCATAAAAATTCATTTTGATGAGCATAAAAAGAACTAGTTTTATAGATCAGTAGCTGTAAAAATACTTTGGGTGCCACCAGAGCTGCACTGTGTGTGGCTGTTTTGACAAATAGCTTTGGCCTTAATTTTTTAAAGTAATGTGCAACACTGTTCTGCGGAATATTGTCAGTTTTGTAGTGATAAATATTCCATGTGTTCCATTTGCAAAAGCACAGTGATCCTTACCCTTAGTTTATTGCATCAGTAACTCATAACATCAGAACGTGGTTGTGTGAATTTGCATTTTTGTTGTTTAGGAGACATGTTGCACAACTTGAGGCTAGAATAAATTGAGCTCAATGTGTACTGGGATTTGATTTATCAGGTTTGTGAGATAGTAGTAGTGTAAACATTCTGTTTCATGGTTCTGAATAAAAGTGGATGAAATTCTATTGAACTATGTTTTAAAAAACAAAACAAAAACAGATGCTAACATATGTTGGCCAAAAAAAAAAAAAGGAAAGAAAGAAGTTATAATGATCAAACGATTAGCGATATTCCTTTCCAGAATAAAAGGAAAGCCTGTTTGCTTATCTATTTTAAAGATAGGTGATGGTAGAGAAGCAGAATTTGATAGGAACTTCTTGTTCTAACAAGCCAAGTATGTGCATGGGATGTAGCAGAGGAATATTTTTTAAAAAACAGGATGTCCTAGGTTCAACTTTTGACACATCCATTAAGGTTGAGAAAAGTTTTCCTGAAACTCTGGTCAGCTCCTGCCTGTCAGTGTTGACAGTGCTGGTCTCTATGGTCTGACTCAGTATAATAGAACATCCTATGTTCTAGATGACTGCCATCTGAACCACAAAGTTGGCAGATTCCAAAATAGTGGGAAGGAATGCTCATCGTGGAACCATGATCAGATTACCAAAGATGAGACAGCAAGATAAGACTTTGAATCCTCTGTTGCCTAGGGCTGGCCCCGTACATGGAGATAAAATATTGTTGTGTTGTTTCCAACTATGGCAAACCTAAGGTAAACCTATCACAGGGTTTTCTGGGGCTGAGAGTCCATGATGCACCCAAGATCACCCAGTGGTTTTCCATGGCCAAGGAGGGAATTGAAACTTGGGTTGTAGTCCGGTGCTCAAACCATTACACCATCCTGGCTCTCAAAATATAGGTCTAGAGTACTCATGCTGCTTCTCAGTTATTGGGGCACAATCCCAGACTGCTGCTTTCTGCTGCTTAATGGCAGAATGACCTATAATGCCTTTCAAATTCTGTTGTAGCCTTTCCAGAACATTTTTGCATTCACCGAATTTGCTTAAGAAGGGAGCAGGACCTATCTGTATTATCTTTGTGTTGACCTATAACTGTCTGTTTGAAGGATGAAAGGAACCCTACACACTTAGGCCTAAATCCAGTGTGACTCTGGCGTTTGACTACAGGCCTCTCTCCTGCTACCTTCTGTATCACCAGCAAACCTGCTCCAGAGGGTTTTGCAACACTCAGAAGTGGGGGTTGAAGCTCCCTGAGGCTGCATGGGAAGAGACTATTTTCTGTGTTCCCAGTTGCACTGATAGGGAACAGTTCCATCCATCAGCAAGACAGCCCAATTGAAAGCTGGCCATATAATTTGTTCTGGCTTTTGTTTTGTTTAATCATTGGGCATTTTGCCTGTCGCTTCAGCTCCACAAAACCCTATGGATACCTTTGGCATTTTCATGACAGTTGCCTGAAAGGGACTAATCTGCAGTGAAAACGAAGGAGATGTGTCTGTTGTTGTAACATCTGAAATGGACCTGAGATTGAATTGCATTGAATTCTACAGTCAAGTTTGTGTTTGATAATACAGTAGAGTCACATGTTTAAATCATACTAGAAGGTTTGTTATTAAGACAGTGTGTAAGAGAAAGGTACACATTCATTGGGGGTACGAAAAAACAGCACATCACACTAAATAGACTGTTGAATTACAGTAGATTCTCTGTCTCCTTTGACCTTCACATGAAATGTTTTAAAAAACAACAACAGGAGATTGATTTGGATATTTAGAGCATACTAATTAAATGGGTAGCATTGACATTTAAGTCATTCCTAAATATCCTACAGGGAAAAAACCACAAAACAGACATTTTGAGCTTATGTGTTAATGCTTTTTAAAACTAGCTGTACTTAAAAAAATGACTTTTTAGTTGTAATGCATTAGCTAAATAGGCAGGAATGTCTTGTCATAATTACATAGTGTTCTGCTTTGCACATATGTAGCAATTTTCCAGTTGAGCATCTACTTTGGTAGCCGTTGTACTCTGTTAAGGTTTACTGAAATCAGTGGTGGTAAAGTGTAAGCTTAGGCTGCAGTCTTGAGCACACATACTCAGAACTGAACTCACTGGGACTTGCCTCCAAGTAAACATGCTTTGGACTTAACGGTTGGATTTTTATGTCTCAGTTTCTTCAGGAATTCATTCTATCTGAACTGTTACAAACCTCACACAAAAAGTACGTAAATAAATATTCTGCAAGATGTGTATTTAAGCAGAAGTATGCAAAGGCTAGAAACACTGCTGTTAGTACTAACACATTGAAGTATTATAGTCTGTATTAAACCACTGAGAAAACATAATAAAGCTAACCACTTAAACAGATAAATTGTTAAATTAAAAAAAAAAAATCTGGAAATGGCCAGTAACAAATTAAAGGGCAAAGAAATGTTGTTCGTTACTCAGAAATAAAGTTGCATGTGTCTAGCTTCTTTCTTGAAAATGTCAACCAATTAGAGGCAACAAATTAATTTTTATCAAATTATTTCTGAGCTTTGGAGGTACGTGTAATAACAATGATGAATGAAAGAAAATTACCTCACACCCCCTAATCTCTTATAACTCTGACTTCTCCTTTAATACTGGTTTTATAGTGAGGTGAGGTTAGAGGTGTTGTGTCTCTTCCCAAACAAATACCCTATCAAATAAAAATAATAGGCAGAAACCTATTGTATATTGCCTTCACTGTCTTGTGAAAAGTCTTGCCCTCAGATCAGGAATGGGGAAAGTGCTGCCTGTGGGCTGTATATGGCATTTGGACCCCCAGCTTCTGTGATTCCAGAAGCTTCCTGCCAGCCCTCCAATTCCTCCACGTTTTAAAATATTTTGGTATGATTTGGGGGGCCATTTCCTGCAAACCACACAGAAATGTGAAAATACACAAAACAAACCCAACACCCCCCCCCAAATTCCCCGAAACCTTTCATCTATTCAAAATGTCTTTTGTCACTGAAGTCCCTCTCAAAACACCAATGTGACATCATTTTCAGCTGCGGTTTTAAGAAAGACTCTGAAAGAAAAACGCAGTTACTTTGGCACACTGGGGAGGTAGGAGGTACAGCAGCCTATGTGGGTTGGAGGAAACTGCCTTTTGTCCCCTCCCTAACACAATTGTCCACCCCACATTAGATGTGAGAGTTCCTTGCTGACCAAATTGGAACTGGCCAGGATTAGTTGTTGATGCAGCCCTAACTGGATAGATGTACACAAGAAAAGAATGGCTCCATGTATGACCAGTCTGTCCTATTCAACTAGGCTTTGCATTGCTAGAAACAGTGCAAAGTATGCCTGTCATCTTAGATTTGGTGGGCCAACTTTATGCCTGGGATTTCGGCATAATTATGGTGAAATCTATATATCTAAAGGCACCAGTTGCCATCTAATCTTGGATGCTAAGCAGGGTCAGTCCTGTTTAGCACTGGGATGGCAGACCTCCAATGAATAACAGCTGTTGTAGGCTGTATTTCAGAAAAGGAACTGGCAAAGCCACATCTGGGTAATTTCTTGCTTAAGAAAACCCTATGAAATTGAAGTGGTCACCGTAAGTCAACAGGCAACTTCAAGGCATGCACACATACAGTGGTGAAATACCTACAGAGCCTTGAAGTAAGTGGATGGATGTCAGTTCATTATCATTTGCAGGTAAAATGTCCTGCTGATAAGATAATACGTGCTGGAGGGAATAATTTCAATGTATCATGCATCATTGTTGGCTTTTAAAATTAACTGTAACTACTTAGGGAAGTGTCTTGGACATAATTTTGGACAACTTGTTCCAAGTACAATAGTAGATTTTTTGAGGGGTGGGGTTTGTGTGTGTTGTGTGTGTGTGTGTGAGAGAGAGAGATCTGAGGTTGTAGTTGCTTTTAAAGCAAAATGGAAATGGTAAGAATGAGGTAAAAAAAGAACAGGAGATTTACGTTTGATGCTTTTAACAGCACTGGCATTGCTGTCACCCGGAACCTTTGTACATTTCCAGAACATGGTAAAATTACATCTTGCAGCATCCCCCACAAGATTACCCAATGGTCTTGCAGGCTTGGGATTCTGGGAGCTGTGGCCCTAAAACAGCTTTTTCAAACTCTGGCTTCTACTTCTGGTGGATGGCAACAAAAGAGAATGGCTGGAGTAGGACAGAGCAAGGCACTTGAAAGCCATACAGACATTCGTTTTAAAAGCTGAAGGGCTTGTGATTATTACTGCCAAAAGCAGAAACAATTGTAGTAGTAAAAAATAGCTAATTAAAGGCCTCTCTCCCTCTTTTCTAACGTTGCATTCCCACTATGTAGTTGGTGCATCACTACTCTTTTGACATTATATACCATTATATTTGGAATTTGTTTTTTTCTCAATTTATCTTTTATTTACCTTCTTACTAATTTTACTTTTTACCCAATTTACCTTAGACTGATGATATTGTTCACCCATGAGGCTTCTTCTTCATGAATTTTAAGTCAGAGAAGTGCTTTTCCTCACACTGTGGTGACAGACAGACTTGCTAATTGCATGCATGGATAATCAACAAGTTTCTTGTCTCTCTGTGTTTGCCTGATACCTTCATAAACCTTTCTGTAGAATTTTTCTTTCTTTCTTAATAGGCCTTGTCAGGATCATTGAATTTTAACAGTTCATAAACCATGAACATGTAGGGAGGGAAGAAAGCATTTGATTATGGTATAGTGGATGTGGGTGGAACATCTCCAAGAGAGTGGGATGAAGGGCAAACCATAATCAGTAAAAACAACATACTGGTATAAAAGCTAAAGGAAAAAGAATACCAAAGGAAATTGTGACATATCTTCTCTGAACATTTTAACCCTCATACAGATAGATTTTTTTTTCTGAGTGACTTCTAGGGGATTTTTGACTTCATGAGGATTTCAGTGTGTTTCAGGAGACAAAAAATGTTTTTTAGCTGTAGAATGATGCATATTCTACAGCACCTCAAAACCAGAGCCTGAAGACACGCATTCACATAAAGCAGTGCTTTTGCTTTCAGTAGGGAAAATAGTAACCGATATCATTTTTATGTCCTTAAAATACAGCCACTGTTATTTCAAATGGAAAACAAAACAAAATCTTGTTGTACCCCTCCCTGCTGAAGAAATTAGGAGACACACATGAGCCTTGAAGGCAGATAGCTGTTTCGATTTATTTGCAGAAAGACCTCTAGTATTAATGGTATTGCAGAACAATTTTCTGCCTAATATGAAAATAGACTTTGCTGAGGGACATGTCTTCCAGTATTTTTTTGTTTGTTTTTGAACCAGCAATTCTACAGACAATTGAAGCATGTCACTTGAGTGTTTTAGTGGTCCCTGCAATTTTATCACATGATGCCAACATACATTTGCTTAACATACTTTATTTCAGTTCTAAAATGGTGGGGGGGGGAATCTCTCATTCTGTTTCATCCAAAGTGGAAATATTGTTCAATAGAATAGAGAAGAGAGTATCAGTTATTGGAATCTCTAACCTCAAAAGCACCTTATCCCAGTTTATACCACTGGAATTACTCTTGAGTAAGTGGTTTTAGTCTTCTGACCTTAAAACAAGTAATTCACAAGCCCCATAGGAATAACAAAAAGCAATAAAAAGTTTTGCAAAAGTCTGAAAGAAACAAGTTTTGGATAAGAGGTCAGCTTGGTAATGTAAATCTCAGACTGTTTAGCTAAAAAGATGTTTGTTAAATAAGACTAAGATTTTCTAGAATTGTAACTTTCATCTAGTACCAATATATAGGTCACTTGAAAATGTGTCAGCATGAGGTATAAGTTGATTCAAGAGTACCTATTCAGCTTGTCTTTGCAGAAAAAACCATTTTTAGGTACTAAACTAGCCTTCTCAATCTCCATTTTCACCTCATTGGGATGCTTGGTGTAAGGCCTCAGGTGTGTCTCCAGGTCAAAGATGCTGAAACTAGGTTGAACAAAGCAGTTCAACTGCAGAAGTTTAAGGAGGTGATGCGTATAATTGTAATTCGCAGTTATGGTCTTGACAATAAGAACTGACATAGTACCCTGTACTTGTACTAGCTTCCCATGTATTTCTGGATCCAATTGAAAGTGCTGGTTTTGATCTTAAAAAATTAAACTAGCCTACAAGGTTGAGATCCAGGTTATTTGAAGGACATTGTTTACATGTATGAATCTGTCCATGTTTTAATTATCAACCAGACATATTAAAGGAGAAAAAAAAAGGCTCAGTTGGGTTACTTAATGTGAGGTATTTTCTTCTTCAATGTGATTTCAAATTTATTATGCCATATAAAAATGTGCTGCATTCTCAGGAGTGTTTGTGGATGCCGAATCAAGTGTATTCCATAGCATCCAAACACCCAGAGCCAGAAAGCATCTCTTTATATGAAAAAGTATACTTCTTTATGAGTAGCTGGCAGCCCTCCTTGTTTAGAAAAACAAAAAAGTTGTAAACAACACAAATGAAGTAGATCTGCTGGGCCAATATTGTTCCAGCCCTTTTGTCTGGGTTTTTAAAACAGAACATTGCAAGTGGCTGAAACTAAGGGAGGGCGTTTGTAACTCTTCAGAAGACCATACTATAGAGTGTCTGCTTTTTGGCAACAGCGTATTGCTGCAAGGGCCTAACATGTCTCATCTGCCTGGATGAGGACTAAGATCATATTCAAATGCTCAGTTTGTTGGCTTGCCACCAAGATCGGTAAATTTGGCAGGCTCAGAATATGGACTTCTCAGTGGTAGGTGCTATTCCAATTGCAGCTACAAGAAGCTTTTGAAAACTTTTTTTCTTCCTGCTTTTTTATTGAAAAGAAAAAAGAAGATTGTTACTAATGGGTATTTTAAAATTATATTTTCAATGAAAGTGGGTTTATTTACATTTATCTATATTTAATGTGATTTATTAGTATGGATTAAACAAATAAATATAGATACTCAACAGGAGGAATGCCAAAGATAAAAATAGATTGCAGGGGGGAGTTTCCTTATGGGATTCATTGCTAGGTTACCATTGACACATAAGTGTTGGGGTTTATATCCTTTAGGCCTAAACTGAGCTAAAGGTGTTTATATTGCTAGGCTGCTTGATAACAGTAGGCCTGGCTCGTATTTACTGCTGTTTAGCATCATAGATCATGTTAAATTGAATGCAAATAAGTATTGAATAAGAGGAGGTTTGGCATGTTTAAATAAGATATCCCTGTGTATTTTGTATAGTAATAGAATTGCTATGGGAATACAAGCTGCTGTTGTGTTTGATCATCTGTGACAGCGCCTTATTCTCTCTGGGGCCCTTTCCATACGGGGTAAAAAAAACGGCTTAGGGCGACCTCATCCAGAGGTCGTCCACACCGTGGGGTGCGCTAGGGCGGTTTGAAAAGTGGAGGTTCCACACCTCAAACCGCCCTAGTGCGGCCGCAAGGGGTGGCGCGGCATGTTTTTTAAAAACCGCATTTCATGTGGTTTTTAAAAAACGCGAGCACGCTAACCTGTTGCAGCGCCCCGTTTGAAACTGCAGGGATGCGCTAGCGCGTCCCTGCAGAGCTGCCCGGGGGCGGGCTTCCGGCCGGCGCACTGCCCTGATTAGTGGAGCGCCGCCGGAAGTCGCCGGCCGCCATTTTGGGCGCCGCCGAATGCCACCGAAATTCGCCAGCGTGTGGAGCGGCGAACGCGCGCTTCCTGCAGGGACAGAGCAACCCGTTTTCAGGTAAGATCCGTCCCTGCGTGCGCTGCCCCGTTTCCCCGTCCCCCGTGTGGAAAGGGCCTCAGATTGATGTGGCAATTCCAGTCCAATAAGGCACTGTGTCAATATCACTTTGCCCTGATGCCACCCTTTTGTCACAACCTTTGTGTAACAGGGCTAGAGTTTTAATTGTTCCTCAGAATCAAACTGTTTATTTAAGATAGTGTGTTCTGTTTATTACCAGTGACTTTAGACAGCTCAGACCATTTCAGTAGTTATAAAGCAAACTATAACATTTATTATAATAATAGTGGAAATAAAGTATCCTGTTCGAGTTCAGTTATAGTACAGTGTTGAGACATTAACAGTTTAAACTTCTGATAGACTTTGACAATCAATCTGTATTTCAGTCATCAATTCCCTGTGTCTTTTCCTTAGTTATTTAGTCACACCCAAGCCACCCTCTCTCTGACTAGTTCGCATTGAAGGCTGAAGACAAACAGGAACTTTGCCTTATATGGAATTCCTCTCATCCATAAGCTCCTCCCACTGTGCTGGGTTTCATTCCTGAGGTGTCATTCCTGTTGCCTAGCAACTCACTTTCAAATTACACTGGAATTCCAAATAGCTAACCCCCAAAGCAACTTCATCATAGAAGTTTGGCACATTTAAATAAGATGTTTCTGTGTATTTTGTATGCTAATGGCTTTGCTGTGGGAATACAAGAGCCTATTGTGTTTAATCATGAAACATCATTCTAAAAATGCAGGAAAATGATTGCATGGCTTTGCATTTTATCTTAATTGTATGGAAGATCAGGTCTTAAAGCAAAAAGAAAACACTAAACAAACAAAGAAAAAACATTTCAGGGTTAGAGTTTCTTAAGTTATGTCTTGAACTTTGCTTTATACTTGAAACTTCTTTTTAAGGTTACCTCTGTATGGAGAAAAGAATAACACTGTGTACTCACAGAAATCATGCATATTAAACAAAGTGAGTGTAAAGAAAAGAAACCTATTTTCCACATTTTCAGTTAGATACATGTTTGAGTTGGCTCTGTGGAAATTACATCGGCCTTGTGGAGATTAAAAGATCTGACTATGAAATCTGTTAGTCAGAGATGGGAACTATGTGGTCCTTTGGATGTTGTTGGAAAGCAAGTCCCAGCAGTCCTCGCCAGCCAGGCTAATGATAAGTGATGCTGGGATTTTTGGGTCAGCAACATCTAGAGAGCTGTATAATTCCCATCCCTTCCATAGGTAGTTCCACTAGTGTACACCTATTGAATCAATTGTTAAATGATGAGTTAATGCTTATGTAAATTCTATTGATTCAGTATGTCTAACTGGAATTAGCAATAGTGTTCAGGCTTTGTCTTGTGATTTAGCAAATTCAGAAGCTGACTATTTTCAGCACGCTGCAAAAACCCATAATAGGCCAAGACTATAATCCCAGAGCATGGCCTAAATAAATCAAGGCTCTTTGTCTCACTGCACAGTTGTAGGCCTTCCATACTGCTTTAACTGCCGTAGTGCTTCTTAATGGAATGTTGGGGTCTGTAGCTGCATGAGGAACCTAGAATTCTGTGCCTCACCCAGAATTCCATAGGATGAAGCTTTGATAATTGACATGGTATGGGAGGCCTATACGTGTGGCCCTTTCTATACCCTACCTTTTTGCAAAATCATTTGGTGGAGATCCCGGCAGTAACTGTGCTGGGAGGGGACTTTGACGAGAGCACTCCCCTCCACAGCAGCTTGCTCCTTGCAGAAAGGAGCATGATGGCCATGCCTTTTCCATCTGCAGCACAGCTGGATACTTTCCCAGGCTGTGCGGAGGCACAAAGCATAGCCATCGCGCTTCTACGGCTTATGCAGGACAGGTAAGTGTGGGATGGTGGTGCGATTGCGGGTCATCGATGGGGAAAACCCATCATTTAATCTGTGACTGCACTGTGCGGGGACGGGATAAAGATGGGACTGCAACGATGTCATGCAGAAGTGTTGTGATCCTGTCCTTCTCCTGTCCCCATTGCAAGATGGGAGGGTGCTGCACAAAGGGCCAGTGTACTACAAAACAGACCAGGGTTAATTTGCACTAAGAGAAGAATTGCAATTAGAGTTGCCTAGACGAGAACTAGAGAGAGCTCTCCTATGTTCTGCAGAAAAGGCAATGTCAGCAATTGTTGGTTGTTACTGGGTTGCATGAGAATCAATACTTGTTCAGATCCCCACTTTTACAAGAGCCCTCTGTAGCTATCAGCCTGACAAACCTAATTATAATGATACCTTTTTTTTTTTTTTTTAGAAAATGTTGATTTTAATCAACAATCCATTGCCTAGATCCAAGATTGTGCTGGCAGCTGGCAGCACAACAAGGATTATTTTGTTCCCACTGTGCATTCCTCTGCATGCCAGCCCAACAGCTGCTCTAGTAGGCTTTCCAGTTCTCTGGAGTAGATTTTGAGGGCACCTATGAAACTGCAAGGAGGAGAAGGAACTATTCCCTCATGTCACAGTGATGGAAGAAATTCTATCAGTGGATAAGTCCTCTTGGATCCTGACCTCCTGTATTTTTCAATTTTTCCAATAGCATTAGAGATTCAGAAATTCCTTGCAACTGAGAGAGAGCTGCCAGTGAAGGAAAAAGAGTGCTCCGTTGCTCCTCTGCCAGCCTGCTTGGCTTGTGCACTGGCCACAGAAGAAACAGTGTCTCTTTTTCCAGAACCAGCACAATAGCGCAGTGGGATGGCAAGGAGGAGATGGATCACTCAGTCACACATTCAGCAACCTGCTTGCTGAGAGACACTTTTTTATACTAGCTTGCTAAGAGGGCAGCAGCCTGGATTTCTATACAGACATGGCAGGAAGTGGCTTCACGTCTCTATGTCCACCATGGCAGTAGTGTGGTTTCTTAAAATAGGGGACTTTGTTGTTAGCTGCATGAAGAAATATTTAGGCTTTTGACCCCACAGTGAGGGTGAGCATTATTGATGGCTTGTAACGATCCATAAATTAATAAAAGTGAGACAGAACCTGTAAACATATGTGTGTGTGTATATGAATCACTTTGCCTGTATGTGTGTGTTTAACATCTCCCTTTATTTAATTTTATTCTCCCTTTCTCCCAAATGGGACCCAAGACATCTCATACTGTGAATTAAAAAAAGAGATATCTAAAAATATTCTAATGATATTTTTTAAAGAATTAAATAAATGGACATATTAACGTATGAGTACTTTAAAACAATGTAAACTCATTTTTGAAAATTACATTGACAATGAAAATACAGCACAGACACGCCATTAAAAGATCTTACTGCATAGCCAGTTAGCCAACCAAAAGCTTGTAAATAAGATTCTATGGAATGCTTAATTGCTTTCTAAAATAAATTACACATTTTACTAATGTTTTTGAATATTTTTAACCTGTTCGGGTTTCAATATTCTGTAAACTGGAGTCCCCGTATTCAGAAAAAAATGGTGTATAAATGAATAGAATAGTAATAACATAATACTAATAAAATGATCATTACCCGCTGCTGGAAGGAGAGCAAAGAAGGGGCCAGCCTAGTCTCCCGAAGGAGAGAGTTCCATATTCTAGGAACAGCCACCAAGAATGCTTTCTCCTCAGCAAAAGTATCTGTAAAAAAGCCTTGTTTCTCGTCAAATAGTCCCCCAGGTGGAGCAGAACAAAATAAACTTAATGAAACAAGTGCAACATTTTTTAATAAAATTAAAAATCTTAGAAATAAGAAAGGAGGCTGTCATTCTGTGGTTTTTCTGCTGAAGGACCCAAGTTCAGTCAGTGACATCTCCAGGTAGGGCTTCCTAGAATCTGGAAAAATCACTACTTGTCAGTGTAAGTAGTTCTCAGCTAGGTAGATCTATGCTCAATCTCAGTATGAGACAGTTTCTTATATTCTTATCCTATGAGCAGAATAAAATGGTTGAGAGAAGCAATGGAAAGTGTGGAGTGAGAGGAATGTTATCTTCCCACTTAAGAGACTCAACTGTGTGGCATAGTAAGTTGAAGGTTTTCCAGTTAGCCTCTGAACTCATGTGGGCACTAACATGTCCTTTGTTTCCATTGCCATTTGGGCTGAGGTTGCAGGAATTAAGAAAGAATGAAATAGATATACAGAAGGGGGAGTGGGCTACAAAGGGTTCTGTGTTGAGTTTCTGCTGATCCTACTACTTATGAAGAGACATGTGAAATGAGCCAGTAGGCTTAATAGGTTAAAACTAGCAGCACACTAAATTAAAGATGTCAAAATTAATCTAAGAAGAAAGAATAGAGTGCAGAAAAATAAAATGCATTTTAAAAACAAGACGTGTACTGTACTTGTAATCAGACTTTTTAAAAATAATATCGGGTATTGAATTCAAAATAGGTTTCTAGTAGCATCCAGTAGACTGAAGGAATCTTCCTTTTGAATAAAGAAATGGATATTATTGCTTCATAGCAAGAGGGGCAGAATTGCAGATGTTTTGGACTGGCAGTGCTATTTTGCAAAAGCTCCAAAGTGTTAGCATATGTTTAAATGAATGAGTAAAACCTTTCATTAGCTCTGTTTACCCAAATGGATGTATCAAAACTGAACTTATACATAGTGGATGTATGTGCTGGGTGAGCAGCTATATGATTAGTTTTTGAAAAGGTGTGAAGGGGAAGGGAGAGGCAAGACTCTTCCATTGCATAAAAGCTACCTCTGTTTCATTCACTTCTTTTGGCACTCATTGCTGTTTCCATTGAAGCTGGTGGCGCTGAGCCATTGGCACCAATCAAAGCATATATATGTGTATGCACATATAATTTCCCTCCTTTTAACACTCCAAATTTTTCAAAATTGCTTCTGTGTTCTGAAATGTAAAGATGTATGATTTCATACTAAAGTTAGGATTGCCCCTGCAATCGTATTTCCCATTTCTCTGCATGGTTGTGAAAGCTGGACAATGAAGAAAGCTGATAGGAAGAATATCAACTCATTCAAAATGTAGTGCTGAAGAAGAATTCTATGGATACTGTGGACTGCTAGAAAGACATACGAATGGTTGCTGGAGCAAATCAAGCCCAAACTGTCCCTAGAAGCCATGGCATCTGTTGTACTTTGGCCATACTGTGAGAAGACATGATTCACTAGAAAAGACAAAAATGCTTGTTAAGGAAGGAGACAGTAGGAAAAGAGGAAGACCACATTAGAGGTAGGTAGACTCAATGAAGGAAGACACATTCCTGAATCTGCAAGAACTGAGCAGGGCAGTTGATTATAGAGTGGCTTGGAGTTCTGTCATTTGTAGGGTCCCTGTAGGTCAAGGTCAACACACAAGCTAGGAGAGGCTGTAGCAGTTGGCTATTGCCTGGGCCTCCTAGGAAGGGAAGGATTTGGTTCCCTCTTCTCCCCGCACCATTAACTTAATTAAGTACAAACTACTTTTGTATTTTGAACTCATTTTGCATCAGTTAAAGTAAACTGAGGATAGAGGGGATGAGAGGAGAGAGAAGCTGGGACATGTTAAAAGCAGCTGAAAAAGTAGGACAACAGAGGAGTGGTAACTATCCCTGCCAGATTAGGACAGTTGGAAGGGGTGTGTACTGGGCTGTATAAATCTGTTGCAGCTGGGCTTCAAACATTGGTGGCACCCTTGAAACAGTTGGTTCTGGGACTGAACAGAATCTTCAATATAATCTAGATTTAAATATAAGTGTTATTGAAATCTCTGTGATGGAGGCTGACTCCAAACAAGATCTCATCATGAATCACAAGAAAGCAAAGTAAATAGACTAAAAGATAATTTACAAAGAGTGTGTTGTTTTAGCACAAAGATGCTTATGTTCTTCACAGTAAATTTGTGGGCAGTATCTCAGATTTGCTAATTCAGACTTAACACACTGGAAACAGTAAACATGAAGTTCTTTTGTGAAACAGATTGGGAAACCAAATGTCAGACTCAGTTTAAATAATGGTTTCCCAAAAGGAACTTTTCAGTTTGACCTTTTGATTTGATGTCTATGGACTAGTCTGCCATGAATCTTTCCAAACTAATGCACTACCATCTGTGGCATTTTATGTTTCTTATGCAAATCTCTCTAGAACCTTTTAAATAACAAAATAGGAGAAACTGTTTTGGCTGCTATGCTCTTAATATGTGCATGTTTTCTAACTTGCTTAATGTGATTTAATTGCCTCACCACAGTGGTCAGTGACTGAAACTTCATTTTGTACAGTTGTTCATATCATCAGTTTACCTGGAGCAGTTTCTTTTTTTTTCTCTTTCCTTTTGGCAAATAATCTTTGTAAAATATACACAACTCATTCTTTACTTCAGATGCCACTGATTCCACATCCTTTTCTTTGTCTCAAAGTATTCCAGAAGACATTTGGAAGTCGTGCATTTTTGCAAAACTGAATCTTGTACCTGTAGCAGAAACCACACTATTAGCATAGCTGTTTCTGTTCTTTGTTGAACAAGTGACATGTAGTTGAATTGATTGATTGGTTGATTGGACCCCTTTTCTGTACAAAAGAGAATGTCGTAAAGAAAGAGGTATTAAATCCTTGCAAGATTAATCCCTTGACCAGGAGACAATAAGCATTGTTGTATGAGATGTAAAATAGAATTGGCAAAGCAGAGACTGTAATAGATGGTTACATTCAGAGCATGTTAAGGGTGCAGCATAATGACATAGTAGCAGGGTTGTCTTAGAAAGACTGTAAGTAGTATACTTTTGGTAAATCTGACCAAACATGTGCAGGTGTTCATTATCAAGCCTATTCAGTGCCTACCTTTGAGCAGTCATATCATGTCTTGAGAAGATGAAATATAAGTGAGACTTGTGCCTCTGCTTTGCATTCCCATCTTGTTCCATATATCACACCTATATCCAGAAGTCTACAGTTAACCATAGTAGTTCATTTCATCTAAATCAGAAAATTGTTGTGGTTAGGTCCTGGAGAAATACCAGGCTCTTTAACCAACCTTAAACTGTAGTTTAAGACCCTGGCTTGTTATGAGCATGGTTATTGTAGTCTCCTTGTTTGAACAAAATTAGCTTATCATGGCATGGCAAAGAACAGAAGAGGGTAGGGGTGACATAAGGACATGGCGAAAAGGTTTGTGTCTATCTTGGTTTATTAAATTACAACATGAGTACTTGACAGTGACAGTGGTTGTAACCGTTATTACAGAGCAGCAGTTCTTTTCTGACACAATTATGTCTTTATAGTGATGCTTAGCAGAATACTTCTGGGTAGTTGTCAGGGCAGGACGATGGCTAACAATCTGTGAGAA
Organism: Iguana delicatissima; assembly: GCA_948472985.1. NCBI lineage: Eukaryota > Metazoa > Chordata > Lepidosauria > Squamata > Iguanidae > Iguana > Iguana delicatissima. Next base: position 163,143 of record CAOKZL010000966.1, read on the forward strand.
CGTTAGGAGCTAGGAGACCAGTCAAAGAGGTAAACCACAGGAGAACATCCAGGAACAAGCCAAAAGTCACAAGGCAGAGAAGAAGACAGGAACTAAGGACTAGGAGTGAAGCCCAATCAGAGGAGTAAATCAAAAGAGAACTGTCAGGAGGAGAAGCCAGAAGTCATAAGAGCAGAGAACAAGCTAGGACCAAAGACGATTTCAGAAATGCTTAATATTCTTGAGTCCAGGTGACCCTGTTGCTAAAGCAAAGTACAGAACTCCTTCTGGAACAATGACCAGACTAGGTGCATGGAACCTGGCCAGATCTGAAAGGCTACAGTTGTATGGTTTACTACATGGGGCAGTCCTCAGCAGGCCTCAGTTCATTTCTGTGGTCCTATGACAAAAAAAAAATAGGGTGACCTTGTTGCATCTGATAGACTGCTCAGCAGGTTTCATTTAATTTTATTCATGGTATCTTTCTGACTGGAGTGGAAGCCTTGACTTGTAATCCTTTCATTAGTACTTAGGCAGCCCATTCCAACCTGTCTCCTTGGATATTTGCCTGCTAACACCCAGACTGTTTCTAGACCCAAGTGAAAGTATAGATTTTGATCTTTAAAGCTTGTATGACTTGGCTTTCAGAATGCTTGAAGTACCACTTGTCACTGTATGTATCTACATATTGATAAAAAAAAATTGATGAAGGGTTTCGTATGGATACCTCTCTTATCTGACATGAGTTGAATGTTTATCAAAACAGCAACACCAATGAACAACCAAAAGGGCCTGCTTGATGTTAATGCCCCAGTTTCTTTTTTAGCTATGGAGACATTTAAGAACTGGTGCCCCAGTTTCATTTGAGCTGTAGAGACACTTGAGATGACTGAACTTGAGCATGAGGGCAGGGACAGTTTCACACATCTTTCGGAGCTTGAAACTTGGAAAGAATAACTGGGATGCATCTGGGCAAAAGAGCATTTTCAAAGCACAGTACAGTGAAAACAGGTGTAGTTCTGTTTTCCATATTAACTGCTATGGCTGCCTCCTATGAAATCCTAGGATTTGCAATACAGTAGGGCAACAGAAAACTGCCAATCCAAGGACTCCATGGGACGTTACCTTGGCAGTAAAAGTTGAATATAGCACTATAATTGTATAATGTGAATGGAGGTCTAGTCTTGAGTCCTTCTGCTAAGGCTGTAGCTGAGGGAGGCCCTTATTCTCAGAGGCATATTATGTTTTCAAGGTGCTGTATACACCTCCACAGGACCATTTTCTCTCTTGAGCATGGAGTAGGCATGGTACATAATCCCAATGGTCATGCTGCAGCTCTTAGTCACAAAAGTAGTGTGACTGCACCATCTCATGGCCCATATTCAGATCAAACATAGAGAGTAGAGCTGGAATTCATTGGATTAACTGGTGGAAGAGGAATGTTTACCACGTGGCAATCAAATTTGTTCCTCTCTGGTTCTTGGTCTGCCTTGCTCAAAGCTATAAGTGCTATAATCTGCATAATGCTGTCAGTGGCTTATGTGCGCATGTGCTTCTTTTTGGATGTTCTCTAGCCCTTTGCCCCTGCATCCCAAAACTTTCCCTCCACAGGTGTGGAGTCCTAGGAGAGGTTGCTGCTGCTGCTCCTGAGTGGTGGAGTGGCTTGGAAGGCTGAAGGCAATTCAGAGAAGGTAGACGCTGCTGGTCTTTGTTCTAAATGGAAGGAAACATTAGTGCTACCTGGAAGCATATTCAGGGATAGCCATGCTGGCCATGCAGTAAACTACAACAAAATCCAAAATTCACAGAACAGTGATATCTTTATTGGGCCAACTAAAAGGGACAGAATACATTGTGCAAGCTTTTGAAGCTTAACTGGCTTCATCATCAGACAAAGATGTTAAAAAAGTCATGCAGAAGAAGAAATGTGACGTGTTAGATTTACAGGCCTACATTTTGTCTCAAATGTTACTTCAGTTGTTAGCTGAGATGGCATGGAAGGATATCAGTACTGGCAGAGGTCACTCCCCTTCTTGATCACGTGGGGACTGGGAACAAAAGACAGTAAAACACGGGCAATAAAATTTCAAATCCACTAGTTTGCCTGGATCTCAATAGAAATTTCTTTGCTCCTGGATTTGAAATTTAACATGCAAGAGAAATTAACTTCGGGGAGGTAAAGCAGAAAAATATTTAAAGTAAACTGCTTTTTTTAGTAAATATTTTTACCTATGGTGGCCAAACTGAAGAGAATCAGAATCATAGAACTGGAAGAGACGACAGGGGCCATGTAGTCCAACCTCCTGCCATGCAGGAATCCCGCATCAAGGCAGTCCCAACAGATGGCCGTCCTGCCTCTATTTTAAAACCGCCAAAGAAGGAGACTCCACTATACTCTGAGGCAGCATATTCTACTGCCAAACAGCTCTGACCATCAGGAAGTTCTTCCTGAGGTTCAGGTGGAATCTCTTTTCCTATAGTTTGAATCCATTGTTCCTTGTCCTAGTTTTTTAAGCAGTGGAAAACAAGCCCATTCCTTCTTTGATATGACATTCTTTCAAATAGTTAAACATGGCGATTGTGTCCCCTCTTAACCTTCTCTTCTGCAAACTAAACATACCCAGCTCCTTAAGCTACTCCTCATAGGGCCTGGCTTACAGACCCTCCATCATTTTGGTTCCCCTCCTCTGGACATGTTCCAGCTTGTCAATATCCTTCTTGAAATGAGGTTCCCAGAACTGTCCCAGGACACAGTATTCCAGATGAGGTCTGACGAAAGCGGAATAGACTAGTACTATTACTTTCCTTGATCTAGACACCATACTCCTATTGATGCAGCCAAGGTTAACATTTATAAGGACCAAAAAACAAACAAAAAAGCTACAAAATAATCAGAAAGCCTTATGGGACTCACCTTCAGGTTCAGTGTTATATTGAGCCAGCAAACAAAGTAGGAAGAGGTCCTATGGGAACATGTTAGAGAAGAAATTTCAGAATGTAGTAAATGGAATTTCAGAAGTAAAATAGAAATTTTTCTCTCATAGTTCATGACCTTGTATGTATGGCATGTATGTTGCATGGTGTTAAAAGTTTTGAACTCAATCCCCAAATAGTAGTTGAGCCTTGCCAAAAAAAACCTTTTTTTTTTTTTGATAAGAGATAACCAACATGAAAAATAATCATCCTTGTCAAACTACTCTATGATTTTACATGCTAACAGAGCCGCATGTGATGAAACATAAGGACTACTAATGTGTCTCCCATACAGTAGGAATGGGCAACCTTTTCTCCCTCCATGTTGGCATATAGTAGTAGGTCAAGGACCACAGCCTGGTGTGGTCAGAGCAAATGGAGCCTACCCTCTCTTGTCACAAACATGTACAAATATTCACCCAGACTTCTCTTACTCATAGTCTCAATTTCACCCACAGACATACACATCCCCCCTCTCATACTTGCACACATATGCTTCTACCCAGCCTACAGACTTCACTCATTTCCTCTCTGAAACATGGCAATTGTCAGTAGGATCTCAGACTTTTCCTCCTCAGGCAGGGAAAGCTTTCTTCATAATTTTTCCAAAAACAGATGCCATGTTTTGCTAGGGCATTGTGGGCATCTTTTTTTTTTTTTTTTTTTGCACAGCAGCTGACATTTTTTATCCATGTTGCTCCGGTACAATGGAACTTATCACACATTTCTTTTGGGTAAACTAAGATAATGCTTACATTTTTGGGGGTTTGGAGCAGAGGACCCAGGAGATAGAACCATAAGTTATATCATCACCCCCACATTATCTTCATGTTCAGTGATGCTGGCTGGGGCTGCCAGGACTATCTGTTGGAATTGTACAATAACATGTGGCTTTCCCCCTTAATAAAATTATAGAAGCAGATGTTACTAACTTCCAAACTGTGCTTCTGTATAACCCACTGTTCTTATCAAAATGGGTTGCAGAAAGATGTTTTGTGCCTATTCTGTGTGGATGTAGTGTCTCAGCAGGTACACATCACTGAGATAACTTGAATATAAGCACTTAACTGCAATCTTAATTCTCCTTGGTTCCAGTAAGATTTGAGAAACTTCATGAATTCTGTACTGTGTGTCTTAGATGACTAGTTAGGGAATCATAGTGGGTAAATCCTTTCTGATTACACATTCTGCTTGTCATTGTAGGTGTGGTTACAAAAGTACGGCTATCTTCCACCAACTGACCCCAGAATGTCGGTGTTGCGCACTGCAGAGACAATGAAATCTGCAATAGCTGCTATGCAGCAGTTCTATGGCATTAACATGACAGGAAAAGTGGACAGGAACACAATCGAGTAAGTAAATTTTGGTAGATGACTCTTGCCTTTTTTAAACTACTGAAATGTAAAGCAGAAATCAGGCCTAACTTCTGGATTTTTCTACAGTCCTATATGTTTAACGTGAATATCAGTTAGAATACATTTTTCTTTTTGAACATGTATCGCAGTCCAACAAATCTGGAAAGCATCACTTTGGCAAACACTGGGTTAGTTGTTCATTTCAAACCAAGGTTTGAAATATTGAAAAGCTGCAACAAAGATCTTTGCCAGTTTGGAGTGTCCCTAGCTGAGTACAGAGTGAAACTCTGGCCATTTCCGCATGGGCTTTAAGAAACAGTGCAGAGCATCCTCCAGGGAGGACGTCTACACCTGGGAGTGGACTGGGTCGGACCTTCTTAGTGTAGTTCCGCACCTCAGCCCGCTCCGGAACGACCTGAAGTGGTGTCCAGCATGCTTTTGAAAGACCACTTGAAACAGGTCTTTCAAAAACATGGAGCACGCCACTCCGTGCCCGCGCCCCAGTGCAGATTTGCAGGCTTGCAGCAGTGTGAGCCTGCGATCTGCCGGGGACGGGCTTTAGGCTGGCGAGCTTCAGCAGCCGGTGGAGAGCCTCGACCAACTGGAAGCTGCCATTTTCGTCCCTGGAGCAGTGTGGAGCGGCGGCCACACACTGCTCCGGACCAGCCTGGACCCAAGCATGGAGCCAAGAAGTCCGGTAAGTACCGGCACGGGACGATTCCCTTGCCCTGTGCGGAAATGGCCTCTATTTTCCTATGAATCCTCTGTGCATACCACAAAAATCAGAAGAGAAGTGTCATGTGTCCGTCCTGCCAGGGACAATACCATTTCTATTTCATATTTGTATGTGCATGCATAGAACTTTTTGTGTGTGTGTGTGAAGGGAGTTCTCTTACTTTGTGTAAAGAATTCAGGGTGGGCATTTCCCATAAAACAGAGGCTAATTTTTTATGAGTGTCAAAAGGTCCAAAAAAGAAATACCAAATCCAATGTGGTGGAAGTTCAAGTCTGGTCCTAAAGAAGAGATATTTCTTATGTTATGTAGTGAGGAAGGAGGATAATCTGAAAAAATTAAGATGGTGTTTCTCCCTTTTTTTTTTTTTGCTAGAGAAAGAAAATAACTTCTCTTTTCGATCAGAAAAAGGACTGGCCCGAATCTGGAGGGGCTGAAATCTGTAAAAATTGCTGAGGGAGCATCATACAGTAGTGTTGTGCTTTTTGTACACTTCCTACAGAGTAGTTTGTGATCACTCTGACCATCACATTAGTGGACTTCTGCCCTAAATAATATGTGTTGTGTAATTTTTCCCCAGTTATAATTATTATTGTTATAGTTTCTATTGTTTCTTTATTCTGAGATGATTGAAAACAGAGAAAACATTATTTTAGAACAGTTTTTTTAAAAAACAAAAAAGACTTGTTTTACATTAACCATGATTCTATGGGCCAAAGGCCGTATGAAACAATATAGCCTTTTCTGGCTATCACAGATTCAGTAATGACGGAGCCAGCCTGACTTGCCTTGGGAGGAAGTTCCACAACCAAAGTGCTGCTACAGAGATAATAATAGAGTTATATTATTCTTAGGTAAGTTTAACATAATCAGTTTAGCCGAGAATGTTCCAAGATCCCCTCTTTCATTGCAAGAAACAGTGTAGTTCCATGATAGTAAACAATTTTAAAGACAAAGAGTACAAACTTTATTAATCCCAGACGGGTTTGTAGCAAGGCAGATAAAATGAATGGAGAAAAGGCAAGCTGCTTACCTCTCCCATCTTACCTGTTTCCTCCCCCCCATTTTACCTTATCAACAGTGGATTCAGATTACAAGAAAAAGATTCGACCTAAACATTAGGAAAAACTTTCTGACTGTAACAGCCATTTTGCAGTAAAACAGGTTGCGCCTGGAGTGGTAGACTTTTCTTCTTTGAGATCTTCAAACAAAGGCTGGATGGCCATCTTTCAACAAGGCTTTAGTTGTGCATTCTTGCATAGCTGTGGGGTTGGACTAGGTGGCCATTGTGATGCCTTCCAACTCTCCGTTGATGTTAAATGTTACTATGAGCATTTAAATTATTTGCACCTGGAGCATAGTATTTTTGTCACCCCTCCCACTCTAAAATTACAGTATATACTGACGGCACAAAAATACATACACAAAGGCAAGGTTTATATTTACTGTATTTTAAAAGCTTAAATAATTGGTTACAGAATGGCATGGGCACTTGGAAAATAGACCCATTAATCTCAGGGAGATTTATTTTCAAATGAAAACGTAGGATTGGAGTTCCCATTCAGTTCAAATCAATGTCAGAACACCCATTGATTTGCTGTTGCTGTTGTTGTTGTGTGCCTTCAGGTCATTCTCAATTTATGGTGACCCTTGGGATACTGCAGCTTAAATCTAACAAAGTTAACTCTTAACCACTTTGTTCTTCCTGGGTCAGACCAACAGATTGTATAGTCCAGTGCTATTCAAAGTGATGGATCTTGGTCTGGTGTTAGTCTACAAGCCATCAGCTTTTGGCCTGCACAGAGCTTCCAGAAAAGATAGAAGCAACTGAAACCAATGGGCACAAATATGCTACCAGTCCCTGGTGCATGAAAGAAAGAAAAAATCAGGGTCTTTACATCAGCCTGAGAAGCACTGATCTAGTCCTCTTTGTTGCTTGTGAAATTCACTGAAAGTCACTTCCATTAATTTTGCTACAGGTTGCAAAATGTCTTAAATGGTGAATGGTAAACTATTGAATCAAAGACAGCAGTCATATCTGTGTAAATGTTATTTTAAAATCAGTGCAGCCATAAATCCACTTGGTATTGCAGCACTAAATTTCATTTCAACAGTCAACTAACCATCTAATAATCCCAGTTTATTTAATCCAGAATGAAGTTTCCATATTTTTCTACATAGTTTGACTGTAGTACTTTATACTTTCTTCTTGTAACCTCATAGTACCAACTGTCTGTCTTTACCATTTATAACCTCCTTTGCTGTCAGCTTTGAATAGACAATTTTCCTTTGGTAAAATGTACTGCTTTCTCCTAAACCACTGCTAATGTGACATATTTAAAAGCTTCTAGCAGTAAAAGCTGCATTCTCTTGCCAAAAGCTCATTAGCATTAGCCAACCAGAGAACCTTTTCTGTAATCTTTACCCAGTTTATTAAGTCCTGAAATACACTGCTGAAATCTATTTTTCTTAGAAGTTAACGAATAGTGTGTGATTCTAAAGCTAAGGTAATGCCTGTTGCTGGATTGTCTAAATTCCTAAAGTTCAAGGATGTCTGACCTGTTCACCTTCCCTTAGGGCACGTGTGAGGCCTGCTTGGTTTTATTGCTTTTCAGTGCAATAATCCATGAGCGAGTGGAATGAAATGATTTTTCCAGTCCGAGACTGGCATCAGCAATTTTGTTTGTGTGTATTCTGGACTGCTAAGTGAGGAGGAAGACGGTAATCCATCCATTTTTCTGTTGTAATAATGTATAGATATTCGTGTTGAATATTCATCCCAAATTCAATTGGCATTTTTAATGTTTCAATATTTTTTTAAAAAAAGGGGGAGGTCAATCCTGATACCTTTGACTTCACAGCTAAGATGCAACCTTATACTTTGAAGAAATGCTTTCATCCCCTCCTGCTACCAAAATAGCAGCAATTGTTTTGTGGAAGTACAAATCTCTTCTAAAGGATTTCCCCATTCCTCCAGAGCAAGTTTTCAAGGGATACCATGGGTGGTTCTTGCTGGAATATGAAGGACTACCAGTTCTCGAGAAAGCACTGGGATCCAGAAGAAATATATCATTGGATTTTGGCCAGCATGTTTCAACTGGCATAATATCATATTTTAATACAAATGTGGACTGTTGATAAGAAGTCTTTATTAAACACATACACAGATTGATTCAGATGCCCCCACACTTGGGATGAATATATTTGGTAACTTATCAGTCTGTGTCAATTACTTATGTATTCATCAGTTAGTTCGTTCTGTGCTGCTTCTGTTTTAGATTTTTTTAAAATCTAAACAAATTCCTTTTCAATACATATTTAAATGAACATTTTCAATTTTTCCCGTGACAGTAGGCCTTTCTGCACTACACTGTTATAGTGCTATTATTCCATTTTCAACATCCTGTGGAATTCTGGGGTTTGTAGCTTACTGAGGCCAAAGAGCTCTCTGGCTGAGAATTCTAAATGCCCCTCCGTAAACCGCAAACCTTAGGACAGCTGCTAAATGCTGTCCTAAATGCCAAGGGATAGCTACTGAATGCATTGTGCTACTTTTCCTCCCCAAAAGCTCCATTACAAACTTTGGAGAAACATAAAATCCTGAAGATAGCTATGTTCTGATGCAATTCAGTCCAATTCTTATACAGGTTAGCAAAGAATGAATTCCTTAAGATCCCCAAAAGAATGTTGATGATATGTTGCTCTCTTAATCCCCTAAGATTTTCCCACCACTTTTTGTATACACTGAAAAGCAATTATGACATGCCGCTTAGTTACAAGAAAAAAAAGATAATTAAAATAACTTTACTTGGCTGCTGCTGAGGGGCTGACACTGGGAGTATCAATGGGAGTGGGGGTTAATTCTAGTTATTTTCAAGCTGTTCTCTTGAAGAACCTGTACAAAACACACTGCTTCTACTCCAGAATTTCTGTGCAGCTGGGATTCATTAGAAGAGATGGCTCTGTGTACTCAGTGTGAAACATGTACTAAGCGGACCCTGCTACTGAAGTGTGAGATCAAGGGGCATGCTAGCATATGTGAGACTTCTGAGTACACATCAAGAGTTCCCATACAGACTGGATTATAGCAGATGGCCAAGAAGGAATCTTCTGGCATGCAAAAGCATTGTGTTGTAGTTCTCATGATGTAGCATCTACCTGCAATCTTTGTTTCGATATGCAGGACTAATTATGTCTTTATAAGTCACAGTATTATAGAGTCACAGTCACAGCCCTGTGTGAAGGCTGAGATGGATGATTAACATTTCCACTCTATAATTGAGAGACACAGGAGGTTCTACGGCTTATAGTCTGAAAATGGCTAAATGGATTTAACTGAAAGATAGAAGGAGGAGGAGTTGTTTGCATAAGAATCATCTGTGCTGATCTTTAGTTAGTAAGAGTGAGGTATGTTTGTAGTTAGATGAGTAGCCCCTTCTGTCTATGGGCTTTTCCATTTCTACAGTTTTTTTCAGGAAACATTTTGTTGCTTTGAGTTGAAGAGAAGGTCTAGTCTAGTTCTGGCATTCTGACTGAATGGCTTTGGTTGACAGTTGGGTATTTGTAGAATTGTAGCTTCAGCTATACAGGCTTCTTGCTTCCAGTCTGAACTCAAGATGCAGATGATGACATTCAAAACCCTAGAGGGCTTGGTATCTGGATACCTGAAAGAGACCTTCTACTTATGTATACATGCCCAGGGTTTGAGGTCTGATGGAAGAGCCTTCCCCTGTAAGGGCCTTCTCTGATGTGTCAGCCCAGTTGGGGAATGACCTCTTCTTAGAGACCTAATTGGCTTCAGCTTTGGCCTTCTAGCACCAAGGTAAAATGTGGTTGTTTACTAAAGCTTTTGGGCCCTGGCTCGTTTTATACAAATCTGCACATGTGCATAGTTTTACATTGTTTTAAGCTGTTTTAATTTGCTTTAAACTGTTTTGTTTTAACTTGTTAGATCACTTAATATTTTTTTTTCCTTTTAAACTATTTTTATTGCTTGCATTGTTTTGAACTGGTCAGGTTTGTTTTTACTGTACAGTGCCCAGAGTTGTTTAGCTATAAGGTGGGATATAAATATGTATTTACATATACAAATATACGTATTTACGTATATACATATCTATCTAGCGCAGAGAACAAACAGATCTGGTACTTAGATTTAGTATTCTGCCACTGACAGCCACTGAGCTCTAAAGCAGTGCAAACTATCTACTTGTGCACAGAATGCAGTATGATAGCTATCTTGAAGAAATTACCTGTCAGTTAAAGGCACAGCTATTAATAGCTGTGCTTTTCCAGCATTTTGCAACTTGAGGAAATATGGACAATCCTGAACACTACCTGTTAAGCTAATTCAATTTTTAAAAAAACATCCTTTAATTTTTAAAACTCTAACACATTGGGGGAGTGGATTAAAATCCGTGAAAGCTCATGCTAGTTCTTATAACGAAGGCCACACAAATTAACTTGTCTTGCTGATCCTGATATCTAATAGAGAAAAGGAGAAGCATCCTCTAGACCAGTGCTTCTTAAGGTATCTGATATGGAGACTGATAGTCTTTTTCCCCACTTGTGCCAAGGAGCAGTGTCATATTGATGTCCACTAGCCACAATTGTTTCTTTTTTTCCTGGAAGCTCTTCATGGACTGGCAGCAGGTGGCTGTGGGCTGACATCTGATCCACAGACCATTTGCTTGAGTAGTGCTGCTCCAGACCACCTGTAGACCAGGTGCAGGACACTTGCAAGCCAGAGGTTCAGTTCCCCTTCGTGAAGGACAATATCTTCTAGCCTGTGCAGTGTTTGGCGTGTTTTGCATGTTTCTACCTGGGACTGGGAACTAAGGCCATAACAGGATTGTGTTAGTGTACTGCCCATCCAGCTGCCTAACAGTCTCTATGTTTGAATTAGCAGAAGTTGTTCCAGATGAGCTGTGGACTTTGATTGTGGGGAATTCCTGTGTCTTGGGGTTTCATGATTTCTAGGACAGCTGTGGTCCTGACTCCAATTATATCTAACCACATAAATGTATCAGATCACAGTAGTTCCTGCTTCATGTACTAATAGTCTGTCGATAAAGGCCCTTTCCGCACGTGGAGGGGGAAACGGAGGAAAACACGCTGAAATTTAGCTTACCAACAGCCGAGTAAGTCTGTCCCCATGGGGAGCAGCGCAAGCTCGCTGTTCCGCAGTCTTCCGACGTCCAAAATGGCGGCTTCGGCATCCAAAATGGTGGCTTCCAGCTGGCGGAGGCTCTCCACCAGCCGGAGAAGCTTGCCAGCCAGAAGCCTGCCCCCGGCAGATCTGCATGCATGCACTGGTGTGTACCTGCAAATCTGCACCGGAGCGCGGGAATGGAGTGGCACGGAGTGGCGCGCTCCGTGCTTTTGAAAAACCTGTAAAAACAGGTTTTTTAAAAGCACGCTGCACGACCACTTTGGGTCGCTCCAGAGCTGAGGTGCGGAACTGCGACAAGTAGTCCGACCCAGTCCACTCCCACGGTGTGGACGAGCTCCGTCAGAAGTCACACCACGCTGTACTACTTATCCTGTACGGAAAGGGCCTTTGAAGCCTATTGTGACCCTATTGTAAAGGACTGATTATTACTTTTTTTTAACCACTTGTAGTACTGTCAGAGGGGGATTTATTGTTATGAACAGTTATGATCAGAGATCACTGATACAGTGCATCTAAATGTACTTGACCTAATCATACGGCTGTGTTTAGCTCCCTGATTTTCTGGAGAGCTGCAGGCAAAGAAACAGTTAAATCAGTAGCTAGAGCACAAGTAATTAAAGACTTGTGACAAGCATGACTGAACACAGGTAAGAAACTATTATATGGCTTCCCTTGAGGCAGTGATTTGCAGCAAAGAAATCTTTGCCGCTATTGCGGAACGCCAGCCAGGCAGACTTTTTTCATGTGGAAAAATTTTTTTTTGCATGTTAGCCCAAATAATCACTTAATGGAATTCATGAATTCTTGCTGTGACCAATTTGTATTGGAGTCTTGGATAGAGTCTTCCAGATTGAGGGGGACTCCATCTGAACAGTCTTCACAGTTTGGAGATCCTTTTGGATTCATTGCTATCTGCAGTGGCTGTGCCCATTAGCCACAATCAGCCCTAAAATAATAAGGCTGATTTTATGACCTTACCTGGTAGTTACGAGTTTTCAGAAGGGCATATAAGGTGAAAAATGATGTAGGGTAAAGAGTCCTGCAGATAAAAGGAAGTAGTCAATCTAGATAGATGGCTGTTTTAGCATTCAGTCTTTACATATTTGTCTGTCTTACCATCCTCCTCCACCTAAAAAATGAGTGCTGGTATTTTCAGGACTGACATAACAAAGGGTTTCCTTTGTGGGCATTAGGAGAGGATGTGATCTTATGTCACTAATACAATTCCCCCCCCCCCCATCCCTGGTACTGGCAATAGTTGTGGAATATTTTTTATGGATATCTCTCTGAGTATACTGGGCCAGCAGTGTACGATCTGTTGTACCTATAGCCTTCCTCTCTGCAGATGGAGAAGCCCTTAAAACCACATCTAACAGCTCTCCAGTTGGCTTTTGGTTGGATTTGGGAAGGCATCCCAAACTCACATGTAGCATGTCATGTATGATTTCATGCATTCCATGTAGGAAATTGTGCAAGTTCCTACACAGGAATCTATTGTTGTGTCACTATTTCATCTTTTTATGAAGCAAGCCTATTTGAGTTGACAGTTAGGATCAATTATTGATTTCATTTCTGAGGTGGAATATTCGTTTTTGTTGCTGCTGTTGTTGTTGAATTATTTTTCCAACACTTGAAAAGGGACACAATTAAAAAAGAGACACAGGATGAAATTCATTTAGTTCAGTGAAGAAGGACTGTTTAAAAGCTTACATCTCACTATAAGAGGTGCACCAAAGTTTTAGATCTTTAGGTCCTTCCACGAGATGTTAGTTGAGGATATGAGAAAAAGTCTTCTCAGTGGTTTCTTCTAGGCTGTGGAACTTCTGTCCGTGGAAGGTCCAATTGGCCCCCTCTCTGCTGTTGATATGATAAGACCTTATCATTTAGGCAGACCTTTGATTCTTAAATCATGTGAGAGAAGAGTGTTTGAAAGTGGGGTACTATTCTTTTATCCTTTTAATTATTTTAATGTGTTTTAAACTGTGTTGTCTAATTTTTTAACTTTTGTAAAATAAGATTTTAGCTGTATATTTATCTTAAATTATTTTAAGGTACTTTAAATCTCATACTAGGTGGAAGGTGGGGTATAAATTAAACAAATAAATAAAATAATAAATAAGAGATGTGTCACGGTGAATACCAGGAAGCAATGAGGAATGTTTAGCTTTGATTAAATTTTCATATGTGAAGAAAAAATATATGATGTTAAATTTAACCGTGTTCTCGCAATTAGGATATCGTGTCTGAAATTAATTTACATAAGCTACTGAAAAGAGCATAAAGCTAGATAAGAAATTTAAATTCTTGGGATAAAAGAAGTATAAGAAATTAATTCACATTTCATGAAGAGTTTTGTTTAATACAAATAGAACATGCATACGTTACAGATTATCAGCATACAATGCATTTGTTTGTGGTAACTTCAACATTACCTTGGGCTGGAACTGTTAAGTCACATCTCTTACTTAAAAGTAATGATATTGAAGTCTTTGATACAGTTGCTTGGATAACTCTTTGACCACTGGAACTGAAAGATAAGAAAGGTTGTGTGAGGCTTAATTCATAAAGATAATTGAAGGTGGTTTTAAAAGCTCTTTAGATGATAAAATTGTTATTGTGAGATGAAAGGATATTGAATCAAAACCTGAATATTGATTACCTACCTGTAGATTCTGTCTTCTGTGTTGAATCTTTATCTTGAGCACAAAGGCCTTTATAATATGAACAATGTTCTCTGAAAATGTTAGATGATTGACAAAGTCAAGGAGCTCTTTGCAGTCATGGTTTTGAAGTCTAGAATTGAAAATGGACTATTTGGATTATTTACTTCCTTTCTCTGGCCATTTCTGCACTAGACTGTTATAGTGCTATTATTCCATTTTCAAAATCCTATGGAATCTTGGGGTTTGCAGTTTAGGGAGGAGCGTCAAAGGGCTGTTATCCACATGAGCAAATATTATTGCTCAACGCAGATTGTCAGTGGGTTAGATCATGGATTGCTTTCTACTCTACAACTAGGAACTATCCTGTGCAACTGGTAGCACAAGAAAGATCCTCTCCTATGTGTCAAAAAGAGGGTACTTCTTTTTTGGAGCCAGTGATGTATAGAAGTACCTGTCTGTGCAGACTGAAAAGCCTCTGCTGGTCTTTTTGGCCCCAGAATCTAAAAGAAACTGATATGGTTTGAAATATCCCACACATTAAGTTGCTTCATGTTTTTGGTCTAAGTTCACGGCTAGCAGAAGTATAAGCATTAATTATGTGTTAATATTATAAACCTGAACTTTCCCTAGAAGCCAAGATGTCTAAATGGAAGCTGTCATAGTTTAGCTATATCATGAGAAGACATGACTCACTAGAAAAGACAAATGCTTGGCAAGTAGAAGGCAGTAGGAAAAGTGGAAGACTGCATTACTGATGGATAGACGCAACAAAGAAAGACACGTCCCTAAATCTGCAAAAACCTGAGAAGGGTGGTTGATGATAGAATGGCCTGGAACCCGTTAGTCCATGGGGTCACCATAAGTCAGGATCAACTTGATGGGAGTTGACAACAATTACAATTTAATTGTATTTTATTAACGAGGTTTTTTTGTTTGCTTATTCCCTTCTTTTAATGTTGTGAAGCACTTGGAGTCCCAGCCTTAGGAAAAAGGCAGAGTATAAATCAAATAAATAAATAAATAATAAACAAATTGCTCTCATGCTCAAATTGCTCTCATGCTATATCCCATTCTGAACACACCCAATCCCAGCTGATTTCAGAAGCTAAGTAAGGTAGGATCTGTTTAAAATTTATATGGGAGACCACCAGTAAATACCAGGTAGGGCTGAAATGGAATCCTTCCTGATACACTGGAAAGCCATTTTCAGTCAGAGTGGACAATACCGGGACAGAAGTGTAGAGGTCTGATTCAGTATACGGCAAGGTCTTTCATTTGTCTCTTTATGGAATTTTTTTTAAAAAACAGACTAGATCATCAAATTATTTCCTTCACTCCACTTCCTCCTGCTGGAAAGAGTTGATTAAAATAGTCAGCTTCAAACCCTTGTTTACAAGCCTTATTTAAACTGTGATTAGTCTTAACTATAGGGCCTTTCCGCACTATACAATTATAGTGCTATTATTCCACTTTCAACATCCTGTGGAATTCTGGGGCTTGTAATTTACTGAGGCCAAGAGCTCCCTGGCTGAGAATTTTAATTGCACCCCCAAACTTCAAACCCCAGGATCCCATAAGATGTTTAAATGGAATAATAGACTGTAACACTGTAGGGTGGAAAGGCCCTATAGCTAACATTGTCAGTGTTAACACTTAATCACAGTTAAATGTTAAGTGAAAGCAAGATAGGTCCAGCACATTTTGATGGGTGAGGCAAACATGGTGTCTCCCCCTGATTCCATTAAAAAAAAAAAAAAGACTGATAGATGAATATTATTTCAAACGTGGCAAGGGTCAGGATAGCATGCTCCACTGACAATAGCCAACTGAGAGCATCTCCACCTGAGAGTATCTGGTGAGAAGAGGGCGCAAGGCCATCTATGTGGCCCTTGCAGCTTTTTCCTGCCATATTTCCCCAACTTTGTGCTCTTCTCAGAATCTGCTACCTGAAATGGCTTGTTCACTCTTTCTAACTAGAGGGTTGGCTCCAGTGAAACCAAAAATAAGTTAACAAGCTTTATTCCAGCTCCCAATTCTGAAATGTGTTGTCTGAGGAGAAGGGTCACTTCCTACATAAGGCTTAAGTTGGTTCTTGCATAGGCTGTATATTTAATACAGAAGTAGAACCATCTTATTTCATCTGGTTTTTGAATTCTACCTGCCTGTGTATTTAATGTGTTGGCTTGTTTAAATACTAGGGTTTTTTTATGTGTTATTTTAATGTTCTAAATAGCCTTGGGAACTACTTTTGAGGGTAAAAATGTACTCTGTAGTCAGTTCCCTTCTTTGTCACCAGCAGGTAAATATTCAGGCAGACGTTTAACAGTTGACTGACTACTGAGAAAGGGACTTCTAATAAGTCATCACTTTTTATTGACTTGCTTCTGAATTGTTTATAACATAATTCATAAGTTTTTGTGTTATTATTTGCTTAATTGAATTTTTAGTATTAAAACTTTCCACGTCTTCGTTTGTATCTGCATTTAATCTTGTTACATGTCACTCAGATCCAAGATTTGGGTGAAAAGCATGACATAAAATGATAAATAAGCACAACCTAAAGATACAGGAGAGTGGTTGAGGGAACATAGCTGGGAGCTCTCTAACTGCATTAGAAAGATAGATCAGTTCATCTGCATCAAGCCTTATCCTTGGTTGGATGAACTTTAATTCAGATAACTTTTTTTTAAAAAAGGTACAACATTTTGGAATGATAGCTTAGAGTGCTCAGCTGACAGCTGACAGATTGTTCATGTGTGATATTTATATGTGGAGTATTTCTAACACAGGATAATAGTTCTGTTTTTGCTTTATTCCTTGCCTCTTTCGTTTGATGTAGTGATATCACCTTAAGGTGAGAGCATCTGTCTTTTGTTATTTGATTACTGCAATGTGTTTGAGTGCTTCTTCTTGGTGTGATATATGTGTAGTTTAACTGCATGGCAATTGCATGTTATGCTAACATTCACTCAGGTTGGAGTCCCAACTCCTGGAAGATGAGAGATCTGTATGTTTGTTTTTAAAGGGTAAATTACCCCAGTTTTTATAACCAGTTGCAAACCAGAGTCCTGTTTACACAAGTGGAAAGAAAGATCCTAGAGGTTTATAGAGAATTCAAGAAGAGAGTGAATAGTATACCTCCTGAACAGTACATTCTTTAGGAATTGCAAACATCTGTCTGTATTGGACAATTTTGACTTTTTCTTTTTTTTTTTTAAAAAAAAAATCTATTTGGTAATATTGTTTTCATACACATTCAAAATTGCAAGTTTATTTTTGTCATGTGGGCACGTGTGTGTGCACGCACACACACACACATGTATTTAAATGAGTTGGTTGAAAAAGTAATTTAAAGACAGATGATTAATTCACTTCTTATTTAGGGCTTTAGGTGCCAAAAGGATGGCTGCCAGGTTTTGACAGATGTGCTTATACAGCATTACGGAGATAACCATCAAGCAAGGTGTTTCAAATTATCAGGCCTTACTAGAGTATATGTTGGAGCTGAAAGTAGTTACACAATTGATTAAATACCACAAGACTATGACCTCATTTATGCAATGCAATTGTTCATGTACAGTACAGGAAAAAAAATTAGCATAAGCCAATAGTTCATTTTTTTGGCCTGTACAAATCCAACCATAAGCCCTTTCTATTCAGATAGTTTCTTGGTAGTTCATGTGATGATGGTGGAGCTTGCTTTCTATGCCGTTTTGCTCTCCAGCATCTACCCTATGATGTCAAACCGTTAGACAATTGATCCACCTAGCCTAGAACTGCCTATCTGTGATTAGCAGTGATTGCCCAGAGTCTCAGACAGAGATCTTTCCCAATCTGTGCATTATCCCTCACACCAAACTATTCCTTTTCTTCTAAAGGTCATTGCAGTTCCTGGGATACGAGCTGCATGTTTGAGTAGGGAAAAGACTGGTTTTTCTTTTCTTCTTGAAAAGACAAGTAGTAGTTTTAACTTAAAACTCACAAAATGGCACTAACATTTATGGAAGGAGATATAGGATTATTACCATTGCCTACCAACATTACTTTTTGGACTTTGAGAATCTTCCAGCTAGCATTGACTGGGAAATTCTCAGAGTTATAGTACCGAAAGACAGCCTTTCTAAGCTCTTGGTATTACATGCAAGAAGATAAGGGAATATTTGCAAGACATGTTAGAAAAACAATTTGATGCTTGATTAATTTTACTCCATGAGATTGTCTGTTTACAGAACTAACAATTAGAATATACACGTAATATTTCCTGAATTTGATTGAACCTTTGCCTCACTATCAGTGTAAATCTGCTGACTGTTGTTGTTGAAGAAAAGATCTGTTTTCTTAAGATGCTTTCTTAAATTGGGAGCCTGCTCTTATCACCGTAAGTGTACACGGTTTCCATTATGACAACATCAAAGATTTTTCTTTATCGCTCTCACTAGTATTGAGCTCAAAGCTTCGGTTGGACGAAAAGAAAAAAAAGATAGTTTCCTCTATATTTGGATACATATTTAGAACTCACAGTTAAGTGACAGTTTCATGAACTAGTGGGACACAATCCTGAGAACTCATTCAAATATAGTCAGGAGCTTGTCCACACCCAAGAATGTGTATATACCCTTACGGATTTAGGGCATTTTTCTTTGATGAGCAATCCCTGTTTCTTTCCTCTATCTCTCTCTCCCTCCTCCTGTGTGCGTGTGATTTACCTTGTAGCATGATAAGGGGGGGGAGCAGATTAATCAAAGCACACACTAGATGTTTGTTCGGAGCTAGTTTTGTGATTCTTTGTACCTTAGATACAAAGGTAGGTAGCAAATTGCTAAGTCCACCTATACCATTTGCAAAGAGTATTTAAATTTAATCACCTGAATAAAGATCAGTCTTGTAAGCTAGTCCAGCTCCCTCTAATTAGTGTAGATTTGGTGAATGTTGCTGAATGTTGCCCCTGGACAACATTGGAATTAAATAGGGCATTGATAACTGCTTCCATTAAACTTGTTTCTCTCTCTTGCAGCAAAACATGATCCTTTATATCTAGACCATTCCTAAAAGGTTAGTCCACCTTGTCCAGATTATGTTGTACAAAAAATGAAGAACACGTTTTCATACTGTGCCTTGATGGCTTTCTGGTTCTTCCTAGATGAGTGATTTTATAATGAATTTAATCAAGTAAATTATAGATAGACCAAATGAGTCAGCTTTTTTCATGTGCTAACAAAGCAACAAAAATAACCTATAGTCCCCTGCTTCATTGACTATTGGGGGAACACCAGTTACCAGGCAGACCTTTGAAGTTAAATCAGAACTTGCAAATGCTGTTGAATCTTTCAGTGGCTCTTGAGCAGTTGCTCTCTGCTCTCCTAGTTCAACTGCCTTATTCCTCGTAGGATCCATGCTGAAGTCTGATTCATGTATATATCTCACAATGTGACAGCCACTTTATTGTGGCACTCTCTTGTAACAAGCTCCATGTGAATAACATCACCCCATGGGTTGAGGAGATAACTTGGTTCTTTCCTTCAGGGTTTGTGCCCAGTTTTTCAGTGGTTTAGATATAAAGGATCGATCACATTTCACTCAGAAACCATCTTAGGACTATTGTTCTTATTAGATAGAAGCCAACAAGAAGCTCAATTATGACAGGATGTTTTTTAGGATTCAAGAGGAAATGAAATGAAGCTTGTTCAAACAAAATGGCTTGAAAAAATGAGAGGTGCCTAATTGCAACAGCCACAATTCAGCAGAAACTGTGGCATAGTTTAGCCAAAAAGAAATCAATTATATCTCCTAATTCTGTTTTGGGTTGTATCCAAAATGTGAAATTAGGCTAATTAAATCAATAGCAGCTTATCCACTGGTTTTTAACCTAGCAAGATACAGCCAGCACAGCCATTTGTAGTTTCAGTGGAACTGAAGGCATCAGATCCTACCTGATCTTGGAAGCTAAGCAGGATCAGACTTGGTTAATACTTGAATGGGAGACCACCAAGGAATACTAGGTGATTCAGACTATATCTCAGAGGAAGTAACTGGCAAAACTACCTTTAAGTATTCCTTGCCTAAGAAAACCCTATAAAGTTCACTGGGCACCATGTGTTGACAGGGGACTTCAAGGCTTGTACACTCATACATAACTTGTGTCTGAAATTATGCAATGTTCATAAAATAGTTAAAGACCAGGAATTTGATTTTCAGAGTGAAGGTTAAAAAAAAAAGTCTTAGATTCCTAGATTCTAGGCATCCCAAATTATTTGCTCTCCCAAATTATCCTATCTGCCCTCATTCTTTCTTTGTTTTTGTTTTTTTTGTTTTTTTGGAGGGGAGTGCCAAACAAATATATATTTGATGCAGCTTTCAATTATATTTCCCCAATCCCAACCTATTAAGTTTGTGAGATTAAACTGGCTTAGAGAAAATAACATGTGGCTAAAAGAATTGAAGAGGTTGTATCATGAACTACTCTTTGAACATAACGTTTCAATCCTTGGTGATATAAGGGGGAAAAAACAGAAAATTGTAGCAAATAATCCATATGCCGTCCTGAAATTCACCAAGTTAAACCAGAAGGAAGGTAGGTTGGGATGTCTGCCAGAGCCATCCCATGAAACAGAATATATAGGAATTTTTCATTCACACTTCCAAGATGCATGATGTTTTCCTAATAGAGTCTAAAGAAGGAACAAAGCTCAATGCCTGATCAGAATAGAAAAGGTGTCAATTCCTGACTTCTCTAGATAGGGCTGACAACGGAAATCTGTTGTTGCTGTGCGCCTTCAGGTGTTTTCCAATTTAGGGAGGTCCTAAGGCAAACCTATCACAGGGTTTTCCTGGCAAGATTTGTTCAGAAAGGGTTTACCTTTGCCTTCTTCTGAAGGTGACAGAGTGTTACTTGCCCAAGGTCACCTAATGGATTTCTAAGACCAAGCAGCAATTCGTACCCTGGATTCCAACTCTCAGACTACTATGCCACACTGGCTCGTAACAGAAAACTAAAATTAGAAATGAATCTTGCCATGTGAAACCTTGGAGATTTACTGTAAGTCAGTGCAAATAATCCTGAACTAAACTGACTAATGGTTTGACTTGATATAAAGCAGCTTCCTTCATTCCACAAAACAATTTCCTTTACTAGGTGTTGAGTTTTAACCATGAAATCATTCTTCCTGTTGCCCTCTTCTGCTGCCCCTTTTCCCTTCAAACATACTGCTTTGGAAATGGAAAAAGCCTAATTGACTTTTGCTGAGGAATCCAGTGCTTCCATCACAATAAGATGGTCAGACTCTGTTCACTGTAGATTTTCTGCTTACTTTGCTCAGAGCTTCTGATATGTGAATTGGTAGCAACCTTGCCTGCCAATCTGTTTCTGCCTTCCTGGCTACTCATCCAGGTATCTGCTGCTAGCACTTGGTGTTTCTTGGTATTTCCTAGTACCCTTGATTAGATTTAAATCAAATTAATTTAAATCATGATTTGCTATCATTACAATGAAATCCACCAGAGAAGCAGCTTAAATCATGATTTCCTATCATGATTTAAGCTGCTTCTTTGGTGGATTCCATTGTAATGATTTAAATCACAGTTTAAACCTCTAGTGAGGGAGATTCTTTTTAATCACCACATTTAGTAGAAGTGCATTATTGTTTAATGCACTTTTAATAATTATTCAGAGATGTTGGTTTAATTAGATGCTAGGTACCTGGCAAACAATTATTTTAAATTGTTTCCATATTTATTTTCAGTTCATCAAAAGAAAGCGGGGGGCAGTAATCCTTGCATTTATCTTCAGACCTCTCCTTGGTTAGATCTAGTCCATCTCCCCAAATCCTCTGTTCATTGGCCTTCTCTATCTTTGCCCTTACAGATTAGGTAAGGCTGAAAGAGAAAGGGAGCAAGAGAGAAAGAACATTTTATGTACGCCGGCTTCATAAGACTGATCAGGTTAATTACTATCTCCAGTATTCACAAAGATATATTTCATCTACCCCCTTTTCTTACTAATTGGTGTAAGGGAAAAAGTTTGTAAAGAAATTTACTATTTTTTTAAAGAAAATGTTCAAAGGTGATAATTATTTTTTAAATAATTTAAATCAAATAAAAGACAACAATCATAGATTTTTTCAACCGTCTTTTCAGGGGCCATGAAGTGGGGTAGAAAGCTATATCTTCTGAGGAGGGAGAGAAGAGATATGGTTGCTAATTCATTATATGATCCATGTTTATCAGAAATATTGAGGGGCTGTTGTCATTGTGTGTTGTGTTGTCATTGTGCTTCTGATTTCTTTCTTTCTTTCCTTTCCTTTCTTTTTTTTTCTTTTTTGAAAAAAATTACAGCTGGATGAAGAAGCCTCGATGTGGAGTGCCTGATCAGATGAGAGGCAACTCTCGATTTAACATTCGTCGAAAGCGGTATGCATTAACAGGACAGAAGTGGCAACACAAACATATCACGTACAGGTAATGAGAGCGAACTGCAACCTTTTCATCTTCAAGTGGTTAGCATTCTTTAAAAATGGAGCTGCACATACTGTTTTTCAACAACGGAATGTTGCTATGTAGCCTGAAAATATTGATTTGAGTGTCTTGGGAGAAAGAGCTCCTGTACTGCAAATGCAACAAATGGTTTTCTGGGATTCAAATGGTCTATGATTTTCTAAAGTGTTCTTTGAAGCTTTCAGTAGCAAATTAACCTCTTGTCTCCCTATAAACCTTTATAAACATTGCTCAACCCTTTGGCATCCTTTCTGGGTAAATTGCTCAGAAAGGATGAAGAGGAGGAACTAATTTAAATACACTCGTTAGGTTTTTGTCCATGGGTACTTTCTGCACTCAGGTGCCTTCAGGTCTGTGCCAAAGTAGAATTTAGATTGATTAAAAATTGGCAAGTTGCTGACAAATCATTTTCCTTCTCTTTGCATAAGTGTTTGTGTGTATATGTAAGTGAAGTTCTTTTAAAGCTTTATAAATGGATAGCATAGAGTGATGATACACCTAGTAGAGGGTTACGGCCTCCCGCTGGGGTCCCTAGATGCTTTAAACTTTGAGCAAGCAGCTCAACATCTGAAGGCACACATTCTAAAAATGATTTTCAAGCTGACCGTGTTTCCATATGTATGTCAAAATGTGCTCCCTGGTATGCCAAATTACCTATACAAATACCTCATCCTCAATACTTAAAATAGTATAATCAATTCCAAGTGGAGACAAGTTTACACAGCTCTCAGTTGTAACTTAGTGGACTTAGCAGTAGTGCATGGAAGGTACCACCATATCCCCAGAGTGGATAGAGTCTGCCCATGCAGGAGCAATACAGTTGAAGAGTTAGTACATTTCTTACTGGTATATAGACTTAAGGAAGGCCTTGTTTAAAGATCTTGACCTCATACCCAATAAGTCTAGCTCATTTTTAAACTCCTTTTGGGGGATTCAGTCTGAATAGTTTTGCTTTCAAAGCATCAATTCTGAGAAGGGAACTTGGTGGTAAGGATAAATAGAAGTCAGAGATGATGGATAGGAGCATGAAGTATAACACCCTTTGTATTGTTTTAATGTTTTTTATCTGAAATACTTTGTAATGGCCATGGCTATACAAATAAAGATTTATGTATGAGTAATGATACCTATGGTGCGTGATATCTGGGCAACCTGGTGCCTTCCAGATATTTTGTACTGTGTGTATGTGCCTTCAAGTCACCTATTAACTAAGGGCAATCCTATGAATTTCATAGTATTCCTTAAGCAAGGAATACTTGGAGATGGTTTTGCCAGTTTCCTCCCCTTAAATATAGCCTGTAGCACCTGGTATTTATTGGTGGTCTAGGTACTAACTGGGGCTGACCCTACTTAGCTTCCAAGATCAACCAAGATCTGGTGCTTTACTGCAACCTCCGTAATTCCTGATTGTTGGCCACACTGACTTATGAAGGTTTTAGTTCAAGACTTCTGAAAGCTTGTAATTCAAGACTTCTGAAAGCTTGAGGTTGCCTACCCCCTTTTTTTAGAGTTGCACATGAAATCAGATTTTATTAGTATTTCAGATAATATTAATATTAATAGCATTTATTTGTCACTTTTTGTTCAGTGGCCTCAAGAAGTATATGTTACTTGACACTTTATCTGCGTTTGATCATCACAGCAAATTCACCTCTCAGATGAAGATGACTATTGACTAGCACAGGATCCCCTAATGACCTTCATAGCCAGAGTGGGAATTTGAACCCAGGTTTTCCCAGTCCTAGTGCAATGTCCTGCTCTTCCAAGGAGTGGGGTGGGAGAATCACACATTTAAATATGTCAGGAAACATTGATGTGTCAAAACAAATAATGCCTGTGCATTCTTTGAGGTCTGGCAACTCTCTACAATGAGCAGCTGCAGCCTGGATTCAGAAAAGTAACTATGAATCAGCAGTTATGTTCTTAAGTATATATTAATCTGTGAACTAAAGAGATTTTCAGAAATCACTTTAATATTGCATTCTGCAGGAACTGGGATTTATAAACACGTGTTTCCTGTGCCCCCCATTTGTAAACCTTACACTAATTTCTAGCTTTCAAGTGGTAATTCTCTGTGTCTCCTCTCAAACTGAAAGCCTTCTTGAAAACAGAAACTGGTAGTGGAGTGAGTATACACTTAAGAAGCTTACCTGATGGGCTTCTTGAGAGCTATTCCTTCACACTTAGTATGGTGAAGGGCTTTATTACATAGAATCATGGAGTTGGAAGAGACCATAGGGGCCATCCAGTCCAACCCCCGATATGCAGGAACCCACCTCAAAGCACTCCCGAGAGATGGCCATCCAGCCTCTTCTTAAAAACCTCCAAAGAAGGAGACTCTACCACACTCCAAGGCAGCATATTCCATTGCTGAACAGCTCTGACCATCAGGAAGTTCCTCCTGAGGTGTAGATGGAATCGCTTTTCTTGTAGTTTGAGTCCACTGCTCCTTGTCCTAGTCTCTGAAGCAGCAGAAAATAAGCCCGCTCCCTCTTCGACATGACATCCCTTCAAATATTTAAGCATGGCCATCTCATCCACTCTTAACCGTCTCTTCTGCAGACTAGACATACCCAGCTCCCTAAGACACTCCTCATGCTGGTTTGTTGCATGATTGCACTGGCTTAGTTCAATTTTTGGTTTCTCTTTGTCACATGGTATCATCACTCTCCCATAGTTGAATTGCATTCTCATTGTTATTGGGTCATCTCTTTTCATTCCCAGGACATACCTGTGAATGGCTCTAATAACACTCCATTTCCACTATTGTGTATTGGTGCAATGGTATCATTCCACTGCAGTACCAAAGTTGCAGCAGTCATTTAGTGTCAGTGAGTGTTGTTCTCCCCTTTCCCTCTCCGTACTTCCCAAGCTGGGTGAGCTCATTGCACTTCAGGTGTCTGTAGAAGGAGAATATCATGGTGCAGGTGAACAACATTGGTTTTACTCCATTCCTCAGTACATGGTTGCCAGCACACCACAATTACACCATTGTGGCAAAATAGCCAGCCGTAACTCTGGAAGAATGAAATGCTGAAATGGCATCATGACAGGAAAAACAATCCCAAAAGGATGAGGAGGAAGTCTTCCAACGTGTTGAAACTGTGGAAATTAAAAAAGGCGCAGACAAGGAAAGGAAGCAGGGTCAGTGGGATAGGGTGGAAGACCAATTATGGGAATGTGCATCACCAAATCTGGCAGCGCAGCCTTGTTGCAGACACAGCGTAATAATGATTGTTTTTACACTGGCATGTTTTTATTTCCTTAAATAATAAAATTTGCAACAGGCTGATGTGCTAAAGCCCTGCGACTCATTTTCTTAAGTAGTGTCTAAAAACATTTGAAGGAGTTGGGTTTTTTAAAAAGTATGAACATGTAAATTTATAAATGAAAAGTAGATTATGCTGTTAATTTATTCCAATGTTCACATGAAACTCCTACATGACCAGGCTTCTCTAGTCATTTCAATGGAGATAAAAATCTGTTATAACTGCTTGTGTTATTTGTAACCTGCCTTTCTTTCAACATGGAGCATAGATTAAAAACAAAGGACAGCTAAAACGTAGTGTTTCTGATAAAAAGTTATTTAAAGTAATTGAACGAGCTTATTTTAAAAGGCACTAATGTAAAGCAGTTTAAAAGCATTTAAAATGTAAACATGAAAAATAAGAATACAGCGTACACATACCTCATTAAAAGACCCTTCTGCAATATCTAGCTAATTGCCAAAAACAGTCTAAATAAAAAGATTTTTACCTACCAGTGGAAGAAGGAGGACATTGAGGGGGCAGCCTAGCTTCTTGTGGAACAGAGTTCCTCAGCCTGGGAACAGCCACCAAAAGGCCCTTTCACATGTCTTCACCAAATCTGCCTGTGACTGTGGTGGGACTAAGAGACAGCCCTCCCTCAGTGATCTTCAGGCAGTTCAAGTTCGGGCAGACTGATACAGGAAGATGGTCTGTACCAAAGCGGTATAGGACTCTTATGTGTCATATCCATACTAGTAGCCTGAAAAACTGTTACAACAAGAGTTTCATGTTCTTTTAACCTTATGGAGCCATTTTATTCCACCCTCACCCCACCCCAGCTGAAAAGGGTATCGCGTTTTCTGCAAGCTGAAGAGCTAGGAGTGCATACTGGGATGTACCTAATGGCCCGTTGTTGAACAACTTGTTTTGTCTAGTCATATATGTCTTTAAGCATGCAAGTCAGGGTTGTATTTAAGGAACTGTATTGCCTAATTTTCTTTTTCAGCCAGTGTGCAATCTAAATAATTTCTAAGCTATAAAAGATCTCTAGTCCTCTCTACATACAGCTTGGTGACAGAGAGATGATTTCATCCAATGCTTTGTCCAGCAACTCCTGACTTTGCTGTCATTGAATAAAGTGTCCATATAAAGAAAGCACTGGGCATCCAGTCTGTGGTAAAAAATTATCTGAACTCACAAGCTTAGCAGATATATTAAGCAGTCCTAACTTGCATAGCTCTTTACCCAATTCAAGAAACAATAGTAATATTTATAAACTAGTATTTGTACTGAGCCAGATTTTAAATTTTAATGGACTAATTTTAGGTTGCTGTTGTGTACCTTCAAGTCATTATGATGACCCTAAGGCAAACCTATCATAGTGTTTTCTTGGCAAGACTTGTTCAGAAGAGATTTGCCTTCCTCTGAGGCTGAGAGAGTGTGACTTGCCCAAAGCCACCCAGTGGGTTTCTATGGCCAAGCAGGGATTTGAACCAAGTCCTAATCCAACAGTCAAACCACTATAACATGTTGGCTCTCTAATTTTAGCTTACCATTATTTTCAATCATAAAGCCTCCTTGTGCACTTAACACAGAAGAGCCCATGTGTCTGATGTCATTTAATTCATTTCTTGGCATCAGTGGAGACTCTGAAATAGTTCTGAAGTGGTGTTTCTAGCCAGAAGGTTGCTCTTCTGCACAACCAAGAACATAAATATGTGCTGGGTACTTAGCGAGGTCATACAGGACTCCAGATTCTTGAAGCCCTGCAGATGTGGTCATGATCAATTAAGAACAAGGGATACATTGCAAGTTAGAGCAGCCAATCACAATTTGCTATTGAGTATGTACTATGGCATAGAATAAATGTAGAATAAATGGTGTTTGTTGCTGCAAATGAGTCATAGTTTGTGTGTTTGAATGTTGTACATGAGGAGTTTCATGGTTTTGTTTCATTGACCAGAATTTGAAAGATATGGGCAAAAAAAATGTAAGAATTATGTCTACATGCATTTTTAAAAAGCTACAACAGGTAATTTAACAAGCTAGAACACTACTGGATAGCAGTCCAGTAGTTCTTAAGGGTTTCTAAAGCAAGTGAAATCTGATCACAAGAGTAATAAGGTCATTCCCAATTACAAGATTAATGACCTAGTACACAGCCATCAATTTGGCTAATCATCTCAAAACAACTAACTGTAAAAGGTGTTGTTCAAAACAGCCACTGGGAGAAAACAACACTTCTTATTGTTAGGCCCGATGGAACAAGGTAAAGAGCCAGTGGATTCTACCATCAGGAGAGTTATAGTTTGCACTAGGATTCAGTGGATTAAGGAACAGGGTCTAGAGAAGTCCTGAAACACACATAGGTGACTCCACTTCTAGCTGTCTTTATATCTAATTACTCCGTTATGGTAAGGTTGGTATAACAGGCAGATAATCCACTAGTTGATGGATGAGCAATATGACTCGTACACCATCTAGACATTTAGAATAGTCTTTAATGGGCATTAAATATGCTAATCCTTTGATTTCCTTAATTCCTCATTATTGATTGATCTTATAAAAGTTTGACTGGTCCTCTTTTTAACCCAATTATGTTAGTGACCTTACTAGCTTTCCAGGGTACTGTATTCCATACATCAATTATTCTGTAGTGTGGAAAATCTTTTCCTTCATTTTGAATCTATTGTGTCCTTTTTTTCACAGAATATTTCTAGTATGATGGGGAATATAAATAATGAAACCTTACTAATTCTGTAGCTCATATGTCAATTATTTTCATAATCAGATTAAGTTTGGCTTTTTTATTTGAAGATAGACCATTATGAATCTTACTTCAAGGAAGCTAAACTGGACTGTTGTTCCTAAAAAATTTTTTTAATATAATTTTTTTGAATTTGCTCCAATTGTAGTCAGGAGACTGTATATGATCTTTTTGTTTAAACAGTATTTATTTGCGTTCAACAACTTGGTTCCTTGGTGATAGAATAATACTTTAACTTTTATGTTTGTTGTTGTTGTGTGCCTTCAAGTCATTTCTTGCCACACTTGAAATAGTCAAAGGGCGTCTTGTACACTGTCTAGAGTAATCCTTGTAACAACCCTGTAAGTTAGGTCAGTTAAGCAAACTAGCAACATTATTATGTTATAAATATAATACTGATTCTAATAATGTGGACCTAACTCTTGCCCTCCGTATTCTACTCTGCTTCTGAGGGGAGAAAACAGCCAGGAGCCGTTCCATAATGCCTTGGACTCAGCAGCTGGTAAGAGCCCCTGTTGCCATATTTCAACTACTATTTCTCTGACCTCTGAGGAAAAGAAGAACAGCTAGACTCAGTTCCATCATTCTTGGGTCACCGTGGCTTGTGAGAGGCTCTCCCTCCATATTCCAACTGCCATTCTACTGGTTTTTGAAAGAGAAAAAAGCAGCCAAGCACCACTCCATCATGCCTTTGCCCCAGTGACTGGAGAGAGCCACTCCTTCCATGTTCCACCTGCCATAGCCCTGGCTGCTGAGGGAGAAGAGTAGCCAGCATCTATTGGACTTAATCTCTCCACCGTACAGTCGTCCCTCTTTCCTTGTGTGCCTGTGTCGTTTACATTGTAAGCCCCAGGACAAGAAACTGTCAGATTAACGATTTGTAAGCCGTTCTGGAGTCTTTATATTCAGGGTATAAATATTCTAGATAAATAAATAACCCATACTGAGGTATCAGGTAAACCATGAAAGTAATCTTAAATAGGTAATTTCCCCTGCTCCTCCCTGTTCCTTGCAGTCTTTTTTTTTTCACTGTCTTCTGTTTCAAGAAATATCAACAATAATTCTAATTATTTATATTCCCTACCAATTTCGAATAAGTTAAATTTGTTCCCGGTGTGCATTTGCTAACATTGGATTCCATTTATTTCCAGTTGCTTTATTTTGAGATAAAGTGCTGCCACCTGCTCTTTATGTCTGAATTGTACATTCTTCTGCATCGCTGGCAAATCTGGAGAACTCCCTCACTATCTCCATCTTTTTGCCAGATGATGAATTAATGTGATTAATGACATAGACTTTTGGAGCATTTTTCACTCAGTTTCATTCATTCCTTTTCCCTGATATGTGCACTTATTTCTTCTCTATGCTCTTGAAGTAAAATTGTCCCATCATCGTGACATTACTTTGTATGGAATTTCTGTCTTAACAGATGTGATCAATTATTTAAAGAGAATTCAGTAGCACGTCTTCAAGTGTTGAGAATTCAGTAGCATTTCTTCAAGTGTGAAGCAGGTTTGCCTCATCAAGTGTGAACTGTTATTCTGTTGGATCAAAATAAGGTTTCATGTAGTTAATTTCTGATTCCACAAAGGAGCCAGTTCCAGTTATTTCAAATATCCCATAAGCAATGCAGTAGTCTTCTCCAACCATTGACAACTGTTGTTGTGAAACAGAAGCTTGGTGCAACAGTGAGAATGGGCCATGTTCATTTCTTCTAAAATAAGGGAAAACTCTCTAGCATTTTGGGCAAATGCAGCCCCCCGGGGGCAGTTGTCCTTGCAACTACCATTACTAATCCAAGGATCTTTGGAACCCTATATTCCCCATGAAAATTGGCTTGGGGAATGACTCCCAAGGTGAAAGGTAGCCAACCCTAAAGGACTCCCAAAGGGGGCACAGAGCTAGAATGCTCCAACCCTTCCCGCAACCCATGAAAACTGGCTTCAGAACAGCCTCAAAGAGAAAACATAAATTATCCCCAGTTTTATTTGCCATGCAGTGGCCAATTTTTCAGGTTGATGTAGCCTGATATGTGTGTAGGGGGGAGGTGGCAACAATTGGTCCCCACATTCTCTTCTCTTTCTACTACTTTTCTAATATCATGAGCTGCAATTCACTCGTCATGGTGATGAGACTTCAGTATCCGCTTACAGCCACTCTTATATCTTTCCTTCTCCAACTATCTTTTTTCCTCCCATCCTTTCTTTGTGTGTGTAGTTTTTGCTGTGATACTTTTGACTGCTTGCTGCTTTGTTTCCTCTGAATGCTTGGGGTCAGCTTCTGTCCTGTACTCAGTTTGAAAGCAATTCACATCTCTCCTTTTTAAGGGATGACTTATGCTGAACCAGATGCTTCTTACTTCCTGCCAACGTTTCCCTTCATGTCAGTTTAAAAGCTTCTCTGTGATGTTTTTGATTACCCCATGAATTTCTTGATTGGGTCATGAGGGAAGCCTACTGCTCCAGTAAATGAAGTGCAGAAATGGAGTTTTATCCCTTCTGTTGTCAGTGACAGAAGTTGCTTTCCCAAGGCTTGATAAAGGCAGCAGATTCCCATGAGCGTGTGTCAGACTCATGTGACCTGTTTTCCTCTTCCTCTTCAGAATTATTTGATCTTGGGCAAGATGGATAATTGCTAGAAGAACGATGTGTCTTTTATATTTCCATGTCCTAACAAAATCTCTCCTCACCTTGGCCTACATGCAGTCTGGAGTACAGTATATGTTTATTAGATCTATAGTCCACACATGTCTATTTTCAGCTCATACTGGTCTGTCTTCAGTTCTACAGACTAATCCCTCTCAAAACAAAAAGATTTCAGGATGGCAAGCACAGCCTTCCAAATTACAGATGCTGCATTACTTGCATTCTTTTACATGTCTTCAAACAAGTTATGGTGATGAAATTCAAAGCAAGATGTTGCAAGTGAAGGAACAAGCTTTTATGTTCTCCAGAATTCTTCATCAGACAAAGTATTGAACAAAACAGAAGGGAGACAAAAAGTAAGGGATGGTATATTTGCCTGCAGTTCTGCAGTTCTTAAAATGAAGTGTAGAAAGGGGCATCTGACATAATTGCATCATTTTAATCAAATTAGATAATTTGCAGGATATATTCCTAGCATTTGTTTTGTGATATAGGATTTGAGCCACAGTAGTATAGTTGTCTGATGCTGAACTAGGACTTGTAGGGGGGCAGGGTTCAAATCCCCACTCACCCTTGGGCAAGTCAAACTTTCTTAGTCCCAGAGAAAGGCAGTGGCAAACACCCTGTGAACAAATCTTGCAAAAAAATCCATGTGATAGGGTCACCATAACTCAGAAACAGCAACAATTTAGGATTAATTCACAAAGTTTATGTGCACATGTAAACTACACAGTGTCCGCATGGGTTTGTTCATGGTTTCTGGGCACACTACATGTACTGAAGTTCTTTCTGCTGTGTATATCCTTGCAGAATAAGAACAGCAGTGCCTAAAATGATACTGAACTGGCAAAAAGTATTAAAAAAATTAATGTATTTTCAAGAATTGAATCCAGCTAATCAGTTGAATTTTCTGTGTACCAGCTATTAACGTATTATGGAAATAGAATGACTAGTAATAGATATTACATACTGGTGGATGGATGCATACATGCATAGATGGATATATCATTTATACATGCTTCTAATTGCTCTGACTGTATGTATGTATGACTATTTAGCATATTGTTATATTGTCATTATTTTATTAAATAATATGTATTATTATAACAACAAATTATTAATTATAATTATTAAAATTTATTGTTAAATAATTTTATAAAGAGCTAGGAAAAGGATTGACTCTGTTTGTGTGTGTGTGTGTGTGCGCATGCGCGCATACACAGGCACATATAAGAAAGAGAGAGAGTTTGAAATTCAAACATATGTGTTACAATCTATTTAGCTTGTTTCCAAATCTGAGCCCAAGTGAGTTTGTCTTCATGTTAAGCAATAGCGGATGTTCAGTAAAGAAGATAGTAGTAACTCATTTTAAAAAAAAATCTCTCCTTCTCAAGCTAATAATGGAAGTAAACTGGTAAAACGTAAGATGTGAATATAGCTAGTGCATTTAAATTTAGATTGGATTCATGAGTTTCGTCTTTGTGTGGTAGCCACTAAATGTAGAATACATTTGTGCACTAGCTACTAAATGTAGAATAATCAGCCCCAGAGAGACAGCTAGCATCATTTGTAGTTGGAAAAGGTGTGCAGTGGCTGTAAAAAAAAAATGTGAAGTGGCTGTGAAAAAAAAGACAAATAATGTGGTGGACTTAGAAAAAAAAACAATATCCTAGTGCCTTTGACCACACTTGAAGTATCGATCACGTCATTTTACCTAAAGAGAGAGACTTTGTACAATTCGAAACAGTGCAGATGAGGGGACCCAAAATAATGAGGAAGTTAGTCAGGAAAGATTTATTTATTTATTTATTTGTCTGTTTATTTATGTCCCAGCTTTCTCCTGTTACAGAGCACAAGGTAGCTTACGACAAAGTGCAGCTAAAACATATTTGATGCAAATGTCAAAAAATGGTCAGTTTCGTTCAAGACTGTCAAGCTCAGGGACCCGGGCAGTGAGCCAGCCCAGAGAAGGGAGTGAGAGAGATAGCAGAGTTAAGCCGGAATGTGTCAAAGCAGGGAATTAACCGTAGAAAGTCCGTTTACCAAAGCCAGAATGACAAGCAAAGCC
Source organism: Iguana delicatissima (assembly GCA_948472985.1). Classification (NCBI taxonomy): domain Eukaryota; kingdom Metazoa; phylum Chordata; class Lepidosauria; order Squamata; family Iguanidae; genus Iguana; species Iguana delicatissima. Next base: position 196,236 of record CAOKZL010000966.1, read on the forward strand.
AAAGTCAGAGTCCAAAATCCAGGGGTCAGGAGCTGAGAGTTCAATCCAAGGTGTCAGGAGCCGGGTGCTGGAAGCAAGGAACGGGCAAGGAGAGAGCTTGTAGAAGGTTTGCCACAAGCGAAGGAAAGCTTCCAAGCAGGCAGGTAATATAGCCCAAGGCACAGGTGTGGCCGGTCACCGCGTCTTAATCTTAATCAAGGAAGCCTCCTTTTGCTCAGCTCCCTTAAGTCTCCGCCTTGATTGTGGGCTGATTGGAGCAGGCTCAAAAGTATCTTCGGGAATCACTGCCGGATCCCTGTTCCTCTAAAGCAGTGGTTCTCAACCTGTGGGTCCTCAGATGTTTGTGGACTTCAGCTCCCAGAAGCTCCAGCCACTATGGCCAATGCTCAGGGCTTCTGGGAGCTGAAGTCCAAACACATCTGGGGACCCACAGGTTGAGAACCACTGACTCTAAAGGAGCAGGTAGAGGAATGTCTGAGCCTGCTTGGTCCACGGCAGAAGGGGGAGCTCTTGAGCTGCAGGACTCATCTCGAGCCTGAGCAACAGGGACCAACAGCTGTTGCTCGTCATCAGCAGCTTCATCAGCAGCTTCGCCAGGAGCTTCAACTAAACAAGTTAAAATGCATTGAAATATAGCAAAAAGGATAAAAGCATAAAACATCTCATTCAAAGTTCCTTCTGCTAGAGTATGTCAGTCACGTAGCGACAGGGTGGCAGGGTGGCAATTCGCCCCAGGTGGCAATGTTTTTGGGGTATCCCGGCCCATAGCCATACCCCCACATGCCCTGGCCATGCCCCAGTGCACCCTGGCCTTGCCCCATGCACTACGACCACACCCCCATGCACTGTGGCCCCACCTCTCGCATTGTAGCTCCGCCCCCTCCCACCTCCCCTCCACACACTCCAAACTCTGCCACTACAGTATGTTAAGTGCTAAAGGCTGCCCCTTCCCTCCAAAAAAGATCTTCCTGTCAGTGGAAAGAGAATAGACAGGGATCCAACCAAGCATCCTGTGTGAAGGAATTCCACAAGTTGGAAGCAACCAGAGAGGTGTATAAGTTGGGGTAGAGAGAGAGCCTTCCCATGAAGATCTTAAAGGTGATGCAGGCTGATAGAAGTGGGAGACAGGTACAGAAAACCTTTCTTCATGTATACATTTACATATACGTGTACATGTACGTGTGTATATTTATAGGGAGCGTACCCAAAATGAGTAGCTTCCTGACATCTTATTCAGCATCTGTACAAGTTGTCTAGCAGTGAAAGGTATCTGCCATGAGGGGAATATGTTGTTCCTGAGAGAGTTGCAACAGGAGGTGAGGGCTGTATTGGCCTTCTGGTGGGGGAATGGGACAAAGCAGATACATGTCCCTTGTCATCTTTGGGATACTTTTGGTGTGGAGTAGGACTCTGAAACATTCCCTTAAAGGGTTCTGGGACCTGGAAGGTTAAGGAAGGGGGCTACTCTTGCACTTAACTTGGGATCCAGGCTCTCATTTACAGAGTTCTGGGGCTTGACTGGGAATCCCTAGGTTACCTTCCAATTATGGCCAGTCAGGGAGCAACCTAAGTATTTTAGATTACCCTCAGGGGTGAGGTATTTCACCCAAGGGAAGGCTGAAGAGGTTGTCAGAGGGTTGACACCTGACCTCAACTGGGTTCTCAGGTTGCTCCCCCTCTTGCATCATTTCAAGGCCAACACAGCTTACATAGGTTAGATAAAGTGGCCCATGTTTAATCCTGTTTCTGTGCCTGGTCTCATTATTCCATGGTTGGTTATCAATTAATACCTTCCTGACATTTATTTGGCATCAGTACAAGCCGCCTGGAAGTCAGAGGTATCTACTGTGAAGCCAGTTTTATTTCCCCTGTGTTATAGAAAGGACTGCAAAAAGTTCAAGTGCTCAAAGCAGTTACCAAATTGAAAACAGTGCTTGTTGTCACAACATGCTATATAGATATATTTTGACAGATTAGATAGATGACTATGGATGTCCTGGAACAACAGCATTTCAGATGGAAGGGCAGAACTGACAGAAAGGAACTACTTAACAATTTACCTGTTTATTGAAAATGGCACAAAACTATGTATTTCTCCCATTCAGCCTTCCTTACATCTGTCATCAAGAAGGCAGGCTCATCTATCACACAGAATTGTGTATATGCTTAAAATTGTGCTCTTGTGTTATTACTATTAGAGTTCATGTATCAAAACGTCACTTTTTTATGCTTTTAAAATGTCCTCTACTCAAGGACAGAATTTTTAGTCTCAAGAGAGGGAATCAGGTATTGGAAGAAGGGTCGCCCAATCCAAGTGTTTTTGAAATCTTTGCTATTAGTGCTACTCTACCAGACAGGCAATGTTTACACAGTCTAAGTGCTTCTCAGCTAACTGTCCTGTAACTCATTGTCAGTTCTTGATGTTAAAACTCTACATGAAATCATGACCCTACTAAAGTCAATTTGGCTTTACAACTGATGGCTTTAGAGTAGCTTATTTGTTGTGTCTGATTAAAGGCTGTCATTCTCTCACTAAGTTCCATTCAATTCAGTGCAACTTACTTTCAAGTAAATATGTTGGGTATTGTGCTGGAAGCCACTCAGCCCCCTTACCTCCTCCTTTTTCTTCTTCTCTTTATATGTGTGTTAATGAATATTCAAGCCTTCGCCGAATCTCTAGTTTCTCCTGGAGACAGGTGCTTCTTCCTACTCACCTTTAAGATTTTTAGCATGTGTCAAAAACCTACAGGCAAGGTCCAGGTATCTCTGTCATTCTTTGCAGTAAGTTGACTGAAATAAAATAAAATTTGCTGGCCACATTAGAGTCTTATTTATTTGCTGTAGGGGTGAGTAGTCTATGGCCTGTAGCCTGCATGCAGCCTTTGTGGGGGGTCCAGCATGTTGCTTAGGAGCCCACAGAACCCCCACTTTTTTTGGCTGAAAAATATCAGAAACATCTAAACAAGGAGTGGGCAGAGTGCAGCCTGCAGCCTACGTGTTGCTCCTGAAGCCCTCTACCAGTCCCTAAAAGTCCCCCATCTTTAATTTTTTTCAGCATGATTTTGGTGGCAGCTTTTGCCTGAAAACTGCACAGAACATCCCCCAAACACATGAAAACACATGGAAACACCCCTTCTGATCCACAGAATCTCTCTATTACCCTCAGTGCTTCCATTTTCCTCTGTAGTCTTTCAGATTGCCAAGAAGGGGTGATATGATGTTACTTTCAGCTGCCATTTTAAAAGAGACTACAGAGGAAAATGGATTGTACTTTTGGGAGGGCAGGCCATGGGAGAATCAGCCCCTAAATCCCATGCAGTTACTACTCAATCCAAATGAAATAAAAAGCTATTTGGGGTGGATTCCCCCACCAAAAGAGCAGCATCCTCAAACAAATAGCCTGAAAGATGACAGATGTCACTTCTAATCACCCAAAATGGTGGTTGTGATGGAATGCTGCAGCCCCTTGGCTTCTTTTGGAACCCAAATGTGGCTTGTGTAGCCCTCTGGGCCGCAGAGCATGCCCACCCTTGCTTGGAACATTCAATACTGAGGAAGAAGAGACACAATTTTAAACACATTTTCCTCAGTGTAGAATATTCCAATTAGATATTTCCAGAAAGTGCTATACTGTGTTCAGAGTACTATTTCGCTAGGAATGCTTAGTAAAGATGGGGTGGAGGTAGTGGGATCTTAGCTGGAGCCAGCTTTATCTCATTCTTTCTTCCTCAGGATCAAATGTGCCATTTCAACATTTCCACAAATGCATACAGTGTGCTAAACATACTGCATCAAATATGTTTTCACCAGGAGTGTTTAATTAAGATGGGTTGTAGGGTACAGAGTGAGGTAAAGCTGGCAGCAGCTGTGCTAACCAGGGCTTCTGTCTTATTGTAGGGTGCTGTAGGGAGTCAGAAGATGGCCTTAAAGTGAAAGAAAGAATAGAAATTAATTTATACTTGGTGAAGGAAGAAGGCAGCATGGCAATCTTGAAGACTGCTGGTGCTTATGGCTTATGACTGGACAGGACAAGTGAGAAGGAAGGAAACAGCCAGTCCTTGACATGTATGCAGAGACACACAGGGGAAGGTTTGTCTGCTTGCAGGCTGTTATCCTTGACCTCTGGCATTTTTGCACTTAGTTTGGGCCAGCAGCAGTCATTCCTTCCCCTGATGCAGCCAATTTTGGATGGTGTCCAAATCTTCAGATAATCCAGACATCTGAATTACATGGGCTACTGTGGCATGCTGTGTTAACTTCATCACTTTTAGGTATACTTAGCACTTCAAAACTGATTTTGTTCCTAAAAACTGCACTGAATTTAAACACCAGTTACCTCCCAAGGGAATCAAGTCATGATGTGTTACTATACCAGCAAAGAATCTTAATTTTTCCCTGATCTTTCAGTGGAATCATCAAAGGGTTTGATGCTTCCATAAGCCACTATGAATAGCCAGGTGGGGCACAGCAGAATTGAATGAACAAACAAAAATATGCAGTGCAAGAGTCCTATAAAGATATAAGCTTTATAAGAAATGTGTGATGCTTTATAATCAGTCATATTTTATAACATTTCATAGATGAATCATCCCAAGTTTTTATTCATGAAAATTTTCCACTCTGAGAAAGCGTCACATTTGGAAGAAATTTATATAACCGTTACATAACATGTTGCACTCTGGGACTTTTCCTTTTTGTAGTCTTTTTAGAATATTCCTTTTGAAGTGTGGGTTACATTTGAAGCTTGACAAAAAATACTATTTTAAACTGGAAATCCCAGAATCTACTAGCCAGCATTTATCATATTCCAAAAGGGTAACCTTTTCAGGCTCTGGTCAAATTCATATTTGCTACATCCTTAAAAAGATATGTTTTTCTTCAAAAAGTAATTTGAATATAGAACAACCAATAAAAGGATATTCTTACAGTTTAAACCAGAAATGTCTTCTCTGTGTGGTGATATTATCCTAGTGGTATGAAGGCTGTAGCAGTAAAAGTGGTAGCAGAGGCCCCACACACCACCTAAGATGAACCAGTTTCATGGAGCCTCTCCATGCCAGGCTGATGCCATGTTTTATGAGATTTTGATACTAGTACGAGAGCCAGTGTGGTCTGCTGGTTTGAGCACTGCACTACCACACTGGAGACCAGGGTTCAGTTCAGCCACAGAAACCTATTGGGTGACCCTGGGCAAGTCACACACTCTTAGCCCTAAAAAACCCCATGATAGGTTCATCTTAGGGTTGCCAAAAGTCGGAAATGTCTTGAAGGCACACAACAGCAATGATAGGAAGAAACTGTAGCCCGCTGACATCCCACTAGTGTGGGTCTCCTTGTGCTCATATGGTAGTGCAGTAAGCAGCAGGGCTAAGAACTTCACATAGTATTGTGAAAATCTGGCTTCTTTTTATAATCATTGTGCCATGGGGAACATATGACAATATTTTCCATTTAACAGAGGTGAAGCTTCATAGGGTTTTACTTGCAAAGATTCCACTGGGCTTCTTGTTAGGTGTTCAGTATCAAGTTCACACTATTTGTTTAAAGGACACAGGTGCCGATATTTGATTTGAAGAGCTGTGAAATGATGTTAATTCCAGGTTCAGCCTTAAAAATAACTGATGGCTATTAAAAATAATTTGGAGTTAGTCTTGTGAGAACCTCTAGAATTACAGTCAAAATACAAATAATGAGAACAGGCTTACATCTTCAGTGTGATCTACAAAACACCTGTAGAGCAGAGAGGGTGATTTCAAGCAGGGAAAAAGTGGTTTGAGAGATGTGCAAAACTGTTCCTTAACCAGGAACTCCTGTATAAAACAAAAACCTTAAGCATTGCATTCCGTTGTAGTCATGGGAGGATTCCAAAGTTGATAATCTCAGCATCCACAGGTCTTTGGTGGGATGTTGGGGCAGGATTCATAGTTACAATTCTCTTCACACTCCCTAAATAGGGGGATTGCCTCAAGCATCCACTTTACAGGTGCTCGGCAGTGATTTTTAACTAAAGATTCTGCTACCAGTTCAAGTAGTTCTTCACTTCTCAGTGGCTGCTCCTGAGTTCTAGAACCCTCTTACTAGAGATTAGACCAAGGCCCTCCTTGCTGTCCTTCTGTAGGCAGGGGAAGAAGGCCTTTTTTGTGGGGGGCAGGTATTTGAAAACCGATTGCTGAAGGGGAAAGTGCTTTTATAATGTACTACATTGCCTGTATGTGGTGTTTTTAATTGTCATGCTTTTAACTGCTTTCAATTCTGTTGATTGTTTTAATTATATTATTATATTTAAACTTTTGTATTGTGTGAACTTTTAGTTGCACCTGTTTTAACTTGTGTACTGGACTGGGAAAAAGGTGGGACATAAACAAACAATATGTTTAGTCCTGACCTGCCATTAAGCATTTATAGTTCATTTTATAGTGTTCAAGTGACATACGGTATTTTCTACGTGGATTTCCGCTCATATTCAGATATTCCAAGTAGCTGAGTATAGAGGCTTAAAATCTTTTTTGTTGCTATGGTACTAACAACCACCACCACCACCAACAACAGTATATTGGCTTAAAATAACAATAATATTTAGGGTTTATGTAACATTTACCTTTGATACCCATAATGTCAATATTGCTCAATCATCTGTGTCATCACAGTGAATGAAATGCTGAAAATGAGAGCCAAAGCAGAAACTACTGGTTCTAACACCATTTACCAAATTGTTTAAAGGATGCTTTCAGGTTTATTTAGGGGCTAAGAGACTGAACCAAAATCAGAAAGTCCATAATTCAAATCTCGTCTCTGATAGTTACTCACAACTTTCTCCTATCCTCAGCCACCCCCACCCCCTGCGCACCACATGCAATACCATGGATATAATATTGACCTTTATACGGTAATTAGAAGGTAATGTGTGTGAAGCTTTGAACACCTGAATGTGTTGTACAGATCTCTCACTCTTAAGAGCTGGGTTTTTAAAAATGTGTTTTATTTTGTTTGAGGAATATTTCCCTTGTCCAAATATGTCAGACTGTGTTTGAGAATGGATCTGGCAGTGACACTCCTAAGGTTATCTTTGTTTTATTTTCTGTGTGTTTGTTTACAGCATAAAGAACGTCACTCCAAAAGTAGGAGATGCAGAAACCCGCAAAGCTATTCGCCGTGCCTTTGACGTGTGGCAGAATGTAACCCCTCTGATGTTTGAGGAAGTTCCTTACATTGAACTGGAGAATGGCAAGAGGGACGTGGATATTACTATCATTTTTGCATCAGGTTTTCATGGAGATAGCTCTCCCTTTGATGGGGAAGGAGGATTTTTGGCTCATGCTTATTTTCCTGGGCCAGGAATTGGGGGAGATACTCATTTTGATTCAGATGAACCATGGACGTTGGGAAATCCTAACCATGATGGTAAGAGCACAGTTCTGTTGAAACAGCTTCTGTTTCTATTTACAGTACATCATGCATGCACATGATCATAGAGTGATTCTGTATTTTGGTGTATCACTTAAAAGCCACAATGGCTGTTTTAGCCTTGAGACATAGAAAGGCAATGGATTTGATTTCAGAATGAATTATCAGGAGTCTCCTGAAACTTTTTTTTTCCTGAAGAGATTCAGACAACTGATTTTGATGAGATACACCCTGTAAACATAAAGAATTATCAGATTACCTCCCTGTTTACTTTGTGGCTGTGCATAATTAAAAAAAATATCACAATGACAAATATTATTGGTATGGTGAAGTTTAAAAACTCGTTATCGAATGCCTATGAACAGATTCCAATTTAATTGTTGGAATAGTATGAACTAGATTGCTACTCAACTTAATCATCTACCTTTTCTCTTTTCTTTTCACAAATTTGGTAATATTTACTGTCATACAGCTGTTCCATTAGTGGTGAATAGCACCCATGGTAGATAACCAGTCAACTACAGGTGTGTGGGTGGAAATAACTGCTTTTATAGTATCCATGGAGTCAATTAGCCAGCAAACTACTGAGTCCAAATCTGTCTGCATTTGCGGTAGCATTTGGATATCTATGCCACATTTGGAAAGCATGGGGCTTCACATTAGAGCAGCACATAATGTACCTACTTTGGAAGATTCGGTCCAAATGCTTCGTAGAGGTCTTGGTCTGGTAGGTACCATCTTGTGAGCACTGAAGATGACATTGCCATGGACAGCCTACTGGCTTGAGGATCCACTTAGAATGAAATGAGGAACAAATCTTTCCTACTTTGTATTGTTGGCTTTCCACGTGAAGACCTCAAACATAATATGCAATAAAACAAAGATTAAAAACAGCAGTAGTGATGTAAAATGGAACAATCAAAGAAAAAAAAGAAACAGCCTGTAGAGAATTTAAAGCATGGCAATGCTTGAAGTGTCTTTAAACTTAAATGCATGGGAGAAAAAAAAGAGATCTTGATAGTTCTTCTGAAACTGAATAGTGAGGTAGTATGGTGAAATCCCTTGGAAGATTTTTTGACAACAGTAGTGTTAAACCTTGACAAATGCAGATTTGAAAAGTTACTTCTTAAAAGTAGTAAGTTATCTACTTTCAGTAGCAGTTAACCCATCCCACCAGTAACTCATTGCCATTGTTACTTGTGTGCTTAGTTATTCATTGCATCACTTGCTGTGTTTTCTCTTACTGTAAGAAAATGGCCTGAAATGTGAAAAAAAGTCCTCTCAAAATGTGCCCAAATCATTTCTTCTCCACAAAATGGAGTAAGCAATGGTACTACTCACCTATATGTGTATCACAGTTGGCCCTCCACATTCGCAGGTTTAACTTTCACAGATTTGATTATTGACAAGTTTCTCCAATCCTTATCACCCCTCCTCCCAAGCACTTCTTTTCTGGAGGAACCTTTCCGTTCAGTGGCTCCAATCAGACCACTTAGCCCTTTAAAAAACCACCTCTCATCCTCCTCCTCCACCAGTGGCTGCCTGGACAGTTAAGGACAGATCACAGTCCATTTTCTCAGCACCACAAAAACTCTCTCAATGCCCCACCCCAGTAAAGGAGATGGGCAAGAGACAGTAAGTATAGAATCACTATGCTGACCCACCCCCTTTCCCTCACTTTTCCCTGACCTGGTTTGGAACCTGCACACCATGCCTTGGGCCCCTTCCCCTCTACACACACACACACTTTGATTTTTTTGCATTTTTTTCCACTTTTGCAGGAGTCCTGTGCTCCTAGAGAGTATGGAAAGCCAACTGTAATTTTTTCTATGTTTTAAATACTTTTAATGTTGAAGGATTTTTTTTTTTAAAAAAAATCTTTGTTACTATGAAAAACAATCAGTTGAAATGTTTGCCCCTTACAATGGGCAAAGCTGAGGCTGTTATTAGTATTCTCCGGAAGATTCGGATTGGAAGTGCTCTTAACGTGTATAATAAAGAGTATTTAATACCTGACTGATTAATTCAGATGGCTCAAACTACAGCTGGATGTTAATTAGATGAATTAATTAATTTGATTCACTTGGTACTTGAAGTTTTGGTGTAAAATTGGTACTGGTGTTTTTAAAACAGTGTACTAAGTGATGTTTAAGGCAGAATAATTATCTGAGTTAGAACGAAAGCTTAGTGATGTTTGTAAAGGGAAAGACCTATGTTCTGGACCAAAATTAGATGGTCTTTCAAGCAGAAATGGCTAACAGTAGTAATTAAAGCTTTACGAGCACACAAAATATACTGAGATTTATTGAATGGTTGAAAGTGAGAATAGATTTTTTTTCTTCTAATTTCTTTCTCAGGGATATACCACCCAAAGCCTCAGCTTTTTGTTGAACAATGTTTGCATCTAAATGTCTGTAACATGGATTTAATCAAACACTACCTGGGTTAAGTGGAGCATGGCAAAATGTCTAGATGGTGCAGGTTTTTTTTTCAGCATGGCAGGCTCAATAAGACAGCGTTTTATTGATCTTAACTATCATAGGAACTAGCAACCTCGCTTATGTCAAATGAAATCCTACCTTCCTGACAGCAAAATGAACTTGGCTACTTGCTCATGGTTTACTGTGTACTTAAAGCTTTAAATCTCAGCATCAGACAAAGCATTCAGTTAATCCATGACCCTGAATAACAAGAAAAAGTGTTATGGGACAGAATTTTAATTAAAGACCTTACTGGGAAACATGCAGAATACTCTAGTGCATTTCCTTTGGCTCACTAACAATGAAATTTACTAATGGTTTTTGAAAGTGATTTCCCCCCCCCTTTTAGCTTGGTTCTTTGAAATATCTTTGGTTCAAGTTCAGATGTTCACAGCAAGTTCAGGGATGCAGTTGATGGTACTGTTGTTGCTGTGCTAAGAGGCATGGTCTACTGCATGCCCAGGTCTTTTAAGGAGAGAAACAAGCAAGGCAAAGTTGCATTTTCAGGGAGGAGAGGCAGCTGTCTGTGGCTTTCTGGCTACATGTATCATATTATAGTCACTGCAGCTGTGCTGCCACTGCTTGCCAAGCCACTCTTACCACAGCTTAATAAGACTGGGCTGCCAGGGAGCGAATCATCTCTTCTTTGCACTATAAGTGAATGTCATGACACTAGGCTGTGTGATGTGTGTGCTTGCCCTATTCGATTGGATGTTTGTAAATTTTAAGCATCTAATTGGCCAATTTTATACATCTGTAGTTGCTGTGATATACTTGTCCTGTCAGTACACTATGGAGCTAACATCATTACTGCCCTGGCACAATAGCCCAGACTGTCAGTACTCTCCTCTGAAACATTGATTTGCTGGTATGACAAGTTTCAGGTCACCATTAACATCACTTGGAGCACTACGAAGCTTCACCACATGGTGGAATGGTTGTTCCTAACCCTTTTATTTAAACAGCTTGATGTTTGGAATCATATGCGGAATTTAGACAGAATCCCCATCATACTGATTGTTAGACTAGTTGATACTACTTATTTAGCATTTTGTTTGCTTGTTGTCTTGCACATGACCATTTTGTATATTGTTGTTGTGTGCATTTGTTATTTCCGACGCATGGTGACCCAAAGTCAAGCCTGTCACAGGGTTTTCTTCCAAGAATGTGTTCAGAGGGAGTTTGCCTTTTCTTTCCTCTGAGGCTGTGAAAGTGTGACTTACCCAAGATCTCCCTGTGGGTTTCCATAGCTGAATACAGTACTCCAACTAGTATGCCATTCTGACTTTCTAACAATTATGCTTATCTAATAATAAAATAATTGTAATATAATAATTACTATATAATAAATTGTTAGACATTAACCGAAGTATTACAGCAATATCAGATTGCATTCAAATGGGTGTAATTTTACCAAAGAGAATGCAGTGAAGAAGCTTTGTTAAACTGGTATGACATACAGTCTGTCACCTCTTGTGCTAGATTTTCTTTCCTTAGTTTTCCTTTATATAGCAGTATATATATGAATTGTTTCTACTTTTTTTTCCTTCCAGGAAACCTTGTGTTACTCCACATTCTGTTCTATTTCTCACCCTCCCACTCAGTTTTCCAAATGGCAAATTTGCATAGCTGAATCCATACACATGTCAATTTCCTGATTCTGGAATCTAATTGTTATTGTCCCATCATTTAGTTTCCCCCCTTTGCCTTCTTTCTTCTGATCACCAAATATATGGGTTGTATCTAGAGTTCAGTATGTGAAACAGTGCCTTTGTACCATCTTCTCCACTCATCCAGTTCGAATTCCAGTTAACTGTTATCAAGTGTGGTGGGACCTCCTCTTGTGTGACCTCTGCACATGTGAATGCAAAGTCATGCAAAGCATTATGTCCCATTAAAGTCAGTGGATGTGAGTGTGTGCATATTGCATCCATTTGCTGTAATGGGATGCAATGCTCCGTATTTTTTGTTTTACGTGGGCGTTCCTGGAATGGAACACATGTACGGCAGACAATGTTTAGTTAACTTGTAGCTGTCAAATAACATTTCTGCAAAACAAACTGGTTTAAAACTATGTGGAAACAAGTTATAGTTCAAACTGAGAATACCAAAGTCATAAAACAATTTATCAGTGTGTTTTAGTCAATACAAATATCCCCAAACCCATCTAAAATGGAAGTATACATAACTGCATTTATGTATATTAATTCCATGTGATCTTTGCCTCTGCTTCCCTTCCTTTCTGTCTTCTCCCTCACTGGCACAATTTATGCTGAAAGCTTTCAGGGCAGGCAAAAGCCTATCTCAGTGGTTCTCAACCTATGGGTCCCCAGATGTTTTTGGACTTCAGCTCCCAGAAGGCCTGAGCATTGACCATAGTGGCTGGGGCTTCTGGGAGCTGAAGTCCACAAACATCTGGGGACCCACAGGTTGAGAACCACTGGCCTATCTTTTCTCATATTTTCAACTAATCCAGTGCATGCTGTATTTTAGGACAGTTATATGACTTTCTGAGGGAGCCATTAGCCAAGTGAGCAAGTTAGGCTATGCCTTATGTTGGCCAGCTGTGTGCTTCACTCTGAAGTTCAGTCTAGTGGAGGGCATTTCTGGATTCCCCAAAAGTTTTAGCTACTGAAAGAGAAAGGAAGGAGATTTTCACCCTAGACCCTCCCCAGCTCCTGAATATATATTCCAGACAGTCTGGGGATCTTTCAGGACAATGTGGAAAGTAATGCAGAGAATTGCAGTGGAAAAGGGGAATGACTAAGAATTATATACAGTCCTTCCATCAGTGGAGCCTCCTCCTAGATCAGTGGTTCGCAACCTGTGGGTCCCCAGATGTCTGTGGACTTCAGCTCCCAGAAGCCCCAGCCACTATGGTCAGTGCTCAGGGCTTCTGGGAGCTGAAGTCCAAAAACATCTGGGGACCCACAGGTTGAGAACCACTGTCCTAGATCCTTTTTACGAAGGGAAAGGGTTCTTTCATTCAGAGAAGAGATTGCTATTGTCATAGCCTGGTGTCATTAGTCTGTGACATAATTGGGGATGTCTTGTTACAACCAAGGTGCTTAATTCAAAACCAAGATGCCTTACAAAGATATTGTCTTGGGCCACCAAAAAATACAGTGCTTTAGTTAAATGATTAAAGTTATTGCTCATTCTTGAATCAGACATCACTTTGACACTCACCCCTTTTAGGTTCATTGTATAAACTGTGGTTTCTGTGAGAAGTATACTCATTGTATAATCTGTTATCATTTAAGATATCTGATGAAACAGTTGAGAACTTCAGTGGCAGATTGTTTAGAAGCTAAATTGAACTCCAGAGTGTCAAGAGGATTAAGCTGGCTGAGTGATTGTTCTTCCTCTCCTGTTCCTCTGGTCTACTCAAGGCTGGGAAAATGCAACAGCTTGATTATTTAGCAAAAATGCAAATCACCAACTCCTTGAGAAGTACCAGACTCATTTTCCACACTATAATGCTCTGCTAATGAAGTCAATTTGAATTCTTTGTTTCTCAAAAGAGATGAACAACTTCTTGGAGAGCTCAGTAAAACCTTAATATATTCTTGTCACTGTTTTCATAAATCTTATTGGAATTACTCTTGCTTTTAAAGCATTCATATTAATTCCCAAACAACAAGGACAATAAAGTTTTCTCAAGAAACAAAACTTAATTTGAAAGGAACCAACCTGAAAGTTGTTCTGAGAGATTGGTTTGAGATTCCACTTTGTTTTAATAGTGTTTCCAGTCTGAACTCTTCTTTGTGTCTCAGGACAAGTAAGAGTTTAACAAACGGACCGTCAGGTATCATTTTATTATTAAACTTTTATTAAACAAATAAGCAGAGAGAAGAAAAATAATAGTATAATATATTCTTGCCTCCGAGAGAAAACTGTATGACAGTTTCTACCCATAGTGGACGTGTGCAAAAGAAAGAATTTGACATAAAGACTAGAGATATATTTCTTCTGTAAGTTTCTTCTCAAAGGTAGCAAAGAGTAATTTCAGCAATTTTCTTCCCAGTGCGAAAAACGCTTTGAAAAACCACACAGTTTTCAGATATAATTTGCAATTTGAGATTGATCTGCACAAAATTTGCATGTTCTTGTTTTGTACAGAAACAGCACCTTTGCACAAAAATCATAGTTCAATGCATATATATTACTTCCTGCACAGGAAGTCCTGCTTCTGCGCAGAAATTGCTGTTTTCTGTGCAAATGAACAGGTTGCGAATTTTGTGCAGAATAAGTATCAAGCTGCAAAGTTTCTGATCAGTCCAAGATTCTTCTTTTCAGGGTTCCTCAATGCTTGGAAAACATGTTTTTTTGACAGTTTTTCAAATATTTTTGAATATTCTTTTTATTACTACTAGAGACCAAAAAATTGCTCTTGGATCATTTTGAAAAAAAAAAAAATAGAATTGGGCAAGACTAGATATCAATGGTATGATTACGCCAGGTAAGGTCATAATGCTGCTTTTGGTAGAACATATGCACATACACATGCACACACACGTATGCTATCAAGAGTACTACTATCGAGAGAGGAATGCTTGTGGGGAGAAGGGGCCTCACTCCTCTTGCTCTCTTCAAAGCTTGCCAGTGTTACTCACACCCCATCTCCATTCCCCAAATCAGTGTGATTGAAGTTGTGTGTCATGCTGTGCTATTACTGCTTCTGAGAATCCAGTTTTCTATCACGCCTCCATCTGCTGCAGGGTCCTCACCACTTTAATTTGGCCTTGCAAGTGGGTGCAGAAATCATATACCTGTTTACCCTTGAGTAAGTCTCATTGAATTCAATGGGACTTTTCCTGAACAGACATGAGAAGGGATTTGTGTTTAGCTAACTGAATCTTTTGGCTTCAAACTGATAGCTCAGAAGTGTTCAAGGGATGTGACCAAGTGAAGTAGGGACTGGGTGGACAACAGAACAGGAAGGGAGCAGAATGCCTGCTTATATCGTAGAATCTATATATATATTAGCTATATTCACACAAATAGTGTGATGTTGAGCTTGGCCCTTAGATAGGATGGGAGCATCTGCTTAGCTTTACTTCTTCTTACTTTCAGTTTAGTTTGAATTTCATTACTTCTCTTGGATATGTAAATAAATGGATAATTTTGGTAAGTTGTTTACAGTAAAGAAAGTAAACAATTTTTTTCATGCATCTGCACTGGCAAATTCACTAGGTGCAGCTCTTCTCAGAATAGATAGGGCTTTTTTGTTTTGTTTTGTTTTTTGGTACTTCCATATAGGTGTTATAATGCTGCTGTCAAGGCTGCAGTCCTAAATTTCAGCACCACAGGTTCAAAGCTGGATTAAGCATTTAAAATGTTTATATTTTCAACAAGAAGGGCTATCACAACACATACTGATGTTACAAAGGTTTTTAAGAATTTTTCTTTCACTGTTTGCATTTCAGGCCCCTTCTGTGAAAAAAATATATATAAAAAATGTTCTTTGCACGCATGACATTTGGGAGGCAGGGAGTCCTAACATGCCAAAAATCATTGCAAAATGCCCCCCCTCAAAAAAAAATTCTTGTAGTCTCACACAGCAGTACCATATGTTTTGGAATTTGTATTCATTTGTGGAAGAACAAAGTGAAGAATTCATCATCTCACTTTCTTATTGGGTTGTTGTTGTTGCTATGTGCCCCTTCAAGTCATTTCCAACTTATGGCAACCTTAAGACAAAGCTGTCATGAGGTTTTCTTGGCAAGATTGTTTAGAAGGGGTTTGCCTTTGCCTTCCTCCAAGGCTGAGAGAGTGTGACTTGCCCACAGTCACCTAGTGGGTAAGTGTGGCTGGGCTGGAATTTGAACCCTGGATTCCAGAGTTGTGATCTCATACTCAAACCACTAGACCATACAGGCGGTCCACTTTTTTAAAAAAAAAAAAAATCTGAATTTCTTTTCATGTTATTGATGAAGACATCTACAGCTATTGAGAATTTCTGTCTAAAAACAAACCAGACAAGATTCTAACACATCCCGGCCTCAGACTGCTTTTTTTGTTGCGATAGGAACTATCATTGGCTTGGTTTCCCAATGTATAGCTTCATGGCTACTTTGACTTGGAAGCCTTGGTTGCAAACATCTGCATTTAATACTGTATCCTGCACTACATGTTTGAAGCTGCTTTTGCATTTATGTAGCACAAGCTGCATCAGGCAGTTGAGAGAAAAGGAGAAGGACAGTAATGTTCAAGTGTAAAAGCAAATTGTTATAAAGACAAATGTGTACATTCTTGATTTGTTGTTTATACATTGTTATAATATTTGAATTTCTTAAGCCGACAGTATTTTTTTAAAAAACCTGTGAACCAATATACCTGTCTTCATTAAATATACTAGTTCAGTCAAAACAAATTTGTTACTATCACAGCCATACAATTTTGTCCATAACTGACACATCACAAGGATTAAATGGAATAGCTCAATGGTCTTCCAAAATTAATGGACAAATAACAAAAATATAAAACCTGGAAAAATTGCCTTCTATCTTCACTGCATTTATGCTCATGTTTTATATTCTTCCCTGTCAAGTTATTTTTTTATTTTTTATTATTTTAACAAAATTTGTTGTGCAAGGATAGTTCAGAATATGGTAATGTGGATATGCCATCTTTTTTTAATTGAAAAAATCTACAAGTTAACAAGATTCAACACAACAAAATAAAATGTGCAGACTGCCAACATTCCTTACCAAAACATGTAATATACACCATTTGTTGTTGCTGTTGTGTGCCAGCAAATTGTCTCCTGACTTATGGTGAACCTGGTGTGGGGTTTTCCTAGCAAGATTTGTTCAGAGAGGGTTTACCTTTGCCTTCCTCAGAGGCTGAAGATGTGACTTACCTGAGCTCATCTGGTGGATTTCCATAGCCAAGCGGAGATATGAACCCTGGTCTCCTGAGTCATAGTCATACACTACATTGGCTCAATAAACTAGATAGATAGATAATTTTTAAACAAGAAACAAGCAGAATCTCTCTCTCTCTCTCATAAATATATATATGTAGAGAGAGAGAGAGAACATTCTTCCTTGCTTGTTGTTTAAAAACGGGATACACAGAAACACACACATACACACACAAGGTGTATCCAGTAGCTGGAGAACCGATCTGGGCCTTGAGAATCAAGCCTGCATTACATGGCTGTGGTATTGCTTCAATGAGCTGGAACTCACTGAAATTGGTAATCTTGATGCAGGTGGCAAAGATGAGGCCACTGGATGTGATTGTCATTCAGATGGGTGAAAATGACTTAGGGGAATGTATGAAGCTGGAGCTAGTACAGAAGGCTTGGGGGAATCTTACCTTTCTGCATGTCTGTTTTCCTAGCCAAAATTATGTGGTGCAATCTGCTAGAATGCTGCTCCTGGAGAGACACACAGGATCCTGTAAAACTGGACTTGATTTGTTGGAAAATAACAAAGACAATTGGTGCTTGGTTGTTTCATTTGGTGGTTGATGGATACATCATTTTGACATTTCCTTCCAGGTAGAGGTATTATATCGTCCAGATGGGGTTCACCTATCAGATTGTGGACAGGATAATTGGCAGTATAGCATTCACTGTGGACTGTTTTCATGGTTGCAGCTGCAGTAGAATTGTCAGGAGGTGGAGCCTTGGACCTGCCTCTTGTGGTGGTTTTAGTATGAGATCCAGAGACAGTCATGGAAGACAGATTATCTAGCACCAACTATCCCGCAGGTCCTTGGAAATTTTAGATAGCCCCTTTGTAGGATCATCATTTCTGAGTGAAAGGGGCAGACATCACATTAGCCTTAATTATATAGTGTTCTTAAAAACTTGCCCACATTTTTAATGCAGCCTAGATACATTCATAACCCTTTTGCTTTTTTTGAAAACCAAGAAAGGTTACAATTTCTGTGATGTGATGAAGGAGAATCTTCTTGTGTCCATAGCTGAAGTGTTGGCAAAAGTGCAGGGAGCTTCAAGCCCATCCCTAATACAACACTGGATTGAAGCCAGAGTGCTATTACTTATTTCTAGTAGGTTATAGTAAGCCATTACATTGTTTTGTTGCTATTTTTGAAACATTGATAATAGTTTTGATTTCAAAATGCTTCCATCATTTTCTTGCTATAGCCAAAGCTCATTATAGCATAGTGGAAAACTGTGATTCTGTCTTCAGTATCGAAGAGTATGTCAAAAATGTGGATTTTAATGTCAGTGGATAAGATTACTGCTCAAAGTTATAGTGCTCTGGATGGACATTCATTTGAAACATGTTTGGGCACTGGCTTCTATTAATTTCATTATCACACCCTGGTAAGACAGTGTTTGAAGACAAGCAAAACAAACTTAATCTCTGTGCCTGCAACACTTGTTAGGTTTATGCTCTTCTGGGATCAAGAGTACCTTTCCCCTCCCGTTGCTGATACACAGTCCGTGCTTTTCCTTTGTTTTAAAAATGCTTTTGCAATCACACATTTGTTTCTGTCCCCCTCTCAATTTTCTCAGTTCTCCCTTATTGTATTCATTTTATGTGAATACCTGTAAGCAGTAAAAATGTTAATGATAAAACTTCACCAATATTGTAATTTGGTTGCGGTTGTCTGTGAGTCTTTCTTCATGTTAGAATACTTACAAATAAAGAATTAAAATTCAAAAATGTGGAAAGAGTCAAGAGAAATTGTACAATAGAGTGTTGTGCAAAGGTATTTTATTTGTTTAATTAAGTTATTGAAATATGTATAGCTGTCCAAATATCAGTTCACTCAGACACATGGAAAGATACTTCCATAGTGTTTCACAATGAAGACTTGTTTTTATTAATAATTTACATAACAAGCCAAATATTGAAATTATACATTACAGGGGGAAATGACAAAACAATATTCTTCTTCTATTTTTGGTAAATATCTTGTTTCATTACATCAAAATGTAACTGTTACCACAACAATTCCTGCTGTCAATTGTGTTCCTTCCATCAGACGTCCAGTGGCTTTGGTCTTTTCAGAATTATTACCTCTCTTTGGCTATCTCATTTTATCTCAATATACTCAGTGTCCCTCCTAGACTCTTATAGAGATGTACTTCATCTACTTTAAACCATTTGCTCTGTAAATCGCCAAATCTAGCTAATCTGATTTAATCAAGGATTAAATTAGATTGAATGAATCAACATTAGGGATGTGAAGACATCTAGGAAGGTTACAAATCAGTACATATAACTAGAGGCAAATCCTTGTAAACATCCTGGGGAAGGGCAATTTCTGTTCTTTGTCTAAAAAGGCTTATAAAAAGTGGGGCATAAAAGCTAATTGTCTCTCTCCTTTGGTATTCCCACACATTCATAGCTGAGGGGCAAATGGTTTCTTACAGAGTAAACCTCTCAGACTTCTATGAATATCCTCTAACTGTATTTCATTTTTAATATGCTGTTCATGTCTCCAGCAAAAATAGAATAAAATCAAGGTTAATTACTTCAGTTTCAGGACAGAAGCATGCCTTTATTGGAGGCATGTGACTAAAGTATATTTTTGAATGATATGAGGAACTTACAGATCTTCTACTTTAATTTCTCTTAGAATTAAAAAAAAACTGGAGCAAATTTTTGTGTGCGTTGAGCTAGAATATTTGCATGTATTATGTCCGCCTATTGTGGATAAATTTTCTATCTATCTCTCTGTCCATCCCAGAGCCTTTGTCTGCAGTCCTCCCAATTCAAAAGTCTAGTCAAATTATTTGGATTATTTATGGTAAAATAAATTAATCCTCCCTGAACTGATTTTGAAATGTGATGGAAACACGGGGCTTATATTAAATATACTTGAAATCTATACTGGTTGAGTGCAGTCATTTTTCTCATTTGGATGGTGTGCTAGCAGCCAAGAGAAATTTATGAAAATCCCTAACCTCTGTTGAACTGCAGAGATCAGCTTCTAGTAAATTTCACATTGCTGCCAGTTCAGTTGACACACCAGGTCCAAGCTGTGCTTCAGGAACCTGAACCAGCAGAATCTCTGAAATGAATCTCCTGGGGAAAGTTAGTGTCTTAGCTGTGGATATATCATGTGTGTCATTGAGACATAACAAGAGAAGGGAAGACTCCAGGCTAGAAATTCTCTAACGTACAGCATTTAATGGCTTGGACTCTGATGCAGCAATAGTGCGTGTTAGCAGGTGAGTTTGGATAAAATTGATCAAGCATTGCTCCTATGTAAGTCATTGTTTATTTCAATAGCCTCTGGCCTTCACAGGAGCAGTGTTTGCTATTCTGAATGAACACACAGAGAAACACAAACATAGACCTTGGTAAAAACATTTTCTGACTACTGTTGCAAAGGGCTGTTCATTATCAAAACCCCAACACTCAAAATGGTAGGCTGTTAGTTGTGTATATTTGTGTTTTCTCTAAAATCATCATATTTTGCTCCCTTTTTCTTCCAATTGTTGAAGCTAAACCATCACTGCTACAGATTAGAATAGTGGTGTTTACGAATAAAAACCTTGTTGTCTGCTAATTTAAAACAAATTAGATAGAGCCTTTTTCCCCTCCATCCAGTTCTCTTCCTTGATTAGAACATCCTTATCTAAATCTGTACTTGATGGAATTAGCTTTCATGTTGTCTACAGATGTACAACACAATAATCTACAGAATAATGGGAACATTTACATATTGGTTATAAGCAGTGTACTGTTATCTGGTGCCCAGTTGTTCCCTCTTGAAGCATGAATGGTAAACGTTTAGTTGACCTACCTTGGTTAGTTTAGTTAATTTGTTTGTTTTGATTAGTTTGCCATCCAAATTCAGATAAATTCTTCTTTCTGATTTTTTTTTCTTTCACAACTAACTAGAGAAACAAGTGAAAAACGATTCTGGGATTGTTACCTCTGGTGGATTGGGAGGAACAAACCAAAGAGGAGAAAGCACCTATATCTAGACAAGAGCTGCACAAAGCACAGAGCAAAACTGAAGTTTGTTTAGTTGTTCCTAGGCCTAAATCCAGTTGCTAGTCTCAACCAAAGTAGACTTATTAAATCAATAAACTTTATATAAATGTTATCTTACTAACTTCCTTTGATTCAGTAGGTCTGCTCTAGTTGTAACTCGCAAATGAATTTAGACCATGCCAATTTCGGCACTAGACTGTTATAGGGCTATTATTCCACTGTCAATCTCCTGTGGAATCCTGGGGTTTGCAGTTTAGGGATGGGCCTCAAAGGAGAGTGTCTTCAGATCAGATTCACTGGAAAAAAAAATATTTTTTGGGATGCAGAGATTTGCAAGCAGATAGAACTCTAAGTAAAGTAGAATAAATTTGTCTTGCATATCAACCTGCTGCATAGATTCATTTAGACAATGAAATAGCTCTGAGACAATGCTCTTGGAGGAAACAGACCAACTCAACTCCCAAGCAAGGACATGTCAATTCAATTTCTATTGAAATTCCCCTTGACTGACTTTCTCATCATTGTGAACACTCAATCAATTTAGTCTGTACCCATATGCTATAACTTGGAAGGATGACCTTGAACTCTGTTAGATTAAATGGTGCTCCAACAGAATGTTTCATAAGAGAAAAATAGAGTTGGATTTTTTTTTTTAAAAAAAAGTACAACTCCAGCTATTCAGTAGCTTGAAAACATCATCTAAAAATTATACTGGTAAACTCAATCGTTGAACCTGTGCCATAAGAAGATGAAGTCCTGTACTTCAGAGATGTTGAAGCTTCATAGGATATTGTGTCCGTGTTAGGCTTTTGCAAGTATTTCTGAAATGTTATGTATTTTTTTAATTTTTAGGAAAAGACATTAACTTGCATAGGAAAGACAACCATTCAGTATTAAGAAATACTTTTGCCTATTAAAACAATACCCTGATTACTTTTTAGCTTGTTAATAATTGTAATATTAATCTCATTAGTGCAGCTAAAATGAACATGGCTTCATATTGGAAAAATAACTACTCTTCCTCTTGCAGACTTTTTTTTGTAAAGGGTTTAGGATGTTGCTATTATCATGAAAGGGCAAGAGAGAAACAACACTTGAACAACAAGATACTTTGAGATGTTTAAAAATGGATGTACAGTGGCCCCTCCACATTTGCAAGGGTTTTGGGGAGCAGAACCCTTGTGAAAGTGGAAAAAACATGATTAATTCCCCTCTGGAGCCCTCTCCTCTCATTCTCTTGCTTCTGGCCTCGGAAAGAAAAAAAGAAGATATCAGTACTTTCCCCTGAGACGGAGAAGAATAGAACACAGAGTTCTGGTGTTCTACTACTTACAGTTGCCATCTTAAGAATGGCAATTCCTCTGGTGGGGGGTACGGTCAAAGACAGCACCTGAGCAATCAGCAGCCATTACACAGCAAAATGTGTAACCATGTTGCAGAGGAGACAGACCTCCAGCAGAGTGGGTGGGGGGTGAATTTGCTCACCTAAAAGAAAAAAATGTACATTGTAAACACAAGCCTTGCAAGCCTGGGGTGAGGAATGGAAAGGAATGGTAGGAGGACAAGGGGGGGCAAACATATGCCTCGTGAATAGCCAGTTTGCAAAGATCAAACCACCAAATGCGGAGGGACGACTGTACTGTTAAATAAATATGCTACTTTTTAGAGAAATGTTAGTGTTACCTGAGGTTTCTTGTTCTTGATGATTTACATCTGAGAGTAACAGAGTGTACTTTTAAATTAATTTGTAAACTTATCATTTTTTTAATAATTCAAAAGAAAAACATATGAGGAATTAGTGTCATTGATGGTGATCCTCCTGTTCTAGCTAATTACTGATACAAATGCATGGTTCAAAACTAAAGCAGATTTTGGGGAGATTTAGAAAACTAAAATGGTTTTTTTTTTAAAGAAAAAAAAAGGAGGAACAGAGTTGGAAACCATTATCATATAGGTGACACTGAACCCTCAAACTCTAGACAACCTCTCTTCCAGCAGTTTCATATATGTCTTAACTAGCATGGGGAAACAAGACAGAACCCCTAGGGACACCACAGGCTAGTGGCCTTAATGACAAAGAGAAGTTCAGCACTATTCTCTATTCTCATCCATCCAGGGAGCACCACAGCCACTGAAATGTGGTCTATACTGATCTCTTGTCAAAGAGGCAACCCAAAAATATGATTGATGGTATTGAAAGCCATAAAGAAGTCCAGCAGAACTAATAAGGGCAGATTCTTCCTCTTTTACTTGTCTACCAAGGTGACTAAAGCCATTTTCACCCCATAATCTGCAGACAGATTAAAATAGACATGGATATTGAAAGCTAATGTCCGATTGTGACTGGATCAGGATCTTGACACTTAGGAATATGAGAAAGGAATCCACACTTTGGTTTTTCTTTCCAATCTGAATGATCACAGTAGGGTATGAAGTGATGGGAGTAAATCCCTTTTACTTGAGAGATGTGAGTACCATGCTTGTGATCATAGTCTCCACATGTTTTGGCACTGGGCAGTTATATTCATAAGAAAGGAATGAATGTGCAGGCAGTGGAAGATCAGAAATAGTGCAGGTGGTGGAAATAATAGATCATGTAGGATAAAGGGAGCATGTAGGCTGGGGTGAGACATAACTTAGTGGTGTAGCAATGTGATTGTAGAAGGTCCTACATACAGTCTTCAGCATCTCAGGACCCTCTCGTACTACATACCTATAACACTATGATTCCACTGTAACTACCATGACAACATCCTCTGGAATCTTGGGATTTGCAGTTTAGGGTGGGGTGTTTAGAATTCTTAGCCAGAGGTCAAACCAGGAATCTATAGGATGCGGCCATGGCTATTAAAATGGAATTGTAGCACTATGATTGTATAGTGTGAGGGGGCCCCAGGTGAGAAACACATGTTTCAAACTCCAGAGAACTATCACCAATCAGTCCTGACAATAATGTGCTACATAGGTCAGACTCAGTATATGTATTGTGTTTAATCCTTGAACAACCATTGTTTGCCATCTGGCTAGCTATTTCATAAAGCCAGGTGAACTTCAGGTGATCTGATCTATGATTTCTCCTTCCTTTGCAAACAAACATACAGTTTTCTACAGTAAAGTCATAAATTTGTTATCAAATCTGAAAAATCTGGACAAATGTTTGTAAACTAACTACATAGCTATAGAAATAATGAACTTTGGAAAGAATAAACTACTTTATGTGGGTGCCTTGGTTGTTTGTTTCTGTTTTGCCACAAGGATGCATTTTTTAAAAAGGTGCGCTTAGGATTCTTTTAGGAGTTAAAAAGAGGAAGGGGAGGGGAGGGAAAAAAAGAATTGTGGCAGCACCTTTAAGGCGAATTGGTTTTTATTTTAGCATGAGCTTTTGTGAATATGATCCCACTTCTTCAGATGCAATGCCAGTCTTGGAAAGCAAATGTGAAGAACTGAATCATTGGCTTCCATGATCTTAGTGGAGACAGACAGTTACAGCTCTTAGAATGCAGAGAAAGAGAGGCTGAGGTAGAAAAAATAGAAAAGGGGAGGTTTGATTGCTCACCTCTTAGAGCCAGATAGGAATAGAGATAAGTGGTCTTTCACACTACATAATTATAATTCTGTGATACCACTTTAACTGTCATGCTACCATCCTAGAGAATCCTGGTATTGGCAGATCAGGGAGCAGTATTCAGAATTCTCAACCAGAGGACATTAGTGCCTCACCAAACTGCAAACCCCACAATTCCATAGGATGCAGCCATGACAGCTAAAGGGGAATAATACTGCTGTAATTGTGTAGTGTGAAATGCCCCAGAGGTATAAATAGGAATAGATAAGATGAAGAGAGGGTCAGATGAAAATAGAAATTTGGTTAGTTGGGGGTTGAGTGTGTAGCGAAATGCTAAGAGGTCAGGAGAAAGATGTTACAACCAGCCCTCCACATTTGCTGGAGTTATGGGCTTAGGACTCCCACAAAAGTGGAGAAACCACAAATACTAAAATGTATGTATGTGAGTTTTTGGGAAGGGGGCCAAGGCATGGTAGGAAGAAAGGGCATCCAGGGTCCAAATGAAGTGAGAGAAAGGAGAGGGAAAAAGGATGGATTGCCATAGCAACCTTCTGTTTTATGTACCTCCTTCGTTTAGTGTGTGGGTACATTAGGAGAGGGTGCTGAGAAATCAGGATGTGAACTGTCCTTAGGTAGCCAAACAGCAGCAGGTGAAAGAAGAAGAAGATAAAAGTCTGGTTGTTGAAGGGCTGCACGGCCTTGTCAGAGCACCAAGAGGGAAGGTTCCCTTGGAATAGAAGCTCTTGAAGTGGAAAGGGGAGTGGGGATTAGAGAAACTCACAATCAAATCTGTGAAAGTCAAACCTATGAACATGGATAGCTGACTGTATTTTATTATTATTTGTTACACTGCATATGCTACATGCTAGATGTTAAACCTGTCTGTTAGGCAGTAATCCTTTGTTGTTTATTGATTGCTTTCTCTGCCTGAAAGCCTTTTACTTAAAAGGTTAAAGTAAGAATTGCCACACATCACCAGATCAAACCCAATACAAATCACATCTGCTCACCCAATGTTAAAGTGACTTTAAGACACCCAGTTACAAAATCCAATACATGGTTTAAATACTGTGGGACAAGGTGAGTGAGAGGAGTCTGTGGTTTGGTGTCTTGAGTGAACACGCCAGAGAAATCCATCACAGTAGGTATTACACAGAAGCCAGCACATAAATACTAGCCAGGTTTAATCTGAAATCAGTTTAAAAGAGCTTTGTGTCAAATAACTAACAGTAAAGTAATCATTTAAAAAATCTTTCTTTTTTTCCTCCAGGGAATGACTTGTTTCTAGTTGCAGTTCATGAACTGGGGCATGCACTAGGCTTGGAGCATTCCAATGATCCTACTGCCATCATGGCTCCATTTTACCAGTACATGGAAACGGACAACTTCAAACTACCTAACGATGATTTGCAGGGAATCCAAAAGATATATGGTATGGTTTTTAATCTGTCTGCCTGCCTCTGTATTGAAACTGTACATTCTGTTAAAATTGCACATTTCATGGATATGGATCTCCTCCCTTCAGTTATATTAATGGGATAGTCCACCAGCACATAACCTCCAGTTATGCATTAAAGCATGCTTAGAGATTAGAGCAAATAAAAATGTGCACATCATCATCTTCATGCATGATTTCAGTATGCCTCCATATATGTAGGGGTTCCATTCCAGGAACTCCTGTGTAAAACAAAATACATGAAATGTTCTGTCCCATTATAGTCAATGGACACAACATGCATACATGTGCCTGTGACAACATGGGCATGTGCCTGCTGCATCCATTGACAATAACGAGATGCAGCGCTTTGTGTAACCTTACATTCATGCATGTGGAGGTTGTGGTAAGGGAGGGGCCATTGTATTATAAATCCACATAAGGATAATGGAAAGCGGGGGAGACTTAGGCTGGAATCCTGTTGCGTATTTATGCCAGTGCAACTCTTATTTCACTGCAAGTTGCAATTTCTTGATCTCAATGGAAGGGCAGTATCCAAAAAACGTTTGTAAAAGTGGGTAAGCAGCTGTGCTCATCTATATGAATACTAACTAGGACATGTACTAGGACATATTGTACAACAGGAATCATTGGCTCGAGGTTGGTCAGTGATCAGGAAGCACACAACTCCTTTGTTAAAGCTCTGCCAGCTACCTGTCTGTTTCCAGGCACAGTTGAAAGTGCTTGTTTTGACCTAGAAGGCCCTATATGGTTCAGGTCCAGGTTATCTTATGGTTCAGGTCCAGGTTACCTTACTGCATTCTTTGTTATGAATCTGCACATGTTTTGAAATCTGCTGGGGAGGCCCTTCTCTCTGTCCCACCATCCTCACGTGCACATCTGGTGGGAAGATGAGAGAGGGTGTTCTCAGTGGCTGCTCTGAAGTTCTGGAACTTCTTCCCCAGAGAGGTAAAACTGGCACAGTCCCTACTCTCTTTCTGCAAGCGGGTGAAGACCTTTCTGTGTTGACAGGCCTGTGAGGACTAATTGCTTAGGCAGGTTGGGCCTTGTATTATGTGTTGGATTTTCCATTTATTATTTTTGTTGTGCTGCTGTATTTTTATGGTTTATATTTTTAACTGGTTTTAATTTTGTTGATAGTTTAATCAATTTCTGACTTTTGCATTTTGTGAATTTTTAAATATTGTATTTATTGCAAGCCACCCTGAGACCTACATTGGGGAAAAGGTGGAATATCAATAACAATAATAAGGTTCCTGTTGCGTGATTGCTCATACAGTGTAGCAACATAGCACAACTTTGTCAGTATATTTGCACTATGCAAGTGTTAAGCAGGATCATGACGTTAATCTTTAGGTTATCTTGCCTGCATGTTGCTATCTTGAGATGTAAAAATGACTTAAAATTTAAAACCAATATTCATTCTTAATACACACAGTACTAAGGTGATAGCCCCCAACCTCTTTTGATCATCAAAGCACATGGATTTTGCCCAAAGGATCCTAAATTTTCTACATGTGTCTTTGAAGGTAGTTCACACAGTGAAGGGAAGTTTAAGCAAACAAATGCTGGTGGAGGGTGAGAATGTATTTGCATTTTGTACTTTATATACAAAGAAGATCTAAAATGATGTAAGATTAATTGTAGTCTTTTTTGAATTTGCCTTTCTTTCCGATAACTTTTATTTCTGTCATTTTATGACTGACTTCTGTTTTTAAGTTTAATTTAAACACTGTTTAAATTCCTCATTCAATCTTAACTTTAACCAGACTTTTATTTGCATGCTAGAGTTCACCATTCTTTAATGTTTCTCATTCCCTTTGTTTCTTTACTTTATGTTGGTGTTTTTGTGTGTGTGTGTGTTTACTTTATAGTTGGTTTGGATAAGCAGGGAAATTTCTCTTGCAAATTCCCAAGAACAGGTTTCTATATTTGTTTCTAAGACTGAGGAACTAGGTGTCAGAAATCAGAGGTGTTGATTCCTGATAATATGGTAGCAGTAAGGTAGAAGCAGCTCTATTGCAAGTGCTATCACATCCAGGCTGCTGCACAGAGGAAATTAAACAGTTGGGTTTCTCCTATGTGGTTAAGAAGAAGGAGGTGTTTCTCATGACCTCATGAGTTGGAAGTCTAGACAGAAGGGCTAGACAAGGTTATTTTGCCTTTACACTAAATACCAGTTTCTAGCAGCTGTAAGCTAGACTTTGAAGAGTTTTATTGTCCCTGGGGAGTTAGGCATGACATCACTAGCAAGTGGCATGTGAAACTTGAGTTTGCATTTAGCATTTTCAAAGCAGATACTGCCTTCTGCTGCAGCAAACTTCCTGTCCTGTCAGTGATAAAATCAAAATTGTGCTTTGATTTAATATTTAGCTAGAATAATATTGGGTTTTCTTGTTGTTGTTATTGTTATTACTATTATTATTATTTTCCCACCTTTTCTCCCAGCTCCAGCAGTTTACAACAAATCAATAAAATTAATAAAAATTCATGAAATACAACAGTTAACTTCAGAAAAAAGAACTATCAAAAATTAAAAGCAGTTAAAAGCATGAACCATAAAAATATAGCAGCACGATAAAATAACAAATAGAAAATCCATCACATGGTACAAGCCAGATCCTACATAAACATCTCCCACTCTCCACAGAGGAAGAGGTAGGCACAGCTCTGTCATACCTAGGGCCAGAAGCAGATGAAAGGCCCTCCCTCCATCTCAACTGCTACTGCCCTAGCTGCCAAGGGAGAGAAGAAGAGGCAGTACCTGTTGGACTTAATCCCCTACCACACTGCCATCCCCTTTTCCTTTTCTGTCATGTTTTAATTAGATCGAAAGGCCCTTTCTGCATGGGCATGGTGTTCCACCGTGGGGACGCGAGAGGAACAGAGCTGCGATGATGCTTCCACAAGATGTTGTCGCGGTCCCGCTTCTTGTGTTGTCAGCCGGTGTGATCAGGGTTAAATCATTGACAGATTTTCTCTGTCAGTCACCCCCAATTGTGCAATGGTCCCACATTTACCTGCCCTGCAGAAGGCCTGGAAGATCGTTGGAGGCACTTACTGCCCCAGTGCAGCATGGCAAAGAGTCCAGCTGCGTTGTAGAAGGAACAGGCATGTCCCTCGCACTCCCTTCTGCAGGGAGCTAGTCTCATGCAGGGAGCGTTTCCGTTGCACTCTCTTCCTGGCAAAGGCGCTGCTGGGATCATGACCACAAGCTGATGGGATAAGGTAAGGTGCAGAAAGGGCCTAAGACTGAGGACAGGACTATTTTGCTGATCTTTTACTTCTAAAGCGCCATATATGGTGAGGCTGATGTATAAATAAATGGATAAAGATGATGATGGTGATGATGATGAACAATAAATAATCAGTCCTAAAAAGCCTGTGAAAACAGAAAAGTTTTTACCTCATAAACCACTCAATCAATTCTGAAGAAGGATAGTAAGAAACTAATATGAATTAAGTTTTAGAATCCCTATACAGGGAATCTTGATTTGTTGCATTTCTGGATGTGTGATGTAAATTGAGACTGATGCAAATGGGGAGAACCAGTTCTGGAGCAAATAATGGGTGAGGATGGCATGTCAGAGGGATTATACTCCAATGGTAGATAGCCACAAAATTAAAAATTTTATGCAACCCAACATCAGTTCTAATGGGATTTAAAGCGTAAATACCAGTGATTACCTTTTCCAGAGTAGAATATTTTCAGATGCTTTTTCAGAGGGACCACAAGAAGCAGAAGGTGCTGATCTCTTTGAGTCTTGGGTGGGATGAGGTGGCTTGCCATTACATGACAGTTCTTCTTCAAAGGCAGACACAAAAAACAGTTGCGAAGAACTGTGTTCTTGTGTGCCTTATCCAGCAGGCTTACAAGGTCAAGGAAACACATTAGGAGGGAAGGAAATAGCACATCTCCTGCTGTGTCTTCCGCAGCAGCTGTAGAGGGCACAACAGCCGGAGAAGCAGCGCATCTCCTGCAGTGCCCTCTCTAGTAGGCTTGCAAAGTGAAGAAAGAAGATGCCAGTTGTTCACTCATGACCTAAGCCAGCAGAGAAAATGCCTTCTATTCATACCAAGCCAAAAGTATTCTAGCTTCTTCCCCCACCCCTGCAGCTGCCCTGCTATGAGCTGGCAAAGGAAATCCTTTCCTCCAAATGACAAGAAGATTTGAGTTTCTTCCTCTCCCTCATGTCCCACCCCCTTGTAAAGGAAAGGAAAACCCTTTTGTCCATTAACAGCAAGACTTCAGTTGCTTTTTCTCCCTTCCCACTCCCAAAATCTAGATAGGTAAAAGAAAAGCAGTTTAGTCACCTTTTCTAACTGCTCAAAACTCCATATTAAAACAGCCTCAGTCTTGCCTCATCATCCTTGTTCTCTTGCCTCTTCCTCATTGCTTTCCTGCCTTAGTAAACTGCACAGCAGTTTACTGGGAGATCTGTGCATTGTGGGTGGGAGTATCTTATCTATCGATCTGTCTATCTATTTGTCTGTCCATCTGTCTAGACGCATGGTAAAATTAGGCAACAAAAATATAGTCTTGCCTGTAATTTCATAGTTCTATTCATCACTTCCATTCTCTTTTCTGGATTTCTTTGTGAGACTCTTCTCTTTTAATATTTTCTATCACATTTTTGAAAAGTTTCTCAGTCATAAGGATAGTCTGTCTCTTTTTCACAGCAAAACATAAAACGGCCAGAGCTACTGGTGACTTAACAGTATATCAAAATAGCAAAAATTCAGTAACCCAGATTCTGCACATTCAGCCTCTACCAAATTACACAAATTTTCTTGAACCTAATTAATCAAATCTGAGTAACCTGGCCTTGAAGGTAACAAGTAATTCCAATTTGTCAATTTCCCAGTTTAGGGCAATAAAGGAAATATGTTGGCATTGGGCATTTATGCACAGCGGATTAAAACTTATCTCTACAACCAAAAAGTCAGGCAATTATTTTAAAATAAAAGAGCAGAAGAGACAGAGAATATTGTCGAGCTGTAAACTTTAATCAGCTATTCAGTGTGATCAATTAAGTTAAGCTTTAACCACAGATTAAAGTTTTGAACATCTCCCATCTCAGTTAATTTGTGTGGACTGGGAATAAAGACTCTGGAACGCAAACACGCACAAAACATTTAGGGGGCACAGCTAATTGTTATACCAGTTCATTTCATCTAGCATCTTCTCAATACAAAATTTTATTTGATCCTTTTTTTTTTGTCCTCTTACCTAATTTCATTTAGAACTGCATAAACTGAATAGTACACAGAACCTATAGATTGATCTGCTGTTATTTCTTTGTTCCCCAAACAGGTCCACCTGACAAAATCTCACCACCAACGAAACCTCTGCCAACAGTGCCCCCACATCGTTCCATTCCTCCAATAGACCCACGAAAGAATGATAGGCCTAAACCTCCCCGGCCACCCACAGGAGACAAGCCTTCCTATCCTGGAGCCAAACCCAACATCTGTGATGGAAATTTTAACACTCTAGCCATTCTTCGCCGGGAAATGTTTGTTTTCAAGGTAGGACACCCATTTTTTATTGTTAGATCAAGTGGCTACATCTCTGCTTTTTCAAAAACCCAGCTCTCAATCAACATGCCTCTGCTTCTGAGCTTTCTTGCTGTTTTAAAGTTCAAGAAAGAAACTAGGAAATAATCATCTGAATGGCTTAAATGTCTAAGAGAGGAAAGGCTGGAATCTTCTATTTTGGGGGGATGAATTAATGTGAGCAGAAAGTTGCAGTGCTTCAGAAATCTAATGGTAAGTAAATGCTGAATGTTATGCAGAGATAAAAAGGCATAATTCAAGTCATGAATAGAAGCTAATAGGGATGATTTTGTTGGGAACTTAGCCACTTCCAGGCTCATTGCTGTTATTGTGTTTTCTTTTTAAGCACCCTGTAATTTAACTTTATAATTAGATCAGTCCTTTTATATAGGGTATTTGTCATCATGAAGTGGTTGCCTTGATACATTTTTGTGGAGTCCTGTGTTGTCAGAGACCCTTTGCAGGTGTCGAGGGCCTTTGTTGTTGCTGTTGTTTGCTTGGTGCAGTTGTCATTTTATTTGGAGAAACATCCATACAACACATATCCTGTGGACTTGAAAGGCTTTTTCCCCCTTTTATGTAGAGGAGCCACACAAAGAGTTAAAAAACAAGGAATCAAAGAAAATCCACATATGGGAACGAATAGTTGGCACCTTATTTTATGCAGTTTTCAAAATGTAAAATAACAGAGTCTTATTAGATGCTGCTATGCAAGTTCTCCAAATTATATGCTTAATAGTATTAAGTAATTCAGTAGTGTCTCACAGCCACAAGAGTATTATGTTTGGTCAAGCTAGGCATGATTTATTCCATTAGTCTTTCTATTATATATCTCATCAGTTCTATTATATTTTCAAAATAGTTTTCATAAGATGTTTCTAGAATACCAGCGCCTCTTATAGAGGGATATATTAATTTGTGCTTCAAGATGTATGAGATGGTTCTCTCCTGATAGCTTTTTAGTGTGTGAAATACCACTTTCAGTATACAATAGAACCCCCCATCCACAGATTAATTAATCTGCTGACTCAGTTATCCGCAGTTGGCCACCATCGGGCCAACAGTGGATAACTGGACTGAGGCCAGCGGTGGGAGATGGCGAGGAGTGTAGGATCGCACCCCTTGCCAACTCCCATCACCTGCCCAGGCCCCAATCCCAGCAGTGGGTGGCGAGAAAAGAACGAGGAGCATGGAATCGCATCCCTCGCCAACTCCTGCCACTCATCACAGCCCCGATCCCAGCAGCAGGTGGCCAGAAAAGAGCGAGGAGCATGGGATTGCACCCCTCACCAACTTCCATCACCTGCCTTGGCCCCGATCCTGGCAGCAGGCAGCGGAAAAAGAGTGAGGAGGACAGGATCACGCCCCTCGCCACCTCCCGTCACCTGCCCTAATGGATCCAGCCTTTTCCTGCCCACTGCTGCCGCGATTGGGTGAGTCTGGCGGTGGGACAGGGCGTTCTCTACTATCCGGGGATTTCAGTATCCCGGGGGCCCCCAGAACCAATCCACTGCAGATACAGGGGTCCTACTGTACTAATTTTGTACATCTTGCTTCCTGTCCAAATCGTCGTGTGCACACATTCAACATACCCTCCAACTTTTCACAGATAAAAACTGGGATGTGTGTGACTAAGTAACATCAGAGTGTGGTTGAGATGGTAAAGTTATCAGTGAGGAAGTATACAGAAGCTAAGAATGGTTACAGCAGTTTGCTTTTGCCTAAGCCTACTGGGAAGAGGGCCTTCTGTCCTCCCCACTCAGTTAATTGAGTGGAAACTATCCTTGCCCTTTGAACTTAGTTTGCAGCAGTTGAAGTAAGCTGAGGGCAAAGAGAGGAAATGGGAGGAAGAAGGAGAGAGAAGCAGGGGCATATTAAAAGTAGCTTAAAATGTGGGATAACGGAGGATTAATTGAGACTGCCCCTGCCAAATTGGGACGGTTGGATAATATGACTCAGCCTTGTTGCTTCAGTTGGAGATAATTCTCGATGTACTTTTCACTTTTCACTGGCTTTTCACTGAAGAGATATGGATAATTACACTGAATATCTTAAATGTAAGGACTGTTGACATTCCTTTATACTACATAGTGTATTATATTGGTCTTCATCTGGGATTGTAAGCATCCAAGTGAATGTCAGCATGCTTTGAATTTGCTCTAGCATGCACTGTAATATATACACTGGAGTTATTTTGGCTAAAATAAATCTAGACTCTGAGCCTTTATGTGTTATTTGTCATATAGATTGGCTTGCCCTCCCCCATTTCAAATTAAGGAATCAGGTACATTTTACCCATCTGATTATTTGATTCCTAGGATATTATAATGCTGGGATGGGGCACTTGTGTTCTTGAACTCCCAGTGCCGCTTGCCCTTGCCAATCTGGTCAGAGGTGATATATGATAGCAACTTATCAGCATCTCACAGGTTTTTGGTAGAAAGGCCAAAACTAATTTTAGGTGTATTTTTCATAATAGTTAATCCATGTAATTGTAAAGATGTTTTGTACTAGAATCAGGACTATGGTGGATTTGATAGATAATTTCTGGTTATTCAGGAGAATCATTGTCTAAAAAGACACTATTCAAAAAGTAATTTCCTGTTGATTTCCTTGGGCATAAATCTATACATGTGAACAAAAGTAATCAACAATTCTGTATCCTGTTTGAGTTATTCAGAACGCGCCAACTTAGTTCTAGTATAATAATCTTTATTTACTGCATATATATTTGTGCACTTCTTATATAATTGATGGTATTTATATAAGAATAGTTGAGAGCCAGCATGATGTAGTAGCAGTTTGAGTGTTGGACTTTTGACTCTGGAGACCAGGGTTTGAATTCCCACTTGGCTGTGAAATCTTACTGGATGGGCAAGTCACAATCTCACAACCTGAGAAGAAGGCAATGACCAAAAAGAGAGAGAGAGAGAGAAAAAAAACCTCTCTGAAGAAATCTTGCCAAGAAAACCCTGTGATAGATTTGCGTTAGGGTTGTCTTAATTTGGAAACAATTTGAAGGAACCCAGCAACAATAGTGTAATAGTATTGGGAAGATATTCCCCACTTCTCATTCATTAAGTCTTTGCTCTATGAGAAGACTGAAGACTGTTCAAATAGTGAAAGCCCTGCTCTAAAAATGTTCCCATGAACAAAAATATCAAAAGTAAAGATAGATGTTTGTCTTCTCCCTACTGAGAAGAATTCTACCCTCAGTTTTCAGATATACACTATGAAGCTTGGTTGCCACTTCATAGTTTTCTTCATTGTTGCATTGACAGTGTTTAACTTTTCACATCCTGAGCTTTGGTGATCACATAGATATGTTCTCCACAAGGCTGGAATCTTTTTTTAAAAAATAGAAATATATTCCTTTATATTATTTATTTATTTTAACAAACACAAACCATCTGATTCAAAAATAAGAACTAAAATTAAGCTAAAACTGAAATACAGTTCTAAAACAGTAATCATTGACTAATTAAAATGCCACTAAAAACACAAAAGGCCCTGGCCCTCAAGCCCAACTGTAATGTAGAAGAAATATTGAAAAAAGAGAAAATATATTATCTACCATTACAGATCCACTAACATTACTAATAAGTATAGCCACAAATTATTGCATTGTTAGATTTCTTATTACTCAAAAAGTCCATCAAGTCAAATCTTTGTTTAAAAAAAAAAGGGCTTCAGTTAGGTTGGAATCCGGTTGGTGCACCATGCTAGAGTAACTGCACTAGCATAGCTGAGGGCAGCCAAGAGGAAAAAGTCTGAAGGAACGATGGCCATGGAGAGAATGGAAATCATCGGAAAAGTAGACTGCATAGAACAAGTATATCCTATCTGCCACTACTGCATCAGTTCTTTTCATCTTTGGACAACTGCTTAAGCTCAGTGGTGAACCTATATTGGGCCTCCATTTACTTTTTCTGCTCTGCTACAAAGGCCATTTCCACACTACACTGTTATAGTGCTATTATTCCACTTTCAACATCCTATGGAATCCTGGGGTTTGCACTTTATGGAGGAGCATTTAGAATTCTCAGCCAGAGAGCTCTTTGGCCTCAGTAAACTACAAACCCCAGAATTCTGCAGGATGTTGAAAGTGGAATAATAGCACTATAACAGTGTAGTGTGGAAATGGAGTAAGTTTCCAGATCTCAGGGCGTGGGCCCTCTTTTCCGGTCCTCAGTATGGGAGTGTGGAAGGAAAAATCTCTGGGCAAGAGAATTAAATGCCTTGAAATGTAAGTGTATGTGAATATTCCTCATATATTAGACTTGGGTTTGTTTGTTTGTTTTTTGAATGGTATGCTCACTGTGATTGGGGTTAATACCTAAGGTATCATTCTTAGTGACATCACAGCTTCTTGTAACATCACCCTTGTAACATCTCAAGGGCTTGGCCCCCCATGACTTTACAGAGGTCATCTGAAGGCCTCAGGTTTTGTCTCTGACGTGTCAGGGACTGGGATAATCCTAATTTACTAACCCTAGCAGATACTATGAGCAGCACAAAAAGGCTCAGTTGGCGGCTACTTTAATCTCTATTTGATATAGCATTCTTCAGGAATGTTAGGGGGAATTAAAATGTCGGTCTTCACATATCCAATACTACTTAGATTACTGTTGCCTGCAGCTAGCTGTCACTTCTTCCAGGGCCCAACAAAAGCACATATACCAGATTGTATTCTTTCCAGGGCTGCTTAGACCTAAACTCAGTCCTTTTAGAGGCCAGTAGAACGGGCTTGTGGCAGTGGAAATGGTTCAACTGCTTCTTACAGTGTGCAGCCACAGCCATGTGTTCATGATATAGTGGCCCCTCCCTTACCGTGAACTCCACATATATGAATGCAAGGTCGTGTGAAGCATTGCATCCAATTATAGTCAATGGATGCAGCAGGCAGACACCTACAGTGTTGCGGGTACGCACACGTCACATCCATTGACTATAATGGAATGTGATACTCATGTTTTTTCTTTTACACAAGGGTTTCTGGAACAGAAACCCCACATATATGGTGGTATAGGAGCTGGCAATTGGAAGACTGGAACCTTCAGAACAAAAATACTGTTTGAACCAGACTTAGTGAAAACAGGCCAAGATTAAAGCAGTTCAGAGTTTACTAAAGCAACATCAGTAACTGCACATTACCTAATAGTGCACTTAATAGAATGCATGAAATCATTTCCCATATCTATCCTTTAAAAAACCCAAATAAATAGCTTCTAGGTAAGTGATTCTGGGTTATTCCATTTCAATCATTAAAGCATGACACATTGCTATACTTTTACCTTTAAAAATGTGATTTTTAAAAAATCTGTCTTCAGACAGAAATACCACCTCAACTACAAGTGTGCTTTTTTTCTGTAAGGCCCTGTGACCATTCATTCATCTTTGTGAATGAAACAGAAAGGTTAAGGAAGAATCTCATTTTCTAAGTTGACATTAAGCAGGATATTAAAATATCCAGCTCTTTGTCATACCATCCATCTTAGGAACAATGGAACATGCCCTAATTTGTTTTACACACAGTGAAATTATTTAGTGCATCACTAATATAGTCTTATTCTCAGCCTAGGACTGTGACTTCATTCTAGGAAAGCACCTGGAGTTTCT
Source organism: Iguana delicatissima (assembly GCA_948472985.1). Taxonomy (NCBI): domain Eukaryota; kingdom Metazoa; phylum Chordata; class Lepidosauria; order Squamata; family Iguanidae; genus Iguana; species Iguana delicatissima. The sequence continues at coordinate 233,250 of CAOKZL010000966.1, forward strand.
AAGGAGCTTCTACCTTTAAATTATGAAATAAAAGCTGTAGTGTTTGAGACATGCTGGTTTTGTTTGATTACCATTGCAAACCTATAAATGCACACTGTAAAGTAAGACCCATCAGTTTCAATGGGACTTACTTTGGAATACCTCTGTAAAGCATCAAAACCTAAATGATTACTGTATATCATATTCATGGCAATATGTTTGTCTTTGATAGTGTTATTTCTATAATTCAGCATAGCAATGAAAGGATAGCAGTAAAATGAAACAAAATATTTGGAGGTTTTATTTCTATTTTTACTTTTTGTCCGACTTTCCAAGAAAAGTATTATATCATGTTTTATTGGCAAGATGCATACCTAAGAAACATGAGGTTTGCCTCCTTTATTACAATTTTTAATTAAATGAGAAGCTTTAATACTCAGCATACTCAGTATGATTTAGTAGCATCACTACAAATTAGACACAGTTTTCTGATTTTCTAAATTTCCTTTTAAAAATTTTCTTTCACGAGGAAGGCAAAACACATCCTGGCATTTTCATGTCTGCTTGCCTTTCTTTTTTTGTGACTGATGTATAGTGGCTGTTTTTCAGGTCAGTGGGAGAAATGAGACAAAGATTTTCTACTCTGCTCATCTTTCTCTGTTATAGAATACCTGTTTGCTAAATCTGTCTAGGACAATGAGGAAAAGAATGGAAAATTTTCTGCCAGAGTAACAGAGCTTGTAAAAATATGTTTTTGAACAGCTCTCACCAGTAAACTCCATGCTTGCTCGCAAACGTGTGTGTGAGAGAGAGAGTCGTAGTTTGAAAAAGTAACTTTTCTGAGTGCTGGAGAACTGAAATTTTGGGCATTATAATCTTTGAATGTTTTTGTAAGGGATTGTTCAGCTGTGTGAACAGTGGAATTAATATCACTGAACAGTGGAATTAATACCACTGAAAGAAATACCACTGTCTTTTGTGTCTTCTCTATTCTTATGTAAGATAGATCCTCATTTGCAATATCAGTATGCACACACATTACAAATTAAAAGTGATGCTGCGTAGCCAGGCATTGACCATGAAATCAAACCTTGACTGTAGATTATCATAAAGAAAGGGTTTCACCAGGAGTTAATGTAGTCAAAGTTACAATGCACTATTCCTTCCTGTTTCTGGCAGGGGTGATGGAACTTGTAGTTTAATACAAGTAGAATGTTGAGTAAGGCTAATATAGTACTGTTTGCACCTGCTGAACAGTTATGTTTTTTGTCCCTGCATCTACACCTTTTTCTGCAAGACAAGAAATGGCCAGATTTGACTTTATTGTTGGGAAACAATAGCTGTTGTTACTTTTTCCATTAGTTTTAGCCTTCACCCTCCTATGAAATCCTATGAAACCTTGTACCTGTAATTAAAATTCCATTTCAGGTTTGAAAGTTTACAGCAAAACCATCATTAAGAGGGTCAGGGAGAGAAAAGAAGGAAAAGAGGCCACTGCAAACAATTGTCAACATAAAATAATTTGACATTAAGTGTTTTTGATAAATGTACCATTTTTCATTAGCAAGTCAGTAGCTTTATTACAAAGGAAGAAATTAAAGGTTAGAATAGAATAGAAGGTCATGAGGTGTGAGGAAGGAAGGAGCACCAGTGGGATTTTTTATGGTAGCTTAGATATTATTATTGACTATTCTATAGCTCTTTGAAATTGTCGTTATATTGTTATTTGTTTGTGTGGCTACATGACTCCATGAATGTCTGGCTTGCTAGTATTGCCTGGGAAATACTTGCAGAGTATCTTGTGAAAAGGGAAGGGTAGAGAATTCCAGTGGTAGAATAGGATATTTTTGTTGTTGAACTGTATGAAAAAAAAACAAAAACAGGATGAGAGATCACAGCAGAATCCCCTCTGAAAAAAAAAATCTTTTGTGTGTATCTTTTTTTAGAGGTAGCAATGCTTATATTCGATAGTTGCTAGTTAGTATCTTATCTCTCAGTTTAGGCATCAAATATATTCAGGCTGTTTCTCTTATGTTTGTCAAAGCCACAACCTCTGTGTTTGTGCATCACTTAGTGTGGACTTAGTATGAGTTTGTTCCTCACTTTCTCCAGTCTTCATGATCTTCCATTGTACTCCTCTCTCAGTCTTCTGTGTTTGAAGAATGCATGTTACAAAGTATAGAGCCTCTCATCTTGTGGTGTTTTGAAACCTTTATAAGTTAACATGTTTCATATGCTTTTACTAAAGAATACTGAACCTGCTTTATTTCTTTGATGAGACCCTATATGTTGTTGGTGCTGTGAGACTGGTTGTTGCTCACCTTCTATGTGTGAATTCTAGTTGCTATATTTATGCAATAGTCTTTCTATCTCTTACATTCCCAAACTCTTTTTCATATTTGAATGAGGGGAGAAAAAGTGATCTTTGTTTTGTAATAATAATTGAGGGGAAGCACAGAATAAAATTACCTGGACCATCAGTAACTATTCCATCTGATGTACAACAACAACAACTAAAAAAAAAAGAAAGAAGAAGAAAAGAAAAAAGGTAAGGGGTGAGACAAGAACATGAGATCCTGGAATACAAAGCTAGATGATGATATATAACAATATATTTTTCATTTAGTCTGTAGAAAGATTAAACTAAGTCCAGCTTTGTGTTAGTGCCCACCTCTAACCCACAGTGGACAAATGGTAACCCATGGACTGTAGTCCTTTCTTTGAACCCCAGAAACCCAATCCCTAAAACTTTATTTAAAAAAAAAAATTAGTGACAAGCTTCAGATTGAACTAAAGTCAATGAGAAAGGGAACTCACTCTTCTAGAGTCAATTGGATAGTAACTTATTGTAGTAACACAGCCAGTTTATTTCCTTTTAATTCAGTGTTGATACTTGGCATCATACTAATTCAAGTCCTGTAATAAACAGACATATATCTATACACACTTTTAGTAATATTTCATCAAATGAAAGTAGGAGAATTTTCTTTCTTAATAAAGACTGAGGAAAATTCAGTGAAGCTTTTTTTTTTTGTTAATTGCACAAAATTTTAATCTCTTTTACATATACATAGCTAATTTGCATATGTTTCAAGTAAAAATTCATTTAAAAAAACAAAAAAAAAGCCTTTGACACTTGAAAACCTGAAAAGTGTTACTGAGAAGCAGTTGCTCACCCCTTCTCTAATTTAATGGGAATGTCTTTCTTTCTTCCTACAGCCCTCTGCACCATTCAAAAATCTTAAGCCAGAAAGTTACCCAGCTTTCTGGAGCAGGGTTGGAGGGATTACAGGGTTGCTGACAGAAGCACTTCTATCTGTGGGGCAACCCTGTAATATTCTGAGTAGTGGCTCTCAAGAGCCTTAGGATGGAATTGGGCCCCTCCACATTCGCAGGGGATACATGCAAAGAACCACTGCGAAAGTGAAATAACCACGAATAGCTCGCCATCTCACCCCCACCACTGGGGTGATCACTCCTGGTGGGCAGATGGTGAGCGGGAGGAAGAGATTTTTTTTCCTCCTGGATCACCATCTCCCCTCACCCCATCCTGGAGCAATCACTCTGGGTGGGCAGATGGCAAGCGGGGAGGGAAAGATCTTTTCCTCCCTGCTTGCCATCTCACCCCCCGACTGCTGCTGGGGTGATAGCTCCTGGAGCTGGAGGCAGGCAGATGGTGAGTGGAGAGGGAAAGATCTTTTCATCCCTGCTCGCCATCCCCCCCCATCACCTCTGGGACGATCATGCCTGCAGTGGGGGGTGGGAAATGGCCACCAGGAGGAAAAGATCTATCCTCCCCTTCACGGCTCCCACCCCTCTCCAGCCAATCGCGCTTGCAGAGATCACAAGGGGTAGGAAACCATCTTTCCTCCCCTTCGCTTTCCCACAACACTTCCCACCATGGAATGGGAGGGGGAGAATGGGGGAGGCAAGGGACCACGAATAATCAAAACCACAAAGGGGAACCTGTGAATGTGGAGAGAGAACTGTACTATAATTATTTATTGTGTATTTTTGGATCAGCCATTTGTCTGTTCAAGAATTTGATGTTTGCCTATCTTGCTGTCATGGTTTACATTATTTGGTATTGTAGTGTGGGCCAGTTTTTTTTATACCTTATATGTACTCATTTTTGAATTTCTTATTGAATTGATGGATCATACTAATGTGAGTTCATGATTGCTGGAATTTATGGGTGTGATAAGGTAATGAAACTTAGATGTAAGCCCACTAACGTTTCCAGGAGAATGGGGGTAAAACTCACCAGTGTCTCTGAGATCAGCAGCAGAAAAAAAAGAGATTTTATGATTAATACCAGGCATAATAATTGTGATGCTGTTTTTTTAAAAAACAAAATGAAACAACCATATTGAAAAAATATGTCTTCTGTAGCTTTGGGATCGGGAATGGAGAAAATATGCAAATGAATCAAATCACCAAATTATTGGTTTACTTAACATGATTGTTTCTAATAGGTATTTGAGGAAGCAAACTGTTTGATCTGCTCCCACTTAAAATTTTGCATACAAAAATGAAAACCTGATGGTGTGTAGTATTGCTTCTGTTATTCCTGCTGCCCCATGTCATAGTGCTAACTTCATTTAGAACTTGTTGTTGCTGCTGTTATTTAAATATCCACAACTTTGTTTTCTTGTTTAGACTACAATTCCCTTCAACCCAGCATTTGTACCTGACAGGTATGGTGAGAATTGTAGACCAAAACACATGGAAAATACCAGGCCCTTATTCCCCCCGCCCTTGCTAAATTCTCTTTCAAATTTTACAGATTTTTCTTGTATTTTCTTTGTTTCTTTGTTTGTTTGTTTGTTTGTTTGTTTAACCATTTGTTGGTGTAATGCAACCATGAAGAGTAAATATCAGAGCACGATAATGTAAACACAACAGTTGGACCTAGGGTACCCCTTTTGCAAATGGGCAAGAAGACTGACAGTCCAGTAGTACAGAGGTGGGAATTCTGCTGTTCTTCAGATGCTGGTAGATTGCATCCCCGAGCAGCTCTAGCCAGCAGAGCTGACAGTGAAGAACGTTGGGAGCTGCAGTCCAGCAACTTCTGAAGAGCTATATGATCTCCACTCCGGACCTCAGTCCAGAATCAAGTAAAGCTTTTCTATAAGACCTATATCTGCTTTCAAGAAATAATACTATACACTGGAAGATGGACTGCTTTTCTTGGTGTCATGGTTTCTCACTGCCATAAGGGGTCATCCTGATGAAATAGGACATTGAAATTTGAGAAGTTACATTCCTTTGTGTTCAACCAATGCAATAGCTTCTGTTCTCACTCTTGCAGTAGAGGTTCCTGCTCATGGAAGGGAAAGGGGAGGTCTTCACCCTACAGTTTCCTGTCTTTTCTGGAAGGTCTAGCCTACAGAGGCCTTTATTTCTTCACCTAATTAAGATCACATAGATAGAAAATGGAGGAATGGGTGTACTCAGTGCTCTCTTCTTCACTATCTTTTTCACCTTGCACTATTTAGAAGATTTATGTGATGTCCCCTCATGCTGGTAAAAATATAGCAATTAAATTGTCGATGGTGTGTTGCCTTTAAATCTGCTTGCTAAAATCCCAGATTGTTAAAAAAAAACCCTGAGATAGCACTGCATTTTGAGATCTTTGCAGCAAAATAAGTCAAGATATTTGAAAATTAAGGAATGAACTTGATTTGAATTTGGCATTGTGCTTTTTGTGTGATTTCCTCAGATCTAGTCTTCCAGAAAAAATTGTGCGAGGAGCTCACACTCTGCCACTCTTAACTTCTCAAAGTGAAGGATCCAGCAAGTACATGCTCTTGTCATATGATTTTTTCTGTAAAATACTGTTTCACTTTTAACAAAAGGTGGCTGTTGTTGACTGCCATCAAGTTGACTTTGACTTATGGTGATCCTATGGATGAGAGAACTCCAGGCCACCCTGTCATCAGTAGACCTGCTCTGGCCTTGCAGATTCAGTGATTTATCTTCCTTGATTGAGTCTATCCGTATGTAATGTGGTCTTCCTCTTTTCCTACTGGGTTCTATCTTTACCAAGCATTATTGTCTTTTTCTAGTGAACCTGTCTTCTCATAATGTGTCCAAAGTATGACAGTCTCAAATTAGTCATCTTGCGTTCCAGGAAGAGTTCAGGCTTGATTTGGTCAGGAACCATTCGTTTGTCTTTTTAGCAGCCGAAAGTATCTGTAAAACTCTTCTCCAGTACCACATTTGATTTTCTCTCTCTCAGCTTTCTTAACAATTCAGCTTTCACAACTATACATAGAAATTGGAAATTAAGAGGTATGGACAATCCTAACTTTAGTATTCAGTGATGTATCTTAATATTTCAGGATCTTGTCTAATTCCTTCATAGTTGCCCTTCCAAGTTCTAGTCTTCTGATTTCTTTACTGCAATCACCATTCTGATTAATGACTGAACAAAGGGTAAGGAAAATCTTGAACCTTGCCAACTGGAAAGCATTAAATTTCTCTATATTCTGTCTTCCTAACAGTAGCCTCTTGTCCTGTCTACAGGTTATGTATCAGGACAATCAAATGTTGGGGCATACCCATTTTTTTAAAAAAGCAACCCATAATTTCTCATGATCTACACAGTCAATGGCTTTGCTATAATCTGTGAATCACAGGCTAATTTTCTTTTGAAATTCTTTGGTGTGCTCCATTCTCTTTCTTTTTAGCTACGGATAGTGTTTTTGCATTCCTCACTGACAATGCCCCTGGCTTCAGTCCAGAGTTCTTCTGCCTCCCGGTTAACTAGACTTAATAGTGCAAATTTATTTTTCCCCTTATCTTTAAATTCTACAGGGATATTCTTCAAGTTTTTTTCAGCATGATAGATGGTTTAGTGTTCTTTTTTAGCTTTACTCTAACTTTTGATATTAGTAATTCATGTCTATGCTCCAATCTGCTCCTGGTCTTGTTTTTACAAAGAGAATAGAGCCTTTCCGTCTTCTGCTTCTGATTTTGTAGTCTATTTTGATTTCTATATTGGCTATCAGGTGATGGCCATGTATACAGTGGCTTCTTGGATTGCTCAAAGAATGTGTTTGCAATGAAAAAACTATTGGTCTCACAAAATTCAGTCAGACAATCTCCTGCTTCATTTCCTGATTCTAGGCCAGATTTTACTACAGGCATTGATTCTGCTCTGTTTCCTAATTTTGCATTCCCACTGACTATGATTAACAAGAAGTCCTGTTTTGGTATGTCATCATTTTCCTTCTGGACTCCTGCATAGAATCTTTCAGTTTCTTCTTCTTCTGTCTCTGTACTTGGAACATAAACTTGTATTAGGTTTATATTGATGGGTTTTCCTTGAAGTCTTATTGACATGATTTGGTCAAATTTTGTATTGTATCCTTTGACTGCTTTTAATATATCAGTAACATATGGTGGTTAGGAGCATATGCGCGCCATCTGTCTTGATTTTGTGGGGACATTTCCAATTAATCCTCTGTTGTCCCACTTTTTTGAGCTGCTTCTACAATGTCCCAAGAGTCAGCATGGTGTAATGGTCTGAGCATTGGGCTATGACTCTGGAGACCTGGGCCTGAATTCCTGTTCAGCCATGGAAATTCACTGAGTGATCTTGGGCCAGTCACACTCTCTCAGCCTCAGAGGGAGACAAAAGCAAACCCCCTTGGAACAAATCTTGCCAAAGAAATTGTGGTAGGTTTGCCTTAGGGGTGCCATAAATCAGAAAAACTTGAAGGCACACAGCAACAACAAAAATGTCCTGGTTCCTCTTTTCTCTTTTTCTTTGCCTCTTATCCTCAGCTAACTTTAATTGCTACAAACTAAGTTAAAATACAAATATAGTTTAGATTCAGTTAACTCAGTGGGAGGCAGTGGTGGAGCTTGGAGTGTGTGGAGGGTGGGTGGGAGGGGGCGGGGCTATGATGTGTGGGCATGGCCAGGGCATGCAGAGGTGTTGCTGCAAGCCGGGATGCCCCCAAAACATTGCCACCCAGGATGAAGCGCCCCCCCCCGTTCCTACGCCACTGGTAGGAGGGGAAGAGAGGAGGAAGCAGAATCTTGCCCTTCCCAGGAGGCTCGGTTAAAGCAATCTGTTGCAACCTCTTCTAACTTGAGCATTTTTTTCCCGATAATTTTGAGCATAAGCTTTTATTTCTTGCCCATCTGTGTCCTGGTTTTCATCTGTGAAATGCAGGGGACTATGGGTGCATCCAGTCATTAACTACAGTTCGTCTTAAGTACAGTTCACTACTAGCACCAGATTTGAAAGGGGAATTCACCTCAGTTACAATTCTAAATCTTTAATGTGAACTAGAATAGATGCAATAGGACTTTGAATCAGTGAGGTTTAGGACCACTAAGCAAATCTCACTTATTTAATGGATCTACTGTAGTTGAGATTAGCAACTCTGTTTAAAGCCTAGTTAGCATTAACTATGATTAATGAATTGAATGTGTTAGGAAAATTTATCAGAAGGAAGTACTGCAGCTTGCATGATGCTACCATGAGATACTAGAAATGATTCAAATAATTCTCTTTAGATGATGTAGTTATTCAGGGGCCAATTTTTGCTCACTTAACAGGGCCTACACATAAAGACTCATATCTCATAGAGAGCCAAGAATTAGCTGATATTTTATTCTGTTGTGATTTTTTTATGCATCCCAGAGGCATGTGTAATTAGTTAACCAAAATTGTTTATATACAGATCAAATGCTGATCTCACAAGAAAGATTCAATATTCTTTGGAATCAGTTCGCCTCAGGGACCTAGGGGAAAGGTTGCTTTCAAATCTGTTCACTGCAGGAACTGATTAAAAATATTCTGTTAGCAGGAGAACAAAAAAGTGCATCGCTGATAAAAAAAAATAATTATCAAAATTCACAGCAAGGACTAATCTAAAATTATACTGAGACATCTCTTCAAGTTTGGGGTGTTTGGTTTTGTTTTGCCACAAATGAATGTTATCTTGTAGTATTAACAATACATTATAATAGAACCAAGGGGAATAACTGCAAAAGCACTTCAAGCACAAGGCTAATTAAAATTCCTTGTTGTTACAAAATGATAGCCTTTCAACTAATTTAGGTAGACATTTTGGGAAACAATTGGAATTGCCTCTAGAAAAACTGTACTTAGCATGAACAATAAGAATGTTTACCCTCTTGTTGCCTTTGCTTTTCCAGCTAGTGTTATGAAACCCTAATCCTAAATATATTAAACAGATTGGAATGAAAATTTGCAGTAAGAACACTGCAGGCTAAATAAAGAACAATTATACAAGCGCCTATATTTATTTGCTTCTTCTGGAGTAGTTTAATCCAACCACATGAAGACTCTCCAGCCTAATGCAAAAAACAATCAGGAATAAGATCTGAGCTGGAAAGTCTGAGCTGAGAACTTTAAGCTAAAATTTGAGTGGGTGAAAAAATAAAATTTGGAGGCAGAACTAACGAACAAATGGGGGAAGTAACAGCATATCTTTCAAAGTTCCACAGGCTGTTTCCCACTGGAAGTTTTTATTTTTATATATATGAGTGTGTATGTGTATACACCCATATACACACTAGCATACGTACCCAGCGTTGCCCAGGATTTTATTTTCTCATAGGTAATACTTGTTAGAAAGATTTGAGATCCTGTGTCTTTAATTCCCCAAACTGTCTTGTCCTGTAACTTTTCCCCATATTCGCCAATCCAATCTGTATTCAGAGTTATTAACATACGGAGATTGAGTTCCTGAGGAAAGTACACTGCCCTCTTCCTTGCTGCTAGCCCTCATCTCCATAGCAGCTGGCCAGGCCCAAGAGCTCTCTGGCTGAGAATTCTAAAGGCCCCTCCCTAAACAGCAAACCCAAGGATTCCATTGAATCTTCACAGATGAACCAATCATATGAGGTGTTTGCCTCACACAGCCAGTCATATCATTTGCTTGACACAGCTAATCATGAGGTCTTCAACTGACACAGACAAGCAAACTTTGACTTTTATATATTAGATATATATGGCAATATTTAGAAATTCCAGTTGTAGCCAAAAAGGAATATAAAATCCAATCTCTGAGGAAAAACAGGGGCATTCTGGAAAAAAAATAGTCACATTTGGGTTGAACTGAAGGCTGTTACTGCACTAATTTTCTCTCTATTGGCTTCTGAGAAGCATCAAGCTGAGAATGAAATATTGGACTACCAAGGTCTTTGTTCAGATTTGGATCTTTTTTCTTATGTTAACTGTTGCTGCTTAATATTGCAGAAACAGTTCTTCATTTGCCTTTCTTTACAACTGTTTTTAATACTGACCTTTAGTAGGCTTTTTTTGTGCAATGTGTGGTGTTATTTTTTTTTTGTGGTCTATTGTGAAGGGGAGTGAACTACATAATGACTTTTGACCGCTATTGTCCCTCATTTAGCAATTGTCCTTGTCTTGTTGCATTTGGAAATACTGCGAGTTTCAAACCATCCTTTAGAACTGTGTCTTTATATGGGGTTGCTTCTGTTAATATTTCTCTAGTTCCAGCTGCATTCATATCTGAGTAATGCATACAGGCATGTACGTATTTCTGGAAACAGTAATTATATAAAGCAGCGACATTCTCAGCAGAAGAGGTGTTATCCATACATGCGTTAATTAATCACATTCTATTGAAGAGGGGATAGGTCCATTGAATGAAAAATAGAGTGACCCTTATATAATTTGTTGCAAATGTTCTGGTAACTGTTTTTTTAAAAAAAAAACAAAAAAGCTTGTAGTGATCATAGATGATTAACACAGTGTAACAAAACATAAACTTGATTAATTGCATAAGGCATCTCCCCCTCCCCAAAAGGCATAGTTTGTAATGTGCTATCGGGTTTGGCTACAAATGACACTCCCTTCCCTTGCAATCCACTTAATCCTACATTTAATTGTAGTTACCTGCATATTCAAACTGTGTACCATAGAAAGTCATGGCTGTCCCCTGAAAGATGAAAAGATGCTGCAGAGAGTAAGTAAAATGGCACTGCACAGCCAATGCGCATGGAATTTTAAGGTGAAAACCATTCATTCAGAATTACATTTAGAATACAGGAAAAATTCTGCAATAAAGACATGTTGGTTCCTGCTTTGAATTCCAGACCTCTGTTATGAAAATAGGTGAATTTTTCAAAATCCATTTCTAAGAACCAGAGGAGGAGGACGGGATGGGACCATGTTAGTGTGTATTGCAGGATAATCTTTGCCATTCCAGGAAACAGAAACTGGTCCCTCAAAATCCAGTGAAGCTCACCAAATAATAACTACAATACATAACATGGTGTAATTTATAGTGCTTAAGAGAGTTTTGCTATGGCTATATTTTAGATAGAAAAGCAGCTGATAATTCAGTCTGTTTGATAGATGGCCAGAGTTTTCTTGGTTTATTTTTTTTTTAAATAAGTGCATGGTGCATTTCAAACCAATTTGTTTTAAACACTTTTTATAATTTAATAAATACTGAGAATCAGTTTTAATGATAGTGTTCTAACTACCCTGGGAAGGAACACTAGGCTGACCAGTCAGGCCTTTAGACAAAGATGGTTTAGCAAAATCTCTTCCTCTCACAGTATTAGGAGTCAATCTAATAGACCCTATCCAGTTGTGTTCTATTCATGATCTGAAGTGAGAGTAGTTGTAGCTTGATCTTATGTTAAATCATCAGTGGGCAGAAATTGTTCAGTAATAATAAACCACACAGCTTCACACTGTTGACAAGTCAGAAGGATTTTAGGTTCCTTTCACTACTTTTCAGTACTCAACTCTATAATCTTTGTAACAAAAATTGCTATTGTTGTTATAATAATAGCAAGGCATAAAAACAGAGGAGTACTTCCAAAATGTGTTTCCTATTAAAAACACACTGTGTAAAGCCACAGCTATTTCCAGTGATTTGTTGAAAGCATACTGCATATGATAGTGTAATTAATTTTTGTTTTCCCTCAGTGATTAATCTTTACGCATTTTTTCTTGTATACATGAAAGTGACAGCATAGGAAGTCAGGGTAGGAGGACTGGGCTCAATAAACTGTAGTAATTCAATTGCAAGAGCTGATCTCCTGTTCATTGCTCTGTAAAGCACTATATACATCAGTGTCAATATACAGATAATAAACCCAAAGTAACTGTGCATAAAAGGTGGTGGTGGTGGTGATACCGTGACCACTTTAAGTCCTTTTGTGTAGTAATTATCAATAATAATAATTTAAAAACTGTATCCCAAGTCATTCTCCACAAATGGAGATACTAGATCAGACCATGGTGACACATATCTTGAGTCACATCCCATTTAAATTAATGTCATGTCATGTACATGTGAGTACCCTTGCAAAGTGCTAGGAAACGTCAGCTAACTGGAAGACTTGTTGACAATGTTTGAATACAACGTCCACACTCAAAGGAAATCTCAAAGGGTTTTTTTTTTTTGGTTTTTTTTTCACTCAAGCCTTCCTGGGCTTTGAGATCTTGGGAAGTCCTTCTCTGATTCTTACGCCACTCACATTTAGGTCTGGCGGGAATGTGGGAGAGGGCTTTCTCAGTAGGTGTTCCTAGACTCTGGAACTCCCTTCCTAGGAAGGTTAGACTCATTCTATCCCTGTCTTTCTGTTGGCATATTTTTAGAACAGCAAGTTTTGGGAAACTGTCTGTAAAGAAGGGTTTTTAAATACTGTTCTGTACTCTTCTTATACTTTTTAGCAGATATGTTTCAAAATGCTTTTAATTCTATAAGTAGTTTAACTATGTTTTATTAGTAGGATTTTTTAAGGTGTCTTGTTACCTTTATATATTTTTATCTGTATCTGTTTTAATTTCTGCAAGCATGTCCCAGTTTTGGTGGAGAAAAATGTGATATAAAATAAGAGTATCTTGAGACAAATATCTAATAAAAGGATATTACATTATGAAAAAACAGTCTGTCACAGTCATTCACTGAACTCAGCAAACTACTAATTTTTGGGATGACACTGGATTTCTAGTTTCTAGTTCTAGCTTTTATCATAATTTTTTTTAGTTGTTGATAGGAAATTGGAAATTGTTACAATTTATGGTTTTGACCTATAAAACCCTATATGGCTTCGGTATATGTTGTTTAAAAGATTGTATCCCCCTTTATGAATCCATTATTGCTCTGAGATTTTCTGGAGAGGCTCTTCTCTCTGTCTGACCACCTTCTTATGCTCACTAGGCGGGAACGCGGGAGCGGGCCTTCTTGGTGGCTGCTCTCAGACTTTGATACCCTTTCCCTAGGGAGGCCAGAATGTCCTTCTGAAAGCAAGTTAATCCATTTTTATGCCGTAAGCCTTTTAGAAACTGACTGGAGTGGGGTTTTAATGCTACATGCTGCTGTTTTTAAGGTTTGTATATAGTCTTTTAATGACTGTTAATGTTTTATCTTTCAGCATTATAAATTGTTTAATCACTTCTTAAATAACTCCTATATTTATACTGTTATCAATTCATATCGTTTTTAATTTGCATTGTTTTTAAATATGTTGGTAGCTGCCTTGAGTCCCATTGTTGGGTGAAAGGTGAGATATAAATGAATAAAATAAATATATTTTAGACTCCCCTTCCCATTCATCTTAATTAACAATACAAGACCAAGCCACCCCAAAAATTATTGGCATTACAACTAGTATAGTTCCCAAAAAATATGTCTCTATGAGAATTGTTGTTAAGCTCAAAGAGAACCAGGGAAGAAGATATAACTGGCCCTGCTAATTAGAAAGTTCCAGAACTTTCTAAGGACTTTCCAAGCCCTGCCTCCACTACAACAATGCATATTTAAACAATTTGTTGATGCTGCCACATGTCCAACACTAACCTGGATTTCTTTCTCCCTGTCCTCACCCCACCCCCATCATTAGGAACACCAGATAATTGCTGTAGTATCATCATATTGTGTCTATTCATTCTTAAAACACATTGATGCTATGTCTTGTCTTTTGCAATGCTAAATATGATGTGATACAATTGTTGCTGGCAATCATTTGGGTGCAATGGGTACTTCCAGCAGTATTCCATGCTCCTGGAACAAAAAAGAAAAAGTGGACAAACCTTGCCATCCAGGATTCTCCTGCAAACCTTACACCAAGGCAGTACAGTGCAACCTGAAATATTGTTTGCCTCTATAATGTATGAGTCAGAATTCCTGAACAGTGCGTCTGATTTCCTAAACAATAGTGCACCCTTCAGTTCTTCCAGATTGGTGGAAAGAGTGCTCCAGGAGTAGACTTCTGTCAGCTGTTTTGTTTTGTTTTGCCATTTTTGACAGTGTGTGCGGCTGTAATTATGGGAAGAATATTGGGCCTTGCACCCACCATGGTTGCCCAGCCCATCCAATATAGGCATGACTTAAATGTAAATAGATCCATAAAGTTTCAAGTTGACTCCTGTTGTTGAATTCTGGTCTAATTTACTTATTTATGATGCTTACATGAAAGTGAGCCAGTGTGCTGTAGTGGTTTGGGTGTTGAACTAGGACACTGAGAGACTAGGGTTTAAATCCATGCTCAACCATGAAAATCTGCAGGGTGACCTTAGAAACGTCACACACTCTCATCCTCAGGGTAAGGCAAGGGCCAATCCCCCTCTGTGAACAAATCCAGCCAAGAAAACCATGGGATAGGTTCACTGTAGTGTTGCCATAAGTCAGAAATGATTTGAAGGGGTGCAATAGCAAATCTTGAATGTAGCGAAACTAATCAAATGCATGATATCATTTGTGGTTTCCCCCATAGCTTCCAAGTTCTCAGTGTACTTGCTCCAGTTTAAACTATCTACAGTTAAGAAGGCTTAGACTTTTTCAGTCCTTTAAAGATCAAACTGCCGTTCTGCAATAGCACAAAGTAAATGTGTTTTCCTCCTGTTTCCGTAAAAGCCAAGCAACCAGGGTTTAGCTGGTTGCATTGGCATTTTGAGCTTGATACTGATACAAAGGAGAGTCCTTGACATAATCCTCAATATTACTTTCTTTTATTTGTTGCCTTTCTGTTTTATAGTCAAATGATATGGTCTGATGCCAGCTCTGTCAGATGGGATGTTTGTGGCATTGTACAACTGCCAGAAACTAGTATGAAAATCTGTGCAGCAGTAGCTGTTATTTATACTGGCTTTTAAAAATCTTCGGCAAAAGACAAAGTAAGCTGGAAAAAGAATTCAGACCAAGTTATCCAGCTGCGTTCTGAGTAAGTCTGTGCTGAATGTTCTCAGGAGAATATTTTTCACATAAAAGTTGCTGCTTCTGCTGCTGTTGTTATCATTATTATTTTATTCATTTATATCCTGCCTTTCTCCCAATAATGTGACTTAAGGCAGCAAACAACATTAAAACAATGCAAATTATAACATCTATAAAAGCACAAATGCAAAACTTAGAAAACAGTTCAACGATTTATAAAGTTAAAACATTACCCATTAAAGATATTAAATACCTTAAAATGCAACTATGTCAACCTTAAAAATAGAACAGCACAGCATTAAAAGCCCAAACATAATCCATTTATAAAAGTCTGATAGTACAAAAATGTTTTAACCTGCCATCAGAAGCAAGGATAGGGACATCCTAGCCTCTCTGGGGAGGGAGTTCCAAAGTCTGGGAGCAGCCAGCAGAGAAGCCCTCTAGCTTGTTCTCAGCAAACACACCTGACAGGGTGGTGGAGCAGACAGAAGGGCCTCTTTGGATGTTGGAGTTCTACTGGGTTCAGAGAGGAAGATGGGTACTTCAAATAACCTGGGCCCAAGATGTATATTACTTTATAAGTCAAATCCAGCACTTTGAATTGTGCCTGGAAATGGATTAACAGCCAGTGGAGCTGTTGCAACAAGGAGGTTCTGTGATCCTTCTAGCCAGAACCATGTAACAGCCTGATTGCAGCTTTTTGGGCCAATTGCAGTTTCTGAGCACATTTCAAAGGGAGACCCAGCTAGAGCACATTACAGTAATCCAAACAGGATGTAACCAATGCATGTATTACTGTGGCCAATTGGTGCACTAGCTTTAACCAGGAGTACAAAAGCACTCCTGATCACTGCTGAAATCTGGACCTTCAGGCTCAGAGCTGAATCCAAGGGTACTCCCAAACTGAGAATCTGCATTTTCAGGGGTAGCATAATCTCATTTAACACAAGATGAATTCCTATTCCCAGGTCTTTGACAGACCAGAAGCACCTCTGTCTTGTCTGGATGAAGCTTCAATTTTTTGCCTTCATCCAGTCCATTATAGCTGCTGAATACTGGTTTAGTACAGGAACAGCTTCTTTGGAATTAGGTGGAAAGGAGTAATAGAACTGGGCATCATCAACATGTGGATGACACTTGATCCCCAAACTCTGGACAACCTCTCTCAGAAGTTTCATGTAGATGTTAAATAACATAGGGGACAAGACTGAACTCTGAGGGGACTCCACAAGCCAATGGTCAAGGAACTGAGCAGGAATTCCCCAGCACCGTCTTTTGAAAGTGCCCTTCCAAGAAAGAACAAAACCTCTAACCTCCATCCCAGTGAGACAACTCAGAAGGTTACCATGGTTGATGGTGTTGAAAACCTCTGAGAGGTCCAGCAGAACCAACAGAGGCATAGTCCCCCTGCCCAGTTCCCAAAGCAACCGAATCTGTATGTCTCATTACTAGGTCTGAAACCGGACTGAAATGGATCTAGATCAGTGGTTCTCAACCTGTGGGTCCCCAGATGTTTGTGGACTTCAGCTCCCAGAAGCCCCAGCCACTAAGGTCAATGCTCAGGGCTTCTGGGAGCTGAAGTCCAAAAACATCTGGGGACCCACAGGTTGAGAACCACTGATCTAGATAATCTGCTTCACCCAGGAGTCCCTAGAGTTGAGAAACCATCACATGCGGTAGTACTTTCCCCCAAAATGGAAAATTAGAGACTGGCCTAGTCTAGTATAATAGGATCCAGGGAAGGTTTCTTTCAGAAGAAATACCACAGACTCTTTCAGGCATGTTGACATCCTGCCGTGTTGTAAAGCGGCATTAATCAGTTCCCTTACCCACTCGGCCAGTCCGCTTCTGGCCTGTTTAATTAGCCAAAAAGGAAAAAAGTGTCTAGCACACATGTGATGGCTCTCACTCTCCAAGGATCCTGCCCACATCCTCAGGCTGCTCAAATTGAAAAGTATCCATCAGTACTGGACAAGCAGGGGCCAAAGTTGTATCCACCAGAACTGTATCAACTCTGGTATCTAAGTCAAAGTGAATCCGAGTGATTTTGTCTGCAGATGGTGGGCAAATTCTTTGCAGGGGGCTGTTGAGTGGCCTACATTCTCCCCAGAGCCAGGTCATAACAGATCTTTGATCACTTGAAACAGCTCTGCTGAATGATTGTGGGTGGTTGCAATAATGTTAGCTAGGAAAGACTTTTTTGCTACCTTTATTGCACCATCCTAGACCTTCAGATGAGCCAGTGTGGTGCAGTGGTTTGAGTGTTGGACTATGACCATGGAGACCAGGGTTTGATTCCTCACTTATTTATAGAAACCCACTGGATGACCTTGGGCGTATGTCTCACACACACTAAGCAGAAGGCCACGTGATAGGTTTGTCTTAGGGTCACCATAAGTCAAAAATGACTTGAAGTCACACAACAGCAAGGCCTTCATGTAGATTTTTAGTCTGTTTCTGGTCAGAATCACTCTGAGTTTTCTGCCATATAATTCCAGTCTCTGTCTCATGTGCTTCATTGCTGGGAGGCAGGTTTAGCTCCACTTGGTGAGAAGGGACACTTACAAGTGATTGTGTCTACCACCCTGGTCATTTCCTCATTCCAGAGATCGACTAGGGCTTCAGCAAGATCACCTGGCAAGGCAGCAGGAATCTCCCCAAGAGCTATCCAGATCTGTAAGTCTCCTGGGATGGATCCATCTTAATGGATACCCCACCCCTGCAGAGGTTCTGAGTGCCAGAAAGTCTAAACTTGACCAAAAATTAATCTGACCACATCAGTGGAACAGTAGAAAGCTCCTCCATTCCCAGATTACCATCATCTGCCTCCCATACAGAAGACCAAGTCCAGAGTCTGCCCAGTAACATGAGTGAGGCCAGATGCTACTTGGAACAAATACATGGTTTGTCATGGCAGACATGAAGTCTTGTGCCAATCCTGACAGGGTAGCCTTGGAAGTCACCCAGCATCACAAACCATGAAAATTCCAGTACTACTGCCAAGATCACACTGCTAGCTTAGGAAGGGATACTGTTGAGCAGCAGGGTGGATGGTACACCAACAGAATTTCTAATCTGTCCAAACTGCTCCCCTTTTAATAAATACACTCAAAACCTGCAGACAGAGATAGAACACCTAGTCAGAGGAATATCATCCTGATAGACCACTGCAACTCCACCTCCCCAACTCCAGGTCTTGCCTGTTGCTGCACAGGGAATCCTGGTGGGCAATGCTGAGTGAGATCAACATACTTCCTTACTACTGTCTTATTTTTCCTTCCTTCCCCTCTGTTGATGTCATCCCCTTCAGTGGATGAAGCAGCAGACCCCCACAGTGGTCACACTGATATTCCTCAGACCAGACAGGAAAACTGAGATGATGTTGGTTGCAATATACACTAGGCTGCTGCATTTTTTCTGGGCTCGGGGAAATCATTTAATTTTGTGTTTTCATTTTTGTCAGGCTAGGGTGGAAAAATGATGTTTTTAGAACAACAACAACAAGAAACCAACCTACTGAAAATTAGGTATTGGCCCGAGCACAGCTCTACTAGATAAAGTTATTTTAAATTATGCTTATTAAAGGAAATGTTTACCCCATTAGAACTTGGTATGTAGCACAGCTGCTTACATTGCTGTTGGCTTCAGACTAAACAATGGTGTAGTAACAAGGTGCTCAGAAGTCAAAATAAATGTGATTTGTACATAGGAGCTCCCACTCTATCTTAGTTTAAGGTTGATTTGTTAATCTCAGTTTTCAGTAAATGAAATAACATAACTGTTATGTTAAATGGATGATGAGGAGTCGTGTGAATGATTTTGTTTTAATTTAAATCTTTGAAGAATCCAGTTTAGCAACTGCCTGTTGCCTCACTTTCTGCTGCATGATTTATCAGCACATATCATGTTGGTTCTATATGACCTCCATATTGGACCAATCCAGTTCTAGTAACATGTAATGAAAAAGAACAAAACCTTTCCAGCGTAAGTTTCTTGCTCATAGGGATGTCAACTGAATAACTTTCTATGACTTTTCTTTTCTTCATGTTAAGACTGGACATTGTTTTTGTAATTTCCTCACAAAATTTTCCATTGGATCCATTTGATGACACTTGGAATTCATTAATTCATTTTCCAGAGTTCAGTCTGTGTGAAGATCTTTTACCCTGTCTTCTGTCTTCTATTGCTTATACTTCTGACATCTTAAAACTAAATAGAATTAATTTACAGGCTTTAGATCACTTAACCAGAACATTATGCGTGCCAGAGTGAATAAAAGGACCTCCATTGGAGAGACAAGTAGAAATAGGGGCACTATCTGATGAACTTCACATAACTGATGGACGAGCCAGATTTCACTAACTGTAACTAAGGAATTCTTTGGTCAAATGTCAAGACACTTCCTGGTTCTACAGGACTTGACAAGGGCATCATATATGACAAGTTGCAGAAACAGCAAAGAGCCCTCATAGAAAAGACAAGGAGAAACTGTGATGCTTTAATGGTTTTCTGAACTTGAAATCCAGGTCAGAAATTCAGCAGGTTAATTAGGGTCAAACTGCATGTGACTTTGATTATGTAGTTTTGTACAAAAATAACTAGGGTTGTTTTTTTTTCCAGAAATTACCAACATGTGGTGCCCAATTCATATCATTCTTTGAAATGAAGCAGATGCATAACCTCAGAGTTCCGTGTCTTAGCGGTGTAACATTTCCAGGAATTCTAGTAGTAACCCTGGGCATTAGGGCTATCAGGCCTTGAAAACATTGATAGCAAAATTCCTGTCATATGTGGAAATCAAAGTTTACATTTAAGGTGGGGAATTACAGACTAAGCCATCTGCATTAAGCAGAATGTTTTTAAATGGCAAAGCAAGAGGGAAACATCTATGGTCCAGTGATATGGAACAATGCCAGTCAGATGATGGGAAACTTTGGGGCACAAATTGGGTAACTGCATTCCTGCAGAATTTGTTTAGCCCGTATTTGGAATTGGCTGAATGTGTGCCTCACTTCCATTGACTTTTCATACACTGTTAGATATGTGTATTGGTCCATGAAGAGGGAGAAGACCCAACAGTCAGGCAGTATCTTTACTAGGGCTAACAAAAAGGCCACAGAAGACTGTGCAGGCTTTTGAATTCTTTAGAACTCGTCATCAGGGTAGATGGCATTAAAACATCCCCTTTAGAGAAATTTTGCTGCTCCTATTTAAATTCACTTATGTCCCACTGAAAATTCCTTAGTCCTTCTCCAAGCACCGCCCACTAAATTTTTCACAAATTTTAAGTGTAGTCAGATTTTACTGGTAACAGGTAAGCATGAGATTCCCAAGAAGTTTTCCTCTCAAAACTTTTAAAAAAAAAATTCCTTAGGTGCATATCTTGAACCACCAAATGACCATCAAAATTTTGCTTTTGATGACGTTTAGTGGCAACTTTATCCCTAAGCCTCCATCGATTGCCATTGTGAAAAGCAGTAAATGTTTTTCCAGAACATCTTAAACCAGATATGATGGCCAGTTTTCCTCCCTTGGAAGTCTGCGTGGGCTGCACAGAGTACCAAAGCTGCCCTTCCCATACCAGAACTGCTGGTGATTTCTAGGAGAGACAGTTTTGTCCAAAAAGGGGCAATTCTGGGATTCTGAAGGGTTTAAGGGCAAGGAGACAGTAAACATGGCAATATTACTTCTCCACACACCTACCATATATGCTCAACTATTCAGTCAAGCTCATGGATACGTCAAGAGTAGGTTTGATCTCAAAATTACAGAATTTGCTATGACCTGTGAATAAATTGAGGGTAAAACATGTTCTACAGCAATATCGATGAGAGGTGTTCTTAACCTCTTGCTTGGCCGCCTGTCTTGCCATATATCATGCAGCCACAATTTAGTTCCCTCTGCCTTTAGGGTGAACAAGAACAGTTATGGCTGCTGGAAATTTGAAGTTCTTTGTCATGAGGCAGCAGAGGCAGGTTTTAGGGCCTTTTTAGCAGCCTCAGCTTTCTTCTTCCTTCTCCCCCAAGCTGAGCAGGCTGACCTTGACTCCATGGAAGCCAGCATTGACCCACGGATAAGTCAAGCCATGTTTCCAGGGTAAATGTTTAGACTAAAATTTCTAGACTAATAGTCGAGTATATATAGTAGGCAGCATTTAAAAAAAAAAATGAGGCTCACACTTTGCCCACCCTTGACTTAGAGGTTTAGATCTGTTTTGCATATTATATAAGCAGAACTTATCTACACTAAAATAAAAAAATAGAATGGCCTACATCTGATTATTAGTTGTACTTGTATAGATGTACTGAATCAGTGGAGTTTATATACATGTTGAATTGCTGTTTACCAAATGGTTCAGTGTGTTTGGGACTTACACTCAAAACTGAATTTAAGCCAAGATTTACAAATAAGTTTTAAAAACATCTTTGATCCTGCAAAGCACAGAGACCTCAGAGCTGAATATAGCTTCCTGTGACCTTTTCCCACACAGTCAACCCTTTGTATATGTGACCTCTAGATCTGCAAATTTGAGCAGTCACAGAGCGTTGCATTCTATACATAAAATGGAAGTGATGTGAGTGCGGACATGCTGAACCATCCACACACATTGCCACCATTTAATAGTATAGGATGTGATCATTTACATTTTTTGCTATTTGCAGGGTATCATGGAACTGAACCCCCTGAGATAAGAAGGGTCCACTATATTGTGGTTTCTCTGTATTAGTCGACCTTAGGCTACCAAAGATTACTTTAACTTAATTTTTTTTCACAGCTTCTGCTTGAAAGAGAGCACTGGTTTCTCATTTGCCATCTCCCTGAAATATATTACCTACTGTACAAAGTAAGTGCCAAAGGAATAAGTGGTCTTGGATTTCATATTTTGTGAGCAAATGTGCTAGTATATTAAACAAGCATTCAGTTAACAAAAACCCAGCAGAGCTTGCAAGACTTTGTGGATGCAAAGAACATTGTATTGATCTTCAGTGGTCAGGTGGAGTTAATAGTCTGGAATTTCTCTTTACTGGAACATAGCCATGAAACAAAACCAGAAGCTCTCAGGAGGCCTTTTAGAGATTGTAAACAGAAAGATTGCATTTTTGCATATATTATTGGTAGTTTATATAGAGCGTGTGTTTGAGTGTGTGGCTAGAATTGATAGATATAAACACACATATATTCACTTCTTGCTGTGTGCCTTCAAGTTGTTTCTGACTTGTGGTGACTCTAAGGTGAGTTTATCACAGGGTTTTCTGGGACTGTGTGTATGTGATGCACTCCAAGTCACCCAGTGGGTTTCCAGGGCTAAGCAGGGAATCAAACCCTGGTCTCCAGGATCATAATCCAGTGCTCAAAGCACTACACCATACTGCCACTAGCATATGCTTATTAACATAAAATATGAATGAAGGTAATGAAATGAAAAGTATGGAATATGTCTTGAAACCAAAGTACTATTATTAAGGATTCCAAATTCACCTCGTTCAAATTTCAATTAATAAAACCAGTAAATTAGATTAATATATTAAGTTCCAACTACCAGGTTTGTTGGGCTGCAGCCTAAACTGTAATGAAATAAATACTAGAACTAGAATGTTAGTTGATGCGGTATCAACTTTATTCTCTTATCAATTTTGACTTAGGAAGAATATCCATCTGGGGGCGGGGTGTGGAGAATCGAAATCCATAGATGGGCAATAGATCCAGCTGATGCCACAAAAGATTGTTTAAGCTTCTGAGAGAACCCCTCATTAACCTAAGTGGTACAAAAAGAAGGGATGGCAGAAGAAACAGAAACTCCCAAATTAAGTCAGATGTGACCATAAGCTGAACAGTTTAGAAACAGTTTGAAAATGAAGGTTTCAGACTTTTGTGTGGTTGTTTAAATTGAAACAGAATGACTGGTCCAAGACAGTTCAATGAACTTCATGGCTGATAGGGACTTGTACCTTCATTCAGTTAATAACAGAAACAGAGGAACCCCAAATTGGATTGGTACATAAACCTATAGTATGGATACACTATTGGGTGCTCTTTCAGTTGGTTCACATAATCTCTCCTAACTTGTCAATGAGAAGGTAGAGACAGAAAGACTTTATGAAGTATATTTTGGCACAACCCTTACTATTTAAGGTCAAAAAAGACACTTCTTTTTCCATGCTTGTAAAATAGATATTTGTCACAATAGAATAAATACTTTACACACACATCAAGACAGTACTGCTGTGCAAAATTGCCCTCTGTTTTTATTCTTGAAAATATAAGAGACTTGGCCTCTGTAACATTATATTAGTGTGAAGTTTGTAGCACAGCACTCTTACCAACGCATATGTACAGCCTTGAATGGGAAATTAGGGGTTTTCAGTGTCATGCTGCCAGAGTATTTGAACAAATCTTTTTGTCGTTGGTGATTAAAAAAAGCAAAAAATAGTTGGCATGACAAAATTGGATTCAGGTTCTTAGTGTTTAGAGGAACACACCAGCTCTGTGATTTTCTGCTGCACCAAGGCGTATTTTCAGAAAGGGCAGGTATCAGAAAGACAGATTAGATAGCTTCACAACAGGTAATGAGTGGGTTGATAGGTTTTACAAAACAACAGAGCCGTCAGCAGGGCTGTTAGAGACTTCACTAACTTCGGATTTTTGAATAGCGCAGTTTGTGTTTGTTTCATTTTTTGACATATTAATTTGAGTATGTTTTTTCCATATGGTTTATTTAAAAACAAATAAGAGTTTGATTAGTGTCGATATCATGTAACGCTATAGGGAAATCTATAGAGAAATACATCAGTATGTATTTCTGTAGAATATAGTAGGTATGGAATTGCCCTATTTTTACCATAAAATCAAACAGAAGTACTTAAATTTGTTTTCACGTCTTCAACTTTCATAAAAACTGAATCTGTCAATAAAGCGTATATTTAAGTGGTACAGTGCAAATTTAATGCAACGATTTGTCAATAGCACTTTTGACAGTGCCAGTATAAAATCCATAAATATCGATAAATAAATAAAACAAAACCCTAACATTTCTTAGCCCATATTTGCAGGAATTCCAGACTAGAAACAGAAAGGAAGAAGAGGAGAAGAAGCAGAGGTGGCAGTGATAGGAAAAGCTGCAAAACCCTCACTCAAAACCCAGAAAAGAATAGTTGAATGCTTCTCTTACTTTCTTTGATGGCTTTCCAAGCAACTAGCAACTAGCAGTTTCAAAGTACATCAAATATTTTGAAATGTAAATTCTTTTTAAGGTCATTTAGCTTGGTACACCCAGAGGATTATGGTAAATAAATAAGCCTGACCCAAGAAATGGAGTTAAATAGGGCCACATTTTATTATTGTCAAACCAGGATCTGCAAAAAGATTGGGAAGCTTGGGTGGAATTTAAACAGGCACTAAACCTGAAAGGACACAAGTAAATCCACTGATACCTAAGCGAGGACATATCTGTAGATCATGGCTTCCTTAGGCCTATATCAGGGTAGAGTTGGGAGAGCTCTTGTGCCACCTTAAAACCAGTGTCTGAGAATTCTGAATGGGTGAAGAAAGTTGGTCCAAAAATTGATTTCCTTTTCTGCCTCTGTTGTTGGAAGCATTGCTGAGCTAGATGGGAAAACAACATTAACTCCTGATGGATCTCTGTACATGACTAATGGGGGTTTCATATCTAGGTTTTATATATTATTTCTCTGATACTGTAGGTTCCTGATATTCATACTTGGATTTTTCTGCAGTTTTTTGACATCCGACTGTTGTCTTTTAAAACTGTTCCAGACAAGCATAATTCTGTCGTGAAAAATCTTGCCTGTCTATGCATGCTGAACATGTCAAGACAAAATGGGCGGGGAGGGGTTATGAAGCAGAAATTCAATTTAATATTGTGGAATCTCTTGCTTCTTGAGGGCTAGTTCTGAAATATACTGAAGAAAATTATCATCTGATAAAAGCATAAATAAATATCAGTCAGATCACAGTTTTCTACCATAACATTTTTTTCTTGCTTGTATGTTTCCAAGTAGTTTTAAAAATAATTTATTTTTTCTTAAGGAAACAAAACATGCAGCAATCCCAGTCTTCAGGGATGACAACAAGAAATTTGCCATATGAGACTGAGTCCCTTTCCGCACATGGAGGGGGAAACGGGGAAAACGCTCTAAAACGGAGCTTTCCGGCAGCCGGGTAAGTCCGTCGCCATGCAGAGCAGCGCAATCTCGCTGTTCCGCAGTCCTCCGGCGTCCAAAATGGTGGCCTCGGCGTCCAAAATGGCAGCTTCCAGCTGGCGGAGGCTCTCCACCAACCGGTGAAGCTCGCCAGCCTAAAGCCCGCCTGTGGCAGATCTGCAGGCACGCACTAGTGCGCACCTGCAAATCTGCACCGGAGCGCAGCGACGGAGCTGCACGGGGCTGCGCGCTCCATGCTTTTTAAAAACCTCTGAAAAGAGGTTTTTAAAAAACACGTGGCGCCCACCAGTTCTGGTCGCTTCGGAGCGGATTGAGGTGCGGAACTATGAAAAATAGTCCGCCCCAATCCACTCCACAGTGCAGAAGACCTCTGTCGGAGGTTGTTCTGCACCGTTTTAATACCCCGGTGCAGAAAGGGCCAATGTTGTATCATTTCCCCCCAAAGAAGAATGTTGTCCTCGTTTGACTGATGATGCCTTAAAAACCTAGTCTGAAAAAGTAGTGTAAGCATTTGCTACTGTCAAAGTGAAAACACGCACCCTAACGCTCATTTTTGAACAACTGTTCTGTTAAAGTTTATTCTCCATACTCTCCCTTGCCTCATCTTTTCCCCTTAAATAAAATTTTAGGGAACTGACATATGTGCTGACTTTGAGAAATATGCTTCAGTTAGTCTTTTCTAGATATCTGTTTCTCTAAGAGAGAGTTTAATTTTCCTTTTCCTTTTTCTCCCTCATCTTGAAAGTTAAGCAATTAATCGTAGAAATTGCTTTACTGTCCCTCTTTAAGTGCTACAGTATATCTTGCAGCAGCACAGAGTGGCTAAAGTAGAAAATGGTAGCCTAACAAGCCAGAGAAACCATATTATGCGAGAGGTATGTAAGTGAGAGGTTTAAATATTCATACATTTTATTCTCACAGGCAAAGAACCATTTTTCTCCTCACTGAGAGAAAGTTGTCAAAAACTATGCTAATTTTGACAAATAATTTCAGTTCAGGACTTATTCTATGCAGAAAAATGCAAATAGACAGAGTTTTGGGGGGGTTGCACAAACAAGTGATTTTCTGCGCAGAAAATGCTGTTTTCTGTGGGAAAATAAACTTCATGTGCAAACAGTGATGATTCTCCCTGCCTAGAAGTTTCCCACCTTTGAAAAACCTTTTTTGACCATTTTTGAGTATTTCAGATATTCTTTCTTTCTCTAATGTGAGAGGTGTGCTATAGTTGGAAGAGAATGAAAAGTTAGTAAAACATGTTGAGTGTTCATGACCTTTTTCTTCAGAAAACATACTAATAAGAAAACAGAATACAACTTGGGCTGTAATCATCTCAGACAGTATATAGGTCAACATTTTTGAAACAGTGGTTTTTACTATTGTATCCTAATAAATTTGTTGCCTTTCCAATTTGTATACCAGTTATGTACCATCTCTGAGAGCAGACCTGTGTATTATAAGAAAAACGTGTCTTATCAAGATTTCTCCTGCCCTCTGGTAATGTGTTACAAAAGATTCCAGGTATCTTGATGTCATCTTTGTGTGTTATTCTTTATCTTTATTTCAAATCATTGACAATCAGTGATATGGACTGATTCTTAATTGGATTATGTTAGGACATGAAGTAATCTCCTCTGCATGTTACAGATGTGGAAAGACCAAACCTTCTTGGAGGAGAAGGTTTGCAAGCTGGAGGCACGAGTTTCTGATCTTCATCTGATTAGGAAAGGGTTTTTGCATAGGGCAGAGAGGACCTACCAGAACACCGAATGCACGGAGGAGCTGCCAGATCAGGAAGTCAGCACACTGTGCCAGGAAACGGAGGCTTGGGCGAATGTCACACAGAGGAGTAGAAGGACCAGGAAGGTAACAGAGACTCTTAAACTACACGATTGCTTCAAAGTTCTTGGCCTTACAAACAATGAAGAGCGCCATGTGGAGGGAACAGAATGTCAACAAGAAGGAATCCAACTTCGGCAACAGGACCTAGATCAAAGCTCCCAGCCTCAACAGAATGCCCAGGCAGTCCTAGTAGAACATGCTCTTCGAGGAGCCCTGGACAAGCCTTAGAGGAGGTGAGTTCTGGTTGTTGGGAACTCCTTGCTCAGAGGAACCGAATCGGCAATTTGCAAACCGGACAAGCTCAATTGAGAGGTCTGCTGTCTTCCTGGGGCCAGGATCAACCACATAACAGAGAGGCTAACCAGGCTGGCCAAACCCACTGGCCATAAGCCCCTCATTTTGGTTCATGTCGGAACCAATGACACTGCGAGGAGCAGCCTTTACCACATCGCAAAGGACTACGAGCATATGGGGACGAAGCTTAAGGACCTTGGTGCACAGGTGGTCATCTCGTTTCTCCTCCCTGTTCAAGGATATGGCGCACGTAGGGAAAGGACAATAGCAGAGGTCAACAACTGGCTCCACACATGGTGCTGCTGGCAATGGTTTGGGTTTTTGGCACATGCCCTGAATTTCCATGAACATGGGCTTCTGGCGAGGGATGGGCTGCACCTCACGAAACTCACGAAACTTGGCAGGAATGTTTTTGCAAACAGTCTCGCAAGGAGGATTAAGAGGTCTTTAAACTAAGTTCCACTGGGGAGGGAGACAATATTATTCAGGGCAAGGACTTGGCGAGCGTAGGGCCAAATGAAATTGGCCAAGTAGTACAAGCGGCCAATGGCAGGAGGAGTAGAAACAATAGTACAGGACTTGCAGGAAGGGCCCGGGGACTTAAGTGTCTCTACACTAATGCACGGAGTATGGGAAACAAGCATGATGAACTTGAACTCCTAGTACAACAAAATAAATACGATTTGATAGGCATCACAGAGACCTGGTGGGATGAGTCTCATGATTGGAATGTAGGAATACAGGAGTATAGCCTATTTTGTAAAAATAGACCAAACAAGAAAGGAGGAGGAGTAGCCTTGTATGTCAAGGATGTTTTCACCTGTAAAGAGATCTGGGACTTAAACCCAGAAAGCCAGGTCGAGAGCATTTGGGTAAGAATTAAGGCAGTGAGAAACAATAGGGATTTTCTGGTGAGGGTTTACCACAGACCTCCAAATCAGACTGAGGACTTTGATGACGCCTTCCTCAACCAAATGACTGCACATTCAAAGAGAAGAGATACAGTAATAATAGGAGATTTCAGTTACCCAGATATATGCTGGCAGTCAAACTCTGCCAAGTCAGCAAGGTCCAGCAAGTTTCTTGCTTGTCTTGCAGGCAACTTCATGGTCCAGAAGGTGGAAGAGGCCACAAGGCGATCAAATATTCTAGATCTGATCCTGACTAACAGGGATGACCTTGTTAATGAGGTAGAAGTGGTTGGAACTTTAGTGGGGAGTGACCATGCCCTATTGGAATTTGGCATTCAGTGGGAAGGAGAAGATAAGGGTAGCCAGATACTCTTCTTAGATTTTAAAAAAGTGGACTTCTGTAAACTTAGGGAGCTTCTGGCTAGAATTCCATGCTCAAAAATAGTGAAGGGGAAAGGAGTTCAGGAGGCATGGGAGTTCCTTAAAAGGGAGATACTGAAGGCACATTCTAAAACTGTGCCAATATGGAGGAAAAATGGAAGGCATCTGAAGAAATCAGAATGGTTGACTAAAGAACTCTCAGCTGAGCTAAGTGTTAAGAGAAACATGTATATGAAATGGAAGAAGGGGAAAGCACCAAAGAAGAATTTAAGCAAGTAGCCAGGAGATGTAGGGAAGAGGTCAGAAAGGCTAAAGCACAGAATGAACTTAGGCTGGCCAGAGACATTAAAAACAATAAAAAGGGCTTTCTTAAATATGTCCGCAGCAAAAGGAAAAAGAAGGAGACGATAGGGTCACTGTGCAGAGAAGATGGCGAATTACTCACAGGGGGAAGAGAAAAGGCAGAACTACTTAACACCTTCTTTGCCTCAGTTTTTTCCCCAGAAGGATCCAAGCACTCAACCTGGCAGTTGGTAAGCAGGGGAAGAAGCAGAGGAAATGAGGAACATAATAGGTAGAGAGGTGGTACAGGAATACCTGGCCACACTGGATGAATTCAAGTCTCCAGGGCCAGATGAATTGCAACCTAGGATATTAAAAGAGCTGGCAGAGGTCATTTCGGAACCGCTTGCTATAATCTTTGAGAAATCTTGGAGGACAGGAGAAGTTCCAGCAGACTGGAAGAGGGCAAATGTTGTCCCCATCTTCAAGAAGGGAAAAAAAGAGGACCCAAATAATTGTTGCCCAGTCAGCCTGACATCAGTACCCGGAAAGATCCTGGAGCAGATCATTAAGCAGTCAGTTTCTAATCACTTAGAAAGCAACATGGTAATCACAAGAAGTCAACATGGATTTCTCAAAAATAAGTCATGCCAGACTAATCTTATCTCTTTTTATGATAGAGTTACTATCTTGAAAGATGAAGGGAATGCTGTGGATGTAGCATACCTCGATTTCAGTAAGGCCTTTCACAAAGTTCCCCATGACAGTCTTGCAAAGAAATTAGTAAAATGTGGGCTGGACAGGGCTACTGTTAGTTGGATTTGTAATTGGTTGACTGACTGAACCCAAAGGGTGATCACGAATGGCTGCTTTTCATCCTGGAGAGAAGTGACTAGTGGGGTGCCACAGGGTTCTGTCCTGGGCCCAGTGCTGTTCAATATTTTTATCAACGATTTGAATGAAGGAATAGAGGGCATGCTCATCAAATTTGCAGATGATACCAAATTGGGAGGGGTTGCTAATACACCAGAGGACAGGATCAAAATTCAAAATGACCTGGATAGATTGGAGAGCTGGGCCAAGGCTAACAAAATGAGATTCAACAGAGAGAAGTGTAAGGTCCTACACTTAGGTAGAAAAAATGGAATGCACAAATGTAGGATGGGGGATGTGTGGCTGGATAGCAGTACGTGCGAAAGGGATCTAGGAGTCTTAATAGATCACAAGCTGAAGATGAATAATGCAGTTCTCGGCTGCATCAATAGGTGTATGGTGTCTAGATCGAGGGAGGTACTGGTACCACTGTACTCTGCTTTGGTTAGACCTCATCTTGAATACTGTGTCCAGTTCTGGGCACCCCAATTCAAGAAGGACATGCTCAAGCTGGAGCAAGTCCAGAGGAGGGCGACCAAAATGGTGAGAGGCCTGGAAGCCATGCCCTATGAGGATAGACTTAGAGAGCTGGGTATGTTTAGTCTGCAGAAGAGAAGGTTAAGAGGGGACATGATAGCCATGTTTAAATATTTGAAGGGATGCCATGTAGAGGAAGGAGAGGGCTTGTTTTCTGCAGGACAAGGAGCAATGGATTCAAGCTGCAGGAAAGGGGATTCCACCTGAACCTCAGGAAGAATTTCCTGACAGTCAGGGCTGTCTGGCAGTGGAATATGCTGCCTTGGAGTGTAGTGGAGTCTCCTTCCTTGGAGGTTTTTAAGCAGAGGCTAGATGGCCGTCTGTCGGGAGTGCTTTGAGGGTGTTCCTGCATGGCAGGGGGTTGGACTGGATGGCCCGTGTGGTCTTTTCCAACTCTACATTTCTATGATTCTATGATTCTATGACACAAGGATGCCATTTTCAGACTGAGATCTTTCATTATACAGCAATGGCTGTCCCCTTGTTGTGGCTGCCAGAATATTTCAGATTCCTGATCACTAGCATCAGGCTTTCAATCATCATTCTTCCCCAAGCCTGACAGCTGTATAATGTGGGAATACTTCTAAGAATGTCCAAGTAAAATTTAATGTGTCATTTAGTTGTACTTCATAGATATGTAATGTGATCATTCTGTAGGCCTCAAGGGAAGAAGGAGAGCTGAGTGGGTTGCAAATATTGGTTGGCTCAACAATTTTATGTGCTTGACCAGCCAGGTCTTTTTTTTTAAGAGAGACCCCTAGCACAACTGTGCACATTTCAGTAAGTTATAAGCAAAATTCAGACTATTTTATCTGAGGCATAAGGATCCTGTATGTGTAGTTCATGAGTTCTCCAGAACACTCCCTTTTCTCATCAAAGATGCTCTAACTCATTCTCCTAAGATTCTATAAATGTGTGAATGTTTGCTACAGATGTTGAATTTTTATTTATTTATTTATTTGAGAAAAATATGTAACAACAAAACAAATAATACATGACATTTATCACAAACTAAAACACAACAAAAATACAAAGCAAACCTATACACTACAATACAATAAAATATAAACATATAACCCCCTTATCCCCCCTTTCCGAAACTCAGGTTCCATTGCATCGTATATCTATAACATTTCTTCTTCATCTCTTCTTTTGTTTTATTAAAAAAGTTACACTTTCACAGATGTTGAAATTTTTACTGCCATTAGCATTAAGTTCACTTTCCAGAGCTTTCAGAGGAAAGAAGAAACTTCTTAAAAGAGATGCTTCAGTCAGAGAGAGCACATGCTTTGAAAGGTCCAAATTTAATTTATAGTATCTCCTGTCTGAAAATTCAGATTGCTGCCATCAGTTTGAGCAGATCAGAGATGTAAAAATCTGCATATTTCAACTTTTCTTCCATGGAACTTTTTAAAGTCCAAGTTGATACACATTCTTGCATGCTTATCGCCTGCATACAACATGCAAAGTGCATACATGAAGGAAAATTGCACAGCATATAATACATGCATTTCTCATAATGTTTACATTTTTTATCACAGAACTGTATTACAAAATTCAGAGTGGCATGTAAACTGAAAAATAATAGTTTGGGAAGTGTGAATTAGGCTGGGTCATATCAATATCTCCCCCATTGCTCATGTATAAAATACTGAAGTATAAGGACCACTGATCTGGCTTATTATATGCAGTTTCTTATATCTCATTTTTAAAAAGTCTCAAAAGATGCAGCCATTACTGGCATAGATTAAGAATTTCAATAAAGTACTTAAGGAGCTCGGCTAATTTGAGCCAGGACACCAGCTTTTCCTCTTAGCCTTGGAATATGTGAAATAATGTGAAATGCTAAAATATTCGTCTGAAGATGTACAAAGTGCTTCTCCTTCAGTAATGATGAACCAGAATTTTCTCCCCACATTTAGAAAGAAGAAATATCCCCCATAGATGCACTCACTTCAGCTAAGGCCCCAGTCTAGCACAACACTTTTCTTGATAGAAATTGATTGCTAGTGAAAGAAGAGCAATCTTGAATACTGAAAACAATGATTATTTTCCAGTTCTAGCTGGATTTACACTACTGCTGTAAATTCTGGATGATTATTAACTGAAGCAATTCTCTCTCTCTCGCGCTCTCTCTCTCTTTCTCCCCCCCCCCACACTGTACTTCAGTGTTGGTGTTTCTTTACAGTTTTGCAAAAAATACTTTTTGTGTGAGAAAGAAAAACTGCGAAGAGCAGTTTGGCTTTTATTTGAGAACAATGAGAGTAATGACTTTTTTTTAAACTTGGAAAGAGTGAAAATATTGAAGGGCACTACACTTCACCTGAAGCAAAATAAGAAACATTCTCAGATGAAACATCCTTTTTGAGAATGTTCTGAGGATGAAGAATTCAATAGCTTGCATATTATTATCAGTGGAATTTTAGTTCATCCTAATAAAAATATCACCATCCTATGGATTTTGCATTTTGTTTTGTTCTTCTAGACCATTCTTCTTTTTTTTCCTTTTCAAGGGAAACCAAAAGAGTTTCAGTGAGAATAATGAAATTCCACAGGGAGGTTTTATACGTGCATATTGTTTTCTATCAAAGCCCCTTTTCTCTATTTGGCTGTCATTTATTCTGAGGGAACATTGGGCAGTCATAGAAACATTTCATTTTGATGTTATGCTTTGGGTTTTGTTTCTTGTAAGGTTATGACTTTCATTTGAAATGTCAATAAAAGAATTAATCATTTACAGTAATACAGGTGAACATCAGAGAGCAACTTTTTAATGCTGTTGTATTTCTTCAAATTACATAACACATCCAGTTCATAAATTCACTCTCTCATAAATTGGAGTACCTTTAAGTTTGATAGAAATTTAACGCCCGCAAAAGATGCATGAATCATAACTGGGCTCCTTCCTCCTTTGTCCAATGCAATAGGTCACCAAAACCATTGAACCACTGAACTGTAGCTTCCACCATCATCCTCTTTTCTTAGCCCCAATCAGATGCTGACACATTACAATTTACTTTTCCTGACATCTAGCAGCTGTGAGTACAGTTAGCATGAGATCAGCCTCAAGCTTTGAATCCCCATTCTTCTAAGATGAAGCTGACTGGAAATAGTATGTGCTCATGCTTTGCAAAGGAGATCAGTGGCTTATGACCTGAGTTTCTTTGAGAGCTAAGAAGTGCAAGGGCAGGTCATCTCACTTCTATGAATTGAAATGGTAATAGCTGAGCTAACTATAACCGTAAAACGTAGATATTGGATGGTGGAAGAAGAAGCGGGGGTCGGGGGTGGGTAACCATCTCTGTGATGCTGCACTTCAAAGGTCATCTCTCAAATACAGCTTGGTATACAAGATCTCTCCCTCTTCTGCATGATAATGATCATCAGCATTTCTTCTCAGAACCTCTTAGTTAAAGATAATGCTCATCAAGTGAAGAATTGTTCCCAGAGTCTTCTATGCAGTGCTCACATGTGCCACTGTGCATATTTTAAAATACAAATAGCTAAAATGGGCATAGCTGGGAGTGGGAAGATA
Organism: Iguana delicatissima; assembly: GCA_948472985.1. NCBI lineage: Eukaryota > Metazoa > Chordata > Lepidosauria > Squamata > Iguanidae > Iguana > Iguana delicatissima. The sequence goes on from CAOKZL010000966.1 coordinate 267,247, forward strand.
GAAAGACACTCTGATCAATGATGGAAGGTTGGGTAAAGTGGTGAAACTACATAAATGAATGAGCAAATGCATGAAATTCTGTGCAAGAAGTGTTGCAGCCCAACAAAATATTGCAATCCAGTCTGAAACAATGGATGGAAAAAAATGAGAGAAGGATTTTCTGCAATTCAGCAGCATCAAGACCAAGAGATGTTCATATCCCCTTACATTAATCATGTCAGGAAAGAAGACTCAGTAGTGCTGCAGTGACTCACAAGCCAGATATTTCTTGAAATGGTTGTGAAGGCTGTTCCTAGGAGCCAAGATAAGAAGGAAAGCTGATGCTTTGCAGTACAGCTACAAGTACTGGCAGTAAACTGAGATTTTACAGATTTCTGTCTCTAGTAGGGATGGGATGACTATTTGAAAATATTCAAAAGATGATTGAAAAATTTGTTGTTTGGATGTCAAGAAAAACTGATGAGAACAATCCTGGAATAACAAGAATTTTCAGTTTGGAATTTTGTTGTTATTCTGTGACTTCAAGTCATTTCTTACTTATGGCAACCTTTGAGCATTGGACTATGACTCTGGAGACCAGGATTCAATTTTCTGCTCAGCCATTGGAAACCCACTGGATGACATTGGATGTGTCACATACTCTCAGCCCCAGAAAACCCTGTGATAGGTTCACCTTAGGGTTGCCATAAGCTGGAAATGACTTGAAGGCACACAACAACAAGAACATGGCAAACCTATCACAGGGTTTTCTTGGCAGAATTTGTTCAGACTGGTTTTGCCCCTACCTTTTTCTGAAGCTGAGCGTATGTGACTTGCCTAGGGCCACTCAATGGGTTTCCATGGCTGAGCAGGCATTCAAACCTTGTCCAGCCTCAGATGACTATCCCACATTGGCTTATCTTGTTCAGAATTTACACATGGTTGTTTTGTGTAGAAAATGCTTTCATTAGGGACTTACTGTAAGCAAAATTGACATGCGGTTAATTTTGTGCAGGAAAAAGCATTTTACACCCAGAAAAGAAAATTTCTGCACTGAAGTACTATTTTCTGCATGAAAATTCTGCTTTCCTGCATGAAACAACCATGTGCAAATGTTGTACAAAAGAAGTCCTGAACTGGCAATAGTCTTCCAAAATTACAGTATTTGAAGATTTTCTTGCAGCAGTAAGGTGATTGCTAAAATTGCCTGCTGCTTCCTTTGAGAAGAAAATTAGCAAAGGCTTACATGTTTAGTAGGCCACTCCTCAGATTTCTGGATATAAAAAAATAAGAGTCTCTTTGAGTGCAAAATGCTTGGTCTGGAGGTGGACCCTGCGTCTCACCTTGGTGGCCTCCTTCCTTTTGTGTAACCTGCCCTCTTGTGCAGACAGGAGAGTACAGCAGGGATTTGGGTCTTCTGGCTGATAGGTCCGGTGAGGGTCAGGATTCAGGTGCAGAAGGCTCTAGGTCAATTGAGCCATGTCTTGGAATTAGGACATGGGTCCAGTTTTTTAGCCAGTGGCTCAGTCAGTTCATTTTCCTCTTTTGAATTTAAAGCTGATACCACAATCAGGAGGTTGATCAGACATATACATGGAAGATCACTCACCATGATGTTTAGTAGCAGGTTCAGCGGCAGGACAGGAGATGTTCTGATGATCACAGGTGGATCTTGGATACTACGAAAGTTTTAAGATTTTTTTCATACATATTTTTACATTGGCTATGCTGGCACAGTCTAATATGATCCTAATATATATCCTAATATAAAGAGGTAGATGATAAGGAATATTTGTTTAGTCTTTGGTCTCTGTGATAAGCCCTTAAGGAATGTATACAGTCATTGTCTGCATGAAAACATACAATTCGATTGTATTATTCTCACCAAAGCTTTGGGAAACTAGAAACAAAGCTAAGGAAAATAATTCATGGTACTTCCTTAAACAAATATTTAACCTAAGAGCTGTTCTATCATATTGAATCTTAACAGTCTAAATCCAGTTCCTTTTCCAAGGTAGGAGACCTACTGAAGCAATAAGAATGTGGTTAGTTGACACTTCTATGACCTCCTCTGATTCTATGGGCATACTCTATTTGGGATCCAGCTGAACTGGATTTAGATCCAGGTTAAAAATAAACATTGATCAATGGATTTTAACAGACTGTGGTCACTTGTTGTATGTCCACATATTTCTCTTAGGGGTATGTCTGTAACATTATGACTGTATTATATTTCCCCTTTTTCTTCCTTGTATTAAGTTTGTACATTGTTCATTAATTATATTAGCTTCATCATTTTGGATGTAATTTCAAGGTTTTTTTTTAATTTCAGGATATTTGGGGGGAAATATTGATTCAAAAACCTTGCTTTTTGTGCAAAAATCCATTGACTCAAAACCAACATTTTTGTGCAGAAAACAACATTTGTTGTATAAAATACATTGCAGAGCTTTTTGCACAATCATTGGGGGAGGGGAATTCCCAACATCAAAAAAAGAAAATCAATAAACTTTTCAGAAGCTCTTGGAGTCTCACTGTGCAAGGAGAAAATATTTACATACAACACTCTTGCATACAAACACAAAAAGTGAACATTTAAGATACCACTCCCAACTTTTTTAAAAATTTTCTGAAGATAATGACAAATAATATTATATATCTTTAAAAGCTTATGAACATAATCAGATGCTTCCCAGTGTAGTAAGAGGTGCTTTTGTTGGTTTCCAGGATCAGTGGTTTTGGCGTGTCAGAAATAACAGGGTGATGGATGGATACCCCATGCAAATTACCTACTTCTGGAGAGGACTGCCTCCAAGTATTGATGCTGTTTATGAAAACAGTGATGGAAATTTTGTATTCTTTAAAGGTAAGTACAACAAATAAAAGAACACTTAAGGAAGCAGAAAATCAATTCAGAAATATCAAATAATGTTACATTTTGCATCAGTCTTGGAAAGCTATGTGGATTTTTTTTTTCAGCAAATTATCTCCTGTTGAACCCAATGTAGTCTGAATTAGAATAAAGAAAACTATTTTGGTTGAAGTCTCTCTATTAAATATTACTCATTGTAAATGGGAACATTCTATATCACTCATATATAGCTATATAGCCTCTGGGGGGGTGCTTTTTGTTTTGTATGACACCTCCCTGTAACTTTTTACCATTAGCCATGCTGGCTGCAGCTTATCTAGGGGTCCCCAAGTTGCCTTTCCCTGGCTCTGGGCAACACTCAGATCCCTCTCTGGATTCTTCTGAGAGCTTGCATGGGAGTTCTGCAACATACTGTGTTTAGGGAAGGGTTTTGTAAAGTGATTCTGTTGGCAACTTGCAGGCTGGACCACCAGAGTGCCTTCTACATGAGTCTGTGGCAATTTAGAAACTGTAGCGAGGTCAGAATGTAGCTGCTAGACAAAACAGGTAGCTGCTGGGACAAAGTGCCATGAACTTAAAATATTTGCGCTGCATCCATTTTGCACTGACTCCCAGTTCCTTTCCAGATTTGTTTTGATTTTTAATGACCTACATATGTTGAAGTATATCCATCTCCATATATGTAATACCAGCTAGTGGTGACCATGCCAGTGGGATGATGAATCCAGTCTGAGTGTTATCCCAAACTTTAAAGACACTATCCAAGATTCTGAACTTACTTTGGAGATAGGGTTAAGCACCTTGGGTTGTTCCTATAAAGTTTAGACCCAGAGCAGATTTACTATTCTATTGACAAGAAAGCTACCAGCTGCCACCAATGTATGTCTTTCTCCAAGTCCTCATTAGCATGTTTTCTGTTGCATGGATGGCTACCAGAGAAAACATTCTCAGATGTAGCATCCCAATAATAGAAAACTCTCTCCTGAGAAATTCTATTTTATAATTTTGGTATCAAACAAAAATCTTTTTAAATTTTTTTCCATAAGCTTTTAGGCCCAAATCCAGTTGTTAGTCCCAGCTAGAATACATTCATTGCATCAATTGATGAACAGTAAATCTGACTGAATCAATGGGCCTACTGTAGCAGTTTGATTTAGGCCTTTATCTGCTGTGGGCTTTTGACTGTTTTATTTTCTTCTGTTGTACCGGATAATTTTCATTGACATCAGGCTGTATCCAACAGTGTCTGTTCACTGATGGAGTCTTCCCTTAGTGGAGTAAGAAAGGAGATAATTTCACTGAGTCCATCTCCCTGCTGCTCCCCTTTCCAGATTTGTTGCAGAGATTTTGAGAGCTTTTCATGGGGCACTGTAGGAAGGAGGATGGGGGAATAAAAAAAAATTAACTTCTTTCTTCATTCCTCTGCTGACAGCCTCTGCAATATTTTATTTTAAGCCATGGTGAAGAACTTTATTAAAGAACAATAAGTGAAGTCCCACAATAAATGAAGAAATGGTATCTCTGATACTATGACCTCTTCCCCACCCTACCCCCATGCCCCTCAAATGGCAAATAGAGCCCTGAGGCATGTAAATAACAACTTCAGTATTATTCTAGTCTATTTCAGAGGTAAAAAGAGAGACCAGTTTAGAAAGTGGGTATAATTGGATGGTCACTTCCAATATCCTAAAAAAGGATGTTTGGGGCCTGAAAAAAGCCAGGAAAGGAGTGAGATAACTTTAAATGAATGATTGCATCAGGAAGGCTCCTGGGACTTCTGTGCGCTTCCTCTATCAAAAACATTCCCCTTTTTTTTTTTTTTTTTTGCATGAAGGCAATTGAGGGGGCTTGAACTGTCGTTTGCAGCCATACACAAGCTACAGGTTGAACTGTTGGCTCCCTTCTTTAAAACAGGGCCTTTCCACATTATACTGTGATAGTGCTACTATTCCACTTTCACCATCCTATGGAATTCTGGGCTTTGCAGTTTAGGGAGAATCATTTAGAATTCTCAGTCAGAGAGCTCTTTGGCCTTAGTAAACTACAAACCCCAGAATTCCAAAGGATGTTGAACGTGGAATGATAGCACTATAATGGTGTAGTGTGGAAAGGCCCTACGTCCCATTCGTGGGAGTTACTTTTGAGTAAATATGCATAAAATTGTGCAGCACTTACACCATTTCCATGCAATTATAAATACAGCAGCATATTTGCCAATATTAAACTGTCTATGTTTTGAATTCTTCTGGGGAGACTCTTCTCTCTGTCCCATCATCCTCCTTGGTGCATATGGTGGGAACATGAGAGACGGCCTTCTTGGTGGCTGCCCCAGACTCTGGAACTCCCTTCCCACGAAGAATAAACTGGCACCCTCCTTACTATCTTTCCACAGACAGGTTGGGACTTTTTTTTATATAGACAGGCCTTGGAATACCAACTGCTCCAGGGGAATGGGTCTTGAATGATGTGCTGGATTTTCTATACACTATTTTTTAGGGATGGGCCAACCAAATTCGCGAATCCTTGAATCTTCGAATCCTTGGGAAGGATTCGAGATTCATGGATCTGAATCCCTGGGCCAAAACAGGCAAATTGAATCTTTCGAATCCCTGCATGCCTGGAGGCCTGAGCTGACATGAGAGCCCCGGTTCAGGCCTGCACGGGCACGCTGGGCTGGCGAGAGCTGCTTTTCTGCATGCCCAGAGGCCTGAGCTGGCACAAGTGCCCTGAATCAAGCTCGCTTCTGCTGCCTGCCCCTGTGGCTGCCTCCCTCTGCAAGGTAATTATTCTCTTCTTCCTATTCTTTTGGCTTGAGACTGAAGGGTAGGGATTGGGACTGGACTAGAGGCTGGTGTTTGTTTTTGTTAAGTGCCTTCCTTGTTTTAGGACTTGAGACTGGACATCAGGGTAGAGAATTGAGACTGGACTAGAGGCTGGTGTTTTTGTGTTTTTAAAGTGCCTTCCTTGTTGCAGGACTTGAGACTTGACTGGAAAATACAGTGTTGTTGAGATTTCAAGGACAGCTGAAGAAGATTCCTTTGCATGGCTCCCTTGCGGAGCTCTTTCATACACAGTTCTGGGGTTTGCAGTTGGACAAGGTGTCACAGCCTTCTCTCCCAAAGTGTGCTAGTGCATCATCAAACTACAAACCCCAGGATGCCATAAGCAGCCATGCAAAGAAAAATCCAGTTTTGACCTGGATTATCTCTGTGCTGTAGTATGTGGCCCTATTTACACAGGCAGGAAAATGTGGGATTAATAATCCATATTTTCCTTCTTGTGTAGAAAGAGCTTTCATGTCATTTTCAGTCTGGGTAGATCCTGAGGAAAACTATGACAATTGTCCTGGCCAGATTTCTTCAGAGGGAGGTTTGCTTTTGCCTAGGCTTTTGCTGAGGCTGAGAGAGTGTGTCTTTCCCAAGATTGTCCTTGCCCTTTTTTTTGTAATAGTCAAGCCAGGAAATGGTATCTCTTGAGCATCCTCCAACATCTGGAACTACTTCCAAATTACATGTAATTCTTAATAAGAAGTACATGGGTATGTTTTCCTTGAAGTGAAAACTATTATTTAATTTGTTTTTCATCAAACAAAGATGTCAAATTCTGCTTCAAAACACTTTTCAGTAGAAGTGCTTTGTTTCCCTTGCTTTTTTAAACCCTTTTGAAAAAAAGGATTCGAAAGATTTGAGCTTTGTGAGATTCGTGGATTCACAGAACCTTCCAGGGATCCGGATCTGGATTCGGATTCAGATTCAGAAAATTCTGGATTCGTCCCATCTCTACTATTTTTGTTTTAACAGCTTATAGTTTAAACAACTTTTTATTTTTTTTATAGTTTAGTTACATTGTTAACTTTTGTACCTTGTTAGTGTTTAGGCATGTTGGTTTTTAACTCTTGTAAGCTGCTTTGATGTCCAAGTTGGGAATATTTCAAACTAACATTTTCAACAAAACCAGCCTAAAGTGTTTAGCGGCTGACTGCTTGTGGCTTTAAAAATCTGGGAAGAATGGCACTAGGTGGGAGTTGAATTTGTACAAAGCCCTACTATGCTAATATTTCATTTGCTTTACTCCTTCCAATCAAAATTACTTATTTGAAACGTTAGTTGCTTATCTTGCTTGGTATGTCATCTGTGTTACATAATAATTTATTTTCTCCTGACATGTTGACTTTAGAGATTTCAGGTAGGCAATGAATTATTAATAAACTTCCTTTTTTCATACAAGTATTTTCCATCACTAAAAACTGCATAAAATCTAGAAACTATGGCATATGTAATTAACTATTTTTCAGCAACATTCTGCACTCTCCTACACAGTATTTTTTCCCATAAGGCATCAGCTGTTGCCTAAAATTGAGGGTCTTAAATATGCATCTAATTTGAGCTTAATGTGAAAATTATACTGTATGTTGAATAAATACTAGTTTATCATTACAACCTGTTCACTGGGAGTGAAAACGCATGTAGGATGTGATTATTTATGAAGCAGGAATTGTTAAATAAGGAATATTTGCATTCGCAACAATAAGACATCAGGTGAGAAAATACTCTGTTTGAACTGTACAGGTTATGATCACTGATGGATTATAGCTCAAAGATTTGTCAGGAGGGCAGACAATGCAGCATTGTTACTAGAGATGTATGATTCTTCCTATTTCAGTTTCTCTCAACTTACTATATTTCCAATCCTTTGTTTGTTCCATCCTATTTCTACAACAGTTTATGACTTTTTGAAAAAAGATATAAAGACTCTAAATAAATATGCACAAATATTATCTTTATTTCATCTGCATTTCTTCTACTATCCACTTCTTAATGCGTTTTTGCCACATATACATGTTTCTCTCAATCCATTTTCCTTTATATCATGCTGGATTATACAGTTTAATGGGTGCATTACTGTATACACATATTTTGCTTGGAGAATTACATCACAAAAAAATGCAAACATCAAAAGGAAAATTACATCCATTGAGGAAATATGAACTGATAGGTTTGTATCCAAATGCAAAGTGAATTAAATTGTTCCACCATTTCTGATAAGAAGCCCTAAATCTGTAGGTTTCAGATCACTGGATTATACTTGTATCTTCTGCTTCCCAACAATAGAGCTTCTTTTTACAGTTCTTACTCCTGTCCTTAGCTCTGTTGGTCCTGACCTGCTTTCCACATCTATAGACATCTTTCTCTCTCCCAACTTTACAGCTTTCTCCTGAAACTGCTCAATAGCTTCCTCAGTATCTCTCCCTTGCTTGAGATAAGTTATGTTGTGACCAGAGCTTGAAACATCAACTTCTCTTTCTTTTACAGTTTACACTAGTGGCTTCTCATGTGAAAATACCTGAGATTGACAATATATAATGGCAAGCACCTGAGATGAAATACTGGTTACTTTTTTTTCTCAGTATGCTGGAATTAGCTAGCAGTTAGCGTTGTTTGACTGAGGCCATGTATGGCTGTCCGAGTTCCATGAGGATTGTCGTAAGGAAAACAGGTAGATGTTCATATAGTCATTTATAGTGGAATCACATAAATTTCTTGGACAAAAAGTAAAACCATTTGTTATTAGCTAAGATTTTTTTCCCTTGAGAATAGAATTGTTGTGTAAATTTTGAGAAAGCACTTGCTTTAAGATGACAATTTGTGGCCACATTCCAGAAAAGTAATAAATATTGAACATATATTTTTAGCGGGGAGTGGGGTTGTGTGTGTATACACGTGATAGTAAAAAGCATTTGCCTACTGCAAGCGTACTGATATTGCTAGCTGATATTGCGGCCTTCTCAGTTTCTCTGAGCTGAGATGTGCTCAGACATGTGATGGAGGAATTCCTCTGTAAATATACTCTACAGTAAGTAAGGATTGCCTTGGTTTTGCTTTCTCTGCCCTAGAGTACTTGAAGAGATTTTATTTAAACAGTATCAGTAGTAAAATGTGATAATGTATTATTTTCAGACTCAGGGTTCAGATGTGTAGCTGCTAGGGGTTTGTTTCATCCATTTAATTATTTATTTCATTTCATTTCATTTCATTTATTTCACTGGCCATGCTGGCTGGAAGTTTCTGAGAACTACAGACCATAAAAATAATGTTTCCAAGTTCTGGTCTAAGAATTGCATACATGCAAATGAACAAGCAGACTATGAATTTATCAGTTTGGGCTCTGTGTGGAATGCCGATCATAAAGATTGTAGACATCTTAACTTTATAAGCTTTGGTGTATCAGATCTATGGCACTGCAGAGCTGAGAAATGATATATTGTTGGAGGTGGAGACAGAGGTGCAGCCCTATAGCCTCTGTTTGTGTGCCTTATCCCTCCACATGAGTTGTATTGTGAGTGGGGCTAATGTCTTTTGGAATGTGTGTATCTTCTAGCATCAGTGCTACATTATCAAGGAAGTCCACTAATAACATCCAGGAGCAAATAAGGCAAGGCCCAAGAATGTTTCTGTATGTGGTGCAGGATATCGTCTTTCCATTTGGAATGTAGAATCATAGAGCTGGAAAGGAACCACAAGGGCAATGTAATCCAATTAGGGGGTTTGTCCCAAAGTTTAAATGGACTCTATTTTCTTGTAATTAGAATCTATTGAGTCACATTCTAATCTCTGAAACAGCAGAACGCAATCTTGTTTCATCTTCTACATGACATCTCTTTAGATATTTAAAGACGGTGATCATATTACCTCTCAGTTTTCTCTTCTCCAAGCTAAATGTGTCCAGATCCCTAAACTGTTCCTCAGAAGGCTTGGTTTCCAGATTTTTTAATTGCCTTGGTCACCCTCCTGTACATTTTCTATCTAGTCAATACCCTTCTTGAACTGTGGTACCCAGAACTGGATCAAGTACTCCAAGTAAGGTCTGACCAGAGGAGAATGGAGTGGTACTACTACTTCTTGTGAAGGATTATTAGCTCAGATAAGGAATAGGGAATGCATCTCCCTAACTCAACTAACACAACTCCCATCAACTCTCTTCCCTGGCTTGCTGACTAAGGATAATGGGAGCTACTGTCCCCCAATGTCCGAAGGGTCAATCCCAGTCACAAATTGTGTTTTATAGAAAGGAGATTTCAAATAAAACTGGACAGAAGCCTAGAAACTGGAAAGCCACCCATTTTATCCAACTCTACACTTCATCTGAAGGACAACTAACTAATCCTAGTCCCAAATCCACCGCACACTCATTGGCAGTAATCCGCATTAAACTCAGTCTTGCTTAATTCTAAATAAATATGCATGAGATTGGGCTACACATCTGCCTAATAGGCTATCAAGTTCATTGTTTGTGCAGCACTGTCCATTGGCATATGTTTTAAGAGCTGGCAGACACACATTGCAGTGGTATTAAGAAGACAGAAACAGCACTTTTAATCTTATGAGAAGTCACATATCTTTTATCCCACTTGTGTTTATAATACTATATAAGAACCACAAAATTCAATCATGTTTTATTACCATGTAATAAAATTTTAGGGTAAGATGAATCTGTGAAACAATTTTTCTTCTAGATTTATATAATCATTTTACACTTCTCAAAAGAGTGTTGTCTTTTAAAGCATTGCTGATAGATTGTTGTAACTTCAAACCCTTAAGCAACTTTTAAGCAATTGTCATTAATGTAATAAAAATTGCATTTATTTCTTAAGACGGTCCCTTCGTGTAGCATGTTAAGTGTGAACTACCCAGACTGTGTAATGAAAGTCCAAGGTCATTCCTTAGCTGAAGTAGGTGTGAGTTCCCAAGAGCATAGCTGACATTTAGAGACTGCTACTTGTATTCCTGCAAAATGCTTTTGCCATTGGAAATGGGATGCGATCTACATCTGCATTACAAGCCAGCATGCAATACAATAGAAAATATGTTCATAAAAACACAGATTGGCAGGATGTTGTTCAAAATTTGCAGATACTCATGAACAGTGCCTTAAGCTTTAAGCAATTATCTTCTCTCTACTACCACTTTTTCTTGATCTATAGGACAAAGATAACTCACCCAACAGGCAGCATAGACAATTCCCTAGGGCAAGAGAATTCAAACTGTAAATCCTTCACAGTGGCCTTTCTTTTCCACCATAGGGTAGGCTTTGCTGTTCCTTGTGAGCCTTATATGATCCAAGTAAAATAATTCTTGTAGTCAATACTAACGTCCCTTCAATTATTTGGGCAGGAAGAAAGGCTAAAAGCCAGTAGTCTGATTGCAACAGGAAGGATCCAATGACCTCTCTCAGTGATAAGCAATTCAGTCTTAAGGAAAGCAGCAGATTTGGAAGTCTTTTTGGTGTCAGGTTGGGCATTCAGTTTCACATGACTTGTTGTTGTTGTTGTTGTTGTTGTTGTTGTTGTTGTGTGCCTTCAAGTCTCTGAGGTATGTAATGGAAACCAGTGGGTTTCCATGGTTGAGTGGGGAATCACACCCTAGTCTCCAAGGCTGTATTCCAGTGCTCAAGCCCTATACCATGCTGGCGGTCTAGGAGTGCAGGATTTTTTGCTCTTGATGAAATATGTTGTCTGAGGCTGCCTGCAGTTTTTCTTTTTTTGCTCAGTAACCCTACAGTAAGAGTCTTCATCCAAGCTCATGTGTGGAGTCTATGAATATAAATCTACAGTTACTTTAGTCTACCCTATCAGAATGAAAAATTTCAGAGGTTTCTTCCCAGCTGGGCAAGATTACAATAGCTTTTGTAACCTGTGGTTGACACAGGCTTTATACCTCCTTCAAATATATCCTTCATTCTGTGAAATCAAGGCTTCATTAAAGTCTGCAAGGCTTTTGATTGTATAAACATTTTAAAAAAATGTTCCTTACATTTTACATTGAGACTTTTGTGGGAAAACCAATAAAATCAACAAGTCAGAAGCTCATTTGAAAGTTGGTGGCCATAAAATTTTTTAAAAAATCTTTTTGTTATTTCATATGTGCTTAACCTTTTGCATTATAGGTCAAAATGAATTGAAGTTTTGCTAGTTGGTGATGTAACCTAAGTACCTTCTTAAAAGACAGCAGCATTCTTTTATTTTCATTCCAGGCTGATTTTCGTATTAGACAGCAACGAGAAAAAACTGGAGAAGTTGGGAGGGGGGAACCCTATTAAGTGGGAGAGATGCAGATTGTGAAATGCTTTCTAGTGTGATAAAGAATTTAAGCAGTGCTAAAAGCTAACCGTCAAAGACATCTGCAGTGTTAAAATTTGTGCCAAGGCAAATGCAGCAAGAAAAAAGTTGTTGTAAAATTCACACTGCTATTGCCATAACTGTCAACATTGCTCATCCTACTGCTTGACAGCTTCATTCTGAAAGCTAAAATTTACCAGCAGGGTATAGATGAGAAGCAAGTAATATCATTGATATAGAAACTATTTTTTAAAACTGAAGCACAAGTGGGAAAGGATCTTTCAGAAAGGAAAATGCAAAGAGCACTAACTTAACACCCTTGCTGCTCACTTTTTCTCTCTTGGTGTTAATAGTAAGACTAGATAGAAGGAATAGTTATTTGCCTATATTCATATGCATTGTTGCTGACACTGTTACCACAATCACTAAACTAAGATACAGTGGAGTCCTGGTTATCCGACCCAAACGGGCGGCCGCAGGGTCAGATAACCGAAAGGGTCGGATTACCTGGACGCCCATGGCAGCCGCCATTTTGGGGGCATGTCGGGGCGGGCCTGGGGGCGTGTTGGGGCATGTTTGGGGGTGCGGGAATGCTCACAGCCACGCCCAAAGGCCGTCGTGACGTTGGTTTATCTGGATGGTCGGATAACCGAGCGTTGGATAAACGGGACTCTACTGTATTAACATTTGTGCCCCTGCAAAAGGGGTGGCTTTTAAATGCCTTAAGATCTCATGCACCAACTACGTGACTCTGTTTTGCTTTGTTTTGTATGATAAAAAATGACTTTGAGTGACTGATTTTGTGACTTTTAGACTCATGTAGACATGCTGCTGAGATTTTGAATTTGTTCTATGGATTTGAACGTATCTATCTTTTCTATATCAGTGGTACACAGAAATGACTGTTTCTCTTGATACATATGGATTACATGTATACCTGTGTGAACGATTTCATGATATGTCCTCCATTTCTACTCTATATGCACTAATTCTTAATGTTCTCACTTGAGAGCAACACCCAGCTGACTAATGTAGCTTATTTTTCAGCAGGCTTTGATTTTATACTAATACGTAGGTACAGTAAAGAAAAGATGAAATGTTATTGCTTGTTACATTCTCTCAAGTCAGCTTTGTCTTGCAGTGGCTCTATGAATGAGAAACTTCCAGGATCCCCTATTAAAAACCCTGCACAGGTCTTGCAAACTCAGGACTGTAATTTCCTTGGACCTTTCTGCCCTACACTGTTACGTTGCTATTATTCCACTTTCAGCATCCTGTGCAGTGCTGGGGTTTGTAGTTTACTGAGGCCAAAGAGCTCTCTGACTGAGAATTCGAAATGCCCCTCTCTAAACTGCAGACCCCAGGATTCTATAAGATGGTGAAAGTGGAATAATAGCACTATAACAGTGTAATGCAGAAAGGCTCCTCGATTGAGTCAATCCAGCTTTAATGAAGCCTTTCTCTTTGCCTACTGCCTTCAGTTTTTCCAAGCATTTTTGCCTTTTCTAATTAATTGTTTTCTTATGGTATGTCCAAAGTAAATAGCCTTAGTTTAGTCATTATGGCCTGTAATGATTTGTTCTCGGCTTAATTTGTTCTTGGGTCTGTATATTTGTTTGTAGTCTCATGTTATCCCTAGAACTCTTTTCCAGCACACATTTCAGAGAGTTGATTTTCTTGTTTCCACCTTTTTCATATTTTACACTTGAGGATCTGATCTAGTTCTTCATAGAATCATAGAAATGTAAAGTTGGAAGAGACCACACGGGCCATCCAGTCCAACCCCCTGCTATGCAGGAACACCCTCAAAGCACTCCCGACAGATGGCCATCTAGCCTCTGCTTAAAAACCTCCAAGGAAGGAGACTCCACTACTCTCCGAGGCAGCATATTCCACTGCCGGACAGCTCTGACCGTCAGGAAGTTCTTCCTGAGGTTCAAGTGGAATCTCATAGCGTCCTTTCACCTAAGTTGTCTTCTGATTTTTTTTTATTACTATGGTCCCCATTTTTGAAAAATGACTGGGACAAGTTATTAATTTTTTTAACATTTTTTATGTCTTTGTCACCCACTTTAAAGATAATGTGAATCTGTGGTCATTGTTCTTGTTGTTGTTTTTTTTAATCATCTGCTGTAATGCACAACTTTCCGTTCACTGCTAGTTGAAGTCCCCACACAATGGAGTACCATCAGATATAAGCTGGGATTCTTTCATCTGTCATTTTTAGTATTGGAAGTTGACTCAAAGTTCACATAGGTTGCAACCCATCTACTGACCCTGGCAGGTGAATTTTGAAAGCCTATAGCCAATGTTAAAGGAGAAAGATGGATAATGAGAAATCCCCTATTTTCACTTGAAGCATCTGAAGACCATTCCAGGTCAACAGTTAAAAAACATAACATGGAAGATGTGGTCCTCAGTGGCAGACTTCTGAAAAAGATAGACCCAAAATTCTGTAAGATCTAACAGTCCAAAAATGTCCTCTTTGGTTAAGATCATTTGGTGACCCTACAGGTTTATGACTGTAGGATCCATGATTCACTGAGTTTCTTCTACACTAATTTAAAAAGAAAAGAAAAGAAAGGAGAGTGTCTATTTTGATGTAACAAAACCAGCATCTTCCATACAGAAGAGGAATATATCTTGGACAAACACAAGGGGAATAGTAACAAATCTCAAGATTTTCAGAAGTACACAGAAACTTTAGCACAGGGGATATAACAACCTTTGGTGAAATGCCCCCAAACAGCCCATTGAAGCTTGACTGTGCCTCAGTGCCATAGAGTGCTTGGGAAGAGGGGTGGAAAAATAGAAGCAGACTGAATAGAGTATCCTGGAAAAAGCTAGGGCTAAAACCCTAAGCAGGAACGCTCCATAGTAACAATTATCTGTTCAAGGTTCAACTTATTCCATTCAATTCCAGTAGTGTCCCATTGTGTGATGACTGTGAACAATCACCATGCTAGTGTCAAGAATTCAATTTTGAATTGAATCCTTTTTTTCTTTTTAAATAGCTGGCAAGGGAAGACACACAAATAATGATAGCATGGACAATGCAATTTTACATAGTAATGTATCCAGATTTTCAGCATATATGACATACACATTATCTTCTTTAACAATTCTTTCAGTTGAGCAAGTGTTAGAGATATTCCATATAACTTGATCGGCTTACACAATAAACGTAATATAAATATGACCTGTCTTGTGTAGTACATCCCTAAAATCAGTGCTGTTTAGGATCCTCCACAGAGGAAAGTAATGTTTGAAATGACCCACAGTTTCATTATTTAACTCGAATTCCTTTTGGGACTCCTTTTTATCTGAAATTCTTTTTAGAGGGTGTTCAGTTTTCAGTTTCCTTGCTGAAACTCTTTTGAAAGAGTTTCCCCAGTTGAAATCAGTCTGCTTTTTCATTTGTCTGAGTCAGTGAGATAGAAAATAAACTTTTCTCTAAAAGAAAGTATGCAGTCATAAAAACCATGAGTTTGTTATATATAGTTTGCAACACAGTGCTACCTGACCACCCTGAACACCTGATCTTGACTGATTCAAGATGCTCAAGTGAGTCAGCTCTGATTCGTGTTTGAAAGAAAGACAGCCAGAGAACACCAGAGATTTCCTGGTTGTGGTAGAACTAAGAAAGTTTCCTGCCTGAAATCCCAAAGAGCCACTGTCAGACAGAGTTGATAGTACAGAGCAGGCTAGACCAGTGATTTGCCACAGTATATGGCAGCTTCCTTTGCTTCTGTGTTCACAAATAATGCTGACAGCTATGGCAGGATAGGCTCATCACCTTGGGCATACATAATATGCCTCCCTTTCCCTAGGCAACATATGGGCCTGAATCCAATTACTGCTCTCTGTTAGAGTAGGCCAATCAAATCATTTGCTGAATGGTAAGTCAACCATATGTAAATCACACTACTTTAATAGTTCAACTCTACTTGGTTCTAGCAATTGAATTTAGAGATAAGTATTGTGTAGTGTTCCTTTAGGCTCACTTCCATAATGTTGACATCTTTTACAACTGGCCAGTAGAGTGGCCCACAAAGCAGAATGCAGTCTGATGTTGATATTCTAGTGTTGAAGTCTAGCAGTAGGTCAGGTGTGGTTATGGAAAGCAGGTGAACAGTGGTGTTGACCGAGGAGCCCAATCACTGAGACAGAGACAGATAGCTGGCGTCCATGGACCTATCTCTTACCAAAGTCTAAGGCCCTCAAATATATTTTGCTGCCTAAGGTGAAGAATAAAATGTTGCTTCTCTTCCAGTCCAAGTACAAAAACCAACTGGGTTGGTAGACAAATCTTTCATTAACATTAAACTTGAAAGTAACTGGTTAGAAAGTACCTGACAGCTCTAATCTTCCAGTATCTGTTTTCAAAGGCAACTGCCTCACTTTGTCTAACAGAAGGGCTGGTCCTCCTAGAAACTGCTGAAAGACTCTGGACTCAAGTAGCTGACATCTTCTTCACCAAGAATTCTACCTTGTACTGAACTGTCTCACTAACCTTCCCAATATTTCTATTATGGGATCATGGTAAGGTGATGGGTGAGGTTCCAGGCTGTGTACCCCATTAAAGCTTATAGCTAGCATCTTATTGTGGCTTTACGGTGACATTTCTAGATGGTTTCTCAAGGGTGGTATTACTATTCAGAGTTGCATTAAGCTGTGTTATGCAAAAATAAAACACTGAGTAAGCAGTTGCTATGTAGAGCTGTTTCCATGAATATGGTTCTTAGCAGCAGGTGAGAATTTGGAACAGCCGTTGTGCAGTGGCAGAGTAAAAACCTATTTTCCCTTTGTGTGATTGATTATACAGTGGTGTTATCCAGTAGCTCCAATACAACTAACCTGTCATGTTTTTATGTTATACAACCAATGAAGAGAATCTTGGCCATAAAAATACAGTCAGGCTAATGGACTTGAGAGAGATCTCTGGGAGCAAAAGTGCCTGCTCCCTTGAATCTGCCTGTAGTTCAGAAACAACCAACATCTAACCACCTGTGTGACTGAAAATTCTGATACCTGGTCAGCTCTGCTTGTTTGTTTCCTGCTGATACTCCCTTCTTGCCTTGGACTACACACCAGAAGCCCGCTGATCTACATATGGGCTCAACTTCAGTAGCCCAGTACTTCCAGTGTGCTGGTTGGCCAGGACTTAAAAAACAGGAATTGCCAAGGATTGGCTGTACTTCTGTCCTTAGAGGGAAAGGAATAGAGAAGTATGTTTTTTTTTAATCCTCTTCTTCTAAGAGTATGTATATATGCTTAATTGTTGTTACACTATAATCACATGGGCTAAATATTAGTGAGAGAGACAGTCAAAAGAGAGAGAGAGAGAAAAACAGCAGTGTTCACAATGCTAAAAGAACTCCCAATAGTATGTCTTGGTTACCTCAAAGACAGCAACAATAACAGAGGTTGCGTTTACCTTTAATTTACAAATTGGTTTGGGAAAAGAGTAATATAGTTAAATTATAGCTGAACAGTTATTACCTGTTTAAAACTAAGTTATTGCATGCGGTTTAGGAAGGGAAGATATAGACTGGAAGCTAATGGTGGGAAAGGGTTATTTGAAAAAATATTGATGTTTGTAGTGCAGAAAGAGCTTGGCTTTTGGAAGAGCACAGTGCTTCTAGAAACAGTGTTCTGTTACTTAAACAAGGAATTGTGTTAAACAAAGAATGTTTGTACAAAAATCATTTTTCAGAAATTTGTGACTTTGGGAGGCCAAAATTACTGGGTTTTTGTTTTTTGCACACACATGCACCCCATATATTTCTTCTTTGCATAATAATTCCCTGAAACAATTCATGATGTACAAATACAGTGCAAAAACTGCATAGAATTATATGTTTTCTCCCATAGGAAGAGAAAAATTTGGAAATTATTTATCATTGTTTGTCAGGATGAAATAGCTTGATGATTTCTTGGTGTTTCTGTATCTTAAAAAAATAAAAAAATGGTGTGATGAACAAATATTTGTTTAAATACCTTGTTTTGCTTTTTACATGTTTTAAAAAATACTCAACTGTGTGTTTTTATAAAGGAGGTGAACAGTAGTAGTATTAAACACAATTCAGTCAAATGATCTGCTTCGAGATGCCATTCATCTAAGTGAGAGGAGTTTAAAGCACCCACTTAAGGTTTCATTCTACTATGTGTTTGGGAGTATTGAACTAATATAGACTTACTTCTGAGCAGATATGTTTGTGCTCTAAATTTCTCCCATTGTAATCAGCAAGACCTGAAAATAATTAGTTCAGGATTAATATTTACTAAAACTCATTCAGCTGTAAGTGATTCTGTATTTGATTGAAGCAGTATTTCTGGAACATGAATGATGGCAAAGTTGGTTATGATATGAGGGAAAAGACAGCTTTCTGTGCTCATGTTGTTTCATTGCAAAAGGTGAGCGGCATTTGTGCACCAAGAACTGCTAAAAGACAAATCTATCTTATGACTAAAGATGCTACCAAGTACTATTTTCTTTTGTATCTACAGTAATGGACACTATCTTGTGTCTCCTTTCATCTTCTTAAACCCTTAAATAAGCCAAGATTTCCAAAGGAAAAACAGGGGTCATGTCACTTGCAGGGAGAAGGTTGTTACGAAGGTTATTTCACAGTGATAGCGATGGAAAGAATATTTGAAAATATGTTGGGAAAATAATAGGAAAATACAATTCTCAAGTGTCAGGAAACTCTAATTACAGGGGATCCTAGACTAACAAGAATCTTCACATCAGGATTTATTCTGTGCAAAATTTGCCCAGGGGTTTTTTGCACAGAAAACATCAGTGTCTTTTAGACAAAATAAATTTAGACAAAATTATTTTACATAAAATAAATTCTAACTATAGCATTTCTGTGCAGGAAACAGCATTTTCTCCATAGAAAATAATATTTCTATGCAGAAATATGATGTGACCAGAAAATGATGTATCCTATATAGAAAATGCCATATGCAAATTTTTTGCAGAATAAGTTTTGAACAAGAAATAGTGTTTGAAATCTGTGCATTGGGCAGAAAAATGATAAAATTGCTCATTACTTTCTTCATGAATTGTGTTAACAAAGACTTATGGCCTTGGGAGATGACAGGGCAAAAGGAATGTTTCCTTGGGTAAGAAAGATATATCTGATATGTTTCAGTAAGAGCATTCACAAGCTGGAAATTAGAATATAAGCTATGGTAAAGAAGTTAATGAAAGATTTGCTCTGAAAACTCAGCATGTAAAGGATTGAAATTATATCTCATGTCCTAATTAAAAATATGATAAAAGAAGATACTCTGAATTACAGGAGTTTGGGGAAAAAAACCAAATGTTTCTATCATACAGCCCCCCCTTTTTTTTAATTTAAGACTTCTTTTGTTTAAAACTGCTAGGAGATATCCGTAAAACAGACTGTGCCAGAGGTTACTGGTTTTTCCATCACAGAGACTTGAGAAAAGACCAGATGATGAGTCTTTAGGTTGAAGCAATTTCATTTTAAAATGTTTACAGAAAATATTGCCTAAGGGCTGTTCAAGAAGCATGTCTTCCCAGATATTTTGTAAAACACAAGGAAGAATACAAACTCCTATTTTTGTACTTGCCAATTGCCAAAGCGATGGATGAAGAAGAAAGTCTCCAAAGACACATACTTCCCCATTAGCTACTGTGCCTCAGGTTGTCTTAGGGCATGTCTGCGTTACAACTGTCCTACTTCTAGGGAAGTGCACTTTTAGCAAAAGGTTTCCATTGCTGTGGCTCAAGTGGTATTCTGAACTTTTCTTGACCAACATTTCCTTCTTTCTATTAGAGACAATATTTTTTACAGGATCCTAGAAGATGTTGCAGGTTTCCAAACAAAGTTCAGGCTGGTACAACTCATGGCCCGCCAAGCCAACCACAGCTTAGTAACCATATATCATGCCTTGGACTCGACTCTGTCCAATTTTTGCAGTACGAAGCAGCATATATCAAGCCCTTGTGTGGGTTGCCATCCATGGCTGATGAGCTGTGTCAGCTTCTTGAGTCACAGTCACAAGTTGCGTAGGCCTATTCTGTTTGGAATTCTGCAGCATATCAAGGATACCATGTGACAGTGTCAAATGCATGAATCAGTTGTACATATCAAGTTTTTTATCGGTTTATATATTGATATTGGCACAATCACACCCACTTACCACCACCCTCCCCATTTTCTAATGTAGTTAACAAAGTTGAAAGGGAGGGTAGAATTAAGAGAAAAGTTAAGTATGTTTAAAAACTAATTAGTTGTGCCGCTTTAATGCATCTGATCAACAGAAAATAATTCAAGTTACTCCATTCAGTTCTAATGTAGATCTTCCCTTTTTTTCTCTTCTCAGGTAACAAGTTCTGGGTCTTCAAGGATACCACTCTCCAACCAGGGTATCCTCATGATTTGATAACACTGGGGAGCGGAATTCCACCCCATGGTATTGATTCAGCAATTTGGTGGGAGGACGTTGGGAAAACATACTTTTTCAAAGGAGATAGGTTGGTATCTTGAAAGACATAAGCCATCTGTTACTTTTATGGTGCCTGTACATGACTAGTACTCCTATTCCTTTATTGCTAGGTGGTTCCATGAAAATGTGACTCAGGTAGAACATTCAGTGTTACAACCATTTTAACTAGACTGAGACCATTCGAGTTCTTTATTTCTGCCCTTCTTCATAGGTTAAGCCAGGTGTCTTTTATGTTTGGCCAGCTACTATAGATCTTCTCTGTTCAATGTCACAAATCATTGTTGTTGCAGGAGTTTTCATGCAACATTCTTCTCTTGTTATCTAATAACCAGTCATAATGAATGAAATGTGTGTTGATTGTTGTGATAGGCACGAATATTGTTCAGAGTTTAGAACTGCTCTGGAAAAATTTGCCATTGTTAACATTTAAGAAATGATTTGCTTCTGTGAAGCATCTCTTTTGGTTCAAAAATGAACTGAGCCTTTTGTTATGCATTGTTAAACCTTGGAGCTCTCAGAATCAAACTATTAAATAATTTGTCCACTCTTAGCCAATAGGTTCTTATAGAAGGTGTGGGCATGGTGAGGAGGGAGAAGAGAACCTGTACCATCTTCTGTTCTGCTGCCTTGTTCTATTTCCCACCTGTTCACCTTCTCCAGTTGTCCTGTATTTGGGCTTTATGCATGAGGTTATGCAGAGGGACAAATAACTGCCACAAGAATTAAAGGACATGGGAAACCAGATAGAGTTCAGATGAGATGCTTTATAGGAAAAACAGGAAGTTGTCTTATACTAGGTCAAAATATTTGAACATCTGATCTAATGTTCTTTAGTTTGTCTGGATCTCCAGGGTCTTGGGTTTGAGGTATTTCACAGGAAGGATGAGTATGGAACTCTCTGAACATTAAAGTCAGTTAGATGTTTTTGTTCAATGGGAGCTGCAAGTGAATTTCTTGAATCAAACAGTATGGCTCTGACCAAAGTGTGCATTATTGTCCAGGTGTGCTCATAGAAATCCCAAGTGGGAAAAACTTTTCTCATGTATTTAATTCTCAGAGGGAGAACTTTACACCTACAGTGGAAATGTGAGTGTGGACTTCCCCTTGGAATTTTTGTTCACATTAATCAGTTACAGAAACTCAAGGACCCTAGTTCTGCATTTATGCAACTCAGGAATTGAACTTTGTATATACAAATCTCCCACTCACAGCTGCAGCACAGACAAATTTCCTGGGCACTCAGAAAACTCACCACAGACAGCAAAATTCCCACAGGGCATGTTGAACTCACAGTTATGTCTCTCAAATGTAGTGCGTGTTGCTTCCCTTTTTTATTATGTCATGAAGAGCAGCACACATTTTTTTTTTCAAATCAAGTCTTTTTTATATGTGGGACCTTTCTTGAGAGTGGATGTAGATTTTGACAGCTAGAATGTATGTTTAAAATGTCAAACATATTGCAATTAGCTTTAAATGTGAACAAAACCTGTTGTATAATTTGCCTCCCATGTCGACCAGAAGATTTGTTACTGTAAGTTTGTTTGAGGATAATAGTTTTGAAACTTTCAGTTATAGGCATCCTGTCTCTGTGTCTGACTTAGGCTTTCTGTAAACTTTATTTGATGAAGATAATGTATATTAGATTTCTTTCCATAGGCAGCCACATCAAGTCAAGATCTTCCTAAAAATACTGTGAGCTTTAGCCAAAAGAATTAAAAAAAAAATAGACAGAGAAGTATCAAAGGAAACTTCTGTTGATAAAAAGGTTGCTACTTAGAGCTGTAACAAGCATAATGAGACTCAGCAGGACGCAAATGCAATACAGTATGTAAGGAGAAGATCGAAGAACATGAGCCTTGCAGAGATAATTGAGCTATTACAGGATATTGACCACCGGTGGGAATAAGCCCATATCCCACTACGCTTCTCAGTACATATTGTTTACATCACCTTTTTTCCTTCTTAATGTAATGTTAGAGTTGAATTCTCCTGCTGGTTTTAATTGCATGCATAAGCCTATTACAGTCTTCTTTCTGAATTGGTGAGAACCCACTGTTACTTCTTTAGTAGCAGTGTGGTTGACAGGCACGAAAGAGGCAGGCAAGAGGTGATACCAAAGTCAAAAGAGGGAAGTTGTCTCCCTGAAAAGATCATGAAAAAATAGTGCACTCTTTTTAGGAGAAAAGCACTTGACAATCACAATGTCAATGCAGACATCAATCAGCAGGTCTCTGAGAAGTGTAAAACTGCTCTGATTAAATCTGTGTTGATTTTGGTACTGGCCACAATACACTAAGAATACATTTTGAATGCATCCAATGAAAGTGAATGGGAATGGTGCAGCAGCAGTAGTAAATGTAATTGTCCATTAAATATAGTGCAAATATACTACAACTGGGCAGAGGATGGTCCCAGAGGAATGTCAGTGGCATTATTCTGTCCCTCAGTACCTTGATTCTTCTCAGATTTCATGATGCTCATAGCTACAGATGTAGGTATTCACTCTCCTTTTCCATCCCCACTTTAAGTGTATTTTCCACTCAAGTCCAACATATCACTTCTCTCATTTGGGTGCCAATTAAAATCATATCTGTCTGAAGAAGCTTTCAGACATTAGGCAACTGTCCAATTTGTCTTTGTCCCCTGCTTCCTTTATTGTACTTTAGTTGAATTTTTAATTTGAGACCTGTGTCGGAAACTGACAAAACCATCTTTGGGTATTTTATGATTTTGTGGGACAAGAGGAGGTATCTAATAGCATCAACACTGGAGGTGTACAATGGAAAATGTTCCCAAGAAACTCTTACTAGGGCAAAGGTATGGATTTTGGGGAACTGAAACTCCTTATAGATAGTCCAAAAGAAAAATTTTATTGTCAGTGCTAGAATTCCTCCCCCCCACCTTGCAGCTTTTCCCCCCCTTCACAAAGACTTGAACTGGCTACATCGACAGTAGCAACAGTGACATGTGAAATGAGGTTAAATTAGTCATTTATTAATTCTTTTCTTCTCAGAATAGCCTTTATAGAAGGACAGTCATTCCTGGATAGGGTTTGTTTCATCATGGCGATACAAAACTTTCTGAACAATATCTAAAGCAAACCCAAGGAATGTATGGCAACCCCATGGGAGATCTTTGGGGCTTATTTTATTTTATTTTTATTTTTATTTGAAATAATAATTTACAAATTACTAGAGGATGTATAGGACATTTTTTCCCCATGTTTTTTTGTCCCATAGCCATTTCAGGACCAGGATAGTTGACTTCGGTGTCATTTCCCCCTGGAAAAGAAATTGCCTTTCCTGCCCCTAAAATGGTGCTGGTAGCAAATTTGAGGAGAAATTGTCTCCTACCTCTAAAGTTATATCAGACACACTTGGGCACAAAAAAATTGATTGGGTGCATGGGGTCATCTAGTATGTCCCTGAGGGCCCCCCAGTCCCAACCAGCTTGCCACCTTTGATCTAAAGGGCCTGCAGGTGGAGCTCAATAAAATAATTTTGATGTCAAGATTGACTCATTCATATCAGTGTGCAGAAGCACCATATCAGTTTCTAAAGCAGCACAGTTTAGGCTTACAACAATATATTAAATTGTGATTGAATGAAAGCTGATGAGGAAGCTCACCTGAAGAGACAGGTGGGAGCTTGTGATCACATGAGGAAACTATGCATATTTTTGTACTGCAAAGCCATAGGTTAGTGTTGCATTTCAGCACAAGACTTGGTCTGAATGTTACCAACACTTCAGAGTGCTAACGGGGCAATTCTGTACATAATTAGTGTGAAGTAGGTTCTTTTGTGTTCCTGCAGAACATTATTCTGAGCCTATATACTTCTGATTTTTTTTATTGCAAACATTTATTTGTATGTACAAAATGAATTGCCTTGAATTATTCAGTATACCTTGTCAATAATCAAAGGTTCCTTTAATGCATAACCTAAGAAAAGAATTAAGATTTCTGTGGGATCCTTAACTCAGAGTTTGTGTGTGATTAAAATCTTGACTGAAGCATCAGTATAGAACTTTGTATATATGTCTTTCTGTGGCTATGGAGTACTGCTAGACATCAGAATCATTCTGATTACACAAAAGGCATTTGCTGGTTTGGTTTTCAAGCTAGACAAATCCTTTATTCTTTTTTCCTACATTTAATAGAAACAACTATCCAATCAGCAAGCAGATTTAAATGTCTTTGTTGTCTGGGAGTATATCTTAATTAGGGAAACAAGATTCTTTTCATTTATTTGACACAGTTCACTGAAAATTTTTATTGGTAAATGCAGATTTTGAATTTGAATTTATTTATTACGGTAAGCAGCCAGCAAAATGCAGATTTTTGACCTCACATTTTTCTTTCTTAGGTACTGGAGGTACAGTGAAGATATAAGAACTATGGATGCTGGTTACCCCAAACCAATCACAATTTGGAAAGGTATCCCCGAATCACCTCAGGGAGCCTTTGTCCACAAGGAAAATGGTATGTAGCTTTTCAGAGGGAGGAGTATTTGTGTGTGTGAATACTACTACTACAACTACTACTACTAGTAATAATAATATTTAAAAAAAAACCTGGCTGAACTACACACTATAAGTTCAATATCTTATTTACGTATTGTGCTTGGGCCAAAACCACTGCACACTTTTATTTTATTTATTGAATTTGTCTCCCCTTCTTTCTCCCAAGATGAGATTGAAGGCAGCTTACAATAATTAAAAAAAAAATTACACTAATATATTAGCTTACAAAAGTTAAAAAATTAAACAACGTTATTAAAAAAAATTACTAAAAACACTTAAAACATATTTAAAACAGTAGTTATTTTTAAGATAGTGTTGCAGTGAATCTCACAGTTGCCCTAAAAATTGTGGATGGCATGGCCTAATTGATTCCCACCACAACCACAAAAAGTGAGGGAAAGGTCTGTTTATGGAACAGTTGTTTGCACTAGGGGTTGTACTTACACATCATCTGATAAAGTGTGGCTGCTTGTGCCACAATGTTTACACTTGGTTAATATTGCTGGGTCTATGGACTATAAAATAAAGTTTGACTTTGACTAGGTTAATATCCTAACAGTATTCCTATCTTCTTGCACTGTTCTATAACCTCTCACTCACTAGCTGTATTGGCTAAAGCAGATGAAATTTAAAGGAAAATAAAATCTCAGTAGGCTCCACATTTCCCAACAAGGAAGGGAATCAATCATACCACCATACATGTTGGTTTTCACATAGTTAATGGTTGTCCTTGGACTGTTGGCCATTTAATGATATAGTCTTCAGTTGTTTTAGTGTTTGAAGTCTCTGAGAGTAAAATAAAGATAGAAAGATATGTGACTGCAGCCATTGTCAGTTTCTCTCTGCCTCCAGCACTTTTTTTGTGATTGATTTATCAGAGATCGATTTTCCCTTCTTCCTTCCTTCCTTCCTTCCTTCCTTCCTTCCTTCCTTCCTTTCTCCTCCCCACTCTATCTCTTCCCCCTTTCTATGTGATACAGCTGTAACAATCCTATTTTCATTTCCATGGAAAAGATACAAGACTTTCCACTCTTGTTAAGAGTTGTTATTTCTTCCTTTGGTTGAAATAGCTAATTGCTGCAAAAAGCATTTTCTTCTCAGGAATATGCTTAATCACTTCCTTGCTTTTAAGACTGTTTCACCCATCAAAAGATGTATTTTTCTGAAGTCGCCACTTCAGTTGGAGAATTTTTTATTTCCTCTTTGCAACAGGAAAGCAGTTCATGCAGCATTCCATTTTTACATATATTACCATCAAATACTAATTTTCTTCACAAATATAGTCGTGTCTGTCCATATGCACCTGTATTAATGTAAATAGGTGCAAATATATGGATATGATTATCCCATGCTTTGTTATGATCAAATTTTAAATTAACATACATAATATGCAGATAGTTCTTTTTCTCTAATTGTATGAAGTGTCTGTTGGATCAAGTGGATCACACAGATTTTCAGTTACCAAAATAATGACAAAGAAACAGGAATTTCACAGGCAATAAAATAAAGGAAAAGGCAGTTTATGGCTTTGTGGTGGTGTCATTGTTTTTCTTCAAGGCTAAATGTGGGAAATCCTTTGGGTGAAGGGAAAAAAATTAAGTATTGAAAGTTGCCTGGTGAAGCCTGCAGGAACAGTACTGTGAATTGTTCCCCAAAGTCGAGATCACTGCATGGCTCTATTGGCAATTCCATCAAGAGTCAATGAAATAAACAAGGATACAAATAAGAAACACCACAACTCACTTTCAGAGTATTCTGATTAAATTTTGCCTGAAACCATTTTCCTTCTACTCTTCAGATGGAAGTTCAACTTGAAATTGCACCAGATTGCTTTTAGGAAAAACTGGAGCTGCTTCCAATTAAATAACATTTTACACTATTAAAACACTAATCCTCGTCACTTCTGCATTTAGTTTTGGTGGGCCCTTTGTGCGGCTGGATCCAAAACACTAGATCCAAACAGAAGCTTGCTAAAAAAAAGTAATACACATAAACTTTTGAATTGGTGTAAACTGCTGTCAAGTCAACTTTGATTTTTGGTGACCCTGTGGATGAGAGACCTCCAGGTCACACTGTCATTAACAGCTGTGCTCAGATTTTTCAGATACAGGACCATGGGCTTCCTGGATTGAGTCTATTCACTGTAATGTGGTCTTCCTCTTTTCCTGCTGCCTTCTACCTTACACATGTCTTCTCATATGTCCAAAGTATGATAGTCTCAGTTTAGTCATCGTGGCTTCTAGGGAGAGTTCAGCCTTGAATTGTTCTAGGATTTATTTATTTGTTTTCTTAATGTTCAGCTTTAAACCTGCCTTTGCACTTTCTTCTTTGCTTTCTTCAGTAATCATTCTAAGTATTTGTTGTGGTATCATCTTCATATCTTAAATTGTTCGGGTTCCTTCCTCTGATTTTCACACCTCCTCCTTCTGTGTCTAATCCTGCTTTACATATGATATATTCATCATACAAGTTAAACAGATAGAATGATAACATGCATCCTTACCTGACACCTTGATAATTGGAAACCATTCCATTTCTCTGTATTCCATCCTGATGTTAGCCTCTTTTCCTGAGTAGATCAGGAAAGTTAAATGTTGTGACACACCCATTTGTTTAAGAATGATCTATAGTTTTACATAATCTACACAATCAAAGGCTTTGCTATAATCTATGAATCACAGGCTGATTTCCTTCTGTGTTTGTAATATGATCCCTAGTGCCTTTTCTTTTCCTGAACGCAGCTAGGACATCTGGCATTTCTTGCTTCATATATGGTTTGTCCCTGGCTTAAATCCAGATTTCTTCTGGTTCCCAGTTATTTAAGAGTGCAGATCTTTAAATTGTACAAGGATGTTCTTTATGTTGTGTTTTGGCACAGTTGTGTCATTAGCCACAGCACTACTTATGGTTGTTCTTCCCCAGGAGCTTGTCAAGTGTCATCCAACCTGGGAGTCTCATCTTTTGCTACTATCATTTGTTTCATTTTGGATTGTCTCATCATAAGGTTTTTGTAGTAAAAGACATTCAAAGGAGGTTTACCATGCCTTCTTCTGCACAGTACTAACAAGTATCTGCTATGATACCACTGCCATTGTCTCTCAGGGGTCCTTCACCAGTGTCATCCCCCACTACTGCTACTGCATAGTAGTTGTTCAACACATTTAGCCTGGTTCCTCAGCAAAAGCCTGCCTGACATGGAAGACCCTACCTGCAGCACTGCTGCCATCAACATAGCCTCTTGCTTCACAGGAGCATGCAGACCCTCCACCACAGAAAGGTAGTGTCATTGGTGGATAACTTTTGAGTCACATGTAATATTTCAGAACAGAATCCTCTACATTTCAGCAGAGGTTAGAGCAGAACTACACATTACAGAAACAAATATAGCCAAGCCAGTGGAAAAAAAACACTTGCATCCATCTGTGTTCCCTTCCCCATCACTCATCTGTAATGTGCTGTATTTTTTATTATATCATCACATGTTGTGACATTATCAAGGTAAACTTTGCCCAACCTTACCCAGCACAGAGCAAATCAAATTGCTCCTGGATTTTATTTTGCAGGTTATTGAAAGATCAATTACTTCATTGACTGTCAGAAGGTGTCTACATTTTGTGAGACATGCTCTGATTTAAGGTTGCATCTTTATTTGTGCATGATGTGTTGTGACTGTACAGGCTGACATACAAAGTAATAAATAGAAAGACAGATCTTTTTCCTGAAACTGGACATGAAGAAAAAGGAAAGGAGTAACAGGGGAAGATGTGGATTGAGTTGTGCATACCTAGAGTTAGTTTCTGTAGGGGATTGCACTTTTTAATAAAAGAGTAGGTATTGAAGATGTTGTTGAGGGAAGAATGGAAAGGAAGAGAAGATTTCTCTCTTTCCTGATACTAGCATTTCACTGGATCATCCAGTAAAGCTGATAATAGGTGAGATGTTAGCACAGACAAACCAACACATTTTTAAACAATGTTCTAATGCAGTGGGATTTAAGCAAAGGAGGAGGAACAGACAATAATGTGTTGAAGAGGTGGGAGAATTATAGGAAAGATGTTGGCAAGGTGAAGGGGCCAGTACTGTACTTCCCTTGCTGCCACTATTCCATCTCAGTAAGCTGAGTAAGAGAGATGGATTATTGAAGAAGGAAAGAAAATAAAGAGAAATAGCTTGGATGATTTTAGAGCCAACCCAACATGAGCCATGAATTGGTGAGCTTGTCTTTCATTGCCCCGTTGACAACATTGTATCTTTGACTCTGATATTAGATCATGACATTCAAGGAACATGAATTGTTCTGTAATGTTACCAGTAGCAAAAGCACAAATTATGTAAGTTCTTCCTATTGTGAAATGGCAGTTGTGGCTCCAAAGTCATATTGTGCATATTCTGGATAGGATAGGAGAGCTGATAGAAGCAGCATTGCTTCTACCACAACTCAACTGCAAAAACCTCTTTTGCTCCAATGAATATCTTAGTTTACTCTTTCCAGCCAGTAACACTGCTATTCCAAATTATGCTAAGTCTTTTTTTTTCCCCTGATGATGTGGAAGACTGCTAGAGGCAAATTGTGAGATCGTAAAGGTGGACAATGCTCCTGCTGTTTGCATGGCGTTCAGAACAGTGGGAAGAAGTTCACCCAATGTGAAAGTTTGTTTCACACTGGATCAGTGCCACTTTTCAGCTGGGCCAGTAAAATACTTTGGATTTTTGGCAGGGACACAGCATTTCTGCAGTTCAGCACCATTTGTAACTACCCTAGATTGCCTTTGAATGATCAAATTCTAGCTCCCTGCAGAAAATATGAAGCTGTGTACACCTGTTTTCTGTTGGCAGATTTCATCATGTAACACTTTCCTCTCAAAGACATAGCAGTAACAGGGAACAGAATCAGTCCAGACACCTCAAGAGATTGGGACAATCTAGCTGCGCATATCACAATGCTGTAATTTGTTATAATTGACCCATGTTCCTGAGCTGAGTGGGAACTCTTTGAGCAAATTAGACTCGACTGAGCATAATACATGGGTCTGTTCTAGAGTTAAGTTGAAAATACAGATTTCCACTATGCTCACACTATTTCTCTTGGGTCTTTTATAAAGTTAAGGAAGTTAGATGTGTTGGACATGATTTAGCCAGAATTATACTTCAATTTTCTCCTCTAAAATTGATTGGCCTTAAAAATGCATAGCTTTGCTTGGATTGTGTATATAGGATTTTCGGCGCATCAGAAATGATTGCTTTCATGTGTTTGGTTTGTTTCTTATGTACTTCATACGTCATGCAAAACTCTCTGTGTTGGAAAAGCAACATAGACTGGAATTTTGGAGAAAACTTATGCTCTGTAATGGGGAAAATGTTACACCAGGATGGGCAGTAGGTTGGCAAGCAAAAAATCAACAGACAAGCAGACAAACTTGTGTATCGGAAGAAAATAAATGTACTTTTAGAGGTCTGTAATGCAACAGGACACTCTGGCACCTTCTTGCCCAATAGAGAACCACTACAGTTTCCACCAAATTTTGATGGCATCATCAAAATTGGGGACTGCCACCAGAAGAGGTTCAGCAGAGGTGGTGCACCCTCCAGTGGATTGCAGTATATGAGAGATCTGGCATGTACTTTCAAATCTAAGAAGATGTTCACTTCTGGGCTATAACAGTGGTCATTCCAAAAATAAATTGAGAAGCTGATATACATGACAGAATAACAACGTATGTATTCAAAGACTGGATGATTCTGTGCTCTGCGCATTATAAGTATGTGATGTGACGAGTGACAAGTCCCCCTGGATACCAGACTGAACAAAATTCTTCTTATCCAGAAGTGAAATTCATATCTACGATTATTATGAAATGTTATCCCATCCATAGAATGAGAGTGAGAACTCTAGTTGTGCATTAGTGTTGTAATTTTAAAAATGTAAATATAAAAGATAATATGTATAAAGAGAGTCAGCATGGTGAAAGGTTTGAACATTGGACTATGACCCAGGAGACCAGGGCTTGATTTGCTGCTCCACCATTGAAACCCACTGAGTGACTTTGGGCACATCAAAGACTCTCAGTCCCCAGAAAACTGTGTGATAGGTTCACCTTAGGGTCACCATAAGTCCGAAATGACTTGAAGGCATACAACAGCAACAACGTGTATAAAATTGTGATGAAAATTATTATCTATCTAAAAATAGCTGTAATTTGTCATAATCATTTGTACAAAATTGGAAGTGACAGTACAAGAAGGTAATCATGATAACAGAAGTCTAAGATCAAAGATATATTTATTTTTCTATCTGTTTTTTCTTTGTCCCACCATTCCACAATCAAGTGCAACCAAGGAAGCTCCCAAGCAAATATAAATCATAAACAATAAAACAATTTTTAATAAAAACAGCATCTGAAACATCATACAGTCCAAATTAGGAGTATACTCCCTGGAATAAAATCTCACCTGGTAAATTGCATACACATTGAGAATGACAGATAATGGGTTGTTTAGGGATATTACTGGAGTAGTATTTCACTTGACAGAACCTGCTTACATGTGTTGAATTTCATTAAATATGGAGTAGCTGGAGGTGTTGTGGTTTGTATTTCTCCCAGTAGTTTGGATATATTTAAGGCTGTATTTGAAGTTTGACTATCATTGAATTCTGTCGCTCTTCTTGGGTCAAGAGGTTTCTAGGTCCTTATCAGAAGATGGAATGATTTTTAAATGATGTTCTGTATTATGCAGTACTAGAAGAATCATGTTTTACCTTGTGTGCAGAATCATATATTCCTGGTGTGGAACCTGTGCAAAGTTGATAAGTAGATATAGCGTGGGGAGGCCCTCTTGGTGGGGTGGGGGGATCTTGGGGCTACGCTGGAAGACATTTTGTTAATTTTTAAACTCCAATTTTAATCATCCCTATTAGGCTTTAATTTTCAATAGTTTCTCATCATTTGTTGACAGTAGAAATGTCTTGACTATAACTTGTTGAAATAATTACACTTTTCTTTCTCAGGCTTCACCTATTTTTACAAAGGCAAAGAATACTGGAAATTCAACAACCAGATGCTCAGGGTGGAGCCTGGATATCCCAGATCCATCCTCAAGGATTTTATGGGCTGTGATGGACCAGCAGACCGGGACAAAGACCGACATAGCCCTCAAGATGATGTAGACATTGTCATCAAACTGGACAACACAGCTAGCACTGTGAAAGCCATAGCCATTGTCATTCCCTGCATTCTGGCCCTGTGCCTCCTTGTTTTGGTTTACACTGTGTTCCAGTTCAAGAGGAAAGGAACACCCCGCCACATACTGTACTGCAAACGCTCTATGCAAGAGTGGGTGTGATGTAGGTTATTTTTCCTCTCCCAGGAGTTTGTGGTAACTTGAGATTCACCAAAAGAGCTGTTATGCGGTTTCCTACCTAGGAGCAGGCATCTGTCCGCCTCAGCCAGGGTTGATCTTTAAAACCCAGGGGGCTGTTGCCCTGCACAAGAGTGAGAGTTCACTCCAGTGGGAAACTTCCATCGTACACAGTATCTGCTGTTCCTCCAGTCCTTTGTCTTTCTTTGCCATTCAGTTCTAGCCTTTCCTCTGCACGCTCAATACCCAATGCAAAACTATCAGGATTTTCATAGAGGAAATGTAATGAGGAAAAAAAAAAGAAGAATCTCCAGTGTTTCTGTTGGGGAATTCTATCCCCCCAACCTTTAAAGCCTGCTCCCCTTTGAAAGAATTTTGCGTGAGGTTTTTTTAAAAAAAGAAAAATGTAATCAGTTTTTTTTTTTTTAAGAGAGAGAAGATTCAGCAATTATAAGACAACAATCACAATGGAACTTTCAGGAAGTATGAAGACCCAAAACAGCTTTGTCTCCAAAGAGGATTGCTTTCTGTCAGCTACAGTTATAGTCCTATACTCCTACACATAATTTTTGTTAAGTGGGAGACTGGGATGACACATGGGAACTCAGACTGTTTGGACAGCCATTTTCCAACAAACAAGGGGCCAAAATATCTGCAATATAGTAACAGCCTTAATGATACATTCATTTTGTGTTTTATACAGCTGTTCTGAGCTACGTCCTCAATGTTTTAACACATTTATATTCATTACTATATTCAGATAGTATCTTTTTTATTGATTGGTTTAGCTTTTTGTTGGTTTCTTTTCTCCCTCTTCCTCCTCCTCTTCCTCCTCCTCCCTTTCATTTTTCTCCCCTTTGAGCTGGACCAGGCCAAGAGCCCTAGACCTTCTATAGGTCTTTCAGGATCATATGTTTTGAAACCATAATATAAAACAGCAAGTCCCTCAAATACAGTGCAGTGAGCTAAAGTGACAATGTTGCATAGAGACACAATACTAGTATAGTTTTATGTAGCTGGTGACCCTTTGAGAACTACAGGTTCATATTGGTTGTCCTGAAAAGATTGGAATGCACCACTTATAGAGATTCCAGTTTCTGGAGTTTATTTCTTGTGATTCCCTGCTCTCGCATAGGTGGTCCCTAAACCATATCAGATCAGGAGAGCCTCTCCTTCCTTTTTTCTCAGCACCATTGCCTTCTGTGCCCTTCTTTGCTGCTTTCAGTGGCTGTATGCACTCTAGTTCTGTCTGCCTCACATCTTTATGGCAATCCAGAGGGCCATAGTTGAACAGCAGCTGGGACAAACATGTGAAGATACACTAGGAGTGGCAGGTGTGCAGGGCAGCTGTAGCTCAAGTGGATAGGTTTGTGAGTTTGCTAGCCCACTATGCAGGTAGAATAGTGAAGCAAGACTAGATTTTTTTTAATGGCAATATCAGTGAAAATATAACAGAAGCTAACAAGGTATCTGCCAGTTCTTGCCTGGAGTTCCTTTTTTAAATAATAATAATTTGTAGCATTCAGACTATAAATAACCAGAATTTTATAGAGTAAACCCTTGGCAGACTTGGGTAAAATACTCCAGCAGTCCTGTAGTTTTCTTCCTACCACCACTGATCTCTTGTGTTGGCATTTGTTCCAGTGGCCAGTGATCAAACACCTCACTTTCCTTTCACTGTTGACAGTGTACATGTTAAATGTTTTTTAAGAACTAACAAACAATGCAAACAAACATAGCAGTACTCAAGGGGTGTGTGTGACAACTTCCTTATTAAAAGTGACCTTTTATTTGGTACTGTGCTTATATAACTATGTACAGAATACCACTGAACCCCAGTGACCAGGTCTGAAGATGTGGCAGCAGTTAAGGCAATGTACTTTTTCAGCATTTGGGGAGACATCTCCATATACATTTTTCACTCTTTTTGAAGTCATCTGTTACACTGCAAAAACCTGTTTGTAAAAATTAGGGCAGAGCAAATGGCAAATAAATATATCACTCCAGGAAGCTATGATCATATATCCTGTCACACGCCCTTCAACTGTCATGAACACTTTTGTTCTTCTCCAACGCAAATGAAATGAACATGGAGGTCTTCTGCCCACAACTGTGGCTTACTGTTTAAATTTTGCCATGCTTGATGCTCTCTTTTTTTAAAAGAACTATGCTGCATGATTACTGAATTTACCTTGGAGCACGAACACAGGCAGGTGTCATTCACAGTTTCAGTGAGAACTAGGAAGCAACAGCCCTGACGTGGGTGTTCTTCTTCCTGCCCCCAGCTTTTGCCATTTGGGTATTTGCCTTAGTTCTCAAAGGGTCAGTGAGACCTCTGGCATTTAGCTGCGCAGTAAATCACTGTCAGAATCAAGGGACCACCAAAGCATTGTTTCATCATGTGTAATTTTGTGCTAACAGCAGTATTGTCATTTTCATGTGGCCTGCAGAGCAGGTTGTGTATCAATATATTTTTTTTCCTAGAGAAAAGTCAGCAACTGACAGACCTCTTCTATTGATTTTAGAAGCTGCTTTTTGCAGTGACAGGCTTTTTTTTTTAAAACAGTCACTGGGCTGTGAATTTATTAAAGGTGTTCG
The DNA here is from genome assembly GCA_948472985.1 of Iguana delicatissima. Classification (NCBI taxonomy): domain Eukaryota; kingdom Metazoa; phylum Chordata; class Lepidosauria; order Squamata; family Iguanidae; genus Iguana; species Iguana delicatissima. Next base: position 302,172 of record CAOKZL010000966.1, read on the forward strand.
AAAAGAATGCACTCCACCAGTCAGATACCTGGCTTTTTATGAAAGTTAGGATTCCAGAGGAGTAACTTTGAAACAATGAACAGCTTGCCTTGAATTTTATTGATCTGTTGATTGTCATTACTGGGTTAAACATAGTCTTCTGAGGGGAAACAAACAAACAAAAACCTCCCCAAACCCATTACTGTCTGAATTTCCTTACTGTGTACTGTTTGATGTCTTTGCTCTTTGACCTTTAACTTGCAAACTGGCACAAGCTCAGTGGGAAATCTGGTGTTGCTGAACCATTTTGATTGGACCTAGGCTTTTACATCAACAGCAGGCCTATTATCTGTTGTCCTGGCATTCACCTGTTGTGTTAGAGAAGGACAGTGAGTTCAGTATACCCCTTCCCAAACCTGATGAACGTAAATAGGCAGCACATGGCATCATTTGTGCTCAGCTCCTGTTTACTTCACTGGGGAGAGATACAGGAGAATTCCCTAGTGGAATATGCCCAATCTTTGTAGTGGTTCCCAGGATGGAAAACTTGCTATGTATGCATGCACACTCTAAAAATGAACTGCAGTGGAATCAATTTTCTATTTAATCCCGGTGCAATTTTCTGTATAAAACCTGTCCTTACTACAAGTGACTCATTAGTAATGATGACATTCTAAAACACACAAAAATGCTAAAATACTTGAAAACAGCCATCATTGGCTTTTATGTCAAAGGTTTTTTATACTAGATTGTGACGGTTTCTTACTGATTTCCTAATCCACATAAATGAATCATTTTTTAGAGAGTGTAAGTATATATACATATATTATTTTTTTGGTAATGAATAGCTCAACTGCCTTGAATTTATATTTATATTGAGCATAGCATGACAATTAGTATGCCTTTTTCGTCAGTGAGACAGGATTTGGGTTGTTTTTTTTATTTTGAACCGAGGGTTTGTTTTATACCTACATGAGGCATGCTACACAGCAGTGCAAGGTTTTTTTTTTCCTTCAAGCAAAAATGGATGGTTGGATGGATAACAAAAATGAATAGAATGGGTTGCTTTATAAAACGTATGTAATGAAAATGACACTTCAGAGTTCCTTAGAGGTACTATATGCAGTATGTGTAAAGCTGCCTCACTGAGAGACAGTTGCATTATTTTGGTATATCTGCTTCATTTGGTGCAGGCATACAGCAGGTCACTACATCTGCAAGCACAAAAAAAATGCTTAATCTTCTACCAACTCACTTAGAAAACATGCCTATGGTTACAATTTTGTTTCAGGCAGAAAACTAAAAAATGTATTCTGCTACAAACAGACAAAACCCTACCCTTTTGCCCCGGAACTAAGACAGACTTCATTCTTCTGCTTTGGACATTTTACCGTTGCCGATAGACTGGATTGAGACTTGGTCATACTTACAGAAGACACAAATCAATGGATCTGCTCCAAGTATGACTAGGCCTGGACCCAACCACTAGAATTATGTTATTTAGAAAATCCAAAACATGATGAACATTGAAATTGACATGTACCTTTGACAATCTAGACAAATTTTGTAAATGGCCAAAACCTCATGTATACCAGTGTATGTTGTTTTTTGGCTAGTTGTGACTGACAGCATTTGTTCATCTTAACCTGAGCAGTTGAGAAAACATACCTACTTTTGGACATTCACCAAAAGAATGAATGTAAGTGTCAACATTCACTATGTATTTGATCTTCACTGTGACATATATGTTACTGTGAGTGCGAGGCATCAGTTTATATTCATTTCTTCATTCACTTGAAAAAATCCACCTTCCCTTTCAAAGTCTGTCTCGTGGTAACACAGGAAGGCAAGTAACACATGGAAGGCAAGTAAGGAGCTGGGTGTCTTGCTGGCTATCTTTTTATAAATTAACTCAAGTGTTTATATTGAAGGATTTAACATACGGTAATGATGCAGGAGGGTAGGTGTGATATCGTGTAGTGCTTCATATAAGGTGCATCATGATTATATGAAAGCTTAATTAATTGATCTAAAGGTGCATTATATATTATATACAAAGAGAAAGTGAATCAGAAATAAAAGTTTGGGCATGCTTTTGCCATGGTGGTTAAAGTTGTGCCAGCTTTTGTATTACAGATTTCTATTTTATGAAACAGTCATTTGAGTTTCTTCCTGGATCTTGTATCATATGCATTCAAAACTTATTTTAGACATGCACCTTTATGTTTGCCTGTGTGTGCGTGTGTGTGTGTGCATTTTAGAAAGTGCAAAAAATCAAGGAATTTGTTGACTGGTTTAGATGTCCCACAACTGTGACAGCAAGAATCTTCCTGGAGTAAAATCTGATAAGCAACTAGCATTTGGTCCACAGTGTGTCTCAATTCCTATTTTTAAGGCTGCTTATTTCAGGAAATGTTTGGCAAGAGCCTTAACAGGTTCTCCAATTTTAGCATTTACAAAAATGAATAAAAAACACAGCATTAAATTGTGAATACACGTCTCTTTGTAGTAGCAAATATCATGATTTTTTAAATAAAAACAAAACAAAAAAAGTCCTATAGCTCCTTGAAAGCTAAAAAAAATTATTCTGGCAAGAGGAATTGTTGCCTACTTCATCAGATGCACAAAGTCGAAAATAAAAACAGTCCCTTTTATATGTGGAATACATTGGATTGGTAGGGTGAAGTCACTATTGACAAAACACCTGTCATAATCATAATCCACATTTGTCATAATCCACATTGTTGGATCAGTGCAATGCAAAAACACAGGTGTTTTCAGTCTATTACATTGTATCAAGAATTTTGATGTGCAAGCTGATGAACAACACACTTATTATTTGCTCTAAATTAGGGAGGAAATCTTTTTGCGTTAACAATTTCTTGGTATGCGTATGTGTGTTAAGTAAATACATATTGAGATCTCTATAGGCTGAAAAACATAAGGCAGAGATGGAGATGAGCATAGAAAAAAACCAGCCCTATAATTACTAAAACTTGGCAAGAGGGATACAAGAGAAGCCTTAAAATTCTATGATTAAAGGAATTTCTCCAGATGATACATTAGCACCTAGTATTTGGGCTGGATCAGGAAGCATTTAAAGCAATTGCTACTGCATTCCAAAATGTTCCATATGCAAAGCCAGTGTGAAGCCAAGGAAACCCCTGTGTTGTTGTTACTGGAAATAATGATGTGTATGATCCTGTTTGGAAAATGGGTGTGGCACTTATAACAACTTGAACATAACATGTGCACACTTCTCAGAAAATCTGCTTGCCCCGGTTGCCTAAGGTGCGTGTATGTGCGACTAGCTTTGTTTTGCCTTGTTTTTAGATCTGTGATAAACCTGTATAGCAGTAATGTCTGTTTTACACTGTTATTTTTGAGATGGCTTGGATTTCATTTAGGAACCACTTCAATCATAACACTAACACACATCACTGCCACCACCCACTACAACAACAGCAGCGGCGGCAACCTGACATCCTGGGAAGGGATAAAAGAAGAATGACACCTCTGATGACACTAGGAGAAGGCTGTGCCTAATCTTGCTAGGGAGTTGAATGAGTGCCTTTCCCAATTCCATTGAAATCCCAGAAAATTTATTTACAAAACAGGATTTATATGTACCATTATTTTATGGCTGGCATGGACATGCTTTGGAGCCCAGAGGATTGCACCACCCTAATGTCATCTCTTCCAGAGGGACACACTGTATCCTTGTAGCTGCCATTTTGGGCAACTGAAAGTGATGATATGTCAGATTGAGTGTTAGGCCTTTTTGTGGAGGTTTAAGGATGCAGAGTGGAGAGCACCCTGAAATAGCATTGTAGAGTTTTGGGGTGGGAAAAAACAGGATGTCAAACCATCAGGTGCTCAGTTTGAGTCACAAGGGCCACACTGACCCACCCCAAAAAGCAGCATGCAAACCACAGACAACACAATTCCACCCCTTTTTCATTGCCAGCCCAAGATATTCTGAAACAGAGCATCAAATGGTAGCCAACCACCTCCTGCTAGGATTTTTTTAAAATCTCTTCAGATTGGCTTCATGAATTCCCCTACATTCTCCTGCCTGAAGCTGCCTGCTTTATGTTGGTGTGAGGCAGGGCCAGCCCAACAGTGCTTAATTGCAAGGAGTGATCAAGAGGATGAGGAGCCTTCAGGAGCAATGGCACTTCATTCTTCATAGAAAGGTACTATTACTTCCCACCAGCAGTGGTCCAGTTTTTTTTGTTTTCCTAAACCAACCCAATCAACCTGAATTACATTATGAAAAATTCATCTTCCACTTGTTTCTGTCCATCACTGAACCAAATGGAATGTAAAAATCCTTAATTTTGGCTGGTTAGTGCCACAAGACTTCAAAGTTGTTGATTTCTTATTAGAGAAGTTCTAAAATCAAAAGTCCTTGCACTATGCTATCGTTTAACACAGGGGTATAAACATTACACTCAATGAATTCTTTAATGGGGGCATGGATATGCAGTTAGTTCCATGATCCTTGTCAGTTTCTTATTTGTTATATGGAACATTGAGCTTGCAGTAGAGGAAAGTGTAGATTTTGAACTGAGTAATAATAGTGTAGACTTTTAAGAAGGCATCTCATGGTGCAATCCATAAACTATTTAAACTGGAATACATACTTTATGATTAGGCTGACTGGACTCAATCAATTGAAGTGCGGGAAAAAGTCTTCTTCATTTACAGGCTGGGCATTTTTATTTGGTTCCTGCAACATTTGGCCCATCTAATAAGGTGGGATTAAATTCACCCCAAAGGTGGAACACTTTTGCGTGCATTTACCATGCTTACAAAATGTCTTAATGCTGCTACCTTGTTTTGCAGTTTCTTTAGCCTTTGTAAGTATTTAACTGGCTTTTTCGTCCTTTCCAGTTAGTGGAGTAGCCCCATTAATCTCCCTTGAATATCAAGTCCCCAGATGGCAGGGCAGGTATTTGGCCTTTCATTCAGACAGTGACTTGCACCCAAATAAGAGAAAGATAAATATGTACTGCTAGAAACTGTTACCTTGGGTTACGGCATTTGGACACTGTAGCTTAGTGATTATTTTTGTCCCCACAAGTGATGTTGGAGGCACTGTTCTCCAGGAGGAATACTGTCCTGATTAAAACACTTGAAAATATTCAGTTCCAATAATATTAGCATTCATTTGCACACGTGCCTTTCATGTTTATCATAAAGTCTTTGTTGATCATTTGCTTTTGCTTCCCAAATATTTTCTGCTTTGTAGCTTTCTTGGATAACATTTCTGTGTATTTGCCTGCTTCGTAAAGCACAGCGCTGGGCTTGCACATCATCAGATTCACTTGGGCATACTCACAAGTGTGTCTGGAATTACCCTCTTCTTTTGTCTGGCACGTAAGAGTCTTATAGGTGGTGAGATGATCTCTTTGTACTGCTGTGCCTCTTCCTCTTCTGCTGTTTTATCCATATGGCTGCCAGGCCCTCCAGCTAAATAATGCCTCTATAGCCCATAGCAAGTTTATAACATCTGCTACATGTTTACAGTTCTTAAGGCTGTAGTTCTGTAGAGCTGCTAAGAAAGCTTGAGATCTTTAGATAGTAGTCATTTATTAGGGGGATAGGAGTGCTGACACGTATATGAGCTATTTTGAATTTCATTTCTGGTCATGGCTGAAGCATGGTGATAAATCTATTTGTCATTTCCATGACAATAGCAGTTTAGAGATTTTCTAGTGATATGAGCATATTTTCCTATATGTTTTAGCAAAGTTTTCTTCAACCCATTATTTAAAATGAAGTCCTGGTCTAGCTCCAGTGTTCTTCCTAACAGCAAAAGTGTGGTTGCCAGAGCGGTTTACTAAATGTCGGGCCATTTCTATATTACACTGTTAATAATGCTATTATTCCACTTTTCAACATCCTATGGAATCCTGGGGTTTGCAGTTTAGGGAGGGATATTTAAAATTCCCAGCCAGAGAGCTCAGTAAACTACACACCCCAGAATTCCACAAGATGTTGAAAGTAGAATAATAGCACTTTAACAGTGTAGTATGGAAATGGCCTTGGTCGCCGGTTCATGAAATCAGTTGTAATTTTACCTTGTGTTTACTTTTTATTTTCCAACATTCACTGTTTCCAGTTACTAATGAACTTGTGAACTTGCTTTCCTCTTCCTCTAAGGATCTGTCTGAACCAAATCTTATGAGCAAATAGCAAGGGCCAAAATGGCAATAGCTGTTTTTAAAGAGAAAGAGGGCAAATCAGAAAAAAATTAAAACCAGGCCAGGGAAAATCTCAGAATAGTAGTCTCCAAAACCTAAGTTATCCATGTTAAATCTCTCTTCTTAAACATGTCTCCAAGTTGCTTTTCCCTGGGTAGTTCCAAATACATGTTTGGCTTTGCAAATATAACTTTGAAATCTCCAGAAGGACATGTGGAGGGAATGGGCAGGATAATGCTAAGTGAACAATCAGAGCACGGGGAAAGGATTCAAATTCTTTTCTCTCTCTGGTTGTTTTTCTGCTCAGGATTCCCTCCCAGTGTGGATTTTCTTTAAAAATACATGCAAACATGCCCCCTATATGTGAACATTTTTCTTTTCAGCAAATGACCATTAGGCACAAGATGCAGTCAAGAGCAAAGATAAGCATTGGGAATTTCATTGATAGGATCAATGGTATGCAATGAATTTTGTACACTGAATTATATTCAGAATTCTACTTGCTGTGATTAAAATGTATCTATCACAGGGCTCAATTATGTTGTTTGTTCTGACTGTTGTCATATATCAACTACTTGTGGGAAATTTAAACCTATACGCATACCATAGCCACACATACAGATTTGAGACCTGATTTTGAGCTTTTTCCTTTAGTTATAGGGCACAGTCAAGGCAAAAGAGAAGTCAAGGGGTATTAGAAGTTTGTGACCCTTCTTCCAGCATGGGTCAGAACGTTCCCAAGTAATCTATCATGAACTATTTATTAATACAGACACAAGGTGTTATGGTGGTGCTGCTTTATGAGTTCTGTCAAAGAAGTGAGACCTGTACAATTGCATTTAGGTAGCTGGTTACATTTTCCCATGTTTGTATTCTACATATTTTATTCTACATTTGGTTCACAGAACAATATGTTGGTAAAAGAGACAAAAAAAAAAAAAAGATTATTTTCCCTATTTCCAGAGCCGCAATTTCTTTTTACATTATGTATTTTTTTCCTTAAATTTTATGTTACTGTATGACTCTGACAGCATTCTCTGCATTAGTATTTTTAGATAAATGGCATTTTATTCTTTCAAATAGTTTCTATGGACAAACACAATGCTTGTTTGTGTGCAAAAGCAAGGCTGACTAAATGGTGCTAAAGTGTATAATGACCGTCAGTTATAATCAGGCAAAATATTTGTGGTGCTTAGACAGATACTTTTTCATATTTTTTTCTTGATCAATGCATTTAACAGTGTTTTATTATACACGCTTTCTTTTTATTAGAAAAATCAAGGCCTCATAGTGCACTGTTAATGAAAAATGGGTTAATTATTCTATGTACCAGCTCACCAAGCTATTATCGTTTAACTCCTTATAAGTTGCATAATTAAAGGTCAAGGGGTCATGATATTAATCTCATTGCTGTAGAACATTTACATGATGGGACATTTTTTTCCAGCAAAATACTTGTGTTTACAAATAGTACAATAACCTTTGACTGCTGCGGCAACCTTTAACCACAAAATAAAAATGTCACATGCTAGAATCGTCTTTTTGGTTCTTGTCCTGGCAATCAAAGAGTTAAGGGCTGTGCAGTGATTTGTTTTCTATTTATTATTTTCTATTTATTTTTTATTTTGTTTTCATTTGAGGAGGGGGGTTGGGGTGGGGCAGTTCTTGTCTGCTGTAAGTGTCTTAACCAAGGGAAGGGTTAAAATGGCTTTTTTTTAAAAAAAAATACTATCTTATGTACTTACCATCATTTCATTGTGTTGTAATTAAAAACAAACAAACGTGTCAATAAATAAGAGAGCAGAAAAATGTTTCATAAAGCCATTGTGATTTTATTTAGTGTGTAATATTCAGCCAGAATAATATGATCATCTATCATTCCCTTCCTCTTTACTAGTGAGTATAAAGTGTGTGTGTGGGGAGGTGGTGATGGTGGTGGTGGTGGTGATGATGATGATGATGATTATAATAATAATAATATTTATTTATTACACACCTTTCCCCAAGGCTCAAGGCAGGGTACAACATAAATTAAAACTACGATTAAAAACATATTGTGGTTAAACTACACTAAAAACACATAAAACCATTTAAAATACAAATATAATTAAACATACATCATAATTAAAAAATAGACTGGGTAGGCCTGCCAGAAGAGATAGGTCTTTAGTACTTTTTTGAATTCGGACAACATATTTTGTCATTCCACAGTCCAGGTGTGGCCAACAAGAACATCCTCTGAGTCACCGTTGCCAGTCTAGTCCTGGCCAGTTTAAGTAAATGGCCCCCATTACAGATAAACCTTTGCCATGTTGAAGCAGAGCTTGGAAAATATACTTTTTGAAGTACAAGTCCCCAAATTTACAGCCAAATGGTGCTGGGTGAGTGATTCTGGGAATTGTAGTCCCAGAATTTGGGTGATTCTGGGAATTGTAGTCCATGCTCTGCCTTATAGTTAGTGATGCTCTTGGGAAAGAGTGATTTCTACTGTACCCTCCTCCCAAAAACCTGTATTTAGAGGATCCATTTCTCTAGAACAGATTTTAAGGGGACCACAATGAAACGGAGAATTGACCATCATCATTCCACTGTAGGAAATATTTTCTGGAGAGAGAGAGAGGATTTCCCTCTATGGATTTCATCCATAATGTCCTAGTTCAGGCTATTCATTGGCATATCTCTCAGAAGCAATACAGATAAAATAATTCACTCTGAAGTATATCTCAAAGCCTTTATCTTATATATCGAGCTGAATGGATCTGAATATTTCAAATGGGAAGATAAAAATTAATACCTGAATATCTAAGTAAATATAATTACGCACATGTTATGCTATACCACTCTTTGATGGTTTGCAAATGATTTTGAGTTCAAAATGTTATGGAGGTCCCTAGTTGTTAACATTACCTTTATAGGCATTTCCAGCCCATCAGTTCCTGAATTTACTGATTTGCAAGAGAATTTCTGTAAGTGAACATACAGATAAACTCAATGGAGGACTTGCATGATGCATTTAGAGCCACAATCTGTGGATAGTTGGCTGTTCCTTCTTGGTGACAGTAAAACTTTAAAGCTAGCTCTGGATTAAAAATCTATTTCTGATTGTGTTCACCTTCCTTTTAACTTAAATTAATTTTATTAAATGCAGCCACAAAATTTGAAGCCTTTTGCTCCTTGTATGATGTTGGAATTTGAGCTGTTGGCCTCAAGCTGCTACTGTCACAATTGGCCCAAGGCTCACTTTAACTCATAGATATACATGCAGCTTTCCAAAAATCGCCTCCATGAGCAAAGCTTTTAGGAAGGCTTGCAGAATGAAAAAGAAATTATGTGGAGTTTTGGCACTGATAAAATATACAAGGAGAGAGTAGGCTGAGATACCAGTACATATAATGGCACGATGATGGGTAGTAAAGAAAATGAATTGTATATTTTTATTGTTAATTTTATTTTTCCCACCTTTCCAATAAAAATAGTAATCAAGGTGCTAACAAGCCTCATTAAAAACAACTAGAAAATAAACACAGCAACAGCACCATTACAGTCATCACCATAACCAATATCATTAAAATTATCAAAAGAAACATCAAACAGTTTAAAAGGCCATTTTAGGAAAGGTGTTCACACCTTTCCTAAAAGCAGCATGAGTGAAAACTAATAACTCTGAGGAGATTGCATTACAGAATCAGTATTTAAACGCTACATTTTATTAATATTGGGTGCTGCAAATTGTACTGATTTTAGATGTTTTCCAGATTATATTTACCCATATACTTATAGCAGGATACACTTTGAGCAAGGTTTGGGAAAAGATAATTGGAGTGATGGTGTTACCCCACTGGTCAGGGAGCCCTGGATGGCGCAGTGGTTAAATGCCAGTACTGCAACCACAAGGTTGTGAGTTCGATCCTGCCAGGCTCCAAGGTTGACTCAGCCTTCCATCCTTCCATCCTTCCATCGGTAAAATGACCCAGCTTGTTGGGGGCAATTAGCTAAAAATATACATTGTAAACCGCTTAGATAATGCTTAGTTGATAGGCAGTATAGAAATAAATGTTATTGCTATTGCTACTGGTACACCCTATCCCGAGGTCCACAATTTTTAATATTAAATGTGATTCAACATGCCAGAGTGTTGCCCAGATGAGCACATAGGCAGCAACGGTCAAACAATCGAGAGCCAGGTCAGGCCAGTAAAATCCCCAGTCACGTAGCCTCAGGAGACCTCCAGCTGTGCAAACCCATGGTAAACAAAGAGTCCTCAGCCACTGAGGAGCCAACTTGAGGAGATTAACGTGTTTTCCCCAAGTTGAGCACTGATATCAGAAAAATCATATCAGGCAAGGGCCATCTACATAAATTCACACCACAACCCCGTGCAACCAAAGATCCTGAAATACTGGCAATACCTCATAATCCCTTCATGCAAAATGAGTTGCCATTGTGGAGCTTCCTTTCCTTTGCGATGCCTATTGTTCTCCCCGGGAGAGAATTTACCTCAGGGTACATTTTCCCCTACAGATAGTCCCAGTTTCTGAGAATTCCTTTGGATAACTCCTGGTCACATCAACAGACCGTTTCTCTGTCAGTTGAGTAATCTCCTCAGCCCTTTCTTTGCTGAGCTCTACTTCGTTTGCTGTTTTCCCAGACCAAGGACTTCAGGAAAAGGTGCAGTATCACCCCATCTACAATCTCTTCACTACTTCCCCTATTCAGTTTCCACTCTTTTGCTTCTTAATAGGTCTTGAGTGAGTGTGTGAGTGATTGCGTTGATGCATGAGATTTTCATTCAATAAAATCATTCATTTGACACCTTTGTCTGTTTTTTGGCTTGGCCTGACCCCATAAAAACTGGGTAAAAGGGACCCTCCTAGGTTACCCTGCCTCTCACATTACTATTGCTTGTGCTCTCTTAGCTCCCATTCCCTCTCACATGGAGCACATTAAGGTGTCCCCTAAGGGACCACAGAAATCAGGGTAACAATGGGGGGGCACACAGTTTAGTCTGTTCATTAGTCCAGCCCTTCATCACTGTTGGTACTAACCAAAATTAAGAAGATGGGAAGCAGAGAGAAAAGGACATCAGGAATTTTATCACTCAGGTCAGACTGCCTGTCCAAAGTACAAAGAAAGATGTTGGTAAATAACAATTGGAGCAACTGGTGAAAGGCACGAATATGTGGCTTCAGCTAGGGCTGCCAGATGAGAATCACAGGCTCTGCAACCTAGGGACAAACCCTGATGATATCATGAGGGAAATACTTGCTCATGATATTTTTATTAACCATATATATATTCCAACTTTCCTCCAATGAGTTAAATGCAGTGTACATAGCTGCCTTCTTCCTTCATATATCCTTGCAACTGTCCTATGAGTCACATTATGCTGAGAGAGAGAGAATGGCTGGTATGAAGTCACACACTGACTTTTATGGCTCAGCGAGTAGTTGAACTCCATCTCTCAAGCCGTGATGCAATACTCCAATCACCACCACTATTAAAACTTCTGTACTTTGATGCAAAACTTAACACAAAATGATGCAAAACAACCTCTGGACAAGACTGTGCAAATGAGGGGGTAACACATGCCACACAATTTTTGGTTTACTTTAAGAACAACTGCATCTAAACCAAAACCTATCTCTAACAAAACCTGTTTTCTTTTTATCTAAAGAAATTGGGAATTTTTAGAAAATTTTGTAAATTCTCTATACAATGATAGAACAGTATGATTGCTATAAAACTACATAATCACTTCTGCAGCAACTCTAAAAATTATTCTACACTGGCTCTTGTTAAATCTCTCCTGCCCCTGCATTCATTTCTCCCTTAACCTGTATATTTTCCAGCAGAAACTCTGGCTGGATATGGAAAAAGCCACTTTAAACCAAGCAATAGTTTTAGCCTGTTGAACTCTACTCCACCTCCACAGAACACACCATTTATTACGATTATGGTCTTCTCTGATCTACACTGCAGTGTTTGCCAAAACTGAAAGGTCTTACCTGGAATCTGAATGCCTAGCCACTTCCTTCCTTCATTTTTATCCTGTAGCAATAGTAGTAGTAGTGTCTAACCAGAGGTCTGAAGGAACTGAAGTCAACCCCCAGTAAGAATCAACTGTGATGAAGGGCTGGAAGTAGAAAGATAAAACCAGTATCATCTGTGGAAGAGCCACATACCATGGAGAGAAAAGATGTAGCAGTAGTGATAAGAGGCCCCAGTGGGCTCCTCTGGCATTGGCTTCTCTGCTTCTGGTTCAGGACGGGAGAGAGGACAAGGGGACAGAAGAGAAAGGAAGAAAGTGAACACAGTGAGACTTCCTGTTAGTTTCAGAGAGCCACTGGCTTCAAAGGGGAGATCCAAGAAGTAGAGGGGGAGATGAAGGGAAGGGAAGGAGCACAGCCCATATTATAACCAACTTGGATCTCACATTGGGAGAAAGATGGGATATTGAATGGATGGATGGATGAGCTCTGGTGTTGCAATCTTCCAAAGAAGAGAAGGGGAAAGCAGAGGGATTCTTTAGAGGTCTTTTCACCAGTCTGGTTTGTACACAGCAGCACATACAATTTGAAGTTGTTTTTTTTTTAAAGGAGGACAAAGTTCCTGTCCTTTTAAATCATAGGCAAACACATACCTTGAAAGTGTACCTGTTGCAGCCTGAAACCTTGGCTGTCAAAGGTTGGCATGTGTCTGCCAGAGACTCTTGGAGGGACTTGTTAGCAGGCCATACACCCACTTTGATATAATTTAATTGGTGAAATATGGTTTAATTGGTAAGGTATATTAATTGGCATGGATATAAAATGGTTCCTAATGTGACTATTTGACCAGCCTGGACAGAAAGAAGATGCTGGCTGAACGTATGCTCTGAAAAGTGGGTCAGAGATCCCCTCTATGTGTAGTCAGATCATAGTCAGGAAATCACCAGGAAACTCCAGAGATAATAGGTTTAAGCTAAGCTTTAACGACACTGGACAATAGCCACAGAAGTTCCCACCAAACCCTGGATTTTTTCAAACCTTCTTCCCACTGACATGTGCATTTCTCCCCTTGTCCACATACCTGTCCAACCATTACAGAGCTATCACAACAGCCATTAACTCTTTGTCACCTAACATTAAGTTTGTTAACAAAACCTAGACCTCATTGTCCGCTCTGCAAGCTACACTGTTTACTTGGCCAGAGAGCCATTCATACCCATGCCCTCCAAGTAGAAATTGGGTATAATAACCCCTGGTTTTGAGCAGTCAGATGCAGTATCTCACTTGCTGGTGGTCATTCTGTCACTCCAATTTCTGACCGAGTACTATCCTTAGCTGCAAGTCTAGGCCACATTGCTGGTTTTTCACTGCTCTCTGGATTGGTAAATATCACCCCCATCTCCCTTAAACTTTGCTATCAATATTTTACCTCCCTTTCTCCTTCAGCTAGCTTTGTGTGCCTGAGTGAGTGCTTGTGTCTTGTGTTTGATTGCTAATTGCCTTAATAAAACACATTTAGGTTACTTTTGAATCTCTGACTAGTTCTTCCCTGTGGAGACCCCATAAACATAGGTGGAAGGATCCTGCTAGGTTGCCCCCCTCTCACAGGCCTCCTAATTTTGAACTAATAGTTCCCCATCTTTGAACTGGCATCATGGGTGGACCCCTGAGTCATCCATGTTTTGAGGTAACAGTCTCTGTGTTTCTTCTCTCTTTCCCTGCTCTTCTTTGATGTTGACGGTGTACAGATGGCTTAGCAAAAGGTCTATGTTATGCTTGCTCATCCTCTTTCTTCTTTGTCTCCCCACCACTCTTACTCTTCCCTTTCTCTTCTTCCTGCTCTGAGCCAGAGATGGGAAACTGTTGCCAGAGTGGCCCATTGGAGCCACTCATGGAACCTTGTCTGGACAAGTTTGAGCCACTTGGCTTGAAGATTTGGGTCAAGTAGGCTTTAAAATTACATATTTGAGGAAAGGCCTGAAAACAAGAATTCTAGCTTTAGCTTGTTTTGAAGCCACTACAGACAAGTGGTAAGGAAGAGCTATGCTAGAAAGGTTTTCAAAGCTAGTCAAATGATCTCAATGTGTTGTATTTTTTTAAAAAATGAAGATGGAGATGAGAATGAGTTGTTGTTGATACCTACACTGTGCTGGAGAGCAAAGAAGACAGCATGCTGGAGGCAACTTAAAGGTGGCTTGATAGCTATTTTGACAGAAAGACTAGATGAGTTAAAAATGTAGAAGTCCATGTGCCCATGTAAATAAATGAATAATTGACTAGGACTTATTCCACTAACATGAAAGAGCAGACAATGCTAGAACGGGTGATTTCATGAAAGGTTTGGGATGAGAAAGAGAAAAAAAATGTGGACAGAGGTCAATTTTTAAGCATTTTGGCATGTCTTAAAGTATTATGCCTTGTTCAAACAAGTTTCATTTTTAAAAAATGCATGGATATACTCAAATTTAAACATACACACCATGCAATTATACTAGTGCTATAGTGCTGACAGCAGTAAAAACTTTGCAAGTCCATAGATGTGGATACTGGATATTCAGGATCAAATTCAGCTCAGTCTTACAAGAATGCTATAAGTGTTGGCTGAAAACAGGAACCACCATTTATACCTGGTATGCCCAGCAGAAGAAAAGAGAAACTTGAGAAGTAGGTGGGATGGTACATTCCAGTTAAGATGTTGTCTTGAAAATGTGTTGATTCAAAGCCTGTACTCAGAGAGTCCCATGGTATAAAGTAGAGCTGACTAAAGCTTTTTGCCCAAGCTTTTTTTTTTTTTACCTAAACTACAGGAATACTCTACATTTGAAACCTTCAACAGCATGAGATACAAAAAGACAAATACTAGCATTCAAAATATAACCTAGTGAAATGATAATAGGTTTGTGGGAGCTCTGGAAATGACCAAATTTTGTGACCATCTTGAATGGGCAACTAGCTTAAAGAGAAGTGAGGAACTTAAGAGGTAGGTTCGTTAGTTATGAAGTAATTAGGTTAAGTATATTAGTTATGAATTCTAAACTAAGTTCTTCCTTGAGCTAGAGAATTAAACACTTTGATACCACTTTAGCCATTAAGATTACATTCTATGGAGCCCTGAAATTTGTAGTTTGATGAGGCACTAGACTTCTTTGGTTGAGAGTTCTAGATATCTCCCAAAACTCCAAAGGCCAGGATTTCATGGAATGGCAGCATGGCAATGAAAGTGCTGTCAACATGCACAGTGTGAAACAGACCTAAAATACAGACTCTGTCACAAATAGACAGACAGACAAGTGAACATTCAGTTATCACTGTTTCAGTTAATACCCTTTTGAACAAGAGATTGGCTTTATAAGAGAACAGACATATCCAGCATTCTACAGGAGAATTTGATTTACTGTGCTCACCACACTGCCCACTGCTACTTCCTTAACTTTAAACTTAATATGAAATAGTTTACTGTTGACTGGATAGACTGAAGGGACTTCCAGTTTAACACCAGGATGGCCATAAACTGCTTACCTCTCTCCTCTGTGAAGAGGTGGTCTTACAGAACAACCAAAGAGATTGCTTTTTCTCACACATGCCCTTCAAATTTATTCTGCTTTCCCAACACTCGTGCTCTCCCAGCTCCAGCTCCCTCTTTGCATGTCCATGCTTTGTGCAAACCTATGTAGCTCAGCAGGGATAGATATTAAATGTTTTAACATGAATGCTACATTCATCCATTCAGTCCCAAAGCTCTTTCTTCTTTTCTATTGGGGAAAGGGTCTTCCTACAAGTGTGTATTGCAAATTCCTACCCTGCACAAAGAAAAGGGGAAAGGAGACCTCAATGCTGCTTTTCTTCAATATTAATTCCAGAAATTCATTGTCATATATTTTATGACTGTCTGAGAGCCTTGACCTACCTTTGGTAAAGCTATTCTCTAAGCAGAAAACAGGTGTTTTTATACACATGCAGTTTACCTCAGAATCATCAACACTGGAAATATGAGACACTAGTGGGCATATACATTTCAAAGAGATTCAGGAAAAAGAAAGAAAAGAAAGAAAAGTACCATTTCCAGTCTTTATTGGCTAGCATTTTGAAATCTTTATTAATGAATATTTGGCTTTTCTAGTCATTTGCATACATTTATTCATCTGGTCGGATGATTGATAGTACCCAGTACCAAGCCCAATATTTGAAAATGTAAAATATAAAACAAGAAGGGTGATTTTTATCAGGAAAATAAAAAAGCGTTCTAAATCTGAAGCTTGAAGAAGCATTGCCAAAGACCATAATAACCTTAACAGCCTTTGGGGGAGGGAGTCCAAACTGAGAATTGTAACTTCATTTAAATTTTAATTAAAAGGATTTTAGTTTAGTTTCAGTATCAATGGCTAAGAGGAATGAGGAATGCAGAGTTCTAAAGATGTGATTATTTCATTGACTGACCAGGTCATACTGAACTGTGCATTATGTATGAGTCTTTCTCTCTTGGCTTGGGCCTATGAATCTACTTCCAGCGCACTGAAGAGCCCAGCTAAATCACGTGCAAACCTAACAGCAATAAACTAGCTTTCAACTGGTGTTGGCCATTTCTAAAGCAGAGATGAAAACAGGCTGACCTAGTTGAGACAATTTGAGGACGTAAGATTTTAGAGCCAAAAGCTAAGACCTAAGGACAGCCCCTGCTAATGTCACAAAGGGCAATCCTTGGTGATATCATTGACCATGATACATTTCAGTATCAGCCACAGCTACTTAAAACACATCATTGAAATAATCAACTCTAAAGTGAAATAAAGAGAAAGCACTTTGCTGACTGAAAAATGAATTGTCCAATATCTTCATTGAACAAGGCAAGTGGGGTGGGACATACTTTCCCCTGCTTTGTTTTTGGCACTTTTGCAAGCGCTGCTTTTGAGAACAGAGGGGAACTCTAGTCAAACCAAAGACAGTCTTCTAGGTTTGGCTTTGAACAGAAAGCCGTTTTGGGAGGAGAAGATAACAATACAATTATGTAATGGCATGCATGTGTGTTTTTGTTATGTGCCCTCAAGTCGTTTCCGACTTATGATGACCCTAAGGTGAACCTATCAGAGGGTTTTCTTGATGAGATTTATTCAGAAGTGGGTAGCTGTTGCCTTTGCCTTCTTCTGACGCTGAAAGCATGTGACTTGCCCAAGGTCATATAGTGGGTTTCTGTGGACAAGAGGGTTCTGTGGTCAAACCTTTTTCTCTAGAGTCATAGTCCCACACTCAAACCACTATACCACCCTGGCTCTTGTGCATATGTGTAACTGAATGCAGTATTTTCAAGACAGTGGTCTGGCCCCAAAATTCCTCCCCCTGATTACTGAAGAAAAGGAGCCAGGCTGTGAAATCTGGAAACCCTAGACAAAACCCCACAATTTCAACACCTTCAGACAGGTTACGTGAGACTTTGCTAGCTTAATGTCCTTCCACAGCCAGCATAGCCACCTGTCAAAGTTCTTTATCTTTAAACCATACTTGAACCAACAAAGGTTTCAGAAACTGAGGAATATACAATGTAAAATAAGACAAACATGTCAGCCTTTCTGGTGATGAATACCTTCTCTGCAGAATAGCCTTTTCAGGACATTAACATTTTATGCCACTCTAGTCCTGGGTGATCAGCATCTGGTGAAGTGAAGTCAACAAAAGCCTATACTAAAATTTATCAGTTAATCTCACAGGTGCTGCTAGATGCCTCATTTCCCTTCTCCTCCTAACACAGCTATCTCCTAGGATCCTAGCTCTGAGGTAAGCAATCTGATGCCTGCCATATATTTGGACTACAACTCCTATCATCCCTGTCACCAAGTCCAAGAATCAGGCTTATGGAAGTGGCAGTTCAAAAGATAAAGAAGCATGAAACTAGGGAGAAGAATAGCTATGGTTTTAAAAGGGGTTATATATTGATTCTCCCATCCCCAATTCAGCATATTGAGATCCTCCTTAATTGCGTTAGCACAGATTTTCAGCTTTTTAAGAACAACTATTTGTGTCGCAAAAAATGCTTTATACTCCACTGCTGCCTTTCAGCTAAATCATACTTCAGAAAAGATGGTATATCAAAAGCAACTATAAAGCAGGGCAGGAATTGTAAGGTCCTCCAGGCATTTTTAGAATGCAAGTCACAGCAGCCTCAACCAGCAGAGCCAATGGAGAAGAGTACCAGAAGCTGCAGTTCAGCAATGTCTAGAGCAGGTGTGGGCAACTGCAAAGGGTCTCGGAACCAATTTTCTTCCCCTGGGGTCCACTAGAAACTGAAACTGCCTAAACTACCAGAAATAAACCATCCTACCCAGAAGTGGCAAGAAGTTCACTTTTTCCAGTTCTGAGTGGTGGCAGGGTATAACGTCATTAGTGAGCCCTGCAAGCTGTTTCAAAGGTGACATGCCATGCCATTCCTGGAAGTCTCAAAAAGAGGTGGTTAGCCCTTGTGGTTCACCAGAAGGAGGACCATTTAAGGAATCTGGATCACTAAGATCCAGAAAAACAGCTTTGTTTGCTCACACCTGATCTAGAGAAGCAAACAATCCAGGTGTACTGGATTTTAGTTTTCTATCTCTCCATTTCTGAGGACCTTTAGTAACAAGATGAGCTGCCATAATGAACACTTACATTACTGTAAAGCAGTCAGGTAAGGACTACCCCAGCTCCTGACATTTCAGCCCCATAACCTGAAACCTGGTTTTATCATGGGAGCATACTGGTGACATTCCAAGAGCAATGTGACAAAGGGAAGCCTCTCATGATGTTATTCAGTGTGATAACTGAAGCATCAAGCAGGGTTGCACAGAGTATGCTCTTCAAATTAAAAGCATCACATCTGACACTTGAGCAAAAATACACAGATACGCACGCCCTAGCATTGTCAGGTTTTCAAAATAATAATAAGGGACAGTTGAAATTCATGACATGCAGGATTGACAACCAGGAAGCAGCTATTTAAAGGTTTCTGTTCTACTCAAATACCTATGAAATTAGCCACACATATCTCTGTAAAACTACCATGTTGTTCACATTCATAAATTAAATGATGCACTTTTTTATGAAGGACCTCCAAACACAGGATTCTTTGGCATTTTTGTCAGTCTATATAAAAAGCTTTCCAACACTCAGGCCCTTTCCACACCGGGCTATTAAAACGGTGCAGAGCGACCTCCGACAGAGGTCTTCTGCACTGTGGAGTGGAATGGCGCAGACTACTTTTTGTAGTTCCACACCTCAGTCTGGTTTGGAGCGACCGGAACTGGTCGCCCAGTGTGCTTTTTAAAAACCTCTGCGTCGCTCCGTCGCCGCACTCAGGTGCAGATTTGCAGGTGCGCACTAGTGCGCGCCTGCAGATCTGCCGGGGGCGGGCTTTAGGCTGGCGAGCTTCTCAGATTGGTGGAGAGCCTCCACCAACTGGAAGCCGCCATTTTGGATGCCAGAGCAGTGCGGAGCGATGAGCTCACACTGCTCCTCATCCCGACGGACTCAACCGGATGCTGAAGAAATCCGGTGAGTCCTGTTTTTGTGCGGTTCCTTCCCCACGTGTGGAAAGGGCCTCAAATAATAAGGTTTCTACTGCTCAAATAAGAGACATTCCTTATAAAAAGGGACCCCGACAACCTTAACACAAACACTTTTTTCAAGGCAGTTACGTTTGACCTGAGATATTCCTGCCCCAATCCATTGCCAGCTGGAGCAGAGGGACTAGGCCTTGAGGTATAGAAATCCTGAATACCAGCAGTTTGGAAACATCAGTGTCAATACACTGGCTTTGATGTGTAAATTGGTGTGTAAATGGTTTCAAATTATATTGGTGAGAGTCAACACCTATGCTAAATGCTAGAAGATTCAGGCTTGTTTGCCATGTGATTGGTTTTGCATACCCTCCAACATTTTATCTATGACACTGGGACATATGTGGCTAAGCAACATTAGACTATGATAAAGATGGCAAAATTATTTCATGAGGAAGGACACACAAGCTAGGAGAAACTGCAGAAGCGTGCTTTTGCCTGAGCCTACTGAACTCTGTTTCCAGCAATTAAAGTAATCAGAGGAAAATGTGAGGAAGGAAAACTGTAACATTTTAAAGGCAGCTGAAAAAGTGGGACAGAGGTTTAATTGGGATTGTTCCTGTGAAATGGGGACAAGTGGAGAGCATATGATTAGAACTTCCTGGATTGTTATAGAAAATGAGGACAAGTTGGGCTCTGAGACCTACCTAGTGTTTCATCCCATCTCATGGCTCTTTGAGCTGTTGTTGTTCTTGAGTATCCATGCTGTTGCACTTCTGAATTCAGCCATCAAGTATAGGCATTTCCTTAAGATTTCCTCACCCACTGGGCCAAACCAATACTCATAGGGGTTACATATCAATAGCTGTATGGAGTCAAAATAGCAGAGTGCAGAAATGCCTCCTCCTTGAGAACTTGGTGAGATCCATTTAATGAACCTACTGCTAGTAGTTGAGGTTTTCCAACTGGGGCTCAGTCCAGCACTATTCTTATTCAGTGTGCTATTCATTTACACATCCCAAGTGCAGTAGGATGTATCTGTAAGTGTGTGGGGAAAGTTTCCACATTTGATATGCAGAGGAAGTGATGCCCAGACCTGCCCACCCCTCCCACTAATGCTCTAAAAGTGAATTGAAAACAAGATTTCCTTACAAATTCAGCTGCTGACCTTTCACAAGAGACTCTGTAATGCATTTAATAACCACACAGACTATGACTAGCATGAAATAAGCTGTGGTAACCAAGGGCAACTGCCACACTTAAAAACAAAGATTCTACATTTGTGTATGGCACAAGTTCTTTTGAACAATGAGTGGTAGTAATTTAAAGACTTTGGCTGATTAATTTCTGATTTGTAGAAACACATTTTTTTTTAAAAAAAGTATAAAAATAAGTCTTCAATACCACCATTTAACTTGGGAATGGTAGGAGAGGAACAAATAAGGTTTTTTTAAAAAATAGAAGGAAACAACCCCTTCTGGTTTATTCTTGAGCGAACACCGAAGAGTCTATTCCACTGTTGTTTTACATTTGTGCCAATGCTCAGAAAGAAAGCAAAAGAAATTGGTTTTGTCAGCCAGCTACATATTATACAGAATAAAACTGATATAAGATCAAAATAAAATGCCTGTCCAAGGAAATAGCTGTAAATATCTAGCATTCATTCCCAGTTTATTCACATGTGAGCCAAAAGGGGAAACTAAAAATCATATGTTCTCTGACACTTTTTTTTGAAGCCTGATAGGAGAAATAAGGAACACATTAAGATGGATCTAGGGCCCTTTGCACACGGGGGGCTGTGAAACGGGGGAAACAGGGTGGCGCATGGGGGGACAGAGCTTACCTTGCGGCGGGAGGCTCTGTCCCCGTGGGGAGCAGCACGCATTCGCCGCTCTAAACGTTGGTGGCGGCCGGCAGCAGCTGGCAGCACCCAAAATGGTGGCTGGCAGCTTCCGGCGGCGCTCTGCCAATCGGGGCAGCGCACCAGCCAGAAGCCCACCCCCAGGCAGCTCTTCAGGGATGCGCTAGCGCGTCCCTGCAGTTCTTAATGGGGTGCTGCGACGGGCTAGTGCATGAGAGTTTTAAAAAGACGACTTGAAAAGTGGTCTATGTAAAACACGGAGCGCCACCCCCTGCGGCTGCATGAGGGCGGTTTGAGGTGTAGAACCTCACCTTTTTTCACTGCCCTAGAGCACCCCGCTATGTAGACGACCTCCATGTGAGGTCGTCCCAGCGCGGGTTTTCCCCCCGTGTGGAAATGGCCTAGGTCTGTGGGTGGAAGGGTTTGGCTCACAGAAGTTACCTTCATCTAATTTGGAGAGTCCTCTGTACCATAGATCACCCCATTCAGTAAGCTGAAACATTTTCAGAGGGAAGGGGGTTTGTTAGAGGTAGTAACTTTAGTGGGAGGGGGGTTTATGTGTTTGAAGAATTTAGGCATAGCATGCATTCATGTCATTTCTTATCTGTTGGCCTTAACCACATGCTCTTTTTTCCTGCATCAGTTAGTCTTCAGTCAGTCTAAGTTTGTCTGTCTTTTTATAATCAGTAGTTCTCATTCTCTCTCCCTCATGTCTGAAGAGCACACATTACAGAGACCATGGAACACTACAAAGCCTTTAGTATTTGGAAGTAAAGCTACTTCATATGTTTCTACCAAGAAGACTAAGTCTGTTTTATTTCTCTGCTAGATCCTTTGTGTGATGGTAGTAGATGCAAATGATTGTTACTCAGCTTCTGCTTGGAAGTACTAATTGCTTTGCTTATGAGATGCTACTGTCATTCACATTCCCCAATAACCACAGAAGGAGAGGACATGGGAACTTAATTCAGCCAGCCCAGGTTCATAAACTTTATTGCAAAGGAAGCCAGGCTCTGGTTCTTTAAATGTCTTCGTTATAATATTAGGAAGCCCTGCTGTCCTGCTGATCAACAGAAGCCTCAAAGCAGTCTTAGACATCTCGGAAGTAAACCTCACTGAGTTCAATAAAACATAGTCCCAGGTATCTGTGCAGAGGACCACATCTTAATTGTGAACTGGAGCTGTTGCAGCTATTTTAATAACTGTTCCATAAAGATCTATGAGAATTATATTATGTAATTTCTAAATGAATTAAAAAGCATCACTTAGATGAAGGAAGAGGGAAGGAGGGAGTAGTGAGGTAAGTATTTCAAAGAAAAAAACAATTGGTTACAAAGGATGATGAAAGGAAACCCTCCAACAGCACTTCTTTTTGCAGAGATAAGCGCATCTTCAAAAAGCATTACTGACTCAGAGCTCTAGATAGTTAAAGATTAGTACCTGTGCACCATGATAAGTAGGTGGAATAATGTACTGATGGTCTGCAGGGTCTAATCTTACATCTCTGGAGTGCCAAGTCAGTAAAGCTTTTTTTGAAAATATGCTTAAGCCCACCTGCATGCAGTCCATCCTTATTGGCTGTATTTACTTTATTGGCTTTATTTCTGTTTTGGCTACAGAAAGCTGTAGAACTGGGGCTTATTTAGCTCAGTCCTAGAGATAAGAAAGCTCTGCTGCATTTGGCAAGGCCTAATCCCAAGTAAGAGTGCATAGGATTACAATCTAAAGCAGTGGAGACCGGTCATGCCTTTATAGAGTAGTTTCTTCCACGCAGCCAGTTCTCAACTTTCTTTGGTATCTGGATAATCAGATAAAAGTAATGAAATGGAAGGAAGGGGAACTTGTTGCACATGTGAGAATGTACTTCCAGCAAAAACAAAATAATCTGGTTTCTCCTTTAGAAAAAAGATTTTAAAACCTACTGGGATGCTTCAGTTGAGTATTATTCATCTGATTCTAATTTCTTGAAAGTACTAAATCAGATAAACTCATGAAGGATACTTCAAGCTAGATTCCAGAGTGGGAGACTAAAATTCCCAAACAGGTGGCTAAAATTCCTGAAGGAGATTAAGGGCTGATCTATACTAGCATTTTATCATCTGCAGTAATGCCTGGCTCACTTGCACATGTGACACACACCCCAACCTGTTATACTAATGCTATTTCTCCTTTGGCATTCTGTTCTTTCCCAAACTAACTTTTTGCTTACTTCTTTAGTCACAGTAGTTTCTGTACACATCAGACTTATGTATGTTCCAATATAGCAGTATACTAATTCTTAGGGGTGAGGTGTGGATTAAAATTATAAGACCTAGTTTGCAGTATTCCTCTTCTCCTTGTACCTGTATTCAGGATTAACAGCACTCCCACTAATTCACCTCTATCCTCCAAAGGACTAAAGATTATCCTTCCCCAATTCTCCCACACCACCGTCCCCACACCACATATCTTTTCTTCCCTTCTCTTTCCTCAGGTTGATTTCAATTCAGCTAAGATCTATGTGCCATTTTGCCTAACCCCTTCTGAGTAACTGTTGCCTAAGAAAACCCTTTGAAATCCTAAATTTCAAAACCTTCATACTTCGAAAACTTATCCAAAACTTTGAGAGAGAATGGGAACCTTTTTCAACATTTATTAAAGAATATGATAGAAAAGAAGGGATTATATTTTATGTTGTTCATTTGAAATTTGGAGACAATAATGCTAAAACTTAAATTAGAGGAACAAATATAGTTGTTATAGTAATAATTCCAAGTGAAAAACAAAAGAAGGAAGATAGAGGCTGGTGGGAACCTTGGGGGAGATGCGAATTTTATATATGGTAACAAGAGAATAACTATAGAAGATTAAAAAATAAGAATGTATGTTGACATATATTTTGTAATTATCTTTTAATTATTCATAAAAGTATAATTAAAAAAATCCATGTCATAAGTCTACAGGTGACTTGGAGGCACACAGATGCACATAAGGGGAATTGTGGCTGTCACATCTCATTCAAATGCCCTGAGAAAAGCTAGAAGTGGTCTGAACAATCGCAAGAGGACTGTTAACAATAACTTCCTTCAGCAGGATTGGCCCTATGAAGGGTTAATTTTTAAGGAAGCCAAGCCCTCTACTTTGAGCTGAGCTGTACTTGGACAGGATATAGTGTTGGGGAGGAGAGATTTACAGACAGGACATGGGGGTGGTATTTTCCATCCCTGTGTGCAAGGAGAAAGTAAAGATTTATATCTGTATTCCACTGTATACCCTACTTAAATTCTTGCCTGTACATGGAATTACCATGAATTCTTAATGCAAATTCACCTCTGATCTGGCTAAATATAGGAAGTCCCACTGAAATCATGCCAAGCGCTTGGCTAATCTACAATGTCTCCAGTTTCTTAACAGAGGTTCTGTGTGACTGGATTGATTTAGGAATTGCATGTAAGAATTAAAGGGAAAGAAGACACTAAGATGGCTTTGCTTAGGCTAACATGTGCAAGGATGCTTCTATATGTACTGAGTCTCTATTTGTAGCTGTATTCTATTCAAGAACAAGCATTTGAAAAAACAAAAGCCATATAGATGTTGCAGAAAATATTTCTGACCAGGAACACAGAAGACTCTTGCTTTCAGCTTGTGAATCCCTCTGGCAGTGTTGTCATGGATGGCTTATTGCATTACCATGTAAGGAAACAGCATTAGGCTGTTTTGTTCATCATCCTTCTCATTTGTTATTCTATGTGATAGTCAGCTATGTGACGCATTCCTCGGTGACAGAAAAACCGTACAGATGATGAAGGCTGCAGTTGTTGATCCTTTTTGCATAACTCAAGAAAAAGGTTGCTCCTTGTCCCAACCCTCTATTTATGATGGCAATGGACCATTTGCCTGTCTGACAAAAGCCAGCAAGACACAGGATATATGAAGGAAAGCTATAATATAAGCTAAGCTTAGAGATGGGGCAAGCATTCAGGAAGTAAGCAACTTGCTCAATGTCTGCAGGTGGAAATGAAGTGATCATGGCCAACCTTCAGTTCTGCTTGAACCTCTGATGCCTACTATTATTCATCTATCCATGAAGTACAACCATCCCCTCATCACTTTGTCAAAGGAGGCTGGACAAGCAAACAGAGATGTGCAAAGGGAGAGGGGGGCACCCTGGCTTCCCTTTAGGTGATAATGCTGTCTTACATTGTTCTTTTAAGGTTTACAAGAACTGGAGCAGATGTAGACTAGACAATAGTTGTGATATCATTGATTGAAGGAAAGGATAATAAGTAAGGCTGAACAGATAAGAACCTGCCCTATTCCCACATCTGCAAATGAGGCGCAGTGTAACATCACCTCAGCTGAGAGCCTTGATCAGGGCTGAGCAGCATTG
This sequence comes from Iguana delicatissima, assembly GCA_948472985.1. Lineage (NCBI taxonomy): Eukaryota > Metazoa > Chordata > Lepidosauria > Squamata > Iguanidae > Iguana > Iguana delicatissima. The sequence goes on from CAOKZL010000966.1 coordinate 328,097, forward strand.
ACCTCTGCATGTGTAATTATGAATTAATTTTGGTATATAAACTTTGCATTGAATTGCTAACCATACCAAGACACCAAATGCAGAACCCAGAGTTCATCCATACACAGTGATCCTGCATGCACGATTCCACTTCCACAACTTTGAAATGAATGTGACCATTCGGCATCAGGCTCAACTGAACTAACGTTTCCTTAGGGGAATTTATGAATGTATAAGATACCGAAAGGAATCTGGCCTACATGTTTTTGATAATTAGAAGGAGATGTGATTAGCTCTCTGAATACTGCTTTGGAGTTTCTGCAGTACATTCCAAGGCTTTGATGTAAAAATTATACAAGTGTTAATTACTGGTTGTATTAAAAATATGAAAACAACATATATGATAAACAGAATAAGGATTTGGAAACAGAAATAATTGAAATGGACTGGTCTCTTATGGTGTTTCTTTAAATACTTCTCTTGTGGTAATACTACATTTTTGAGTAGTTTCTGTAAAGTAAATCCTGTGCAGAATCTGCACAGGATTTTGAGAGACTTATTGGAAAGACTGTGGACAAACTTTTAGTCACATGATACAAACATTTTCAAGAATTTTTATAAATAGCGGTAGAGAGGGATGGTGGAAAAGTGTATTTACTCTTAAACTTCCAAGATAAATATGAAGATGAGAACACAGTTTACCTTTCAAATTGCATATTTTTCTGATTTTTTCCTAAAATAAAGTTCTTGGTTCAATAATTGTTTCCATACTATTAGAGGAAATGTTGAGGGACAATTGAACCAAATATTCTTGCTTGCTGATTTTAAAAATGGAGACAGATGCAGAAATTTTAAGGAACTGCTACATGACTGAACGCATATAAAACTGACAGAAGCCAGACTGATCTGTCCATCCCTAGACTAAAAAGATGAAAGATGTATCTTTCCTGGCATCTAAAATCTGATTTGTTGAGTAGAGGCTGGGAAGAAAAATGTGTGGAACTTTGCACTTACCAGGAATGTTTGCTTCATTTGTTTGCTACTAACAGCAAAGTTATGTGTGGCACATTAGTGGAAAATACAGGTACCAAATCAGCCTCGAGGACATTAGGAAAATGGGTTGACAGATCTTCTGTAGCTTTTTTAAGGGCTTCAAAAGAAAAGTAATTTTACTGAAAAGTGTGCTCCATTTCATAGTTATGCAGGTACTGATTAACATGAATGATCTAATTCTGAGAATTTCAAAGTAACATTGTATGTTAGAATGAGTGTTTTTTTCTTTCATAGACTACACTAATTTAATTGATGTTGTTCTCCAAAGCTTTCTTATGTCTGAACAGATAATAATTATCATAATGTTCCTTTCTCTTCATTAGCATGTTTGTCTTACCACATAGTTAATACAATTTTAAATTCTAAAAATATATTTCCTCAGTTTTGATTTTCTTCTCCTATATTTTCAGTTATCTTGGAATCAACATGTCTCTAAGCATTAGGTATACATTCATTTAAAAGGGGCATATTCATTCTGTCTCCTGCCTCAGCTGGAGACTCATCTGTTAGCAGACATCTCCACAACCTTTCCTAGAATACTGAAAGTTCAGTGTATGATTTTATACCAAAAAAATGCAGAACAAGGATCTCCTTTTTAGCACGGATGCTACTGAAAGACGTCACAGTTCTTCCATCAACACTGGAAGAGGCCAACACATTTAGCCAAAACATATATTTTTGATCCACTATTTCCCCCTTTCCTATAACTGCTGGCAGCAAGTGAGTCTAATGAATCCATTGTCAGTAAACAGAGTTTATTTCAGTTTATGGAATGTGAACTGTAAAGTCATTCATGCATGTGAATGTGCTACTGTTCAGGGAAGAGTTTCCTCCCATCTTGCATTCCAGAGCATGATTAATGAACTGACACTTCTGTTAATCAAATAAAGTGCAATAAAAGCCTTGATTCTCTCTGTCCTACCCCAAACAACACTTTCTTGGCTCTAGTTTTACAGCATTTGGTTTTACCATGGATAGATTCATAAGATAACACAAAAGTTGTCTTAACCCCCAACCCCAATTAGGCTGTATGGCTTTACTCTGTAGACTTTCCTTTCATATAGATGGAAGTTAGGGAAGGACATCACATTCAATGACATATAAGAACCTATAAGCAGTGCAATTTAGAATCTACCAGTAGTGATACAGGGGCCAGAGTGGAACTCAAATAAACAATGTGTTTAAAAACGGTATTTAATCTTATCTGGCAACCCCAGCAATCTGTCACCTGAAAGTGGAATAATACCCTGATAACAGTGTAGTACGGAAAGACCCTAAGTCTCAAACTGCAAAGATGTTCATCAGTCCAGGATTCTTTTCATCAGGGATTGTGCCCAAAGATAATACAAGGTAAAACAATCATTCTGGCCTTAAACCTTCAAGAGCTTGATGCTGCTTACATAACATCCTTTGGCAAGTTCAGAAAAAGATGATCTGCATTGTTGTACCTGTGTATTTCCAGAGAAAACCTATCAGATCACACTTATGAGAAGCCAACATTGCTCTTTTTCCAGGATGGAGGCATTAGCTGGGAAATTGGTAACCTGGTATATGGAAAGGCCATCAGGTAAAATAGCAAAAGTGAAACCCAAACATGGGATGTTCAGAATTTTCTTATAACTTTCAGCTGTATTTCTCTGGCAGCTAAATGGGGAGGATTGGTCTTGCAGGATGGAGAAAATGTAGAAAGACAAAGAGTTCAGAAATGTCAAATCAAATTCAAACACCTGGATTATAATATGGTCATTTATATCTCCCCAGAGAGTAACCTATGGATTTACTGTGTCTCTAGAGGCTAATAAGTCGATTGTATCTCTTGGATAAAAAGCTGACTCCTTGGTACACAATAGTGAAATATTAATGCCTGCAGAAAGATCTAGGATATTTTGGTGCTAAACTGATTGAGAAGATCTTACATTTGCCTTAGCAATCTCTTCTGTAAATCACAGCTGTTAAATCATAAAATTCTGCATATCCTGTAGCTGTCAAACTGCATTTCAAAGAGGGACAATAAATATGCTTAGCATTTAGAATGGGTCAGCATTCTCATGCCTAAAGCAGAGATTTTGACATGTATGCAAAGTTGTAGTTGAGATATGAATGATGACCAAACACTTCACTTCATTAAAACAAGTGTGTAAAGGTCAATGTAATCTATTCTACAGATATCTTCACAGATATCCACCATTTCATAAGACAATTTTCATTAAAGGCATCTTAAATCCTAAGCGTATTTACCCAGAAGTAAGCCTTACTGAGATCAATGAAGTTCACTCCCCAGCATAAAATTGTACACAGTCTTCAAAATATACCTGAATTTTTCAGCTTCAACTGTATTTCCACTTAAAGGTCTTTAATGTGGATCTTTTACAATATTGCAGGTTGAAATTTGAATGCTTTTCTTGTTATGCATACATATTTTAGTGATTTTATATAACTGTCTGTGGTATGTCCTACTGTTTGTTTTTGTAGTGTTCTTATCTAAGGACATTTCGCACTTCTGTGGGATTCTTGTTTACATTTCTGAAGGATTTCTGAAAGGTATGGCAGTTCTGTTGCTCAGTAATGTCTTTTAATGATTGTGTGTGCTTAAGAATTATTATTTCATGTGTAGGAGCTTTCAGAATTGTTGTCACTAGCCTTGTGCTTATCTTCTGGCCCAGGAATGAGCCTGTTGTGGTGGTAATAGTATAGCATCATTTCTATGTAAAACTAATAAGTAAATGCAGCACAGTTTTATTTGTTTGTATATTAAAATAACTTATAACTTATACCTTTCATTCTTATGGATATCAGGGCAGTAAACAATGGCTATGACTATAAACTGTAAATATAATAAAATACAGTAATAAAATTATTGAGAGCCAGCTGGTAGAGTAAGCCAACTTAAAATGCCAAGAGGAATGGCATAGTTCTAACCAGTGGTGTGGTGGTTAATTTTGAAGTCCATATCATTATAATGGCCACCCTTTTGGCAACATCCCACAGGACAGTCCAAAGATACAAGAAGCACTGTTGATCTCTTAAAAACCAATCAACCAAAACCAAACAAAAATTAGTCTTCATCTCCACCAGGAGTAGGTATTTTGAAAAATGAATGGATCTTCATTAGCCCTTCATATTCAGTTGACCCCTCCCCTGGACTTTTAATTATACCCAAGGTAGCTCACTACAGTAAATTGTCACTAAGTAAATCCATTTCTACTCTAGCTATTGTGAGGATTTCAGCTAAAAAACAGAGGTAACAGAGGTATCCAAGGAGGACAGGATGACATCATAGTCCCTGCTAACCCCTATGTTTTAACTCCATGAGACCTGGCTCTATTACACCACAGTCTGTTATATAGTGCCACAAGAACTGTAATGAAGGCCTCAGACACACCTCTGTTGGCAGAGTGTTCCATAGAGAAGGTGCCACAGCACAGAAGACTTTCCCTCTTGTTACATATCACATTGAGGGTACTTATCAGTCAGTTTCCCTTACAGAGCTGAGGATATGCATGAACTCATACATGCTCTCTAGCATTTTACAGCTGAAAACCAAGAAACATGTGGCCAGGCAACATCAGAATGTGGTCAAGATGGCCAAAGTTATTAATGAGGAAGCACACACAAGCTAGAAGAGGCTGCAGAAGCTTGCTGTTGCCTGAGCCTATAGGAAAGGGCCAGATTCCATCCTCTCATTTTCTCCCCCCACACATATCCGAATTAACTGAGTGCAAATTACATTTCCGCTTTGAACTATGACCATTTCTGCACTATTATTTCACTTTCAACATCCTATGGAATCCTGGGATTTGCAGTTTAGGGAAGGGCATTTAGAATTCTCAGCCAGAGAGCTCTTTAGCCTCAGGAAACTACAAACCCCAGAATTCCACAGGATGTTGAAAGTAGAATAATAGCACTATAACAAGGTAGTGTGGAAATGGCCTCAGTTTGTACCAGTTGAAGTAAACAAAAGACAAAGGGGGGAAGTGGGAGAAGGAGAAACAGAGACATTTTAAAACAGCTGAAAAAATGGCCAAGGATTAATCCAGACCATCTGTCAAACCAGGACAGTTGGAGGATATGCTCATATTGGCAATGTGGGTCCTTCAGATGTTTGGGTCTCCATCACCACTTTGAAATGGGAGAGACTAGAAGAAAATAGGCACCCAAAATGGTATATTGTGATGGTGATTACGCACCCTAGTCAACCTTTTGGCAGCTGGATGCATTCCGGCAGGACTGGAGCTAGCATGAACAGGTAGTAGGAACTGAAAGCTTCTTTTCTTCATTTGTTCCCCCACCCCCATCCACACACTTAAATTACTCTATTGGGGAGCTAAAAATGGAGGAGCCCTTCATTGGCACCACTCAAGGTTTTGCTTTTTATCACACTTCTGTAGTAGTGCGGTTGGTTGGCTAGTGTAGGGAGGGAATAATGGCTTTGGAAAGCAATTGTCAAGCTCCTGTAATTCTGTGTAGTGGTCCTCATCTTGATTATACATGTGCTTATATGGGGCGGGGTAGGTAAGAAAGAAACTGAAGCTCAGGTACATGTTACTCATTTTACTGTGTAGTTTAGTCCTAAAAGTGGGCCGCAGTTGTGCAGAAGGGCCTACTGTTCAGCTAAAATGTGGTTACGCCAGCAAGTGATGATTAATACTTTGGGAAGTAATAAAAGACATTCATGTTGCTGCAGCTTTTTCCCTGCACAGACAGTGATAACTGGGAATCCGTGCCCAATTCTGAACCAAGCTAGGAGTAGTTCACCAACTGAACGTTAACCAAGCAAGACAACCACCTTCTTTGATTCCTCTGTATGGTGTAGGTGTAAGAATCTTGAATATATTGATCTGAGTTTGGAGGTAAGATAACAATGCGGTGAAAAGAAAATGGCAGCAAGAACCACATCCTAGCAAACCACATTTCTTCACAAAAACACTTGCTTTTCAATGCTTATGTGAATGGTTGTAACGTAAGGTAAATAGTTTATCTGTTAAATATATATTTGCCTCTTCCCCAGGGCAGTCTACATGAGTCTTTCTTCCCCATTCTTCATCTCCTAATAACTCTGTGAGGTTAATTTCCATCCCAAACCCTGAATATCTGCCATGTAAATACCAGTTCACACACCATTTGAGGTCACCTTCTGTGGAAATATCCACCACATAAAAGTATTATGAATTGTTTCCACATATGTTACATAAAAATCTGTGGACCAGATCTTAATGGCTTGTTTATTGTTTTGTTTTCTTTCAAAATTAGGGTACTATTTTGCTTTTGTCTGGCTTCCCCCTCCCCTTTTTGGTTGTCCTTGTTTGACTGTTTCCAAAGAATGTGGCCTTGTTTGTTCCTTTGAGATAGTGTGTTAATAACCACCAAGATTACAGTACCCATGAGAGTGCTGTAGGAGTTGATCAGCCAATCAGATAAAGACATGGGTAAGAGTTAGATAGGTGGTGTTATGTGAAGGTTCTGGAACAATGACCATATAAGGAAAATTGTTGTTGGTGTTTGTTTGTGCCTAAGTATAAAAGGCAGTGTTGTACACCTATCGGGGTTCTCAGACTTTGTGGAATGACCCCTCTGAGGTCCTGCTGGCAGTTTAATAAAATCCTGCTTTCTCTCAACTGTGGGTCTCCACTCTGGGCTTGATTTCTGTTACACCCCCAAGTAAAGTGTGACTACTAACTTGTGAGTGCTGAAAGAATGACTTCATTTGGCTTATGGAGAGAAGGGATGACAGTCTCCAATGCTGTCTTGCTGATGTAATGAGGTAACTAGGAAGAATATGTCTTGGAGGTTGTGATAATGACACAAATCTGAGTCACTGGTCCCATCTGCAGGGAAATGAATAACCTAACTAAGTCTTTGTAAATTTCTACTGCATTTGTTTTTCCAAAACCTGAAAAAAAGGAAATAGTTTCTACTTCTGGACAAAAATACCAACTTTACCAGGTTTCAGTATCTCTGTAGTCATTGGTAGTTCTAATAATTGTGGGTATGGTGCTTTACTGATTGCAAATACTTAAAATGGGGTACTGGTTTTGCCTGCACAAATAGAATCCAAATTCTCGGCTGACCACTTAGTTTTGAGGGTTAGCAGGGGTGGGGTGAGGGTTAATAAAATGAATTTCCTGAGCTTTCCATTGTAATCAATTTGAACTCAGAATTCCATCAAGTCATACATAGCACAGCTATTGATTTCCTATAACAGGTGCAGAAAATAACCTTCATATATGCATGGAAATCAATTTGTCCTAACCTTTCCTAAAATTGTGTTGCAAACTCTTCATTTCCAGAGAATTCACATATGTATTCTAAGTCTATCTTTCTAAACATCTTCTCAAATTGATTTGTTTATCCATTGCAGTAGCAGCAGCTGGTAGATTTGGAAACAGCAACTGTAATTAAAGGACAAAGCAGAAAAGGGGGCAAAAACTTTAAAGGGAACATGACCCCGTCCTTTCTTCAACTGGTTATTACATGAACATTATTTATTTATGATACTTATACCTCATTGCATGGCCTTAGTTGAATATAGTTTCTGTTTTTTAAAAAGCCCTATTTTCTTCCAGATTTCTGTTCATAAGTGGATAGAATGATGTTCGAGTCTTTTGGCCAGGATTAAAGAAAATGTTACTATCATTTATTTTGCTTTTGGATGTGTTGAAAAGCGAACACACACTGAAAACAGCAGAGTGTGGAAATACTACTTTTCTGGACTGAAACTGTCAGTTTCTCACAGTCACTATGACCATACTGGCTGAGGGATTTATAGTCCAAAAAATTATGTCCAAGCTCTGTACAGTATTGTTATCACCGTGAACTGGCCTGGCTTCGGAAGATATTAGATATCGTTTTGATATCACAATTCAGCCCCATTTTGCTACCCTAGGCCAAGCGTTTGTGAGGCCCTCGAACAAGCACAGAGTTAGGCGTGGCCCTTAATTGCTGAACATTCCTTTCTCCACCTAGGCAAGCCAGATTCAGCCGGATCTTGCTTTAGGAGACCTCCCCCTAGACAAACACCTCATTAAAGATGCACGCTACTACAAAGAACCCCCTGCCCTGAGCAGGTAACTTGACGAGCTAAATGCGTAACCGCCCAGGCACGCGGCATCTGCATACTGGCCATTCCATTGTCAATTCGGACTTAATTCAATCATGCTAAATTCTGGCCTTTCGGAGACATTGTCTCGCGCTCAAACCTCATTGTTCTCTCCCAAGTACAGACTAGCCCATGGTCATATTTTCCCTATATAAACCCCCTGAGTTTGAGAGCACATCGGATCACTCCCGAGTTCCAGATCGCCTTGCTGCCGTTTTGCCCAGCGAGCTCCTCTCAGCGAATCGTGCTGAGTTTCTCTCTTCAACTTCTTCAGGACTACGAGAAAGGTGTCGTATCACCCATTTCCCCCGACAAACCCTTATTTCTTAGCTGTGTGGTTGTGTTTTCTTAGATGTTTGTCTGTCCTTAATAAAACATCATTTTTGCTATTTTAAAACTGACTGCTTGACTGACCTGACCCAGTAGACGCGGGATTACAAGATCCCCACTAAGTTACCCTGCCTCTTGCTAGCTTAAGCGAGTGCTCCAGCTAACTTCCCCATCTTTGCGTTATGGTGTTTTGGTTATTTGGGCACCCCTCCCGGGACCCCTAGCTAACAGGGTAACAGTATGATTCCCATTTATTTAACAATCAACTTCATATCTAAATACAGTTTCTAAAGAATAGTTTTGAAATGGAAATCCATTAAGGGGGTGTGGCAGAAATAATTATGTTGTCTGAAGATCTGGATGCTAAATTTGGTTGTGCTGCCACAGTGGGCAGCAACAAAGAGGCAAAACAATTTGTCACAGAATCACATGTAGTGTAACTGAAGACACACAGCCTAACATTACTAACTAAGCTCACTTTAATGTCATTTTGCTGTTATTTACATCCTTGTTTCCTCGCAATCTGTGGACAGAGTAGAAGCAGGAAACTGCTGTCATTAGAGACAGTCCAACAATCTACTAAATGGATATGTGTCTTAAATCGCAGGAAATACTTTTTTTTTAAAGAAAATCCATTGATTTTAGAAACTTTCCAAGCACATAACCTTTGCTTGCTAGCTTGCACATACAATGACTGCAGACTAATAACATAATTTTGGCTGACTGCAGGAAGTCCCTGCTATTCTTGCAAAGAGGTAGAAGAGGCATTAGCTGACACAGCATTAACTATTACAATAGCTGACACAGCACTAGTATCAGTAGTTGGAGTGTCTTAGTTCTTCCACTCCCCTCTATTCTTTTCCCTTTGAAAGACCTGCAACAAACTTGTGTATGTGCATTGTTAATGATTTCGAGGAAAGAAACCTGTTTTGGAAATGACAATACTCGTATCCTGGAGGACTAATCTACCCACCCTCAGGCTTTTAAGTATTTTACAAAGCTATTAAGCAGTGCCATTGCAATAGTGCTGTGCATAATGGATGTTCTATCACCAACCATAAACCATCTAATACAGTAACACCATGCACACCTCAAATAAGCATAATTTTTGTGTTGATAGTGCCCAGAGATACAATGCACATGTGCCCCTTCTTGATCTTTCAGCTTCTCCAGGATGGTGGATTAACAATTTTTTAAAAAAAGTCAACGCTGGAGGTAGAACAGAGAAGAACTTACTGTAAGTGGAGTACTCTTGCCTAGTGCCAATACAGACAATTTATGCTGCTCAGTATGTGGGATTCTTTCCAGATTTCTGTGTTATTGAGATTACCCTGCCTGTATCTCCCTTGCTATACCTCAAAGCTAATGTATTTTCCTCAACATAACTTTAGACTATTCTATGATTTTATAGAGCTTCATAATATACTATGAGCAAAATTAAACATACCTTCTTTTGCATTTTCATTTCCTCATTTTGATTTTCAGTATAATAATAAATTGAGCACTTTAAATCTGTGTGAAAGTGTACTCTAAGAAAAGTTGCCACGAAAATATTTGAGTCAAAAACCCCAGGAAGAGTACAATACTTGTAATCCAAAGTATTGTTTTAGCTGAAGGTGAATCATTGGCAGGAGCAATTGCCTACATAGCAATTTGGATTCCACAGTTTGCTTTCCATTCCTGCTAACTGCAAGAACTCAAAAATATACTCTTTTTATGGGATGCAGACATAATTATAACATTTGCTAAACTTGCTGAGAACTGCATTTCCTAGGGTGCATTTATGTATATTTTTGCTTGTCTCTGGGTATAATATTTACTTTGGATCTTCTCAAAAGGCAGCTTCACCCATCTAGCTGTGCACAGCTTTGAGAAAATGCTTGTGCTGAGAATCACTTCCTGTATCAAGTGTACTATTTCAGACTTCATTTGGATTTTCAAGTTCCAACTTTTATAAAATTACTCCTGAGAGATCAACAGCTTTCATTTTTAATTCCTTCAACTGTTCACCTGACATAATATTCATCAAGAGGTTGCTGTAAGTCAGCACACCACCAATGGAATGGGCTGGATCTGATGAATTTAGTCCTAAATGCTAGCAGAGCCATGCCAAGCCCTTCTCTGATATCCCTTAGGTCCATTGTTTTGCTTTGATGAGGAGAGGATGCATACAAAACAGGGATTGTCTTTGGCAATATCAAGCTGATGGATCTTAGGGTCAAATTAGACATTAAATGGAATGCATATTCTGTGTGATAAACCGGTTTTCCTTCTTATGATGAAATTCATTTAGAGATATGTGCATTGGTAATCAGACTTGCAAATTATGCTTATGTTTACTTTTCTAATGACTAATAACAAACCAAAGCATGCTTAAAACAATATATGGTAGTTATTATTAGGAGACTTGAAGTTAACTCCTACTTGTGGTGATCCTAAGACAACCCTATTATAGGGTTTTCTTGGGAAAATGTATTATTTGCCATTATCTTCTGCTTGGGTTGAGATAGTGTCACTTGTCCAAGATTATCCAGTGCATTTTCCCCAGAATCCTGGCCCACACCCAGAGCACTATACCTTGCTGATATGTAATAAAGGAAGATTACATGTTATAACAAATATTTTTTAGCACTTGAAGAACTTCTTCCTAAATGCTGCCATATATATCTTCTATTTTGACCCATGTATTAAGAGAGAAAATGATGAGATATAAGTGCTTTCAATAAATAAATATGCCATTTCTTGCATTAAAAGCTGGCATATCAGTGACCATGAAAGTAGTTGTTTCACAGGTCAAATTTAGTTCATAATTTCCAAATATGTAATATGCCTAGACTTTGATCTAATACATTTTAATATTTTCATAACTCACACCAAGCTTTTTATGAGTTCATTTGTATTTTCTGTGCCTGCACATTCTCTTTGAGTAAACATCTAGCCTTCATCATTTCTCCATACTCTCTAATGTTGGTCATTGCAGCCCTTTTCACTGAAGGAAATGAAAATGTCCCATTTGCAAGGCAAATGTACACAAAATCATTTTACTTGAGACTTTTACTTACTCACTGCTAAAGGAACCAATCAATCTAAAATTTCTTCTGCTAGTGCTGCAGACACTGTCTCTGCTTTCCAACTGCGAGGCTATAACATGAGAAAACATCTGTCATGATGCATGTGGGTTTGGAAACCATGCCATATCATTCCATGTCCCCATTTTGGTCACATTTTGTGTTCTTATTTTGTATCATCCAGGTAAGCTTCAATTTATGATGATCTTATGGATGAAAGACCTTCCAGAGACTTTATTATTAACGGTCCGGCTCACCTCTATTTGATTTCTATATTTGTCATGTCCATGTATGTCATCTGTTCAATTTCCTGAAGAATGTGTTTGCACAGAACAAACTGTTGGCCTTACAGAATTTAATAGGTTGCCCTCCTGCTTCATTTCTTGATCTAGGTAAAACAGTATAACAATGTTTGGTGTTCTGCTGCTCTCTACATTTTTGCATTCCAATCACCTATGATTATCAATGTGTCCTTTTTTGGTGTGTAATCAATTTTCTCCGATATGTCAGCAAAAAATCTTTTTATTTCTGACCAGTTACTTTTTGTGCATCCCTAAATCATAAAAACATGTATATAGGGTAAATATGAGAGCTAACTATCATGCTTCATAGGCCATTTCCTCACTAGACTGTTATAGCACTGTTATTCCACTTGCAACATTCTATGGAATCCTGGGGTTTGCAAACCCCAGGATTCCTTAGGATGTTTCAAGTGGAATAATAGCTCTATAACAGTCTAGTGCAGAAATGGTTATAGACTCTTCTGGAAATCCTAAGCCCCCTACCCTTTTGGGGAATGGAGGCTCTTGAGTGTGATCTTATGTGCTCTTTAGCTTAATCTCATTGGAAACAGATGGGAAGGGAATGTATTTGAGTGAAAGTCACACCATTCTTGCACATCAGCTCCTACTTGCTCTGAAAGTAAGTTGGGTCTTGAGTGCTCAGGTAGATAATGCTGAATAGAGACATATTCAATTAACAATGCATATGGCAAAGAAGTTCCTTTTCAGAAAGTCTTTCTAAACCTGCCTGCTCCTGACTTTTCTTCCTCATCTTCTGTCTAGCTAGAAGTCTTTTAGGCGCATCAACACTGGGAAGGTGGTGAATGAGGGCTGGAAAAACACAGACATCCGGTGTTGGATTGCAGCAGCATGTCTGCAATCAATGCAATAAAGCCTGAGCTGGGAAAGAATGGGATTCTGCTCTAGGCAATGCTACTGTAGTCATGTGTAGCTACCTCCAGCAGGCAAAGTGAAGAGCAACTGCATCCAGAATCCTTTATTGAGATGCATGAACAGCTAAACAGAGAGAAAAGCAGAAAGCAGATAACACTGCCCCACCAGCTAGCCCAGCATGTTAAAAAAGCATAATTCTGCAAGTTTGGTCACCAAAAGGGGAATCATAAGAAAAATGGAAACTGACTAAAGAAAAGCCGATCCTTGGATGCATTTTGGAGAAGCCTTCAAGTGGTCTTAAAAGGTTCAAAATATTTTTTGTTTATTTATGCAAGGCTTACATAATTGTTTCATTTCATACATGCATATATTTTGGGATAAAAAGTTTGCTGAGAATTTTTGAACTGCTTTTCTTTTTTTTGGTGTAGGGACCTATTGTTGTTCTTTCCATCTTATTTCTGTCTCTTGTACCAAATTTTCTGTTAAAGAAATTATGTCCACGAAGATATCCAGCTCTTCTCCAGCACCACACTTCAAATGAATTAATTCTTTGTCAACTTTTTCCACCATTCAACTTTCACAACCATATATTAGAAACACTACTACATGGATGAGCTTGACTTTTGTATTCAATGATAGGATGCCATATCTTACCTACAAGATTTGTAATGTTCTTCAGGAAATTATGCATGGGACATGCCATTTGCAGTCAATGAGGGCCTTCCAGGACCTTTCCTGGCCTGTTTTTCTGCCTCTGCCCTTCTTCAAGAGTAAATCTATTTTCCTAGGGAAGTGGGGAAAGCCTAGAATCAGAGGTAGAGAAGCCAGAGAAATGTTGTGTGAATCCTGTGAACCCATTTTCTCTGAGAGTTAGCTAGACAAAACTCAATATGGGGACAACCTACCCAAATAGGTGGAATTCACCATTTTTTAATATGACCCTTTCAAAACTGCTCCCCAGCTTTATTCCTAAGAATGCATGTAGCACAGAAAGCAACTCTATGGGGCTACCTTCTGAGTAAGTAAGTTTAGCATTGACCTGCAAAACTCTTGTTTTACCTAGATACACTGTTTTGAAACCCATACCTTCCACACACACACACACACACCCCTTACATATATATTTTTTTAAAACCATGACTGGGTCTAATGCAGAGGTGCAAGAATAATGTGAAGGCATTGAAATCACTTTTCTCCTTCAAATGTTAAGTTTGTCATACAGCAAACTTCAGTTTTCATATCAACTGATGTAAATATTTGAAAACTATGCATAATTGATTTGGGATAATAGGTAAGCTTATCTGTACAAACATTTTTTCTAATGCTCTGGCCAGTGAAAGAGCTTCTGTTAGAAAAACAGCCTAAAAGAGAAAATGAAGCTGGTGATGGAAATCACATTCAAATTTCACAATAGAAATCTACGGTCTCATTATGCAGTGTATTGGCTTAACAGATGAAATTGGTCAAAACCTAACTATGCTGGCAAAAAGGAGAGAAAAAAAGAGGTTATCATTAATGAACAAAAGTGCCATGATTGTTAAAAATTAAAGCTATTCTTAGGCAGTCCACAAGATTCAATTTTCAAAATGGTTTGGAAGCCACTTTTTAGAGATGAATATCAAAGAGAGCTTGGAAAAGGAGGAATAATTTTCTGTAATTTGTAAGATAATGCAGAAGGAAAGAGGAGACGCATTAGTGAAAATGACAAGGGACAGAAATCTCTGTGTGCGCACAAACAATCTGGATGCACTTGCCTATCCAACAGATGCTTGTTGTTAGTAGTTTTGACATCTCTGATCACCATTGGAAAGTTGGCTATACAGCTTCCATGGGTGAATAGTATCATTATTTACTTCTGTCTATGCTACAGATAGAGTCATTCAAAAAAATATGGTCCCTGAGGTGCCCAGGTCCTTTTGAACTGCACTTTGCTTACCCCTGACCTATGGTAACAGGATGCTCTTTGCAGAGTGTAAAACATTATTGTTAGAAGAGAGGTTGGCTGAGTGGAGAGATGAACTTTGATTTACAAAAAGAGCTTTTGGTCAATTTACAAGAATTTTACAAACCCAGCCAGAGTTCTTACCATCATATAATGTCATAGAATATTAAAGACCGCTTTATTCTGAATCAGACCATTGGTTCATCTTGACAGGAATCCTTCTCAGTCTGCTAGGTGATGCCCCAAAATCAAGGTGCTCAAGTCATAGCCAGAAAAATGTTAACTGAAAATGTCATTGCCCATCTTCTTCTCAGCAGGAGTCCTTACCTGTCAGTAAGTAATGTTTTCTATATTTGTTTTCTAGAGATCTCTATTTATTTCAGATGAATGTACAATAAAGTGGGCAGTAGGCAGCATCCTACACATCCACTCAATAAGATGTAATGTAAATCAATACACAAATGAGTCTGAAAGCAAATCAAGCCTGAGAATTCTCTAGAAGTCAAAATGTCCAAACAGAGGCTACTGTGCTTTAGATAGATCAAGAGGTGACATGATTCATTAGAAAAGATGACAATGTTTACTAAGGTTGAAGATAGCAAGGAAAGGCATTACAGGTGGATAGACTCAATCAAGGAAGCCTCAGATCTGAGTTTGCAGGACCCGAGCAGGGCAGTTGATAATAGGGTACCTTGGAAATTTTTCATTCACTGGATAGTGATAAGTCAAAGCTGACTTGATAGCAATTAACAATAACAAAGGGTTACTGAACTGCATTACTTCTTGCAGTGTAGAATTCCCAGCTTTCTTCCTAGAGGCCTACCTTACATATGGCCTGACATACACAAATGCTTTGTCAGTTTCAAAAAACCGCTTTAAAAAGTGTATTGAATTTACAGAAATATCTACAATATTTAAACAAACCTAAGTAGCAGTCAGTTAATCCCTCACAGACTTTCTTTTAAGTACCAGTGTCAGATTTGCTCCATTAGGAACCCCCAAGTCATGCCACGTAGCAGTGCTGACAAAGTAGCAATGCACATGAGTCCACCTCAAATAAACCCTAGGGCAAAATAAGCCATCATTCAATCCAATTGTCTTAGATCATTCAGGGAGAAAATAACCCAGGAGCCAGTCAAGCAAGGCTTAATCTATTGCTGCTAGCAACCACCCCCCAATCAATTACATGCAAGGCATCTGCGGTTTCATCTCAGAAAAATCTAACCTGCTTGTATTCATTGCCTTAAAGAAAAAAACTGACCAGCATAGGAAGCTCTCTTTCTATTAGGACAACATTCTCTTTCCGTTGTTGTTTGGTGCCATGGAAGGTCCAAGGCCTGTTATTTTCTACCACAAAGATTGATGGCAGGAAGGAGGGTTGTGAAAGATCACAACTGGAATCCTATTAGGAGTGGAAATCATGCAGCCCACCAGATGTTGTTGGAGAGCAGTTTTCAGTAGCTCTAGCCAGCATAATCAATGGTGAAGAATGCTAGAACTGCATCTGTAGGGTTACATGATTCCCATTTCTGCTACCGGTAGTTCAAACAGAATAGCCCCTTTGAATCAGTTGTTAAATAGTGAGTCAACAATTGAGTAAATCCAATTAATTCTAACTAGTTTTGATTCTAGCCAGATTATACCTAGTTTTAATTACTCAGTTCTATATTGATTCTGGCTAGATTCTGTGTAGTTTGGACTACACAAAGTAAAAGACCTAGGATTGTAAGAAGTATTCATAATTTTTCTCTTCCTGTGTGAGAAAGAGTGCCTTGATGAAATACACTACTGAAAAAAAAATTCAATTACCTTGAGATACCACCTCTGCAATAGCAAAAACAGCATTTTCTCTTTCCATTTTGTATTAAAAATATAATATTTTGTGCAAAATAAGTTTTGTACAAAATATACTGTTGTTGTGAAAAATACCATGGTATTGTTGTATAATTGTATTTTATTTGTTTTAACTGTACTTTTAATTGCATTTTTAACTATACTTTAACTGTACTTTTAATCATGATATATTTTAACCATTGTATTAATCATTCTATGTTTTAGTGTATTTTAATTATGATTTTTAGTTCTATATTCTGTACCCTACCTCGAGCTTTGGGGTGTAAATAATAATAATAGTAGTATTAGTAGTAGTAATAATTGCTGTTGTTGTTTTATATCAGAAATAAAATTTATGATCTTTTTTCAGAAATGTCCCAAAATGCAAAAAGGAAAAAAAAAGTTTGCATTTTTTTTCATAACCTCAAGCAGCAAGGAGAATTTTTTTTTTAATGTATAAGAATGAACTCGGCAAAGATTTACCACCTTGCTAAACACACAAAGTTCATTTGACATGTGATAGGTGAATCCTTAAATGGTTAGAAAACATGGATGAAAAATTGGGGCAATATTCGTAGGTCACAGTAACTAATTCTATAGGTATGCTTAAAACAAGCATTAAAACATTAAATTACTCTGATTAAAAAGCTTTCCCTTGCCAATGTTGAGGCATACTAGTCCTGGAACCAAAGTGACAGTAACAACAAGTCAGGGCAACAATGCTTCCCCAACTTAATACTTGGGCATCAATCCAGACCTTCCTCATGCTTACTTTAGGAAGAAAAAATGTAGTTGGAATCCTTCTGTTTAAAACAATATGGAATATCTATCTCTATAAATAGTCTGGGGCTATTTCTTTTTTTAAAGCAAAGTATTCAAGCTCTCATTTCTTAGGCCCTTTCTGCATGTGGGAAAAGAACCTCACGAAAACGGGACTCACCAGATTTCTTCGGTGTCCTGTTGAGTCTGTCGGGACGAGGAGCAGTGCGAGCTCGTCACTCCGCACTGCTCCGATGTCCAAAATGGTGGCTTCCGTTTGGTGGAGGCTCTCCACCAACCATAGAAGCTCGCCAGCCTAAAGCCTGCCCCCGGCAGATCTGCAGGCATGCACTAGTGCGCGCCTGCAAATCTGCACCAGAGTGCGGCGACAGAACAACACGGAGTTGCACGCTCCTTACTTTTTAAAAACCTTTAAAAAGAGGTTTTTAAAAAACACGCTGCTCGACCAGTTCTGGTCGCTCTGGAGCGGACTGAGGTGCAGAACTGCAAAAAGTAGTCTGCCCCAGTCCACTCTATGGTGCAGAAGACCTCCGTCAGAGGTCGCTCTGCACCGTTTTAATAGCCCGGTGCGGAAAGGGCCTTAGTCCAACACTTAGACCACTACAGTAATGAAACACAGTGGAAAAGGCCACTTTATATTAATTCATGTGTGTGTATGCACTTGCGCATCTTCAAGTTGTCTGTCAACTTATGGTGACCTCCTGAATTTAATAGGGTTTTCTGAGGCATTTCTATCCCACTTTTCTTGGAAATGCTTTGATGGGTGTTCCTGCATAGCAGAGGCTTGATGGCCCCTGGGGTCTCTTCCAACTCTATGATTCTATGATTCTCTCAAATGAATCCCATTTGGGAGAAAGGTGGGGTGTAAATACAATAAATCAATCCCAGCATTCCTCAAGCTTATTTCTAGAGGAGAGTGTGGAAGGTGAGTTGTGTCTGAGAGGACATCCTTGACTGGGTGTTTTTAAAGGCTTGTAGGGTAGAGTCTCCTTCTTTGGAGGTTTTTAAGCAGAGGCTGGATGGCCAGCTATTAGGAGTGCTTTGATGTGGGTTCCTGCATGGCAGGGGGTTGGACTGGATGGCCCCTGTGGTATCTTCCAGCTCTATGATTCTAACTGGTGAGGAATAATCAGAGGTGGTTTTGGTAGCTCCTTCCTCTGAGATATAGTCAACACCACCTGGTAATCATGGGCAGTGTCCCATACAAGTACTTACCATAGCTAACCCTGCTTAACTTCCAAGATCAGATGGGATCTTATGCCTTAAGGTATTTAGGCCCTATAGTAATCCGTATAGCAATATCAATAGCATTTATTTCTATACCGCCTATCAACTAGTGTTATCTAAGCGGTTTACAATATATTTTAGCTAATTGCCCCCAACAAGCTGGGTACTCATTTTACCGACCTAAGAAAGGATGGAAGGCTGAGTCAACCTTGGAGCCTGGCAGGATCAAACTCACAACCTTGTGGTTGCAGTACTGGCATTTAACCACTGCGCCACCAGGGCTCCTTATATAGTAATCCATGTGTGTGATTATTTAATAACAATTGTTTGAACATCCTTAGATTTGTATTTGATATCTGTAGCAGAACTTTTTTACAAAAAAAAATTAAAGAAATATCAGCCTCTGCTAAGGCAACATCAGTTGAAAATAAGATTTGTGAGGGAATATGAATGCTGATCCCATTCATTTCAGTGTGCAGAAAGCAATTGATTATGTTCACTATTTATTATTATGTATATGTGAACTTCCATCTACAGTTTTGTCCTGCAAATTTAAATCTATTTCTTCAGCTTCTTTTTTGATAAATCTCTTTGAAATCCCTGTTTGAAAATCCTGTTTATACATGAAAACTCTGTTTGCAGCTTCTCTCTCTCTCAAATAATCACAGCTTCATATTGTATTGTATTTGCAATCCCAATCACCCTTTGCTTTGGCTTAATTAGCATTTCATTTAAAAAAAATCAATGCCCATGCTGTGATTCATGCATCTGAATACTATTCCCAAGGCAAAACAGCCAAATCTGGTATAAATTTAATCCATAGTAGATATCTTAATGCTGCTATCTCCTACAGCTTTTTCAGTGCACCTAAGCAGACACTTTTAATGGTAATAACAGCAAAAGTCCTATTGAGAATGAATATTTTTGGCATTCTTATGCCTCCAGTGCTTCAGCATAGACTCTGCTTCTATGCACTGGCTGCAAAAAAATTGAAAGACCTATATAGCTTTCATTTCCACTCAAGAACATCAGGCACTTAGTTTGAGCTACTTTTCTGAATACACTTGCTTCCCTTCCTCTGCTTCACTGTTTCTCATGGAATAAATTTGTAATTAGTTTACTCCCAAATTGTGTGCTGGGGGAGGTAGAAGGTTGGTTGTAATCTACTGCTGCTTCTCCAGGAAAGACAGGCCATAGAACAACGAAAGCTTCCAACTGCATTCTGTATAATGAAACATTCCTTCAGTCCCCAAATTTCTATCATTAGAGAACTTAACACATAAAATATCCATTGAGTATTCTAGGCATAGAAAGAAAAGGGGGAAGGCAGAATTACCAAGAGAATGCAAACATAGCAAATAGAAAAGCTTTAGGTGCAAATGTTTTTCAGTGTCTCACTCTTTGCCATGTGAGAAATTTGGAGCCTGATGGAAAATTTATTTTGGGAGTCAGAATTCTTATTTGGGGGACAGTGCCCACCTTTAGCTCCTCCCATAACTTTACCCCTGTAGTGACAACAGAAAGCTGACCCTTCCTTCTGAATTCCAGTGGTAGGCAGAGCCAAAGACAAGAGGGAGAGGGCAAGAAGTGTGCCAGCATGTTTACCTTAAAGCTCTTGCAGTCAGCAGCTAAGCCTTAGGAAAGGGCTAGACAAAGTGCAGCATATGGACTGCATGAAGCCCCAAGACCATTTCTACACAACCTTCAAGGGGGGGGGATAATGACCAATAACACCCTCCCTCTAGCATTTGTTACATTGGGATTATTTTGATCCCCTTTTTAAAAAAAAATGCTACAGAGACTTTACTTCATCCTAGATTGGCCATTTTTCAAACCAGAAAGTGACTGGAGTAGCAAATCCATTCATATCTTCTTGGGAAAAGGGGCTAAATGGGCTTTTAAAAATGGTGAGAGGGTGTTCCAAAATTGCCTGAAAATTAAATGGCCAGTAGCACCCTACTCATTCACTCAAACTTGGGAGTGTTATTGGCTAGCAAACAGGATTATCCTATCTAGGAGCTAAAAAAATAATGGAGGAAGAGGCATGGGAATGTAGCACTACAGAGTCCATGAATGTACTATGTGCCATCCCCCCAACCTTTGGCAGTTGCCAACTTCTGACTTAGGAAAAACTCTTCCATCTTTTAAAAAGGAAAGGGACTTTAAAAATGTGCCATATTATGAAAATTTGTTGCTTTTCTTATTTATTTATTTATTTATTTATTTATTCATCTAATTAAATTGCTTTCAATTCTATTGATGCTTTAATTATACCCTAAGTTTTTTGTTGAGGTGAACTTTTAGTTGTATCTCTTTTAACTTTCACAACCTGCCTTGAGCTTCAGGGCTGGGGAAAATGGTAGGAATGAATTTATAAGTAAATAAAGGAAAATTTATAAAAACACTGAAAAAAACACAGTATAAGATGGTTTCATGCAGAAGCGGAGCATGGCCATAAACCCAGAGGAGCCAGACTGGGAGGCCAGATTAAGCACCAGAGTCTGAGGCTTCCCAGTGCCCAGTTTAGGAGAAAACAGGTTTAGATTTGTGTGTGAACCTAGTTCTGGGACTGAAAAGAAATTCCAGAGCTGCACATCTTCTCAGAGTCCTGTTCACATCTGCTCAGACCATTCTGTATCTTCTTTCCTGAGCCACTACTCTGTATCTGGCACTGGTTGGTTGATTTTGGTGTTCCAGCAAAAAAACAAAAATACAGCCAACAAGCCCCAAAACTGCCTGCTCCATTCTAGGAGAACTAACAGACATCCCAAACAAGTTCAGTATTGGCAAAGGGACATGTAGTTGAATGTTACATCTATGTTTGTCTGCATAGCTCTTTAGTGAATATGCCATGAGCAAGAACAATTCTTGGCTGGCTGAAAGGCAACTACTAATATCCTTCACAGGAACATTTCATCCATCGTTTTGGAATGTTGTAGCCAAATACCTTTTCCACTCTGGGTTTTGAATTAGAGCTTACAAGCTTGTGCATTCTAGGAATTGGCCATGGCTACTGTGGATTTTCCAATACAGTGGAAATAGTCCATAAAGAAGACAGACTGGACCAAAAGTTTTGCTGCCTGGGACAAAGGACAAGATGCCTTTCATATTGCATTACCTGCACAGAAACAGAAAGGTCTAACGTTGTTTCAGCCTTGGTGGTGGCACTGTGTCCAGTATAGCTGAGTCAAGTTTAGGAGTACAAGATAGGCCATGTGGTACATAGAGCTCTGACTTTTGTTGGAAATGAATGAATGTGTCTACGGAAGGGGAAAAGCTAAGAGGAAATGCTAGGTGCTACTGTTGGTGCCTCCATCATCTGCATACTTTTATAGGCAATTACATTGTTGTGCCTAATAGTAGGCTAGCCCTGTGGAGAGTCATTTTTCTTTTGCTGCATGACAGCACATAAAAATATAAGTGAGCAGGGACCACAGGTGAAGCCACAGGGAGAAAAATGAGGATATGTCCCCATAAAAAGAAATCTACCCCATCAAATTTTTTTTTTCCTTTGGTCCCTAAATTTCTACCATTGCAGACAGTGAATCTCTGAAAATTGTTCACATTTAGAACTCTTCTTATTGCTATGTTGTATTCCCTTGCTAACTTGCTGTCATTATACTGTATTGTTTCTGTTTTAACAAACACTTACACCAGAATTGGAACAATGCCAATTGAGGGCAATGCCACTACATATGAATGTAAGAACCTCTCTACCACTACACCAGGAATGTTTCCTTTGATGAAACTTAATGGGAGTCAAATACCAACAATTTACAAGTATAAGATTATGAGATTTCTTTGCAAACAACAGCTTAGTTCATGAATGGACAGATGGACAGATTTCAGGTGCAGGTAGAAAAGTGTGGACCCACTCCTTCCCCAGTGCAGTAGGTCCCTATATTCAAATAACATGTAAATAGTGTTTTGAGCAGATATTATTTGATGCAAAACACTTTTTGCCTGAGATTATGTGGAACAGCTTCCAGTTAGAAGAGACCATAGGAGGTTTCAAGGACAAACTGGTACAAAACAGCTTCTTACACTGGAAGCAGTGTAGGATTTCTGTATAAGTGAGTAAACTAGAGTGCCAGTATGAAAGAAAGAAAGAAAGAAAGAAAGAAAGAAAGAAAGAAAGAAAGAAAGAAAGAAAGAAGAAAGAAAGAAAGCAAGCAAGAAAGAAAGCAAGCAAGCAAGCAAGCAAGCAAGCAAGCAGAAATATTATGCTGATAGTGGTGGAAGCAGAGTTGCTCATTACAACAACACTGTGGATTTGCAGTTATGCTTTGCACATTGTGCACCAAGCATTCCCAACAGAAGCCAGTCATTGACTTGTTTATGTATTTATTTATTGAATTTATATCCTGCCTTTCTCCCTAGGTGTGAATCATCTGTTGCACAATGTTGTATCTGCATGGTAGTTGCATAGTACTGTTGCAAGGTATTTACGCTATGCTAAGGGGATGTTGGATTGTAGCCAAAGAGTCCATTCTATCAGGGCTTCTTAGACCTGGCATCACCTAGAGCAGTGGTTCTCAACCTGTGGGTCCCCAGATGTTCATGGACTTCAGCTCCCAGAAGCCCCAGCCACTATGGTCAATGCTCAGGGCTTCTGGGAGCTGAAGTCCATGAACATCTGGGGACCCACAGGTTGAGAACCACTGACCTAGAGCCACTTTACATCTTAATCAAGCCTTGGCTGGAAGGATGTGGGCATAGCGTGAATGCAATCAAGGCCAACTCCACGATAGAGAAGATCATGAAGTAAAATGTCCTGTGATAAAAATCCCATCTCCATTGGTTGGGTCCAGGTAGACTTACCTTGTACTCATGCAGCAAACATTGCTAAATGGCTGAGTCTAGCCAGCATTTAAATTGGCACAGTATTGCTTTGGGACATAGTGGGAAATTAGACCCAATTACCTATTGCTGCTACAGGGAATGGATGCATTGGCAATGGGCTCTGATGCAGTACACCTCCCTATGAATTTCTAATCTGAACATGGTGACCAGTTCCGTGCTGTTTGCCACAGAACCTGGTATTTCAAAATATATCATGAACAGGTAGATGGAGATTTGATTTAACTGCTACAACTAATAAATGTAGACATCCACATTATCTATGAAATTCTCTAATACCCTCCATCCATACATGCTTTAAAGCAGAAGTGAGGAACATTTGGCCACCAAGATGTTTTGACCTATATTACTAACAATCATTCCTTATTGGCCATGTTGAGAGGCGAGATGGGAATGACAGTCAACATATAGAATCAGAGTTGGAAGAGACCACAACGGCCATCGAGTCCAACCCCCTGTCATGCAGGACCAGACACTCAAAATACCCCCAGCAAATGGCCATCCATCCTCTGTTTAAAAACCTCCACCACACTCTGAGGCAGCATATTCCATTGTCAAATAGCTCTTACCATCAAGAAGTTCTTCTTAATGTTTAGGAGAATATGGTAGAGGTCATCCTAGTACCTTAAGACATAGCTTTTGCCTGTAAACACCTTTGTGTATCATTGTAAACTTAATGTTATTATTATAGTATATAGAATCAAATGTGTGCTGAGCTTTCTCTCACAATTCTCATGTTATACTAACAGACACATATTTCTACTGACATTTTTTACCTTACTCATCTGTAGTCCCTACAGCTTTTCTTTCACAGAATAAGGAAAAAAATGGCAAAGTGTATAGTTTCCCTCTGGGCCCACAGATTCAGAAAATCAGAATGGGGATGGATCCCCCTGGGTCATATACCCAGGTTCTTGCTTTGATGTATTGATAACTCTAAAGAATTGATGCCCACACTATTCACTTTAAACCTCTAGAGAAGGGGATGCTTCCCCATGTCATGACCACTTATAGTACTGCTGAATTGTTTCTGTGTTTGTAGGGAACTTAACACCTATGTTTACTTTTTGCAGTAGTTTGAACTCTGATGAAGGAAGACAACAGAGAGGATGTTGTTTGTCCACCTCCAGTTCAAGGGCATTTTGGAATGTTTAGCTTGACCTCTTAAACAGCTGTGACCAACTGGGAGAGCATAGGTCAGATCTGACCTGTGGCAGCTATAATCAAGATGTGGCAAAAGGTTATCCACACAATTCCACCTTTTTTAAAAAAGAAACAAACAAAATTCAAGTCACAAAGTGAGTCCCCTCTAGTTTCTATATTCTCCCTTTTTCTCCCTCTCTCTCCCTCTCTCTCTCTTTCTCTGTAACAGCTGTTAAATGTTATGCTACACAGCCTAGTGGTGTAATTCTTCACTAATTTTCTTCTCAAAAGAAGCAACAAACAATTTTACCAATTTTCTTCGTGATATGAGAAAGTCTTTAAAAATTGCATCATTTTCAAAGACTACTTTGTAGTTTGGAACTTGAAGCCTTTCCATTCTACACTGTTATAGTGTTATTATTCCACTTTCAACATCCTGTGGAATTCTGAGGTTTGTAGTTTACTGAGGCCAAAGAGCACTCTGGCTGAGAATTCTAAAGGCTCCTCCCTAAATTGCAAACCCCAGGATTCCATAGGATGTTGAAAGTGGAATAATAGCACTGTAACAGTGTAATGTGGAAAGGCCTCTGCTCTGTACAAGAAATATTATTTTTATGTGAATGTTGTTTTCTGCACAGAAATATGCTGTTTTCTACACAAAACAAATATCTATAAATTTTGTGTAGAATAAGTCCCAAACTGTGAAGATTTTTGTCAGCCCAGATTCTTCTCATCAGCATATCTCAACACTCAAAACCCACATTTTTCAACCTTTTAAAAAATGTTTTCCCCATCCCTAATGCTTCCTCTGAGTACAAGCCCCTATAAATGAGACAAAACCAATACTGAAGAATGCTAATTTTACATGGGATAATGAATTTATCACACAAGATTTCTAATGAAAAGGACTTTTGTCTGTGAAAGCTTATGGCATAATAAATGTATTTGTCCTTAAATTCTTTGTTTGTGACACTTTTGTAGAAGGGGAAGGAATGTACAGGGTTCCACTCTTCGGAAGAAGGCAGTATAAAAATTAAATGATAGGGTGATTTATGTAGTTCAATAGCAGAGCACATACTTTGCACACAGAAAAGCATGGTTTCAGTCCACAGCATCTCCAAGTAAGGCTGGGAAAATGATGCTGCAAGTCAGTGTTGGAATAAGCAGATGGTTTGACACAGTATAAGGCAGTATAAGTCCTGTTTTGTAAGAGACACCACTAGACCAACAAAATCAGCCAATCTGCCATTGTATAATAGGATTTCCTGAAAGTTGCTATTGTTCTGCTGGAAAAGTTTTTCTGGATTTAGTTGGGGTGGGGAGGGAGAATCATGTGACATTCCAGATGAAGTGGACTCCAGCTCCCAACATTTCTTACCATTGGGTATGCTAACTAGGACTGCTGGGATTTGCAGTCTAACATCAGTAGACCCACATGATCCCCACTCCAGTTCCCCCTGACATGTGTCATCAGGATGGTGGAGTAGAGGTGTAGATAGAGGTGTTCCTGGATATTAGTTCTTACCAGAGGCAGAAATAACACAGAAAGGATATGGATGGGTTCCTACACTGCAAAAAAGAGCAGTTTGACATGTTTCACCACGCTTTTTATTCATACGCACATGTGAAATGAAACAACCAGGTAAGCTAAGGCTTGTATAAATAAAGTAATTTTAAACCTTCCAGAGACTACTGGAAAACTACTTTGATTTTTTTTCTTATACCAGCCTCCACTTTTCTTATGATTTCTATTTTGGTGGCCAAATTTCAAGATCTGTGTTGTTGTTTTTATCACACTGGCAGCAGCTGGCGAAGCACATTAATCTGCTTTTCCCCTTTTTTTCTGTTTTGATCTTCATGCAAGCTCAGTAAGAGCTTTTGGAGGCAGCTGCTGTTTACTTTACCTGTAGTAGGCAGTCAAACACAGCTATAGGGTCAGTTAGAGAACAACACCATCCTTTTCCATCTCAAGTTTTATTGTACTGTTTACTGCAGGGATGCTGCTACAGCCCCAGAACCAAAAGTCTCTGTTTCCCCAGCCCTCTTCTTCATCATCCTCCCATGCCAATTCTGCTTAACAACAGCAATAACTGTTGGGAGTGGAAACCTTTGCATGCTTAATTAACAGGCTAGTTAGTCTGCATGTCTATTGTAGGCATAGAGGGTCAACACCCACTTCCCCTTGCATGTTGTCTTCCTCTTCCCTTTTTTGTTCTTTGGCTTCCCTGCAAGCATGTGGTCTCCAATCCTCTGGCAAGCATGCTTCCCTGTAAGCATGTGAGTGCTTATTTTCGTCTTACTTTCTTCAAGAATTGAACCTGTGTAGACTATGCACAAGATTTTTTGGGTAAACTTTTCATATTTTTAACCAAACTGTTTGTGTTTATTTTGAGCTAGATTAAGTATGTCAGGTGTGGAGATGATAAAGTGGGACTGGTAATTTGTTCAACTTCTGCCTGTGCATTACAAAAATACTCTGCTGATTGGGAGGCTTATTACTACAAATCTCTTAATTCCCCAACAATAACAACAACAACAAAAACCCAGCCTTCCAGTTATACAGAGGACAAGAAAGAAAGGCGTGGAGGGCCTGAGTAAACATAAGATTTTGTAAAAGGGAACTGCTTTGTCAATGGCTTTGTTAACTGAAGTACACCTATATATTATTTCCATATTTATGTGTTCATTTGTCAGTCAAGTGCATTGACATCCTTCCATTCCTCCAAAGAACTTCAGACTGTATTCTATTTGATTCTCAGAATCATTCTGTGAGGTATGTAGACTACAGGAGAGAAAATGGAATCTGATCATTCAGGAAGAGCCTTGGACTAAAAATATTGTCCTTTCCAATATTTTATCAGAATTTAATACAGAGGTGGAGAAACTACTTCAGTCCACAGGATGACTTTCAGCTTGGAAAAGTCTCTTTGGTACCACATTCCAGAACTAGATGGCCAAAGGGCCTTAATTGAATTCAAGATGAGGACACCAGGGGCCAAAGGAAAAATGATTACTTTGTTGTTGTGTGCCTTCACATCATTTCTGACTGAGGACAACCCTAAGGAGAACCTATAATGGGGTTTTCTTGGCAAGATTTGTTTAGAGATGGTTTGCCTTTGCCTTTCTCTGATGCTGAGAGCATGTGACTTGCTCAGGATCACCCAGTGGGTTTCCATGGCTTGGTGGAGATTCAAACCCTGGTCTCCAGGGTCACAGTTCAATGCTCAAATCACTACCCCACATCTGCTATTAACAGATGTAATTCTTTCAAAATTGGACATTTTCCCAAAGCATACAAAGTACAGCTTTGTTTTATTCATGGTTATTCAGGAGCTTTCCCACTTGCTCAGTTCCACACATCTTTCCTGCCAGTAAAGTACTGCTTGGTTCTTTCAAACAGTTTTCTTGATTGCAAAACATAGTTCAGTTCCGTGAAGGATATTTTAAGTTAAATGTCTTCAAACACCCTCTTATATTCAATATCTGCAAAAGGACCCTGTGAGCTGGATGGGGATACCCCCATGGGCTGTACTTCAAGTGTGGGTCAGAGGTTGTCCATCCTTGTCTTCAACACATTAACATTTAACATCAGGCAGCTAACTCTGATGTCCCGAAAGGGCAGTAAATTATTTGTCATTTGATTTATTGCTGTTCTATTTTTACTTCTTGAGTGTATGAAGAAGCCACTTGCAAGATTTTCTGCCTCATGTGCCCAAATAGCAGCAGACTTTCTGTATTACACTCTTTATCCAAGGGTGGGGGAGGCATCACAGTTTTGCTGGTCTGCCAGCCAACAAAATGTCTTGGGCCAGACCTGTATCTCAGTGTGCAGTATGAAGATGTGTATGTGTGTGTGCGCGTGCCTGTGTGTATGTATATATAAACTGGATTAGTTACGACTGAGTTGTATACTCAAAATTTCTTTCAGTTTCTCTGTAGAAGGAATATTTCCATTTACCAGAAATCTAACAAACAGCTGCTTTGACCTCTTTTCAAGTTTCCATAATAGCAGTGGGTACAGAAAGCACACAAGGAAACTGTCATTACCCTTTTCCAAACTGATCATTATTCTTGATGTTCTATATCAAAATGTACTTTTCTTTTTTAAAAAAGTTTTTTTAAAAGCAGAAACAAGGAACGGCAACCACAGACATCTTTCATTCCTGAACAAATGGAGAAAGAGGTTGTTGTTGTTGTTTTTTTGGTACATCACACTATAGAGATATCAGAGCCACCCAATTCTCACATTTATTTTTGATATGGTAAGATCACCACCACGTGCTTGGATTTAGCTTCAGTTGACTTGTGCCTTTCCTTTTCCTAGAATGAACTGCAGAATCTCTGGGCAAGTGAAGGGAGAGAGGGAAAGAGAGAGAGAGAGAGACCTTGATACTCCTAGCATACTGATGATATTTCACTCCCAAATCCGCACATAATCTTAGCTTATTTTATTTCATACATGCAAATTTTTTGTAGCTTTCTGGCACTCCAGCACCATGAGGACACAGTCTAGGGAAATAAAGTGATCCAGCTTAGGAAAGTAGAGATGCTTTATTTTGTAATCCTGCTAGCACAAAAACTTGACCTCTTCCACCAAATGTTCTCCTGTTCCCCACATAGGCCTTTTTGGTATCCAAAATTGTCCCTGGCCTTCAGGGCCCACTTCTCCCACTAGGTATCATCTTGCCAGATATATCAGTCATAGACTGATTATATATTACTATAGCTTCCCTTTCCACTAAAGGCATATCTCGGTTAACAAAGCCTCTGACAAAGAGGCTTCTTTTTATAAAGTCTTTTAATGATTGTCCAATCTCCCTCCTCCAAATTTCTTCCTTGTCTTTTGTCTACATGGAGAGTTTTGAACAGCACTTTCATTGGAAGGATGATAAAGGATGGCTGGA
Organism: Iguana delicatissima; assembly: GCA_948472985.1. NCBI lineage: Eukaryota > Metazoa > Chordata > Lepidosauria > Squamata > Iguanidae > Iguana > Iguana delicatissima. Next base: position 357,487 of record CAOKZL010000966.1, read on the forward strand.
GAGACTCAGATTTTCATATTGTGTTGCACCAGCATGTCTGCAGGAAACCATGCAATAAAGCTTGAGCAGGGGAAGAATGGAATCTCACTCTTGCTGATCCTACTGTAGCCATGTGTGACTGTGTATAATAGGCAAGCAGCTGCCTCCATATTCCCTTCCTGAGTATGTATGAGCAGTAAAATAGAGAGAAAAGGGGATAAAAGTTAAGCCTGTCTCAACAGCTTCCCCTAGCTTGTTAAAAAAAAAAAAAAGGATAGAACTAGCACCTTGGCCACCCTAACAAAATCATAAGAAAATGTGGGAACTGGACAAAGAAAAAAACATCCCTGAATTCATTTTGGAACAATCCTTCAAGTGGTCTCTAGAAGGTTCAAATGTTTTGACCTGCTTATGGAAGGGTTACCTAAACTGGTGGTTTCACTGAAACATGTTGAGCTGCTCATCTTTTTTTGTGGTGCAGGAATCTATCCCTATTCTTTTCATGTTATTCCTTCTCCTCATACCAAATTTTCTGTTAAAGAAATACCGCTTAGGAACACATCTATTTCATTAACTAAGGCATTTAGCTTGCCAGCAAGACTATGCACAACAACAACAGACATTACAATAGTTCTGTGAATGGCTTCTGAGACAAGTTGAATATGTCAGGAGCAACAGAATTAATGAAACTAAATACCTGTGGTTCTTTTATTTTATTTTATTTTCAATTGCAAGGGAAATAGACATTTGGCAAAGGTGAGCCAAAATCCCCTCTTAATTTCACTGTCCAATTCTCAGACAGTGAAACTGAGGTGGGATTCTGTGGTGTTGGGCAAAACAGTGGAATTTGAATAAGGGAGAAATTCACCTAGTTCTGATGTGTGTTCTTTCTAGCAGGTGTCTCAGGACGGATAAATTACTTTATGTCTGGTCCTCACCAATTTGGTATGTGTTCAAATCATAAGTCCATTACATCCAACTTCTACATCAGCCAAAAAAATTAAAAACACAGAAATATACACACAAACCTGCATGTGTGCATGAACCTATAGACATATCCATTTATATTGATTTGCCCACATTGTTTCCTCTGACTTATGGATTTTGTATACAACTTCATTAATATAAGTATTTTCATAGGTTGTTGTGGGTTTTCCGGGCTTTCAGGCCGTGTTCTAGTAGTATTTGCTCCTGACGTTTTGCCTGCAGCTGTAGCTGGCATCTTCAGAGGATCTGGTGGCATGGAAGTGAGACAGAGTATGTATACTTATGTAATCCCTGGATGGGGACTACAAACAATCTACAGACTGACCAAGGAAATTCAATAAATGCTACATTCGGCAAAGGACAAGAGGGATCCTCTAACTTCTCCTGGAGTTTACTGCATACCTTGCAGCTGTGGGCAGGTCTACATAGGGACTACAAAATGCAACATCCAAACATGAATTAAAGAACATGAAAGACACTGCAGACTGATCCAGCCAGAAAAATCAGCAGTAGCAGAATGTATTATAAACCAGGCTGGACATAGGATGCTTTTTGAAAGCACAGAAATTCTGGACCATTCTGACAACTACTATGTCAGACTACACAGACAGGCCATTGAAATCCATAAACACATGGACAATTTCAACAAGAAAGAAGAAACTCAGAAAGTAAACAAAATTTGGCTACCAGTACTGAAGAACACTAAAATCAAGACTCAAAAATATGCCAATGAACACCACCCAGACTCTGGATGTCTCTCTATAGGAAACATTACAATGGATTGCTAATGTACTTAATGCACTGCTATGCATATCCCCTGACTAACAATACAATCCTGGGGGATGTCCCATTTAACAATAGGCCATCACACAGGCCAACTGTAACATATGCAAATTGCTTCCTCCCACCTGGGGACTACACAAGTATATATACTCTGTCTCACTTCCATGCCACCAGATCCTCTGAAGATGCCAGCCACAGATGCAGGTGAAATGTCAGGAGCAAATACTACTAGAACATGGCCTTAAAGCCCAGAAAACCCACAACAACCTATGGAGTCCAGCCGTGAAAGCCTTCGACTTTACATTAGTCATTTTGTTTACAATTTTTAAGCTTAGAACAGCCCAATTTAGGAAAAAGTGCAATTTGGAAAAAAAAAGTATGTTATAATCTGCAAAATATTCTAGCAAATGCAAAGTAGGTTTGTCTGCGTCAAAGTTGGGTTGAACGAAATTCTCATCCCTTCAATTGCTGGGGAGGGGGCTCCTTCTTCTGACTCCAAGGTTTGCTGGTTGAAGAGGAGGCAGGCATCAGGATCACAAAACATAATGTGTGAGTGAAGCTAAAATGAAAGTTATAGAAGCCAGAAGTGAGGAAATCCTCTATATTACATAGCTCCGTCTAGTATCAGCTGTCTTAACAAAATTCATATCTGACCCACATAGTCACATATACAGGAGTTGCCTCATGTGATAATCTATATGAGACTTACTCTTTTCAGCTTCTTCACATAACTCAAATCTTTTCCAGGAAAGAGCCATGTGTAGATATTGTATCTGGACTGTTACATTTTGCTCTCTTCAGACTATCTGAGTGGTTAACCCCTTTGGAGCCTTCCAAATGTCTTTGGATTTCTTTTTCAAGAAGGACACACAGGGAAGAACTATCTCAGGAAACTGAATTCAAGTTACCTGTCTGCATCCCTCTCTAAGTGAGATGAAGTTGCTTTCTTTCAGATGCATAGGCTGATTAGGGCGGGGAGTCATGCCACCTTCCCTCCTGAATGCTTAAGCAAAGGCAGGCTTACTTGGTCTTTGTAGTATTATAGATGCCTATATTGAGTTAACCTCCAGCCTGACGGCCCTTGTTTTTGTTAGGTTCTCCTTCCTACCTCAAAACAGACTAGGAATTATGAATAATCAGAACATTCGCCTCCTCCTCCTCCTCCTTTTCCTCCTCATTCCACAAAAACTTCCATTCTGCCTAAAGGTTTTCTTTCAAGTTTCATTATGTTCTTTTTTTCCAATTCTTGAGGGCAAGCAGATCTTGTCCTGCTCTCTTGGTGCCAGCAGGCAGCCTTCCCAGAGTGCTCCTTGGCTGCCACCATTGTCTAGTTTCCTCTTGCATTCAAATCCCCAGTTGCTGCTGCAGCTGCTGTTTGTCCTCTTCTGTCTCACTTCTCTGGAGGTTCCTGCCTCCTGTAGCTGTCTCTGTTCACCCCATACTTTCCCTATCTCTCTACATTTTTTAATTATTATTATTATTCCTGGAACACCATACCGAGGAAAAATTTCTTGGGCTCCACAGGACACAATGGGTCAGGTTGTTCAGAGTCTAGATCGGTTACAGAAATACTGGGAAACACAACTGCAGTGGTTTAGATGTTGCTGCTTTTTTCTGGATGTGTACCCTGAGCATGAAGGAATTTCTGATCATCCAAACCACTCTGTTGATAATTCAACATTAACATTTGCCTGATCTTCAGCTGTCTATAAAGCTCTTCCATTTCCCAGACTCTGAACATTTATTTTCCTTGGCAGAGTTGTTCATGTGGATTGCCAGAATTTGCATTAAAATGCTCCATGCTGGGAGGAAGGGGAAAAAAAGAGAGAGAATACTTTTTTTGAAATAATCCACAAAGGTACATTAGTTTTCAGAAGAATTCCATTCTAAAGAAAAACATTTTCAGTGCTAAACTGAACTTCAAAGAAATTAAGACTTCTTTTATCAATTATGTTGTTATGGGCAGAAAGACCTCCCTCAAAGCTCTTTAACATCCCATCTGGTATAAACAGTAACTTCATACCTGGATCATATTTGCTAAGTACCATTTCACAAGCAGAAATGCCAGTAAATTTTATGAGATGATTGTCTTGTACTCATTTGAAAAGTGATAATATGAAGGAAATACAATGAAAACAGAAGCCTGTATGCATCTTCTGGTACATGGGAAGCCATGTTCTTCTCATAAATTTAGAGCAAAAAATTATGGGCACAAATATGAATGAAACAACTCTAAATCTATAAGTATATTTTAAATGGGAAAAACTTTATTAATAGACTTGCAGATCCATCTTCCTTTCAGATTTCCAGAGCAATCCATTATCACTGTTTGAAAGGGAGTGAAGAACTTCCACCCATTGGCTGAGATGCTTTTCAAGGCCAGCAGAGCATAAAGGTCCATTGGTATAGCTACACCTTGGTGACATTTCAGAAGCTGTCCCAGGCTCCTCCAATGCTATTCTGATACATTATGTGAACACTGCATGCTAGACTAAAAAGATTCAGCCAAAGTCTATGTTCTGTTGTGATGTTGCTTCCTGTTTGCATACACCTTCCCCTTTTTTCTTTATGCGTGCTGTCTCTTTCCCTTTTCTCCCTAATCAGTGCTGATTCCTGGATAGCCTAAAGAAGAGGTGCTCCAGACTGTTCCCTCTCATGGAAGATGAAATTCTGGACCCATGTCTGTGTACACATATAAATGCATGTATCATACCCTTCAAATGTTCCGGCTTGTCAGGGACAGTCCTGATTAATTTTCTGCCATCCTAATTTTTGACCTACTTTTAAAATGCCCTGGCTTCTCTTACCTCCTCCCATTTTCCCCCTTTGTCCCCAGCTTACTTTAATTGCTGTAAACTGAGTTCAAAGTGTAAATGTAGTTTGCATTCAATTGTCTGTGGGAGGGGGAATGAGGGAAGAGCAAGGGGCAGGATCCTGTCCTTCCCTGTAGATCCAGGCAAAAGCAAACTACTGCATAGTGTACTAACTTTTGTCTTCTTCCACATTAATAACTTTGACCATCTTGACTACACTCAGATCTTGCATGGCCAGATGCATCCCAGTTCTGATCTGTGAAATGTTGGAGGGTATGCTGTTTTATATAGCCTTCTAAGAAGAGCAGAAGTCCACTTTTTCTCTAGGCTGTGTGTTTGTCTCCCACATCAGGAGATTTCTAGAGAGCAGGAGCAGCCACTGAGAAGGCTCTCATGTCCTTGACAAGTGAGCCTATGATGGTGGCAAGACCAAGAGTAAGTCTTCCCTTGTAGATTTTAGAACTTTGGCAGGTTCATCTCTGTGTGAATGGGTTGTTGTTTAGTTATACTGTCCTCATTCTATTTCCCATTAATTGCTGTGCAAAAGAGAAAACCGAATATATCTGAAATCCTCAACATGTTCCAAGTTGTGGGAGACATATTTGTAGCTGCACACAAGACTGGCCTTTAAGCTGGCCCATTGGGCTTTTGGGTGAATGAGGAAGTCCTTGCATAAGGCAACACTTGATACCTCAATATACAAGCATATAAAAATGCAACCATTGGTGTAACCAAGAGTTATGCCAGTGTAATACCATAGCAAATAATTATTAGTCCCTCTCCAGACTAGAAAAACCCAGGATTCTTTAGGATGGAGCTATGACAGCTACAGTGCTATCCTCCCAGTGTAACTGTGTAGTGTAGACATACTCTTTGAAGGTTTGAAAGGGGGAGTCAAGCATCTTTGTTAAATAAGAAATGAGTAATCTTAGTTTATAACACCTAACAAGTACCTGCGATGGAATAGAATGTGCAGAAGATTCTATTTTTGTGAACAGAATTGGGGACAATTGGTAGTCAGAAAATGAATTCGTACCCTTTTGGATTGGAAAAATGTCACTTTAAATGTTTGTATGAATGGTGAAAGGACCATATCTTTGTAGAAGAATATGCTTTTTTTTAAAGAAGATTTCAGCTTCAGTCCTTGGCATTTTCCACTTAAAAACAGACTGTTTTTTTTTAAGTATTGCTGCTGATTGACTTCTTAATTATCATTATTATTTAGAATTTGAGTTTGGCACTTGAAAACTGAAAGAAGAGCACTTTGTGGTCCATATTAGAATGTCTGCAACCCAGACAGTGAAATAATAATAGCAGTTGTAGAGGATATTGTAAAAACAGATGCCCTTCAGTATGATCAAAATTAGGATGCAGCGTGTTCCAAGAGGATTCCAGAAGGAATTACTTTCCTTGCTCAGTTGATGGAAAATGCAGATTTCCTGGTCTGATGTTACTTTAGAAATGTTTCTGCTAATCCTCCTTTCTAAACCAGTAGAGGCCATGCATCCATCTGTTAGGTGCTTGCAGCATGAATGAACGCTTGCCAGATGTTACACCAAGTATGAGGAACACAAAATTTCTGGAGGAGAAATATCTGCTGTGGAGTCACAGTTATGAGACTTGCTGAAGATGTATGACATAGAAGCAATCAGAAGTAGGGGTTGCTGGGAAAGAGATGTTTGCCTTTTTCTTGAGTTTGGAAAGGTCCACAGCACAAAAGGTTTTGCTAAGAAAGTAGTCTTTGAAGAGCGACATGAGGCTGGGGCAGGCTCACAGAACTTGCAGTCTGTGAAGCTAAATCCCCCTGTTTTGAACCACACAGGCAGAAGGCAAAAGCAAGAGCTGTGTTGAGGCCCAGCATTATGACTGTTGTCAGCATCTAATTTATATACAAGCTTAGAAAAGTACAGTTTATGGCATCAGATATGGATTTCCTTCTAAATACCAATAAAACCACACCCTTAAAAAAGGCAGACTCCTAGATGGATTAGAACAATACACTGCATTTTTGGTAATGTTGTAGGGATTGTTAAATTTAACATAACATAGCTATGAGCCACGGTGGGGTAGTAGCTTGAGCATTGGACTATGACTTTGGAAAACCAGGGCTTGAATCCTTGCTTGGTCATGGAAACCCACTGAGTAACTCTGAGAAAGTCATACTGTCTCAGCCTCAAAGGAGGCAATGGCAAATGCCCTCTGAACAATCCCGTCAAGAAAACCCCATGTAGGTTTGCCTTAGGCTCACTGTAAGTCTGAAATGACTTGAAGGCACACAACAACAACAGGATTTCAGCAAATCTTGCTTTAGTCATGGCTGATAGGCTAACACTTACTTTCATGGGTGACCTGTTTAGCAGACCTAGAATAAACACCATCACTTTCTTTGATTGGTACTCTGTGAACCATTTATCTGCAGCTGTACCTAAAGATGCCAGGGTGAAAACTGGAGATGGCTCCTGTACTTTTAAAAATTGTGTAGAAGCAGAAATTTCAGCAGGTGTTGCTTGTTATCTTGCTGCATGCCAAACAACGCTGATGAAATTCCCTCTTTTACACGACTTTCAAAGTTACAGGAGCTGTCTCCAGTTTTCACTCTGGAAAATCTGGCTGCTCACCAGGTGGATTGACCAGTTTTTACCATCATTGACAGCAAAAGGCCATCACAAAAGGTTCATTGTAATATAATCAACAAAATTATTCATTATTAAAGTGAGCCAGTGCACATGATTTACTTGCTATCTGCAACTATCACCTTGTGGATGCTTTAAATTGTGGATGGTAAACATGTACATTTGTCCTTAACAGAAGATGGAAGTGATTTGTCGGAGCAGTTTAGAAGGAGGCAGTGGGGCAGAAGCAAAAAAGGAACAAAACAGGATGAAGTAAAGTGCTTAGCATGCGCTTTTTGGTAGAATAGGGTCAAAATGTCTGGTTATAATTCCATTGCTACATTACTAGGGGGAAAGAAAAGTAACCAAAACATGTTTTTGAATGGTTGCTATGATTCTGTCAGAAGGTACTTCAAGTGATTATTTACAGCCTGGACAATCCAGCATGCATCCATTTGTCTACCTACTTTGAAAGTCTGTATTTGATTTCACCAATATCTGGCATCCAAAATGCAGACAGTTCACTGAGACAGAAGCACCCTTCATGTGTTACTTATAGAGTAATATATACACAGCTTATAGAACTTCCACATATTTGATCAAAAACAGAGGTACCGTGACAAGGGATTTGCTGCTGAAGTTCTTTCACTCCCCCATCATCCCACACACCCACACATTAGGTATGGGTGTTTATAGAAAGAAACCCTGCTCCTGGAGAAGCCTACACGTGTAGAACTCCAAGTGCATATATGTCGCGTGTGTAGACATTCATGCTTTATGTACAAGTACTGAGGTAACCATGCAAGCTCAGAAGTGTTCCAGTGGTGCAGCCTTATTGCCATATGATTGTATGGACGTCCTTCTACACGACTGAGACCCGCTATGTATGTTAGTAGGAATAGTAGCTTTGGGAGGCAGTAAAAGCAACACATGAGCCTGAGTTCACTATACATAGGTGCTTACAAATATTTGCTATGTTAGAAAAGTTGTTATGTAACTTTTATATAAATTTGCTCCATGGTGTAACCTTGGCAAGGTTCCTCTCCCACCAAGGCCTTTTCCATGCGATGCACCCAACCCGTCATGGGGACTGGGAGAAGGACAGGGCCAGGACAATGCTTATGCATGATATCGTTCTGTTCCTGTCCTTGTCCGATCCTTAGGTAGTGCAACTGCACTGCAAATCATTGACAGGTTTTCCCTGTCAATGACCAGTGATCGCGCTTCCCTCCCATCACGTGTCCACACTTACTATGCTTGTGGAGGTCCTGGAAGTGCATTGGTTGCACTTCCTGCCCTACCACAGCCTGCAACAGTACTTGGCTGCACTATAGCAGGAAGAGGCATGGCCATCATGCTACCTGAATCCTTCAGGCAGCTGGTGTGGAGAGGAGTGCTCCATCATGCTCCCCTTGCAGGAGAACCGCTGCTGTCATTGCCACCAGATGCCACCAGGACAAAGGCAAGCTGTGGAAAGGGCCCTCATTAGGGTTTTCTGGAAAATCATCATCATCATCATCATCATCATCGTCATTGCCTTCAGTTTATCCCAAATCCAATTACAAGTCTAATTGCAACCTGTTGAAACTACTAGGACTCCTGAATCTTCCTGTGGGAACTGAGCTGGAGTGGGCTGGCAATACAGTTGTCCAAGCAAACATTGGCCATTTTCCAAGTGCTGAAGCAGTACATGAACCAAATCTTGTCACTAGCATATGTGCCTAGCACACAAGCCCAACTACAGATTATTACTCAATAGCTGCATTATGTGGTTTTGCTAAAAGAAAACACATTCATACAAGTGGTAACCGTATCAATGTGATCATTTTTTCCTTATTATTATGGTTGTGGAAGTAGCTGATAGAGCCATAGTGTGAACCAGTGGAAGGAATCCTGTGGCCCTCTAGATGTCATTGAATTGCAAGTCCCAGCAGCACTAGCAAGTGTAGCCAATAGTGAGGAATGGTGAGAGGTGTCATCCAGCAACATCTGAAGATTCTCCTCCTTAGTGTAAAAGTTTCCTGAAGTGATGACATTTTGAACTCTTGATGACACTACTCAATCAGGATGACAAATGCATTAATAAAATGTGGGTGTAATTATTAGATATATGGTATTGACACTTGATTTAGGGGTAATTTGTATATGGCTGTATATCACCAAGCAATTCATTATTTTATCATTTATTCTGGAGTGTTTTAACTGAAAAAAAGTGTATTTTCAAATGTGCATGTTAATTCCTTTTGCAGTGATAAGGCTGTGTGAAACATTTTGCTGCACAGATATTTCCTGACAGTTTTACACATGTATTACACTTTATTTTGCTATCATGGAGTGATTAATACACATGTATAAATTTTCTCTAATGCAGCAGTCATGAGTTTGCAATCCAGATATGCCCATACACCCTGCTGAAAACAAAGGGGCTTACTTTTCAGTAGATGTAGTGTGATTTTATATCAGATAGTAGTTAACTTCCTTTGGATCTTGGGCATTATGTTTTAAACAGAGCATTGTGTATAGAATTGTCCTGTAAAAAAATTGCATGCTTGCATAAGTTTATCCATTAGATCAGGAATACAAAGCATGTAGCTCTTCAGTTGTTGCTGGATTGCAGGTCTCAGAGATCCCTAACCATTTGGTGTGCAGACTAGGGCTGACAGGAATTTTAGTTCAATGACCATATTTCCCCTACCTGTGTATTAAAAAAGGTCCTTCTTCTGGACAGTGGACCACGAGTTGGATAGTCTGTTGTCCTGAGAAGCAACAGGGCAATCTGTCTTGGGTGTATTGATTTGATACGGTGTTTCACTTATTGGGTTCTGTGATTAATTAAAATGCTGTTGTCGCGCAAAGGTGAAGTAGATCTGATTATTGTCTTAGCCAGAATCAGAAAAACAAAACATTGTATTTGTTTTGTATGTATGAACTGTCTCACAGCTTTATGTTTAAAACAAAAAGAATACACTGTTGTTGTTCTTGTTGTTTTAAAGATAAAAATGAGCTGACCAAGAGTTAAAAACCTCTAAAGCTTTCTTTTTTCTGGCAAGAAGAAAGGCCATCCTTTGCAGATCACTTCGACATAAAGTTTATCATATGACTTAGAATGGCTTTTGCAGGACTTCCAGAAGTGCGCAGTGCAAATATTTAATGCTGTGTCCTGCCCATGGGAGGATCCAGAAACCATTTCCTTCTGTGGCTAAAGAGATTTTTGGGTTCTCAGATAGAGGAGTGAGAAGGTTTAAAACTGCGTATAAGCCCTAATGGGACAGGATGGCTTTTCCAGCATTAAACTCTATCCTGTATTATTAAATTAACTTTGCTTTGGAGTTGGAGGAACAAGGGCCCATTGCCAGAAGAAATAAACAATATGCATGCTGGTGTTAATGGCTGACTGGAAAATCTCTCTATCTTCAGCAAAGGTTTGTCATCTTTCATTTTAAGGCATATGGAAATATAATTAGGCTGGATTTCTCATTAATAATAGAGCATTTGAGATGAGAGAAAATGAGGCCACCTTCAAGTTATTAAAATACAACAGATATAATTTGAAAACTGATGTATTTTTCTAAAAAAAATAAAAATTAATAGAAACAGGCAGAGGAAGAGAGTATGAGATCCAAAAGTGAGGTAAAATAATTTGGACTAAATAGATTCCAACTGTTTGGTATATTAGCTGGTCTCTGTGAGAATTCTATTTTCCCACTTTCCTCCTAATTCCTCTAAAATGGAGAATTTATCAAATTTCCATCACACCTTTTGTCTAAACTCCTATCACAAGTTGTACAGCATAGAGGTCTGGTAGCCCACAAAGTCTACTTTGGCAAGGGGGCATGGGATTTAAGCTGATATAAGACAAACACAACAGCTTGCTCAATTTGGACCAAACTGTATAAAATAAAAAACACCCTCCAAAACTGGAATTTGACCCCTGGATAAAAGAAATATCTTCACCTCAAAATTTTAGGGACTACAAATGCCAGTATGCTTTGATGGACTCCAGTTGTGGAGCCCCCATGTGTCTAAAGCAGGGGTAAGAACAGTGCATCCTTAAATGTTGTGGGACTGCAACTCCCAGGGTTCTTCTCCATTGGCAATGAAGGCCAGGGCTGTTGGGAATTACAGACAAACAACATCTGGAAGATCCCCACTCCAGGTCTAAAGGCCACAGCAATCATTCTTTCAAACATACTGGCCAGCTTCCTGTTTGTGTTTTATGGTCAGGTAAGTTTTCCATGGTTCCTAAATACTCTAAAGGCACCAGATCCTGTTTGATATTGGAAGCTAAGTAGGGTTGGCCTTGATTAATATTTGGATAGGAGACTGCTAATGAATACTAGGTGCTGTAGGCTACATTTCAGAAGAAAGAACTGGGAAAACCACTCCTGAGTATTCCTCATCTAAGAAAACCCTACGAAATTCATGGGATCACCCTAAGTCAACAGATAACTTGAAGGCATAGACACAGATACAAGTTTTACATATACGCTTGTACTTCTTTGGCCATCGGATAATGTCCATATTTAGTTTACAGTCATATAAGTGGAGTTCCACAAATGTAAATTTTTGCAAATGGAGTTGTGCATTCCTGGGTGGTGCATAAATACTCATCAAACCCCTTTAGTGTGGCACTGGATTAACTGGGATTGTGAAAACAGCAAGCACATTTGCAGATACAAATTTGGATATGTTGTATTGAGCAGAAAGATTGTGCAACACAGCCACCATTTAACTACGTGAAGATAGATTTACACTATGTAATCATGGTTTACACATTCAGAATTTGTTAGTTCATGGATCAGTAGGAGTATGCTGTCTAGATCAAGGGAGGTAATGGTACCACTCTGGCCCTTTCCGCACATGGAGGGGGAAACGGGGGAAAATGCTCTAAAACGGAGCTTACCAGCAGCCAGGAAAGTGTGTCACCATGCGGAGCAGCGCGATCTTGCTGTTCCGCAGTCTTCTGGTGTCCACAATGGCGGCTTCTGGCTGGCAGAGGCTCTCCACCAACAGGAGAAGCTCGCCAGCCTAAAGCCCACCCCCGGCAGATCTGCAGGTGTGCACTAGTGCACGCCTGCAAATCTGCACTGGAGTGCGGCAATGGAGCTGCCCAGGGCTGCGCGCTCCGTGCTTTTTAAAAACCTCTGAAAAGAAGTTTTTAAAAAACACGCAGCGTCACCAGTTCCGGTTGCTTTTGAGTGGATTGAGGTGCGGAACTACGAAAAATAGTCTGCCCCAATCCACTCCACAGTGCAGAAGACCTCCATCAGAGGTCGCTCTACACCGTTTTAATACCTCGGTGTGGAAAGGGCCTCTATTCTGTTTTGGTTAGACTTCATTTGGAATACTGTGTCCATTTCTGGGCACCTCAGTTCAAGAAAGATATCGGCAAACTGGAGTGTGTCCAGAGAAGGGCCACCAAAATGGTGAAGGCTCTGGAAGCCATGCCCTATGAGGAATGGCTTAGGGAGCCGGGTATGTTTAGTCTGCAGAAGAGAAGGTTAAGAGGGGACATGATAGCCATGTTTAAATAGTTGAAGGGATGTCATGTTGAGGAGACAGCAGGTTTGTTTTCCACTGCTCTAGAGACTAGGACAAGGTGCAATGGATTCAAGCTACAGGAAAAGAGATTCCACCTGAACCTAAGGAAGAATTTCCTGATGATCAGAGCTGTCTGGCAGTGGAACATGCTGCCTTGGAGTGTGGTGGAGTCTCCTTCTTTGGAGGTTCTTAAGCAGAGGCTGGATGGCCATCTATTGGGAATGCTTTGATGTGTGTTCCTGCGTAGCAGGAGGTTGGACTAGATGGCCCCTGTGGCCTCTTCCAACTCTATAATTCTGTTTGTGAAGAGAAACATTGATAAGTGTGTTCAGATTGTATTGTACAGCCTCTCTTCATGTGTTTTGGAATCTTGAATCCCCAATCATGTAAAAAGAGAGTTAGGTTCAGTTTACAAAGGCACACTGAAACTATGGAGGTTCTGAGTAGGTTGTGGAAAGAGCTGCTTCCCACATTGCATTACCAAATTGTGGAGTGTGAATCTTTGGAAAGAAGTCAGAATTTAGGTTGCATTGTTTATATAAGCTCTCCTTCTGGGGGAAAAAAGGTAGATAAATGGCTCAATACTGACATGAAGGTGCTAGCTCTTACAATCTGTTCTTACAATTTTATGTTCTGTAAGGGCCATTTTGCAAGACTCAGGAGAATCTGCTCACATTTGTCATGACTATACGGTGCCATCCATGCTGAAAAAGAGGCTGGTGTGTTGCTTTATTGGAGGCCATGGCACAGTAATTTATCTTATGTTTTCCAAAAAAAACAAAAGTTCTCCAAACTGCATTGGGAAAAGATATGTGGAGCTGGTTTTTTTTAAAAAAGGCTATCTTTGCTTCCATGATGAGTCTCAGTCTATTAGTGATTTCACTGAACAGCACCAGGATCAGGAAACTAGAACCAGGATTCTCCTAATATTCCATGAAGTAAATTATTGTGATGCTGATTTCTTGCATTTAAGAGAGAGAACCTCCTTGCTTTTCCAGGTGCTGCTGCTGGGACTCATTTCTGCCAAGTCAGCAGACTGGCAAGCAGTAGATCTTCTTACTCCCTGACAGAAAGTCCTGCTTATTGCCCTGCTGACTCAGCTCTGTGGGCTACAGACATTGCAGAAGTAGCATGAATTTGTCATCTTGTTGACAGTTTAAGGGATTCGGATTAAAGTGTTCCTTGAATCAAGAAACTGAAAGCGAGTGACTCATTTAGGCGGAAAATACATGTGTGGTTTTCTTTTGCTTTTGGTTGCAGCTTCCTTGTCATTGCTGTGACTGAACAGTTGTATAATTGATCCGTTAGAAGGAAACAAACACAACTTAGCCCATCAGATTTAGTGTGTGTGCTAGATGGAAGATCTATATTGTACATGTGGAAGCTGGTGTCTTCTACATCATTGAGACAGTGAATCCATTCTGAGTTTAAGTCTGGACTTTAAAAGAAGTATCTAAAAGACTGACCCTAGTCTCCCAAATAGGTCAGAACCTTAGATCACTCCTTAGATTAGATCAAAACCTGGTGTAAATTCACCACTACTGTGATAGGGAAGCCATGGATACACATCAAAACTTTTGAGAAGTTTGGAGGCTTAAGGAATGTTGTCAAGTCAGGAACATCTTGACTATCAAGGCCAAAATTTGAGAACTAGGGATCATCACTGGTAATGTTACAAGAGAGCCGCCTCTACTGAAGTCATTAAGTATGATCACTAAGCATCAACCACAGTTGCCAGAGCAAGTCATTCAAATAAACAAGACAAAGTCTCACAAATAAGACAATATTTCTCTAATTAGAAATTAAGCTTTTCAAGCTCTTCACTGAAAAGGAAAGAGAAAAAGTTGTTTTAATGCCTTTACAGACACAGTCTTTACGAACACAGGATGACTGTAGGAGCTTTTTAAAGCTCTGCTTTGAACAAAAACGGAACAAAAGAAACTTGCCAGCTATCTTGGCTCTGTTTTTGATACCTTTCCAAGCACTGCTTTTATCAAAACATGTAAGTTGTAGTCCAACCAAAGAAATTTTCCCAAGTAAAAAGCATTTTCCAGACTGTGATCTCAGTGCATTGTTTCTATTAGCCAATGCCCCTCAATCAATACTTTAAAAAAATAAAATAAAACAAAAAAACTCAGCCAGACTGCTGAATCCCCCCAAACCTGGAAAATAAACAAAGCCATAATCACTCAGGTTTCCTTTCTCTTGGCTAAGATTCTCAGGAGAATGGCTGTTTGTCTGACAAACTTACCAATTTGCTTCTGCTAAGCTTATCTTACCCAGTTTGCTTCACTCTGACTACCAATGGCTCCTGGCTTTCAAAACAGGGCAAAACCTCCCTGTTTTAAACATTGACATCAGGGAAAAACATGTAAGTTCTGACTAGGGGAAGCAGAGTGCTTACGCTGGGTCTGCTATCAAGCTTCCTTCTGCCTCAGAGAAATGATTACAGTCTTTACCGATGCCTGCATAGGCCCGTTATTGTGCATGCATATCAAAGTCATCTAGTGTCGACTGAAACCATACATAAATTATTTCACCAGGGCTGGTAGGAACATTCCTGCTCTCCCATTGATCTGCCTGAGTACACTAAGTACACTAAGACCATCACAGGGGAGATTCCTCCCAGTATACCTTCTCAGAGAAATGGAAAGAGGGGGCTTTTTAAGACTGGTTTTCCATCTATGAAACTCTTTCCCCCAGTTCCTATGATGTTGTCTTTTCATGTCCGCCAGAGAAGAAATTATTTCTCCAGATCTGGGCTGTGATGATTAGTTTTTACACTGCAGCTAGTTTTACTATCTAATTATAATGCAGCAAGCCCTCCACATTTGTGAGTTTGACTTTCACGGATTTGACTATTTGCGAGTTTTCCCAACACTTGCCCCCATACGTCAGGGGCTTTTTACTGGGGAAACTTCCCTCCTGGTGACTCCAATCAGACTACATAGCTCTTTCAAAACCTGTCTCTGGTTCTTCTCCTCCATCACTAGCTGCTGTTTGGTCAACTAAGGAAGGCCTAGAGTCCAGTTTCTCAGAACCATAAATCATTTCCCAATACCTCCCCACACACACACACCCAAAGAAGGAGATGAGTGAGAGAGAGGAAGTATAGGGTCATCATCCAACCCATGCCTTTTCCTCTCCTTTCCTTGGCCTGGTTTATACCCTGGGTGTCTGTTGTCTCCCCTATGCCTCAGCCCCCTTCCCACAGACAGACAGACAGACACACATTTTGCAATTTTTCCACTTTTGAGGAGGTCCTGCACTCCTAATCCTAGCAAATGAGGACTTATTGTACTTACAAAATTCAACTTTAAATGAATTAAAAATGTTGTTATTTGTCCTGGTGCTTTCTGTGGAGAGGACTGGAAGTGTTTATATTGAAGGATGGCATAGAAATTAGTAAAATAGAATAATCTTTGTGAGCTGCTACATATTCCACAGTGGGGGGAAAACATTTTTGCAATGAGAAAATGAAGATTTCACAGTGAAAAGACCCCAACTCTCATGCTGCTGTTCATAACTAAATCCTTTTTTGCACTGAGTGGGAATAATGTCCAGTGTTGTAAGTTTGGGCAATAGAGTCAAAATGTTTATTAAGTAGGAATGTAGTGTTGTGGCTAGTGAGTAAGAATCTGTGATGACTGTGAAATGAAAATATACAGCTAGGCCAATGGTCTAGAATCAGCTAGGTGGTCTAATTCTGAACTACGAGTTTGCCATTCATGGATAATTTTCCTCTTCTTCCAGCTGTAGCATAGAGTAATCTATTTTCTGTATAAGTTATGATTTCCATGGATTTTTTTTATTTTTTTCCACTTTCAAGTCCATTTTCTATTGATTCTCTTCCTTTCCCCATTCTTTCTTCCCCCTCCAGAAAAGCATGTCTCTGTACTTTTGGTATTTTTTAAGAATAAATGTGCACATTGTATGCAGGTACACATAAATGCAAAGGTCTGCCCTAATATTTGGTGTGTTTTTAAAAAGTATCAATGTGCATGTGTGTGTGTGTTTAAATAGTATACATTGTTTATGAACATCTGCTCATTGGCTAAAGTATGTTTGGACAGTTGTTGGACTTATCTGCATTTTCTCTATGCACGCTTTTCAAACATGTTCTCCAATTCCTGGAACACAGTTTTAGACATACGGAGTTTTATATGTCAAAAGGTCAGAACTGTACAACCGTCTTAAATGTTGTTCAACTGCAACTCCTATCATTCTTTCTCATTGACAAGGCTGACTGAGGCTGATGGGAATTGTCATCACCAACATTTGGAAGGACACAGTACTCCCATCCCTAATTTGGAGGGTCATAGGTTTCTCATCTCTGTTGCAGGACATGCCTCAACAATTTTAGACATATCAAGCTGGATACAGCAAACTTTGCAACCTATATAATAAATAGCCTGTCTGCCTGCTTGAGACTGGAAAAGTAAAAGCATCAAGCACCTAGCAGGGGTTTAGTAGGCCATAAGCTAGACATGGGTCCACAGTGTAATACAGCCAAAAAGCCAAAACAGTTCAGGATCACATCAACAGGAGTACAGTTCCCAGACTGAGGAAAGTGGTAGTGCCACTCTATTCTACTTCGGTCAGACCTCACCTGGAATTCTGTGTCCAATTCTTGGCACCATAGCTCAAGAAAGATATTGACAAACTTGACCATGTCCAGAGAAGGGTGACCAAGATGGTCAAAGTTCTGGAAACCAAGCTGTATGAGGAACAACAGCTACATATGTTTAGCTTGAGGAAGAGAAGACTGAGAGGTGACACGATAGCCATCTTTAAATATCTGAAGAGATGTCATGTAGAAGATGGAATAAGCTGTTCGAGAGACTAGAACATGAATCAATGGATTCAAATTATGAGAAAAGATATTCCACCTAAACATTAGGGAGAACTTATTTACTGTAATAACTGTTCATCAGTGGAATGGTGTGGTGGACTCTCCTTCTTTGGAGGTTTTTCAACAGAAAAACTGTTACTGTACAGTACTGTTACAGCACTTTAGTTGTATTAGTTGTATATTCCTATATTTAGTTGTATATTCCTGCATGGCAAATGGTTGGACTAGATGGCCCTTGTGGTCCTTTTTATCTCCAAGATTCTGTGATCCTGTAATTCTAGGGCACAGTGCAATGACGGAAGGACCTCTCTCATTTAAAAAGGTCACATATTCTGCAGGCTTGGTTTTAAGATACAAGGAATGTTTTAGCAAATGAAGACTTAAATATACATGCAAGGATGCATAAGGAAATAATGCACAGTGAACTATGACTGACAAAATTAATATAAGACCTGTTGTAGCTGATCAAGATGTAATGATGTTGTTTTAAAGGTTATACCTCCAGAAGGGTTTATAATTTGTGCTGAGACCAAGGGCAAGGTGGAGCTGCTTTCTGAAAGCCTTCAGGAACACTATTTGGAAAATAATTAACATTTGCTCACAATAACATTGCGTTATTATCGTTTCCTTTAGAAAATGTCACTCTGTGAATAATAAGCTCCTGTAAATGGTTCAGTACTGCCACACCCTTCATCTAAGACAGTAGGCCGTTTTGGTGATCATCTATAAATCCCAGTAAGGAATCACTGGCGACAACAATTACACTGGCTGCATCGCAAACATTATCAGTAGATGATCCAGAAAACTGGTCTAAATATATAAGAAAGTGAAAACTATGATTTCTATATTCTTTCTTTGGTAAGTAATTTGTGGCAGGAGTTTTTAACAGGGCATCTGTTCAAGAGTACCAGGATACTTTTTTTCCAACAGAGATCGAGATTGATGATGTTTACTTTCCAGTAAGCTAAAAAATTGGGATCCTTGAATAGAGGACTGGTTGCACCATTTAGGACAGGTTTTATATACAGTAAAATGCACTCATTGATTCAAGGCTTAGTGAAGGCTGAAAGAGCTTTCAGCCTGCTGTGGCTAGCCTGTTGACAAGGGCTGGTTATAGGAAGCATATAATTCCTTAGCTGAAACAGTTTCACTGGCTAACAGTCCATTTCCAGGCAGAATTCAAAGTGCTGGTTATGGCTTACAAAATAGTACACAGTTCAGGCTGTCTGAAAGGCTGTTTGTCCCTTTATAAGCCTACCTGAGCCTTAAGATCTTTGGGGTAGGGCTTTCTCTTGGTTCCACCACCATCCAGGTATGACTGGTGAAGACCCAGGAGAGAGCCTTCTCAGTGGCTGCTCTCTCTGCAAATGAAGGCTCAGTTGGCCCCCTACTTTCTTTTCACCAGCAGACAATGAACTTTTTATTTAAATAAGCCTTCAGCTTTTATCTGTTTGGATTTGTGCAATGAATCAGTTTTAATATGCCTTTAACAGTCTTATATTAATATTTTAAAGAAGATTGTCCTTAATGCTTTTTAAATTATTTGTTTCAGATTGTTTTAGCTGTATTATTTCAACGTATGATGAGACCCATGAGGAGGGAAAGTGGGGTATTAAACAAACAAATAAATTTGGAGAGGATACATTTTAATATTAATAAACTTAACTTAGGTCTGTCCTACAATCCTATCCTCTGGGATGGCATCTGACAGACTGTAGGAAAAATTGAAGTCTCATGCTTTCTGGCCAAGATCTCACTGAAGGCTCCCTTTTCAAATGGAATTGTTGTCTTATATATACCCATAAGCGCCTCCTATGCACTCCACTGTTCTGGGTTTCACTCTTAAGGTACTATTCCTGTTGCCTGCCATCATGTTGCAATTCCATTCCAAATAGCTGACCCACAAAACATCTTCATCACATTAGTAGTAGTGAAATAGGGTTGGTTGGGGGAGTAGCATAGCAAATCAGAGGAAGCTTTGAATTCAGAGAACCCAAAGCCTTTCTGGTCCCTGACTCTGGGGAAAATGTACACTAACATTTTATTCATCATTCTAACTGAAATCATTCATTCTGACTAACATAACCCAGTCTTCTTCCCAAGTTTTCTTGGGGGAAAAGGCTTCAGAAAACACACACACACACACACACACACACACACACACACACAGAGTTTTTCCTATTTTTTTCCATTTTTTCACGAGGGTTTCATATCTTTATATTATTAAGTAAGGTTTGGCTATTACGGCACTAGGTATTAAGTAATTCTGCTGTAATAGAAAATACTAATCAGAGACAAAGGTGCTTGAAAAAAGCTCTGCTGGCAAAACTCATGTGACAAAATGGCACAGTCAAATAAGATGAGGAAGGTAAGGAAGACACTATAATTTAGATTAAGACCAATATTGATTTTATGTAGCCTCACTTACTTTACAAAAAGAAGCCCTGTGTTATCAGCAGCACCCTGGATTAATTTATGGTCCTTTTCGCGTGGCATTTGTCATGTGAAAGGGCCTCTGGAGCATCGCGCGATTGCGAGGAGCATTCCCCATGATGTCCTTGTAATCGCATGATGCTGCAGGGCCAGCAGGCACCGATCACGCAATATATCATTTTTGGATTTTGGCCAAAAATGATATGCGATCACACATCACTGCGGGGCCCCAAATGCACTTGCCTCCGGAGCCGCGGACCTTGTACTTCCTCCCCCAGCGCAGCCTGGGAAAATACCCGGCTGTGCTGCGGAAGGAAGAGACGGAGCCTCACGCTGCCTGCCGTTCAGCAGGGTGCTGCTGTGGAGCAGGAGCAGTGGAGACGCGAGTGCCTCGCAGAAGAGGCTGCTCGTGTGATCCCCACACAACTGCACTGGAAGCAGGTAAGCTGCAGAAAGGGCCTATGTTTTAGGAGAATATCAAGCCCAATCTAGTAAGCATTTTCTTCCAAGTCTCTATCCAGTTAAGTCAAAATACAAAGATGTAAGCTGACATACAGTTATCACTTCAAAAGTGAATTATTTGGTTCCACCATGCATTAGACTATAATATTGTAAATAACAAGTCACTTAAGACTAACACCCCGCCTTTAAAATATACAGACTATTCCAAGGATAACATTTGCAGATGATGGCAAATGTGTCATTGGTACTTTATATTCATTAAATACATGGGATCATGTATTAATTATTCAGGGAACATCATTTGATAATCTAACTGGGCATATTGCTACACACATTTGAAATGAATCCCATTGAGTTCAAGTAGGTGTTGGTTCCAAGGAAGTTTCCACCAGATTTCAGTCCATGTGGCTGAAATTAATAATAAAGGGCTTATGGGGATGTGAATATGCACGCAAGTCCCACCCCAAATGTCCACATGGGCTCAGCAGTTTCCCAGATCTCTACATACTCAGAGTGAAGGTCTGCTGCGACCTCTGCATTTGCATTCAGTTGAAAGTGGTTGCTGAGCTCCTATGATCAGGAACTTTTATATAGTTCAGTGACCATCTGAAAATGATTACAGAAACCTATTCAGACCCACATACTTGACACACCAAGCTAGTGAGCACATGGAGATGTTCAGAGACAGTGTTTACATATGCAACCATGGTTTTTTTGTTGTCATCTGGCTTCAAGTAATTTCTGATGTGTAGTAACCCTAAAATGAACCTATCAGGGAGTTTTCTTGGCAAGATTTGTTCAGAGGGAGTTTGCTTTTGTCTTCCTCTGAGGATGAGAAAGTGTTATTTGTCCAAGATCATCCAGTGGGTTTCCAAAGCTGGGCGGAAATTTTAACTCTGGCTTCCAGAGGTAGTCCAACATTCAAATGACTATACCACACTGATTCTATGCACCAGTGTAACTGTCTCCAGTTTAATCCTATACATGAAGGGGACAAATATATGTCTACGGCTATATAATCAATCATTTGATGAGTCATCAAGAAGCATGGTATCTTACCAGCTTATGGCGTTAATTAACAATGGACACCAACTTGGAGGTGATACACCTAGCATAGGATATTAAAATAAAGTATGAGCTCACATTCACTCACTGATTTTTTAAATTAATGGTGGGGAGTATGTCACCCCATTAGACATTATCAGATACCTTATAACTTTGTCCATCTCTATTGTCTATGCTGGTTGTGATGCTTGACTGATGCCAATGTTTGCACTAGTGTGTATTTTAGAGTAAATATGGTATGGTGTTTGATAAACTTGTACAGAGAGGAATAAAGGCAAAGTGAGAACCTGGAGGGATGAGTGAGTGAAGAAGAATGTTGGCATGTTTTGAGTGTTGATTGGCAATAGAGAGAGAACATGAAAATTAAAAATCAGAGTAAAGAATGACAGCTGCCACAATGCTTCCTCTTTGGGTTGTAAGATAGAAAATAGGATAGGTGGAAATTATATTTGTATCTGTGGAGATTATTGATATTGAAGCAACCAGAAACAATAAACAATAATCACATATCTTTTGAATCTATGCTTTAAGTCAACTTGCTTATTTTAAAAAAATGTTTCATTAATAAGTATTGCTTGTTCAATCATACTGCGTATTTGACCAACATATTTAAGGCATTGTCAGAGCAGTAAAGGAGAAAATATCTTGTGTTTTAATGTCAGGAGAATACCAGGTAAAAGCAGAATGTAGGTAGAGAAAATTAAACCTAATAGATAGGGGGATATTGCAAGGTTGTTGTGAACCAGGGGAGAAAGGACAATAGATGACTTCAAATCCACTTAGCCATTTTTGATGCGCAAGTACTGGGAGAAAGCTGAAGTTTGCAAAACTAGTTTGGAATTAATCCCAAGGGCTTTGGGGAAAAAGAAATACTTTATTAAAAGTAGTACTGCAATGGGAGAGTGCCAATGAATACCAGGTGCCGTAGGCTGTATTTCAGTGGAAGGAACTGGCAGAACTACCCCCAAGTATTCACTGTGTAAGAAAACCCCGTGGAATTAATGGGGTTGCCATAAGTTGAGAAGTGACTTAAAAGCACATGCACACATGAAGTCGCTACTCCTGAGGACTGACCCAAGTGGAGAGGTGCACAATTGATTAGGGCTAAGGCGGGGGGAAGGGGGGAGTTCCATTTCACAACAACTGGAGGGCTATATATTCTCCATCACAATTGAAACATAACTCCTGTCAATGACTTTCTGAAGCATAGTATCTGAAGCATTACTGTTACTGTTCTCTGGTCTTTTCTGTTCATTTCAGTGGTGGGAATAGCTATGAGTTGGTTCAGATTTGAATGCTCCAGTGGATGGAAATAGCATCTAGTCTCAACATGTTGGTAGAAGGACAGCACTGCACTACTTCCTCTGCCTGGTGATATCTGTGAAGTTACTGCACATAGAAAAGTTTAATTCACTGAGTATGAACTAGCCCAAAAGGATGGGTGTCTGAAATCTGCCTCTTTCACTGAAATGAGTAAGAAATCATTGACTACTCAGCATTCAGAGCCTTAACAACTGGAGCCTATGGATAAATGGTATAAGCCAAGGTAACATTTTCACTTCCACTGAAGTGTCACAGATTGTAGATATTATCAGTGATTCTCAGAATGAATAAATGCCATTTCTGCTTCATGTAATTTCCGTTCTAGGGCTTAGAAGCTTTCTTTGAGTTTAATATGCTTCTTATCCAATATAATCAGATCGTTTACACTATTAACATAAGCAATGAAAATTTACTGAAGCCAGCCCTTATACACAAAGTCTGGTTAAGATGAGCTTCATTCTGTGTAACAAATAATGTTCACAAAATGCTTAAAGAATTACAAAATCACTATTCTTTTAATGTGCACACTCTGATCACTTTTTTTTTTAACATGCTTTCAACCAACATGATTATTTAACACCCAGCAAAACAACATTAACTAGACATGGTAAATAACAAATTCCATGGTAATTTTGAAGAATTCTGTTTTCTGTAGGCAAACAGGCATCTAAGTATATCCAGAAAGTTGACACACCTTTTCATTTGTCATAAAATATTTCAAGCTTTTTGAAAACATCTCTCTCCCCCATCTTTATGTGTGTGTGTTGTGTGTATGTTTGAGGCTATATTTATATTCTTTATGGTTATTGGATGCTTGAAAAACCACTTTGACAAATGTTTCTTTGGTCTTCCAGTGTAAATGTTAAAATTTTACTTTCTAAAATATTTCTAATTATTTAATACAGGAATGGGCAATATCCAGAGGGCCTACCCTCCTCCCATGCCTCTAATGTCCTCCCACATTCCTAAAACATTTTTTTTCTTTTGATTTAAAAAGTTCTCTTTTGAAAACAAAAAAAGGCCTACTCTAGGAAGTGTGTGGGGATTTTGCCACATTCCCCTATGCTACTTTAGATCTGGGGAGAGGCTCTTTCCCCCAAAACTGGAAGTAGTGCTGAGGGGGTACTGAAGCTGCACTGTGGTTCTGGAGTCCACATGTGGTCTCTAGGTGGCATCTCACCCACCCTGTCTCTTATAGAGAGGGGAAAGTCCAGGTTGAGAAATGCAGTGCAATCCCCCTTTTTCTAGTGAACCTCCTTCCCTACCTACCTCCTTCATTTTTGTTTTTCTTGCAGCTCACTGTAGTTGTCTGCCCTGGGACTCAGTCCTCTCTTTCTCCCAGAGATGGCCTCAAAAACTGATATTCCTTCCAGACAGACAATGAAGAGGACAGAACTGAGCCCTTGGCTGATCAGTTTCACTGAGAAGGAAAGAGCAGCAATGGCAGGAGAGGGTATGCAAAAGCAATGGTGAGGTCTCTTAGCAGTGTCCATCACTACTCCATTCACCCCATTCTCTCTCTTGACTCAGTTCTCATGAAGAGATGATACTAGTTGCCACAATGTATGACTGCATTGTTTGACACCAGCGTAGCTAATCTGTAAGTGTCATGGGCTTAATTGGTTGTGTGGATATGCCCTTATTGAGAAGAGAATGACTGGTAAATTAATAGACTGACCTCCACTAGCAGAGTTGGCCAAGGGCATGGTGATGCCTGAGGCACAGGAGCCTGGTTGACATACTACGTACATAAATCTACTGATCTGGCAGTTAAATGTTGCTTCGACTTCAGAGACAGGATAGTGTCTTCTATCAGACATGAGAGCAGCAGGTTCCTTTATGGAGCCAAGGAAGGGTTGTATGGCATACATAGCTCTGTCCTTCAAGAGGGGGAAAAGCAGTGGAACAGCCATCACCTCCCACCCCAGGCATTTGCTGCATTTAGTGGTTCTCTCATTCTTCTTAAGGTAGGGGCAGCCCCGTCCATCAGGGACTGCCAAGCTAAAAATTGATATAGAAAGCCAAAGAGGCCCTGTAGCTTGACATATTCTGTGCATGTGTGTGTGGTAGGGCTGGGTGGGATAGTCCTAGCATATGAAAATGCTTAAGGCTGATCCAGCATCACTCATGTTCCAAATGAAAAAGCTTGGTTATTGCTACAAGCAATAGTAATAGCACACTCTAATGCATTTCTTCTATTTCTTCAGTTTTATATTATTCTGTTGCATATTTTCAGGGCAATAGCTAAGTGGACCATGAAATTGCCACTGTAATATATGGTCTTGGTATAAAGAATATTGGCATCTTCCCAAGACATAGTTGTGGAAAGAAAGATATTTATGCTTTCACCCAAGGGGTTTTTGAAAGTGGTCCTACAGATTGGGCTGGACATAAGGAGCAATAACAAGTGAAAGAAAAAATACAGGCTAGGGAACAAATCCCTATCTGAAAAGCGCTACACCTACGGCGTGAAAAACATTTGCAATTTCTTAGACAAATGAGGTCGCTGTCCTCTTGTGAACCATGAGCCATCCTTTAAAGAAGATGTGGAAGCCATAAAGAAACTTGAATCTGAAAAGAAAATACTTGAAGCGGTGAGAAGGGAATCTAAATCAACCAGTCATGCATGTCTGTTGGGTTGTTGAAGTTGGTAAACCTAAGATGAGTGAATAGGCAGCTATCAGGGTGCATTTATGTGAACCTCACACTGATGTGAAGGTGGATAATATCTCCATAAGATTGCGACAATGCCAGTCTTCATTGTACTCTTGATTGACTGCCTGGATGACTAGCTCTTCTGATTTGCCTCTTATCACATTTATCATTGGAGCAGCATGATTGCTGGTGAGCGATGGATTATTGTGGCTTTAAAAAAAAAAAGTAGTCATTTATGGCACTAGGAGAGAAAGTGTCCAAATAAGAAGAGCTCAGGCTACTTGGCCTGAAGTTTCTAACTTCTAACAATAAGCACTGCTGTGGAACAAATCCAAAATCTGATAGAATGGCCATCCAAAAGAAGTTCGGCACTCCAGGCCAGTATGTTGAGAATTGCAGTGTAAAACTGTAATCGGAAGAGGAAAACAAAAGGAGGAAGTTAATTATATAATGGCTTCTTGCTGTGGTTGCTATAGGTGGTTCTGGGATCAGGCAATGTTTGTGGTTAGACAGATGCCTGTGTCTGTGTGTGCAGCAATTGTTTTGAACTATAATTTCTTTCCCAAATTGTGATGAGATACTTGTTGAGAGGCTATAGTAAATAATGGCCACAGAGTTATGACTGCATAAGCATCATAGTTACAGTGCTGTACAGTGACTGATCCCCCAATCTCCATGTACTATACAGCAGACACTGTGATCAGTGGGGTCCTATTCACCTGTCTTTTGGGAAGCATCTGGCTGCCATCCCTCCCTCCACCGCCAGTGAGCAATCTCTGGTGTGACAGACAGAAGCAGGAACCTTTGTCACAATATCCCTTTGTGCTGTAGATTGTTTGTTCATACAGGGCGAGGTGGGACTGTCAGGCAACTGCTTCCCAATTGACAGGGGAACAGACCAACAACTGAATATTGCACTGGTTATAGCTTCTAAGTCATTTTCAAGCCAGCCCCACCTACAGTGGATTTCAGTAATCATCAGGAAGGTTCCAGCATATGACCTACTGTGACTACATTATCCATGTCCAGGGAAGGCAACAGGTAGTGGACCAATTGAAGCTGGTCACTGACAGGTTAAGCTATGAGGTCTACTTGGACCTCCAATAAGAACTCTCGATCCAACGTTAAGATAAGCAGGCTGAGTGTCAACACAACATAAGTAGGCAAATGATGGGGATAACAGTGACTGATTGTTAAAATGCATATTTTAAAACTACTCAGTCAGTAAGGGGATGGTGGGACAGACAGAGTCAGATGCAGTTTTGGCCATCCTCTTTCTTCTCTTTAACGCTGATGGGTCCCTCCTGTCCTGAACATGTATAACAGGGTGGGCCAAGAATCTTTGAGGAGAAGCCAGTCCAGAGGCCCTCTTAAAAGTGAAACCAGCCCTGGATTCACTTTTAGATTCAAAACACCAGTCTTGAAGCTTTTGATGTAAAATGAAGAGGCATCTTAGACATCCAAATGTCTTTTAGTAATGCTTTTTCAAATGCTTTTCATCATTTTTTCTCCATAGAAAATATATTCCTCAGTCATTTGGGCTTCTCTTCCATATTGGTTTTTCACTTCTGGTGCATCCTTTTTCAATCAGGGTCACAGCTCTAACTACCTATACAGGGTAGTATAAATGTGCCAGTGTTATATATTCAAATAACAATACTGGACTGTCCCACAGTTCCAAGGGAAGTATCTGCCTGTCGTTATCAGAATAGACGAGAAAGTATTATCTCTCTGAATTTCTTTTTAAATTAATTTTTAACATGAACATCTAATTTACAATCAAAGTAAACTGCATTAAAAAAATAAAGAAATAGAAAGAAGAAAAAAGAGAAAAAGGAAAAGAGGAGAAAAAAGAAAAAAGATACCTAATACACAGGAGGGATCTGACATCACAACCCTGACTGTAGTGAAAACAAAAGGAAGAAGATGATTTATAATTCTACCATTACAGATCCAACTAAATTACTAATAACCATAACTACAAATTATTAAATCGTTAGATTTCTAATTGCTCAAAAATTCATAAACAGCTTCCAGTCTTTCAAAAAGTCTTCAACTGGCTTTTCCTTTAGAAGCCACACTAATTTGGCCATTTGGGCTAACTCAGCAGCCATAACAATCCATTCTTCCATCATTGTTGCTTCAGTCTGAGCAATCAATATTCTTGCTGCTGTTGTCATATATCAAACAAGTAATCCATATTTCCTCTCCAATTCTTTATCCATAAGGCCCAACCAAAACATTTCTAGTAACATTACAAAATCTATTGTTACTTTTTTTTAATTAACATATAAATCTTAGGCTTCTTTTCTCCTTCTTACATGTCCACCACATATGAAAAAGGAGTTCTCCTTGTCTTGACATTCCCACTGTTGGTTTGAAACATTCTGGAAATTTTTTGACAGCTTATTTGGAGTTTGATACCCTCTACACATCATTTTAAATTACTTCATGAATTAAATTTATATTTTGGACCACATTTTTCCCATATATACATATGGATATTATGCCCAAAATTTTAGGCCCACCTTATCATGTTCTCTTTTATAGGCTTATCTGCTGTCCTTAGTTTCAAAAACCATTTATATACTTTTTAAGTTACATGATCACCATCTTTAAACAGCTCTAAATAAAACTCATTTTCTTCTAACCTGTGTGGACACATTTCTCTTATCTTGATTAAATCTGTTGTTAAGTTGCATATAAGCAAACCAATTAAGATTTTTGTCTTCTTTAAAAATCATCTCTCTTGATTTAAACTCCTGGTATCTTGTTCAAAATACAAATATCTTTCAGTTTTAATTGAAGAGAAAAAGAAATCTGCTGCTGCAAGGATCAAAATGTGAAATCTGGAAAAGAACTTGGATTAGTTGGTAGAGTTTATAAGTTTTTTCCCCATTTTAAGTAACTGCTGCAATTAGAGCTGGAAAGAGTATGTGAATACATATCATCAAAACAACAATACAAAGATATAACTAGATGGCAACAGTAACAAACAATGTCCTGCCCCGTCTCTGTGTTCAACTCGTCTATTCAGAGAAACATTTTCTGCAGACCTCAAGCTGTTATTGTCTAATGTAGGACCGCCTTTAGTCATAACATGATGATAATGTTATATAAAACTGGCAGATTTCAAGTCTAGAAAATGAAAGATTTTACCCAGAAGGGAATAACAACATTTGGATTCTGAAAAGCTGCATTTGTTTATATAATATGTTATGATTAAGGCTTGGGCTTCTTAATTAGGTCTCATCAGAAGGCAATATTTTTACCCACTTTTAGACTAGGAAGTTAAAGTAGGGAATTTTTTAATGTAGACACTTTGCAAACTTTGCCGTCTCCTTGCTGGGATGGGACTTGTTACAGTGGCTCCATTCCTTCCTGGAGTGGGGAACTCAGAAGGTGGTACTAGCAGATTCCTGTTTGCCTGCTTGGCTGTTGGTCCATGGGGTCCCTTGGGATTTTGTCTCAAATGTTATTTAAAATGTAAATGAAAGCACTGGAAGAGATTGTCTGGAGTTTAGGAGTCTGGTACCATCCATATGCAGACAACACCAAGCTCAGTGCTCCTTTCCACTTCAATCCAGAGAAGCTGTCCAAGTTCTAAATCAGTGCTTCTCATCAGCGGCATGGACTGGATGAGAGTGATCAAATAAAAACTTAATCCAGACAAGGCAGAGATCAGGAATAGGGATTCTACAAGGCGTAGTGATACAAAGCCATTTGTATTCATTTGATGACATGAAAATGGGCATCTTCTCTCGTCTCTTTCATTTGTAACACTTTCTTCATCATCCTCCATTTCCAAAAGTAGTGCAGTATTGTCCACAGGAATACTTAACATCTTTGAAAATTTCAAGGGCAGTGGATCCTTTACTCCCAGTCACAGAGTCTCTTTAAATAGGACAGTTCAGTACCTTGATTATGCCAGTTCTTCAGGGAAAATCTGGCACCAGCAGATTCTTTGGTGGATTTCACCAGCATCTCTACTTTGGAATGGGGTAAGGGAGAATGCCAACCCTTCCTTTGCACTCTCTCATTCCTGCTACATGCATATTCTGCCTTGTGCTTGAGATACAGTATTTCTTCTACCATAGATTTTCATTTATGTGAACTCTGGATTGCTGTGCCTATCTAAATATACAACTAAAAAATGGTTTCTAAGCAATATTCTTGATTTTATTGGCTGGAATCATGTAACTA
The DNA here is from genome assembly GCA_948472985.1 of Iguana delicatissima. Lineage (NCBI taxonomy): Eukaryota > Metazoa > Chordata > Lepidosauria > Squamata > Iguanidae > Iguana > Iguana delicatissima. Next base: position 387,195 of record CAOKZL010000966.1, read on the forward strand.
TTGCTTAGTTAAGTATGCATAACTATATAAACTCTCCCAGTTCAACCCTCCCTGACAAAAGCATCATTCACATGTGCTCCAATTGCTAGTGAAATGGATTTCCTTCTCCCCATGCAGCTGATGCCTGGTGAAGTAGGTGAGAAAGGTTACATCTTACAATCATGACTAAGTGGTGACTATGAATATATAACTCTTGTTCTAGATTTATTCATCCATAATGGTTTTGTGTTCATGAGCAGTACTTAGTCATGATTGTGACATTATGGCCATGATTGGAACTCCCCCCAAACCTACTTCTTTGGGCAATAGCTGTATGGGAAGAACGAGATCCAATCTGCCAGTGATTAGAGAATGGGCGGATTATGTTTTCATCAGGTTTGGGGGAACTGGACCAGGAATGGTCACTAACAGATGTATTTAAATAAGTAGCTGATACAGAATTCTGGGCATTTTTTAATTTAATTTTTTTTTTCAGAAAAACTCACTTCACCAAAAAAAGGAAAAGGCTAAACATACATAGAACTATGACGTAGATATTACAACAAAGTTTTCCAATGACTCTAGAATTTTTTCTATTACATATGGTACATGAAGTAGATGAAAAACTCCAAAGAAATATTGGAAGCTAATACTCTCCTTGATGGCAATAGCAAGAATCATGTATGCAACATTTTGGAAAATTAAAAATGTGCTAGAAACAAATGACCGTCTGATAAGATTTTTGGAAATGAAAGAATTAGATAAATTATTGCTCTGGATTAATGGTAAAATATAAGGGGAGGAAAACATGAGGAATGGGAACCAGTAATGAAATTTCTTGGAAAAAAAATACAAAATGTAATATTTTTGAAATGATGAGAATTAAAAGAAATGGTAAAATGTACAAGAAAGAAATGAGGTCTACAAACATGTTTGAAACCTAAACAGTTAAAAAACTAAACAAAGTTTAGGGTTGTAAGTAAGAAACCAGTCTATTTTTTTTTTTTTTTGGCAGTACGGAATTTAGACTTAGAACAGGTAGAAAGTCAGTAATAAAAAGAATAATATCAAGGTAAGAGAAGTTACAAGTAAAATATAGTTATAAATAAAAACACCTGGAAGTGGGAAGTGGGAAATGAACACAAGACAGCTTATGGAAATTGGAGCTGTCAGATTAGAATTCGAACAGTTGGTAAAACTAAAAAATATTTAAGATGTAAGACAACTTGATTCTACCCAAATGGGGTAAGATCAAAGTATGTAAGACAAATAGGTTTTTACCGAATTGATTGAGATTTTTTTCCCATTTATAATATATAGAATCAAACAGAAATAAAACTAAATATATTTTTGATTTATCACACACACACACACACACACACACACAACTACTATTACTACTACTACTACTTCTATATAATAAAAATGGATAAAAAAAAGAATAAAGTACTCCAGCCATTTTAGGACTATAACTTTTATTAGTTACTACCAATGGTTATACTAGATCAGGCTAATGTAAGTTGGAGTCCAACAAAGCTAGACAGGCATAAATTGCTCATCCCTCTTGTAGATGGTCCATGGCTATCTGGCAGCAAGTTCCATCTTAATAATAGCTTTTTCACCACTTGTGGAGCAAAAAGAGGCTGATCTCTGTCTATTTATATATGAAATGTGATGAAAAGACTGTTTTAGTCAATATAAAGGATTTTAATCTCTTTTGTATAACTGACCATTGAGCTTGAGGTTGCAGAAAATTGTAACTATGAGTATTGTTACTGGAATTAAAAAATAGTAGTTAATTTGGAAAGGTGAAGCAGTCAAAGGCAAAATAGTCAGGGTTCACAAGATATATGGGGAAAAAATGGAAAAATGCAAGAAAAAAAACACATCCTATTTTTTTCTGAAAAAAAAAAGAAAAATGGTTTGGGGAATATTTTCTTTTAGCATGTTGGATAAAATATTTAAGGCAAGATGTTCTTATATTTACTACCCTCACAGAATTTCTAAAAACTATGTAGTACATAGATAAGACTATGTACAAAATTTACGCCATTGCGGTTTGTGGACTTGGTTTCTTTTTTTCAGTCCACTTTAGGTGAATGAACGCTTTTTGACTACTTGGCACTATAGGGGACTAGAGGAAATGAAATAATTTATTTGACTTGTTAACATTGATGGTTTCTTCTGTTTTCATTCTTTTTTTCTTTCTTTTTGCTTGCTCATAATAACGTCCCAAAATCCAAGAGGTTTTGGCTTCATTTTAATACGTATGAATGTTCATAATTATTTCATCAATATATCAAACATGTTAATTGTATGCCAAAACAATTTACAGTGGCTGGCATTATGAGATCATAAGCTGGACTTCTGATCTCATTACTACTCATAACTACTAAGGACTCATGGTCATGATCATTAATGACTGAACATGACCCCCCCGCCAAGAAATAACTCTACCTTTTTAGCCAGGTAATGACTCAACTGAAGTGTCAGTTGAGCTGCTGATCAGGACACTGGGCTGTGACATCTGCACCACTTTCCTAACCATGAGACATATTGAGATAAGGAATTGTGGCAGGACCCCAACAATTCTCTCCAGCTGCCTGTTTTCAATTAGTCCTGTCAACAAGAGAGCACTGCAAACATCATTTCACAGCAGCCCAATCTGCAGTGTCTTGGAAACCCTTTGATTTGGGCACATTCTAGCTGAAGGAGTAAGTTTTCAAGAGATAACATAATCAGACATAGCTATGAAAATGGAACTTTGTCATTGTAGTTCCATATGATAATCCATATGAAGTTCCATATGACATTGTCATTCTGAATGACTATATTCATATAGTATAAATAATGCTAATAGTAATCTGTAAAGAATGCTAATGATGTGGGTTTTTTTTTACATTTTTCTGAAATGTTGTGCATTTTTCAATTTTTCTCAGCAGTCTCATTTTTCTCTGGAAAAAAAAATAGAATATTTACACCCCTGGGCTTTAGAGTGCCAGAATTCAGCAGCTTTTTCATTAGCAAGGATGATGATATGATCTACTACCATCAATATACCTTTTTTCCCTCTACCTGAGCTTACCTGAAATATTCAGAGTAACTGGAGGGAAAATGACTTTCTTGAACGATAGTACACTGTATTGTTGTGGGCTATCCCTGTTGTATTTTGAGTAGCTTGGTCTTGAACGGGCAATTAAAATTCATCAACTTTTTGAAAGGCCTTGTCCTGTTGGAGATAAACTCAGAACTAGTTTTCTGATGTGAATCAGCACAATTGCCTTGAAAGAGACACCATTCAGGGAATAGTTGTAGGTCTGTGTTGAGGAGTGCTTGTGCTTCACACTGTACCATGACACTACTGGTTGGATTATGGAAATAGATGGGTGATGAATAATAAGGAAAAGTGAAGAGGAATGTGAGGAGAAAGAGAGCAATTATACAAAGAGGAAGACAATAATATCCTAGGAGAGGAAAGGAAGAGAGATATAGTTCACATTTGCTGAGAGTAGTTGGAAAAATTACAGAACCTGCCAAAAGAATACGGCTAAGACTCAATATGTCAATGAAACAAAAAGGTGAATGGAAGTATCGAAAATGTAGCCTGCAAGCCAAAATATGGAGAATGAGAGGGGAGGGGGGAAATGGCACGGCAGTCAAAGCACAGAATAATGAGGCTCTAGAAAAAGTGTTGTGAGCATCATTTTAAATGGGAGGCTGATAGTGGTAACAGGAAAGAAGAAAGTACGGGGAATGTCAAGCAATGATAAAGTAAAGCCTGTAGCAGTTGGCCACACTGATCTTGGCTGGGCTGTGCAGAATATCTTATGTGTATATTTTAGTGCATTTCAGTATGCATTGGCTTAAATGTGGGATGTATCCCAAGGCTCTGCAATGTACAACATCCCTCCTAACTGCTTTTCCAGCATGCTAATGCACATTCTGGGACCTCTAATACTAAAAAAATGACATTCAGTACAGATCAAAGAAAAAGAATGCTACAAGCCCATGAACAAGGTCAGAAAGAGGTTTTTTTAAAAAGATAGTGAAAACCCTTCTTCATTTAGACAGTTGTCAAGTTTCTTTTAACAAGTTTGTTGTTAAAAGTTTCTTTTAACAACAAAGGGATGCTTCCCCATTTAGTCACGTTTAGAGCAGACTGATGAAAATCAATGCAGCTTAAGTTCATCATAATAAGGCTCACAGATTTCAGTAACTGTGTCCTAAGTACAACTAAATCTGAAATGAATCCCAAATAAGCAATAATACAAAGAATAAATTAACAAAGCAATTCAAGTGGGAGTGAGCATAGGAGAATCCAAATGAAAGACCTGACAAATCCATTATTTTTGCCTGGTTTGCATTGGCAGGGTAGAATTTGAGGGTGCACTTTCTTTCTGGGGTTTCTCCTTCAGTTTTGTGACCGTATTTTCCCTTCCCATAATTTCCATCTCCTTGTTCTAGTAGGAGAATAACTCACATAGGGGCTGGCAATCTACTCCACTATTCTAGGGGTGGGGGTATAACAGGACAATGGTAGCCAGGATTCTTGTGCTAACAGTTGAGAAGCTTGTGAAGCCATTCCTCCACCTCCATGACAATGAAGAAGAACTGATATATTCCGTGAATATGCTCCCATGGACTATAGAACTATGGCCTAAGCTTGTTTCTAGAAATGAAATGCAAGACAGAGTTTTTAACAATCTTGATGTTAAAATATTCAACGTGAAAGCAAACTATTAATCAATGTGAAAGCACCCTATATAAAAGCAGCAAACTATAAGACTGCTGAGTGTTAAGTACAATTGATTATATAATGACAATTGTGAGGAATGGTAAAGAAACAACTGTCACTAATCTCCATCCCATTTCCAGAGCAATTTTCATTGTTTTATATTCTTTGAGTTCTAAAGAAGAATGAAATCCCTGGTTCAGGAGATGGATGGACTACATGTAGGTTAAACAAATTTAAATTAATGTGAGTTTTTTTTCAGTAATTCATGCTTTATCCAAACTACTGAAGGATAGAAAGAGAATGTGCTGATGAGTTAATGTTTTAAGTGAAGATGAGATAGAAATAGTGTTATTATAGGAGACTCAATGAAGAACACCATACAATGTTAGTATATCATACACCCCCCACTATGATGGATGTGCTATTTTCATAATTGGACATATTTTATGGCTGGAATACGTGTTTGAAAATGTGCTGGCTTTAAGCATATGCCAGGTCAGGATGACCTCAGACATGATCAGGTCATAAGTTCAGAGAGGATTCGGCAGGAAGGCCCGGTGCTTGTGGGCTTGGGATAATGCTTTCAAAAAACTGTAAGTTGTATGTATGCCCAAAAACAACAGCAGGCAAAACTGCCCATGTGAAGCAATTAGGGACCTTTATTGTGAGTATATCCTATGGAGACTTTGCCCATTCACACTACCTGAGCAAAACATTAAAAGATTGTCAGGACTTCCGTCAATGTTTTGTCACCTAGAGTTAAGAAAATCAGCATGTTCCAGACTCCTTTGTCAACCCCATGAGAAAGCCATTACCTCTTTGGCCATACACCCTCCTTCAGGGCAGGAAATAGGATATAAAAAAAACCAGTCTCAGTAAATAGTAGCACTTAGAATCATAGAATCATGTAATCCTAGAGCTGGAAGAGACCACAGGGGCCATTGAGTCCAACCCTCTGCTATGCAGGAACACACATCAAAGCATTCCCAATATATGGCCACCCAGCTTCTGCTTAAAAACCTCCAAAGAACGATACTCCACCACACTCCTAGGCAGCATATTCCACTGCTAGACAGCTCTGACCATCAGGAAGTTCTTCCTGAGGTTCAGGTGGAATCTCCTTTTCTGCAGCTTGAATCCATTGCTCCTTGTCCTAGTCTCTGGAGCAGCGGAAAACAAGCCCAGTCCCTCCTCGACATGGCATCCCTTCAAATAGTTAAACATGGCTATCATGTCCCCTCTTAACTCTCTCTTCTGTAGACTAAACATACCCAGCTCCCTAAGCTGCTTTTCATAGGGCATGGCTTCCAGAACCTTCACCATTTTGGTCACCCTCCCCTGGACAAGCTCCAGCTTGTCAATATCGTTCTTGAATTGAGCCGCCCAGAATTGGACACAGTATTCCAAATGAGGTCTAACCAATGCAGAATAGAGTGGTAACATTACCTCTCTTGATCTAGACACTGTACTTGATACAACCAAGAATCACGTTGGCTTTCTTGGCTGATGGGCACTTGGATGTGCCCAGATCTCTGTTTGTTCTTGCTACCCTCAGACTCACTGTCTGTGCCACTCCACTTTGAGCTTCTGCTTCAGAGTTGGAAACTATCACCTTTTCCACCCAATCTCTCTCTGTCTAACCTTTCTCACTTCATTTTCCAATAGCCTCAGATGGCTCTTGAGAGTGTCTGATTTCCTGTGTGCTTGTTAATTCCCAATAAATACTCTGTTTAACTTCTAACTGGACTCCTCTCTACAGTTAGTACTGGTAGACACAAGTGAAAAGATCCTGCCATTACCCTCCTCTCACAGGCTCCCTTTAAACTATAATTCTCCAAATTCTAAGGAAAGGCTGACATTATGGGTGGACCTAAAAGTCCCTCATCTCCTATGCTAACCACAACATGTTCTGAATAGGACAAGGTAAAATTGTCAAAGCCTATAACTGTAAATTGTGTATCCTGTGTACTAAAATAATCTAGAAAATATAGAAGATTAGATAATGCAGGGAGATTAGATCTTGCTTTTGTTCCTTCTTCTGATTGATTTATGCTGCCTTTTCTCTATAAGTATCTTTTTTATTTTAGCCAAGCAGACATGAAGTATTCATTTGGATAAACAGGCTAAGAAAAGAAAACCAAGACCAGGAATTACAATGACAGAATTTTGTACATTGTTTTACCGCAAAGCTTTTCTGTTATATAGATTTTAGAAATGATTTTGGATGAGTGAATGCATTTATGCCTTGTCTTAAATATTTTATTCATCACTCTAAAAGAAAATTTTCCATAATCTATTTTTTCTTTTCTTCTTCTTTTTTAATTCAATGTTCATTTCCCCCAATATTCCCAGTAAAAAAAGTTCAGGAAAAAAATAGAAATAAAATTGATTTTTTTTCATTTTTTTCATTTTTTTTCTCCCAGGCCTTCATATTTCTGTGCTGAAATGATTGTAGCTGTACTTTCAAATGAAGTTGGTAATAGGTTCTCTTTGCTATTAAAGCCATTTTGGTTTTCCATGGCATCCTGCACCCTTGCATTACACATTTGTTCCTGTAGGAGTGGAATCCCAACTAGGACAGGTAAATTTCTTGGCTTCTGGACTTAGGAATCACAGCACCTTCATCTATCCAATACTCATTCCCTGTTAATGAAACCTCATCCAGCCCATTACAGCTTTCAGGCAATAGCCCAATCTGATACATACAACAGAAAAGAAGAGGCAAGTGTCATCTGCATCTAGCACAACCTTGTAATCTATTGTGTTACAACGGTTTTCACACCTCCATAGCACCATGTTACCATCATTGATGTGGCATAGGTAGAAGAAACAGTGTATGAACTGGCAGAAAGCAGAGTTCAGGCACCCACAAATCCTAAGGCAGAAATAGGATAGGTATTTGACCTCTGAATTTTTCTTGAATGCATTTCCCATCATCTTTCATCATTGGCTATGGTGGCTAGGACTGATGGAAACTGCAGTCTACAGTCCCACATTTCCCCCCTCTCATTGTAAGGCATTGTTATTGATGTGTGCTTTCAAGTCATTTCCAGTTTATGGGCCCTTTTCGCATGGCATTTGTCATGCAAAAGAGGGCCTGGAGCATCACACAATTGTGAAGAGCGATCTGCATGATGCACTCACAATCACGTGACTCTCCAGGGGCTGGCAGGGGCCAATCGTGCACCTTTTCATTTTCGGTTAGAAGCTGAAAATGGTGTGCGATTGCACATTGCTCCTGGGCCCCTCGCACTTACCTGGCATGTGGAGCTTCTGGAGCCAGGCCAGTTGCGCTTCCTGCCCAGTGCAGCCTGAGAAGGTCCCAGGCTGCACTGCGGAAGGAAGAGGCGGGGCTCTCGCACGAGCAGGCAGCTCATGCAGAGCTGAAGCAGTAGGGAAGGGAGAGCCTCTCAGCAGAGGCTGCTCGTGCCATCCCTGCACCCCAGCGCCAGAACAAGGTAAGGTGCGGAAAGGGCCAAGGTGACCCTAAAGTAAACCTGTCATGGGGTTTTCTGGGGCTAAGAGTGTGTGAGATGCCCAAGGTCACCTAGTGGGTTTTCATGTCCAAGTGGGGAATTGAACCTTGGTTTTTAAGGTCATAGGCCTGCGGCCAAACCATTGCACCATGTGGCTCTCAAGAACACAGGTGATGGTGGTTGTTGTTGTTGTGTGCCTTCAAGTCACTTTTGACTTATGGCAACTATAAGGCAAATCTATCATTGTGTTTTCTTGGCAGGGTGAGGGGGGATTCAAACCCAGAGTTGTAGTCCAAAACTCAAACCATTACATCACGCTGGCTCTTATTCTAAGGCATACCAATCAGAATGTAATTTATTTTGGTTTCTCTTTCCACAATCTCTCTCTCTCTCTTTCTAACTCTCTGTACATTCATACACATACACACTATGTTGTATGTCTCTTTCCAACCTCTGGTAGGCTGAAAAGTGGTTCGTAAATACTATAAATAAATAAACTCTTGGAGGAAAGAAAATTAAGGAAGCTAATCTTTGGAACAGTAACATGAGTTCTTAGATGTCTCCCCACTTAGATGTCTCCCAGGTGATTATCCTAATGGATGTTAAGGAAAACTCCTGGCAGTGAAATAAGAGCAGCACTGTGTCTTATGAAGAGCTGTGAACAGAATTCAAGAAAAGTAAATGCAGTAAATCACTGTGCTAGATGGTATTCTATTCATCCACAAAGCTTTCAAAGGAACCTAGAAAGCAAAGCAGCTAATGAAAGTGATGATGCTTCCATATGCTGGAAATGAGCCATTATTCTGTATATACCTAGAAAGGTAAAACTAGGATATCAGACTACAGAAATCCATTGTTATCACAAAGGACTTTGTAAAACCAAAGAAGGAATCTTCATGCTGCTGAAGCCTTTGTAGAGTTTTGCAAGTATACAGAAGGACAATAAGGAGCGTGGGTAGTTGTACAACTCTGCATATGTTTACTCAAAGACAACCATCACTTCATTTACTGCTGTTCCTTTTTATTATATTTTTTAAAACTACTACATTTTACTTTTTATATAGTAGTGTTTACAGACCCAGCATGATGTAATGATTTGAGTGTTGGACTACAGCTCTGGGTCTGAATCCTCACTCACTCTGCCAAGAAAATCCCATGATAGGTTTGCTTTATAGTCACCATACCTCAGAAGCAACTTGAAGGCACACAACGATTGTTTATGATATGTCCTTTTTGGGTTTGCGTTTGCGGATGTGTCTGTCTGCATGGATTACATACACAGTAATAGCTGATAGCTTCCATATCAGTGGGGTGATAAAACATTCCAGCTTTACATCTAAACTTTAAAGGAGATATCCATGGTGCTGAGGAGCCAATAGGTGGTAGTGGTTTGAGAGTCTGGGGTTTGAATCTCCATTCACCCATGGAAATCCACTGGGTGACCTTGGGCAAGTCACAGCCTCTCAGCCTTAGAAGGCAGCCATGGCAAACCCTCTCTGAACAAATGTTGCCAGGAAAACTCCATGATAGGTTCGCATTAGGATCACTGTAAGCTGGAAATGACTTGAAGGCACAGAATAACATCTGTGAAGCTCACTCCTGTATCCTCAAAAGAGCTTGGTCACAGCTTCTTTAGTATTCAGTCTGAAATTTGAGTGAGTTCACTGATCTACTCACAGAGGACACATCAAAAGTATATGGGTGTACTTATGTTACAAAGCTGTTATGAATTCTGTAGCAATCAAAGCTAGGCAGATTATGGCCTTCCAGAGGCTGTTGCACAGCAACACCTATCAGACTGAGTCAGCATAGCTAGTAATGAGAAAAGATGGGAGTTAGAGTACAATAACATTTGCAAGACTACAAGCTGACCATTCTTGCTATGGGTGGAGAGGTTGGAATGAGTAAATTATATAGATACTTACTTATGTTCAGGTAAGAATACTGTATTTCCTGAGAGTAAGACCACTAAACACAGTGAGATACTTCTGAGCAGGCAGTTCTAAGATTCTAGCTTCAGTCTAGATGCAAAACATTTCAGTCTTCCTGGAAATAGCAAAATTGGAATATTTCCAGTCCATTCACAATGGGTTGACCAAAGACAATGGTTTCCTGGCTCACTACACATATTATAACACTAGTTAACACCCTAGCCTCATAAGGTCTCTCTTGCCCAGTTTATCACATCTCCTTTTTGGTTCCCAGCCAGCATCATATTGCATTTCAATAACAAACTCCACCATTCATATGTTTATCTACTCACCTTGGCTTTAGGCAATATTCCTCCTGCCTTTGTCCCCCAGTGGCCATTGTTAAAACTGAACTTGTCACCTTATCACCATACTCATAAGTTTTGCATTTCTATTGCTATTCACACATACAACCTGCTGATTCACAGCTATTAAAATCTGTTCCAAGGCACTTTGCCTCAGGTATCTGATGAAGTAGACTTAGGCCCTTTTCGCACAGCATTTGAAAGGGCCCCTCAAGCGTCGCGCAAATGTGAGGAGTGGTCCACATGATGCACTCACAATCGCGCAATGCTCCAGGGCCTGGCAGGCTCTGACCGTGCACTTTTTCATTTTTGGCTGTGAGCTGAAAATGGTGCGTGATCGCACATCGTTCCAGGGCCCCATGCACACTTGCCATGCGTGTGGAGCTCCAGAGCCGTGGTGCTCATACTTCCTGCCCCAGCACAGCCTGGGAAACTCCCAGGCTGCACTGCAGAAGGAAGAGGCGGGGCTCTCGCGTGAGTGGGCAGCAGCTGCAGAGCTAACGGTACCAGGACACAAGAGCCTCTTGCTAGAGGCTGCTCGTGCAATCCCTGCACCCCAGCTCTGTGAAAAGGTGCGTTGCGGAAAGGGCCTTAGTCTATGAAAGCTTACGCTGCCAACTGGTTTCTCTCTGTTAGTCTCAAAAGTGTTACAAGATCTCTTTACATACTGAACCAGTCTAACATGGCTATGTTTTTGAATCCTGTTGCCTTGTTCAGTCATTTAATTTCTTCCAATTCTTTTGTAGTTGTTCTCTCTAATTGAATCCAATCTTTAATCCAATCTAAGCAACATACATAATAAATTTTCAATGATGGTAAATCAAGTCCTCCTCTCTCTTTTGCATCCTGAAGTGATTTAAGTCTTATTCTAGGCTTTTTACCTTGCCAAATAAATTTTTGTAAATCCTTTTTCCATTCTTTAAATATCTTCTCTCTTCCTATTATTGGTAAATTCTGAAAAAGGAACATGAGCTTAGGTAATACAGACATTTTAAAAGCATTTATTCTTCCCAAGAGAGATAGGTTTAGATTTCTCCATTTCTCTATATCGTTTTTTATCTCTTTCCATATTTTCAAATAATTGTTGACAAATAATTCTTTGTTCTTTATCGTTATAATAATTCCCAAATATTTCATTTTCTTAGTTGACATCCAGATCTTCTCTCCAAATCGGTTTGTTCTTTTTTAGTCATGTTTAATGTCATCATCATTATCTTTTCCTTATTTATCTTGTATCTGCCACTTGTCCATATTTTTGCAAAGTTTCCATCAATGCCTGTATTGATTCTTGTGGATCCTCCAAAAATATAATTACATCATCTGCAAAAGCTTTCAATTTCAATTCCTTTTTTCTTATTTTCAAGCCTCTTATCTGTGAGTCCTCATTTCTTGTAATCAACAGTACTTTCAAAACAGCTATAAACAGTAATGATGATAACGGACACCCTTGCCGTACCCCCTTATGTATTGCAAAGCTTGTCGTAATATCTCCTTTGATTATTAACCTCGCAAATTGGTCTTGATAAATCACCTCGATCCATTTACAAAAATCTTCTCCCAGGTCATATTCTCTCAACACCTGATGTATAAAAGCCCAGGAGAATTATTGAATGTCTTTTCTGCATCCAAAAAGATAAGTGCTGCTTTATTCCCTGGGGTTTTATCATAATATTCAATCACATCTAAAATTGTTCTTACATTATTTCTCATATATCTACTGGGGAGAAATCCTGTTAGGCCTTCTTGGATCTTATCCTGTAATATCTGTCTCGATCGTTTTGCCAACACAGCTGCGAAAATCTTGTAGTCTATATTCAACAAAGAGATTGGTCTATAATTTTTAACTTCTTTCTTGTCTTTACCCTCTTTAGGTATCAGTACTATATTAGATTCTTCCTAGGATTCCGGTTTGCCATACTTCTCTCTTTCCCTCAAAGTTGCTTGAATTGGTTGAAACAATTCTTTTATCAATCTCTTACAGTATAGCGCAGTGAAACTATCCAATCCTGGTACCTTATCCACTTTCAGATCCTTTATGACCTCTTCAATTTCAGTAAGTGTTATTGGTTTATTCAGCTGTTTTTGTGCCTCCAGCAATATCTTAGAAATCTTAACTTTTTTAAAGAATTCAGACAGATTTTTCCCATATTGATAAAGAGATTTTGTCATTTTATTGGCATGTTCAAATTTAGTTAGTTTCATCTGTTTCATCTTCTTCTCTATTTCCTCACTTGTAATCAATGCCATCTATTTCTGTGCTTTCTCAATTCTCAAATTTCTCAAATTTCTCAAATTTTAGTGATTTTTGCAATGGGTTTTCCTGAAGTTCTTTTTCTTTCTCTTGAAGTTTAATCAATAACACTTGAGCCATTTCCGCATGAGCCTGTTATAGTGCTATTATTCCACTTTCAACATCCTATGGAATCCTGGGGTTTACAGTTTAGGGAGGGGCCTCTCATTACTACCTTCGATGCATCCCAGACCGTCTTCATCTTCATATGTCCTTTTATATTTTCCTTGAAATAATTTTTTAACACTTCTTTCACTTGTTTTACTAGTTCTTCATCATTCAATAAACTGTCATTCAATCTCCATTGAAACTGTTTGATCTTCTCTTGTATTTGCAACATCACTAGATGGTGGCCCAAAATGATCTTAGGCAGTATTTCTGTCTTCCTTATCTCTCATAGCAAATATTTAGAGATAAAAATCATATCTATTTGAGACCAAGATTGATGTACTTCAGAAAAAAAAGCAAAGTCTTTAACATTTGGGTGAATAGTTCTCCATACATCTAAAACAGATAATTCTTCGCACATCTCAAAAAAGACTTTTGGCAATTTTCCTCTCTTTATTTGAACTTCTTTGATCTGAGAGGTTGTTTTATCCAATTTAGCATCCAACACTCCATTCCAATCTCCCGCCAAAATCCAATCTTCATGCTCATATACTGAGATTTTTTCTCGCACTTTTATTTTCATTTGGAGCGTAGACTCCAACCAAATGGATCTTTTTGCCATTTTTCAGAATTTCTATGCCCAATATTCTTCCTTCTTCCTTCTTCATCTTCTAGAATTTGTTTTCCTTGAATGTCTTCATCAATGTAGATTACAACCCCTCTTTTATTCTTTCCATATGAAGAGGGAAAATATTGACCTAATTTAGAATTATATAAATACTTTTCTTGGCTTTTCTTTATGTGAGTCTCTAGTAAAACTATAATTTGAGGTCTCAGTCTTTCTAAATGGTGAAAAATCTGTCTTCTCTTTGATTGTGAGTTAACTCCTTGCACATTCCACGAGAGTATCTTCATATTTACTATTTAGCTGTCTTTACTTCCCTTTTTTCTTTCTGTTCTGTTTCTATCAGTTCCGACTCTTCTTCAGACATTGGACTACATTTATCTGCTGCTGCCACTCCCATCTGTGTAGTTTCCACTGTTTTTTCTGGTTTCTTATCTTCAGTCCTTGTTGTTTTAGATCCTGTTTTCAGATAATTCTCTTGGAATTCCATTGCCTGCTGAACAGAGTTAATCTTCACTCTTCTACCTTCAAAAAAGAAAGAAAGCCCTTCTAATATCTCCCATCTATATCTTATTTCCTGAGATTGGAGATTCTTTACCAGGAATGAATGCTCTCTTCTACTCCTTATCACACTTGGCTTTAAAAATTTTGATTTCAATTTCATCCACTATTAATTATTCTTTATAATTTTGCTCCATGATTAAAACCCGAATCTTTTCCCTGGTAAAGTAAACTGCGATATCTCAGAGTAGATCTCTATGCTTTGCCACTGCCTATTCAATTCTGAAAACCTTATCTATTTCATGTTCAAATCTGGCTTTTCTTTGACCTATATATGGTACCAAGATATCTGTTACTCTTTGGTGTAGATTTTCCTCTTTTTGTTCAGGGAGACCCCTTAAATTCAAACATCTGCTTCACTGGCACATTTCCAATCTCATTATAGTTTCTTTGTCTTTTTGCTGTTCTTTCTTCATCTGCTCCACCTGGTTTTCCAATTTTTGGCTTTTTCCCCGAATGTCTTCCACTTTTTGATCCACTGTTGATAAATCTGTAGTAAGTTTTTGCAGGCTCTGATTCAGATTTTCTACTTCTCTTTTCAAATCTTTTTTAATTTCTGTTCTTGTTGTTCTTATCTCTGTCCTTGTTGCTTTTTGTTCTTCCATCATATCATTTCTCATTTTTTGAATCTCTTCTAATAACCTATTAATCTCCATTGTTTTAGAATCTGTAGATCCTCTCCTTTCTAGAACTTGTGGTTGGATTTGTTTCTGTGTTATCTTCTTCTGACCTGTAGCCATACTTTGGCTTACTGCCCCCTTCTACATATAACCCAGGGTCTGTGGAATCAAGTCTCTAAATCAAACTATCATTCAATCAACTTATTCTTTATAATATATCAATTGTTATATTGTTTCTTAAATTTTTATATACCAATAATTACTATTTTAAAAGGTTATATCTACAATATGAAATCAGCAGTATATAAATCTACAATATCAAATTTCAAATTTCTATCTATCTACTTCATTTATCTCTTTTCACTTGCTTCAAAAAAAAAAAGATTCAAAACTAGATTCACTAATCTATGATTTTTAAAATATATCCCTAAATTAATTCATGTATACTTTCAATTCATTGTTCAGTCATTTAAAAGTGTGTTGTATCAACATAAGAGAAAAGGGAGCTTGCTAGCCCCATCCCTCCATTCCTGCATGTGGAAGGCAGCAGCTGAAGCAGAGAACCTACACTGTGCATGAAGTCTGTCCTTGTCAGCTAGAACGAAGATTTCCCAGGTTTCCAGTTCATGTGGAGAGACCTCATGGATAGCAGAGGTTCTCCCCTTCATACGCAAAATTATCCATAAATAGAAGGGATAACAGAAGTGTCTGCTGAGGGGGAAGGATTAGCAAGATCCCCCTACTTATACAGAGAGACAACATATTTTTCACCAGCTAAATACAGCTCGTGTTGTAGAAAGAATCTACTAGTTTCTATGTGTAATATGCATTTATTGATTTATGGAATGTGACCTCAGAAAATCAAACTACCAGTTACTACTTGGAATGAGACTCTAGCATGAAGAGCTAAGGAAGGCCTTTAACAGCTCTTTTTGGCTCTGATGGGTTGTCAAAAGCTCTGAAGAGATTTTTGTCTTGTCAGCTGATTCTGAACGATCTGAGAGAAAAGAGGCCACAGGGAGACCAAGCGAGTAAAAAGCACCAACTAAAGAAGGCAGCATAATTTCCAGACAACCCTGTTATGGATAGAAGTGACTTCTATCAATACAGTAAGGTTCATACGCTTTGTAAGTCAGTACTACACCAGAACAACAATAAATAATCTTTGCTTATCCTAGCCATTCCATTCTGCCCAACTGGATTTGCTCTAGAAAGAACAAGGAAAATGTAGGTTCATGGAGTGTATGCCACAGTTTGTGACACTGCACATCCTTATTGACCACAAAGTGTGTCTGTTAAAGCTTCAGCCTTAGCTTCCATTTTCTCTCTGTGTGGAGTTTGTGCCAATGTGAAATAGCCTTAATTCTTAGCTAGCACTTTTTAATGAACTTTATTCAGTTCCTACATGATTGTATCTTCCCTTTTTCATTTGTTTTCCTATTTTCTGTTGCCTTCATCTTCCCTGAACTAATGCAGGGATTATATATTTACTCAACTGAAAGCAAATAGCATTGTAAGGACTGTGATACAGGGAATATATAATTAAAACCATATGTTTGTCATAGATAGAAACAGCTCTGTCTTAACTCATAAGCAGAAAGAAATACCATCAAAGATTCTCAGAGGCTAGCCATGTTAATCTTTTGCAGGAAACCCTCCCTCTTCAACAATCTTGTGGCTCTTGAAAACTAACAAATGGCAAAACTTTTAATGGGCCAGAACCTGCTTCAGTAGATGCAGAAAGTACTGCAGTTTCTTCTGAATCCTGTTTTGAATAGGTCACACTGTTCTTTTCTCATATATATTTGGGTCTGCATAGAAATAGTGATCGGCTTGCACTTATTTTCTGCATGTCATAACCTTTTGCTCTAACTCCCAGTTTTTTTTTATCCCTACCCATGTGCATGCATACCCTCTAGCAGAGAACAACAGCACATTTGACAAAGTCACAATATACATTTGTTAGCTGTGATGCTACAGATTTCTTGGATGCTTTTAGTAAAGGTTATCTGAAATGCACAAGAGGAGAATACTTTTTTTCCTCTCTTTTAAAAAAAATCATAATCAAGTCCTGGCAACTCTATTGCTGGCCTTCCTGGGGATATTCCACTTTATTTTAGACTTTGAATGATTAGGGAGAAAGTGTGGAGTAGACTGGCCAAGGCTAAAACATTTTGCTGCCTGAGGCACATAGGGTAGGCAAGTGTCCTCTTTCCTGCCTGAAACTGCTCAGGATTAAACCTTCTTAGTATCTGTCTGGTACTGGATATATAGGATAAGATGAGGAGACCATCAACCTGTCTTTCTTTTCATAAAATGATGTAACCAGTTAAAGGCAAATAGGCATCTGATTTGTTTTTTTTTTTCACACAGGATTAACGAACATCCCAAACGCCCATGCTGAGAAAAAGGATGTTATTTCCTTTTAATTTTCAGAGACAGTGGTATGGGAAGAATCACACAGAAGAAGAAAATGAAGTTAATTACATCTGGATCATCAGGGTACATTAATTAAGAATATATTTGATTGCTTAGGGGTGAAATAGAGTGTGATTCAGTTTGGAAATTTATTGGCTTGCCTTGCATGAAATTTCAGTTTCAAATTAGCAATAGCAGTTGCATTTCTATACAGCTTATCAGTGCTAAGCACTCCCTAAGTGGTTTACAACTTGTTTAGCTAATTGGCCCCAACAAGCTGGGTACTTATTTTACCGATCTACAGAAGGATGGAAGGCTGAGTCAACCTGGAGCCCTGCAGGATCGAACTCACAACATTGTGGCTGCAGTACCAGCATTTAACCACTGTGCCATCAGGGCTCTCAAAGTCAATTAGGATTTTTACACAGGCATATTATGCCTAAATATTTTTGCTGACAAATGCTACGCAAGAAGGTATCTTCTTTGGCACTTTCATGATAGTCAAAATCAGCTGTCTACTCTGCCTAATGAAGGAGTAGGCAACCCATGGCTCACAACCTACATACAGTCCTTGGTCACTCTCTCTGAGGCCTGCTGGAGCAAATCCACTTTCCCCCACATCCTAGCTGATCAGATGACCCATAGGGAAAGATTACTTGTTCTAGCACTTCCATCACCAGTGCTAGGATAGCACTACTGACTGGGTTTGCAGGTTGGTGATTGCGGCAGACTTGAAGCATCTTTCATTTCTTTGGCAGTCCACAAGAGACTCCTTTAGGAAGAACAGAGATGCAGGAATGGAAAAATTGAAGTTCATGAGTGTGAGGCAAGAGAGTCCTTCTTTTAGAAGTGTCAACACCTCTATTTTAATGTGACTATCAGAGCCCCAAGCTTGAATGAGAGAAACTAAGAGAGCTTGGCCAAGCCAATTACTGCTTTCTCCCACTCCTAAACCCCAGGAAAATAGGTTTCCAGAGTTAACATAAATTATACATTAGGACCAAATTATACATTACATTAGGACCAAATTATACATTAGAACCATCATAAGTTTGTTTTCATGAATAAGAACAAATAATTTAAGTCTTTTTCTATCCATTATGAGAAAGTAGTTTCTTAGGACTATTTGCAGCTTGGCATATATTCTGTGAAATATTGAAATATGGGCTTTTGCACAGAAAACATCATTTTCTGCACTGATAACCCATGTGTTTTTGTGAAGAATAAGTCCTAATGTGCAAACATTCTTCTCCTTCCAGGATCCTCCTGCTCAGTATTTCTCAACACTCAAGAAATCCTTTTTTCATTTTGTCTTTGAACATTTAAGTTCGCCCCATCCCTATCATGGATGGTGTGGACCACCATTAGCCCTTTTGTTAAGCATTGAGTCAGTGAACCCACAGACCTTACAAGGCATCCCTAAGGGTCAAAAGAAGGAAATAGACAACAGCATTCAACATTACTTGAGTTCCAGATGGAAACCAACATCCAATAGCACTATGGCAAGCAGCAAAGTGCAAGATTCAGAACCAAGGTTTCAAAGAATAACTAAAGTTATATATTTATTTACCATGCAAAGTGAATGGAAATTTGGAACTTAGGCCCTTTCCACATCTTACCTTTTTCCAGTGCTGGGGTGTGGGGTTTGCACGAGCAGCCTCCAGCAAGAGGCTCTCGCGTCCCTGCTGATTCAGCTCCGCACAAGCTGCCTGCTCGCGCGAGAGCTCTGCCTCCTCCTTCCACAGTGCAGCCTGGGAGTTTCCCAGGCTGCGTTGGGAAAGAAAGTGCGACCAGCGTGGCTCTAGAAGCTCTGCACGCCAGGTAAGTACGCATGGGGCCCGGGAGCAATATGCGATTGCGCGCCATTTTCGGCTTCTAGCCAAAAATGAAAGGGTGTGTGATCGGCCCCTGCCAGCCCCTGGAGTGTCACGCGATTGTGAGTGCGGCATGCAGATAGCTCCTCACAATCATGCAACACTCCAGGGCCCTTTTGCATGGCAAATGCTGTGCGGAAAGGGCCTTAGTGTCACAGACAAAAGAAGGTGGAACACCAAAGTGGAGGTCTCAGGCCATTTCTGCACTAGACTGTTATAGTGCTATTATTCTACTTTCAACATCCTCTGGAATTCTGGGGTTTGCAGTTGTAGGGAGGGGCCTTTGTTGAAAGTGGAATAGCAGCACTATAACAGTCTAGTGCTGAAATGGCCTCAGAGTACAGCAGTATCTAAGTAACACAGAACCATTAGGCATCTGTCAAGTCAGGAATGAAAAATGACATAATTAGAAAATGCAAGATGACAGCAATGAACTTTTATATCTCCACAGCCTTAGTACATACAGCAAATTTAATTAGTCAATCAAGGTTAGTATCCCTACATTCTGCAGCTGCATACAAACCTTGTTTCTCATGAATGTATGAACACTTAACAAATTCAGCTCAAGACAGTTCAGTAGTTAGCAGAGACTCTTACAAGCTTTGAGAAACAGAGTCAGTGATAACACAAATGGAAAATAAGGTTTACCTGAGGCCTTCGATCCCAGGAAATTGTGACCACATCCAGAGTTCCCAACAGAGGAGACTTAACATTGCTAGCAGTAGGATTTCTGTACAAGGAATAATTTGACTAAGGGGCTCAGTATGAACATCACTTAGTCCTTGTGTGAAACACACTTGTAAAGGAAATTATTGGACATGACAAGGCAGCTTTGTGTCTCATCATGTCCAAGCTAGTTATGATATAAAAATGCACATATGGTAGCCAAAACTGGACAACCATGGTACAGAAGCAGCAAAAGGGAGAAGGAGTATTTCACTCCTTACTCAGTTACCATTCTGCAATCACAGTAACCGATAACTTTCAATTGTCTTTTTCTTCCATTAATTTTTTTTAATTGAGTATTTAATATGGTCTGGGAGATATCCACTAAATAGGTAAGGTTTGATACATGAATACCTCAGTGAAGGAAGTAGACGTGTTCTTGGACATTGTTTCTTTAATAAGGAATTTTGTACTAGAGGCAGAAATAACAATGAAGAATGGGGATAGGTTTCTAAATAAAAAAAAAGTCAACATGTTTCAGCAAACTTTATTCAAAATTAACAATATGAACATGTGAAATGAAACAACCAGGCAAGGTAAGACTTGCATAAGTAAACAAAAACAGTTTGAGCCTTTTTATTTGACCATCCTCTACTTTTTATAAAATGATTTTTTATGGTGGCCAAACATCTAGATCTATGCTTTTTTAACATGCTGGGGTAAGCCATGAGGTAGTCGTCTCTCTTTTACCCTTTTCTTTGTGTTTCCTTGATCATGCTGTTTACTTTGCTTGCTGTAGGCCATAGTAGCTGTCAGTAATTTGCTGAAGAGTTGTGGGGATGCTTCACATGGAAATTACCATCCAAATAGAATCATAGAATGATAGAAATGTAGAGTTGGAAGAGACCATGCGGGCCATCCAGTCCAACCCCCTGCCATGCAGGAACACCCTCAAAACACTCCTGACAGATGGCCATCCAGCCTCTGCTTAAAAACCTCCAAAGAAGGAGACTCCGCTACACTCCAAGGCAGCATATTCCACTGCCGGACAGCCCTGACTATCAGGAAGTTCTTCCTGAGGTTCAGGTGGAATCCCCTTTCCTCCAGCTTGAATCCATTGCTCCTTGCCCTGGTCTCTGTAGCAGTGGTAAACAAGCCCTCTCCCTCCTCTATATGGCATCCCTTCAAATATTTAAACATGGCTACCATGTCCCCTCTTAACCTTCTCTTCTGCAGACTAAACATCCCCAGCTCTCTGAGTCTATCCTCATAGGGCATGGTTTCCAGCCCTCTCACCATTTTGGTCGCCCTCCTCTGGACTTGCTCCAGCTTGAGCATGTCCTTCTTGAATTGGGGTGCCCAGAACTGGACACAGTATTCAAGATGAGGTCTAACCAAAGCAGAGTAGAGTGGTACCAGTACCTTCCTCGATCTAGACACCATACTCTTATTGATGCAGCCGAGAATTGCATTGGCTTTCTTGGCTGCTGCATCACACTGCTGACTCATGTTCAGCTTGTGGTCTATTAAGACTCCTAGATCCCTTTCACATGTACTGCTATCCAGCCACTTGTCCTCCATCCTATATTTCTGTATTCCATTTTTTCTACCTAAGTGTAGGACCTTACACTTCTCTCTGTTAAATTTCATTTTGTTAGCCATGGCCCAGCTCTCCAATCTGTCCAAGTCATTTTGAATTTTGATCCTGTCTTCTGGCGTATTAGCAACCCCTCCCAATTTGGTGTCATCTGCAAATTTGATGAGCATGCTCTCTATTCCTTCATCCAAGTTGTTGATGAAGATATTGAACAGCACTGGGCCCAGGACAGAAACCTGTGGCACCCCGCTAGTCACTTCTCTCCAGGATGAAAAGCGGCCATTCATGATCACTCTTTGAGTTTGGTCAGTTAACCAATTACAAATCCAACTAACAGTAGCCCTGTCCAGCCCACATTTTACTAGCTTCTTTGCAAGGATGTCATGGGGAACTTTGTCAAAGGCCTTACTGAAATCGAGATATGCTACATCCACAGCATTCCCTTCATCTATCAAGCTAGTAACTCTATCATAAAAAGAGATAAGATTAGTCTGGCATGACTTATATTTGAGAAATCCATGTTGACTTCTCATGATTACCGCCTTGCTTTCTAAGTGATTAGAAACTGACTGCTTAATGATCTGCTCCAGGATCTTTCCAGGTACTGATGTCAGGCTGGAATTCCAGCCAGCATCTCCTTAAATTTACAGAAGTCTGCTTTTTCAAAATCTAAGATGAGTGTCTGGCTACACTTATCTTCTCCTTCCCACTGAATGCCAAATTGCAACAGGGCATGGTCACTCCCCCTAAAAATCTAACCATTTCTACCTCATTAACAAGGTCATCCTTGTTGGTCAGGGTCAGATCTAGAATATTTGATCCCCTTGTGGCCTCTTCCACCTTCTGGACCATGAAATTGTCTGCAAGACTAGAAAGAAACTTGCTGGACCTTGCTGTCTTGGCAGAGTTTGACTGTCAACATTAATTGAAATCTCCTATTATTACTGTATCTCTCCTTTTTGAATGTGCAGTCATTTGGTTGAGGAAGGCGTCATCAAAGTCCTCAGTCTGGTTTGGAGGTCTGTAGTAAACCCCCACCAGAATATCCCTATTGTTTCTCATTCCCTTAATTCTTACCCAGATGCTCTCGACCTGGCTTTCTGGGTTTAAGTCATGGAACTCTTCACAGGTGAAAACATCCTTGACATACAAGGCTACTCCTCCTCCTTTCTTGTTTGGTCTGTTTTTACAAAATAGGCTATACTCCTGTATTCCTACATTCCAGTCATGAGATTAATCCCACCAGGTCTCAGTGATGCCTATCAAATCGTATTTATTTTGTTGTACTAGGAGTTCAAGTTCATCTTGTTTGTTTCCCATACTCCGTGCATTAGTGTAGAGACACTCAAGTCCCTGGGCCCTTCCTGCAAATCCTGTACTGTAGTTTCCACTCCTCCCACCATTGGACGCTTGTACTATTTGTCCAATATCATTTGGGCCTTTTCCCCCTGCACTCACCGAGTCCTTGCCCTGAATAATATTGTCTCCCTCCCCAGCGGAACTTAGTTTAAAGATCTCTTAATCCTCCTTGTGAGACTGTTTGTAAAAACATTCCTGCCAAGTTTTGTGAGGTGCAGCCCATCCCTTGCCAGAAGCCCACGTTCATGAAAATTAAGGCTGTGTTCCAAAAACTCAAACCGTTGCTGGCGACACCATGCGCAGAGCCAGTTGTTGACCTCTGCTATTGCCCTTTCCCTTCATGTGCCATATCCTTGAACAGGGAGGAGAGACAAAATGACCACCTACGCACCAAGGTCCTTAAGCTTCGTCCCCATAAGCTCGTAGTCCTTTGCGATGTGGTAAAAGCTGCACCTTGCAGTGTCATTGGTTCCGACATGAACCACAATGAGGGGCTTATGATCAGTGGGCTTGACCAGCCTGGTTAGCCTCTCTGTTATGTGATTGATCTTGGCTCCAGGAAGATAGCTGATCTCTCGATTGAGCTTGTCCAGTTTGCAAATTGCCATTTCGGTTCCTCTGAGCAAGGAGTCCCCAACAACCAGAACTCGCCTCCTCTGAGGCTTGTCCTGGGCTCCTCGACAAGCATGTTCTTCTAGGACTGCCTGGGCATTCTGTTTAGGCTGGGAGTGTTGATCTAGTTGACAATCTGTTCCCTCCTCCTGGTGCTCCTCATCGTTTGTAAGGATAAGAACTTTGAAGCAATTGTGTATGGTGAGAGTCTCTGTTACCTTCCTGGTCCTTCTACTCCTCCATGTGACATTCCTCCAAACCTCCGTTTCTTGGCACAGTGTGCTGACTTCCTGATCTGGCAGCTCCTCCACGCATTCAGTCTTGAGGAAGGTCTTCTCTGCCCTATCCGAAAACTCCTCACCTTCCCTAATAAGATGAAGATTAGAAACTTGTGCCTCCAGCTGGCATACCTTCTCCTCCAAGAAGGTCACCAGCTTGCACTTGTTGCAGGTGTACCCAAGAACATCATGTGGCAAGAAAAGGAACATCCCACAAGTGCTACAGATGACTGCGGCAGCTCCCTCACCTCCCATCCTTGATACTACAGAGAGTAGTACAGGGAGTAATTCTAGAAAGAATAACCGGGCTTTCTTTCTCAAATTCAGCTATATAAGCTACGTCTGCTCTACTGATTGTCAGGGGTTGAACTTGAAGGATTCAAGTAGAGGGCTTCAACTGCCAACTTCAACTCTCCTCTGGTAATGAGCTAGAGGCCTGTTGGGAGCTCCTAATAAGATTCCTCCCCCCTAGCTGACTCCTCCCCCTCGTTAGTCAGTTAGACCGTGTGCTCAGGGACAGCACACAGCCAGCACAAGGAATCTTAACAAACAAACAAACACAAGCAAGCAAATGGTATTGGGACCAGCAAAAATGGTCTCCCTGGATTAAAGGGAGACCAGAGGATTAGCCAAGAAGGTCTCCAAGCTGTGCTCTTGGTTATTAAATCATCACTTCAGTGGTGAAACATCACTGGTGGAGTAGAGAGGCTGAGGCTGAGGCTTAGGCTGAGAACCTGTCCTGCCATGAGAGAAGCCTTCCTGAAAATAGATACAAGGACCACAAAACCAATTTCCTCAAACAATTGGAACGAAACACCAGGTAATGTTCAAGAGAGGCTTCCTGGTTATGATGGTGAAATTGATACTTGGTTGAATCTACTTCTTTGTCCAACGAAGAGACTGTGAGT
Source organism: Iguana delicatissima (assembly GCA_948472985.1). NCBI lineage: Eukaryota > Metazoa > Chordata > Lepidosauria > Squamata > Iguanidae > Iguana > Iguana delicatissima. The sequence continues at coordinate 411,576 of CAOKZL010000966.1, forward strand.
AAACTGACAGGGAAGTTAATTTGAAAGTGCTTTTACCAAAGAGTAAAAAGGGGGTTCTGTACTGAAAGAAACAAAGAACTAAGGAACTTAAATTGTTAAAAGAATAACAAAATAAGGACAATAAATTTTAAGAAGTATGAGAAGATAAATTCTCCCATCCTCAGGCAGTGCAATCACAGATTAAATCATTGATGGGTTTTTCCCATCAATGACCCTTGATCACACCACAATCGCAGACTTACCTGTCCTACAGAAGTCCAGGAAGCACAATGGCTGTGCTTTCTGCCCCAGCACAGCCTAGGAATGTGCCCAGCCGCACTGTCGAAGGAAGAGGCATGGCCATTGCACTTCCTTCAGTACAGAGCCAGCTGGTGTGGAGGGGAGTGCTCCCCTCCCAGCACAACCAGTGCTGGAAACAGAACAGAGGATAGTGCCAGCTTCAATAGAGAGTCCTACCTCTTCAGATATAAAGGAACACTTATCTCGACCCAGCTTCGCAGTGCATAGGCAGCAAAGAGAGAGCCAGTGTCACTCTCTCAGGATTTATAACAAGCAACAATCAATCAAAGTTTCAGCTGTGCTAGGCTCGGGACCTCTTTAGCTGGCATCCTTCTCCTCCAGCAGTTGTCAGAGCTTATCCGACCTGTTACCTTGCTGGAAGACAAATGCTTGGATTGGTCTTGGATACTCCCTTGCTGTGAAACCCTGCTGGACTTTGTTTGTGTTGGACTTTATTTATGACTTCTTGCTTACTGCCTAGAAGTAAGTAACAAGCTGGGAGATATTCAGTTTGTTTTGTTTGATTTATCAGCTGTGCCAGGACTGGGATAGGACGGGAGGGGTTAGACAACTGTTAAAAGACTTTGCAAAAAGGATCTTCTCTGTCAGAACCTTTGTTAACTGAGGTATGCCTGTAATGGGAAGATATGCTATTGTAATATATAATCAGTGTATGCAGTAAAGATGATATTTTGTGGGAGACATGGGGCCTAAAGGCCAGGTACAGTTCTGAATGCCAAAAAGGCTTATGTGGGGGCAACAGGAGCTTACTAGAAAAGGTTTGGAGAAAGAGGTCATGTTTTTGTGCTACCAGGATAACAAAATAAAGCATCTCTACTTTTCTAGACTGGATGATTCTCTTTCTCTGGACTATGCCTGCGTGGCTAAGGTGCTAGAGTACAAAAAAAGCTACATAAAATATGCAATAAAATAAACTAAGATTATGTGCAGGTTTGGGAGTGAAATGTCATCAGCGTGCTGAGGGTATCAAGGTTTTTCCCCCTCCCTCCCTCCCTCCCTCCCTCCCTCCCTCCCTCCCTCTGTCTCCAGAGAGAGAAAGAGAGATTTGCCCTGAGATTCTCCAGTTCATTCTAGGATGAGGATAATATAAGTTAATTGAAGCTAAATCCAAGAACATGATGGTGACCTTACCGCATTACAAATAAATGTGAGAAATGGTTTACTGTGATAATCTCAACAGTGTGATGTAAGGGGGAAAAAATCCCCCTGACTCCATTTGTTCAAGAATGAAAGGACATCCTTCAGTCTGTGGTTGTTGTTTCTTGTTTCCCAAGAAACAAAATCCCATTCTTCCCCTTCTCAAGGTTAATTGCATTGTTTACTGCAGACACGCTGTTGCAACCTGACATCAAAAGTCTGTGTTTCTCCATCCTCTTCAAGATAAACAGAAGATGAGGAGGGAAAGGGGGCTTTATTAAAAGAGAGAGAGAGAGAGAGAGAGAAACTTCACTGTCGGGACTTTGGCCCTTTCCACCGCCTACCTTGTTCCAATGATATCCAGTGCAGGTCTCTGCATTGTCTCTGCTGGGAGGGGAGCAAGACACGAGTGCTTCCCTCCTCACTGGCTCCCTCCATGAATAGAAGAAGCACAATGGTGCCACTTCTTTCTTCTGCAGCACAGCTGGGTACTGTCCCAAGCTGCACTGGGGCAAGAAGCACAGCCATCATGCTTCTAGAACCTCCGCACATCAGGTAAATGTGGGTGGGTGGCAGAATAGTGGCACAATTGCTGGTCATTGAAAGGGAAAACCCATCAATGATTTACTGAGCGATCACGCTGCCTGGGGAAGGGACAAGGATGATATCGTGCGTAAGCATCACCTGGGTCCCATCCTTCTCCTGTGCCCCATGTGGGACAATGACATCCTGTGGAAAGGGCCTCTGTTAACTGAGGTATGGCTGCATTACCCCCTTCCTGCCAACTTGGTGTTTCTAGTCTGCCCCATTTTTTCCTCATTTAAATAGGTCATCAATATGCTGCTATATAGATTTCAGTGTAGGCAATAATGTGGACTTGAGACTTGCACATTTGAACCTTCCATCCACATTACTGCCAGTTCATATTTCTCATAAGCATTTGTTTTTATGCTATCTCATTCTACATTTCATACCAGTCAAACTGTAACATTAGAAACAGAACCATTTCTCCTATTCTGTGCAATTGTGAATTTTCAAAGAGACCTCCAAAAGCAATGGGACAGACCATACTCCATACACAGTAGCTCTTTAAAAAAAAGTTAGTTAGAAGGACTGGGACCTATTCTTTACAATTTAGTTAGGATATCTTCTCATGTCAGAACATATTTGAGTGGCTGGGTGGGGGAAAACAGTATCAGTAAAGAGCTAAAGCTCAAATACTGTCCATGGCTCTTTGCAAAGTCACCTGATTGCTTGCCTTATCCCTTGGAGATGAATGCTGCAACAGAATGGTCTAAAAACTAGCATCCAGCAGTCTCCCTGGAGACTGGAGTTCCTTGAAAGAGTAATTAGACATCCACTAAGTTAATGGTAAGTGCAGGCCTTTTTAGCAGAAGGGATGGTTTTTGGTTAAAAAGGCTTATTTAGTAGGGGTGAGGAGTTTTAGAGTTGCTTGGGTTTCTGTATACAATGAGAATATTATAGATAAATGCTGCAGCAATGCAAAAGGAAATCGTTGGTTTTTAATGGATGGAAAAAGAAAGATTCAGCCATCACTGTAGCCCTAATGCCACATATTTGTAGATAACTGTGAAGGGATAAATACAATAGGATAGTCCAGAGTTTCTGAACTTTATGTACATCTTCAGATGAAGACATCTTGGTAACAGAAAATCCAAATGGTGCCCTCCAGTGGCAAAAAAATAATAAAATAAATAATTATTTAAGAATATAACGAAATGAAACATAGCTATGCAGAATAAGATTGGGGCCCTTTCATGTTACAGAATTACAGGACTGTTATTCCACTTCACTTCCATGGTTTCATTCCATGGAATGCTAGGGTGTGTAGTCTGATGAGACCCTGCCTAGACCATTATGGCTGGGGCTGCAAATATCCCTCCCTAAACTGCCAGTTCCATGATTCTATAGGATGGAACCATGACTGTTAAGGTGGAATAATAGCACTGTAATTCTGAAGTGTGAAATGACTCCAGAAGACCTTTTCTAGTGTTCTCTAACACCGGCTTCACAGAAGACTGTACAGTTCACAAGTCAGAATCTTTAAACCTCGCAATAGCTGGAATCTTATAATATCTGTGAGATTAGCATTGTTCTAATCTTTCCTTCCACCTGTGAGGAAGATGGTCGCTAGATAGAAAGGAAGATGGGCTCTTCCAAAGCTCCTTGTTGAAGGCTGAAAACTTCTAACACCCTTACTGTTATTGGAACAAGGAGATTTGAATGACCCATAGCCCTGTTATTGGTGCTCCAGTGGTGGTAATGGCAAAAAAGGGAATTGCTGGTGGTATGCAAAGAAGAGGTCAGTGGAGACTTGGGGACCACAGGTCAAAAGACTTTCTTCTCCTCTCACATCCCCAGTGAATTAAAGCAGAACTTGGAACTGTTGTTGATGCATGCCTTGAAGTAGCACCACAATTCTGGAATACAATCTCTGCTAATCTCTGATACATTCTTTCTGTCTTTACTTCTGATAAATCTTTAAAAAAATTAATTACAGCCTGCATCTTATGTCTATTTTTTTTACTATTTCCTTTTATTCTATTATTGTTCAGAAGTACTTTTCATTGTTTGTTTGTTTTACTTATTCTGACTGTTTGTTAACTTTTTGTATACCATTTTCAATGCATCTGTAGAAAATCAAGATATATTTAAGAAATCACTACTTAGATGTTCTTCAAAACAGTAGAGAGTAGTATACTGTCAACCCTTGGAACAGCTGTAATGTCAGGAGAATGAGGATAACCACATATTTCAGGTGTTGGTCCCAATCCACAGAATCAGGGTTTAATCTCCATACAAACTAACTTAATTTGCATTGACTTCATTGGGATATGTAAGTGGCTAACTTTCTTTGGTTAGACTCTATGTTGAGATTTACTGGCTTTGAAATAAATTCATTAAATATCCTTCCTTTTTTGTTTCACTGCTTTCTACCCACTGATTCATGGCCTTTTAAAAATGATTTGTTTTTGAAATAAAGAGTTATGGATGCTCTATGGAACAGAAAAAGTGGCTTCAGAGGATTTCCTGCCTCTCTCACATTTTTGTTACCTTTGCAAGGATTGTTCAGAACCCCTGGATTACTGACTTTAGCTTTTTTGTAATTTACTTTGTTTTGACATTCCTCTTCCTCCTGTGATTTAAATATGCTATTATATAGCTCCTTGGTACCAGTTTCATTGCTTTTCATTGTGGTGGAGAGAAATTTCCCCTGTGTTGTTTTCTTCAAAATAAATGTTGTCTTTTTCTTTTTATATTATATTTGTGAAGAAGCAGACGATTAACTCTCCACTGGGAGCCATGTGAAGAATGAGTTTCCAAATTTTGCTTGCAAAGAGACATATGATCTTTCCTGATCACATTGCCTAACTCTGAAGAAATTCAAGAAAGTGTGCTATTTAATCAAGGTTTGTATCTGAGAAATGCTTGAATGAAAACAAAAGCCTCTAGACTTGATCGTCTGGTCAGTTTTACCACAACATGTGATCTTCTCTGGCAGGAACCTGGATTTCACTCTAAGCCTTGTAATCTGGAGTAAAAGAAAACATTTCTCACAGAAATTACCCATGGGCGTGGTTCACAATCCCAAAATTTGAGATATTGAATAAGTATTCAACTCTAAAACTGGACTCTATACAAATTCTAAAGCAGAAGTAGTTTCAGTGTTTTACTATCAGCCTCATTCTTTATCATTTGTAGTGTGAGTGAAGGTGCTATATATGCAGTAAGGGAAGAATGAGTTACTACTCTTCAGAAGTAACTGCTTGCAAAAGGTTCTCCTGTAATCAACAAATAAGGGTTGGCCTTAGAACAAATATCCCAGGAGAGGGGCTTTTGACACTGGAAGGGTTCCATTTGTCAAGCTTTAAATACCTTTTTTCAAAACAACAGACAGATCCTTCTCCAGTGAGGTGGGCAATGATGTGGTAGACTGTCCACCCCAAAGTCTGATTTGCTCACACCATTCCAGAAAGACAATGCATGTGGTAGGGAGGGCAACATATTTAGTTCTCCCTCCCCTATCTGAAAACCTTTTTTTAAAAAAAAAAAAAAAATTCCACCTGTTTTATTTGAAGGACTGGTATAGGCAAGGGACCCAGTTCTAGAGGCCCATAAAGATACAGAGCTGTCTTGGTGCCAATGGATCCAAGACCACCTGTACTCCATCACACCTCCAAAACACACTATTTTCAAACAGGAACACTCTCACATAGCTTTTGTTAGGTATAACTGGGTCTCTAGACCAGTGGTTCATTTTTTTTTCTGATCACAGACTGCTTTGAGACTGTGATGAAAGCTATGGATCCCATCCCTAGAAAAATACAGGTAATTATATAAAGACAGAATTTTACATAGGATTTGTTTTATTGTATTGGAAATTGATTTCCTTCACATAGACTGATCTGGGGGGAAAATTACAACTAATACATGAAAGACTACCTTTTTGCCTTAAAGTTGACTGTAACAAGAAAAAGTCAATATTTTTTCATAGTTCTTAGACCCTTGAAGCTCATTCATAGCCCCCTAGAGGTCCATGGGCCCAAGCTTTTTCTAAATGTCTAGAGAGATAGAGAGCTGGAATTGTGTTAGGGACATCCACACATGCAAGTATCCCTTATTCATGTGGATGTCCTTTTTTTGGGTGCTTCAGGTGTTGGCATTCCCTTCCTCCTTGCACAGCACCTAAAGCCCTCCTCTCAACTTCCAGTTGAGCCCCAAAGCCACACTGCATGGTTATTCATGGCAAACAGAAGCATCTCGTTACTACTCCCCCCTGGTCAGATGCATCATGATCTCAGTACTGAGATCTGTGAGGGTCCTCCAGGGATCTCATTGCTACTCATTGCATAGCTAGCTAAGGGGAGGAGGCACTTCTCTATCCTGCCTTCTTTCTATGAAGCATGAAATTGTAGTGCAGGGCAACTTTAGGACTTTACAATAAGTAGTAGGATGTATATGGCTCAACGCAGCATCGGTTCACATGCAGATACTAAGGGGATATTGGACTGAGACTACAGAGAGTTGAGAAAGACAGGCCTCCAATTCCTTCTAGCTAGTAGTTCTGGGACTTAAGATAGCAATGAAAAAAAGTACCTCCCAAAATACTGTTTAAAATCAACTCTTTTTGCTTTTGTTTGAAAACATAAGTCCTGTTCAGGTACTTTTGAATCTGGCTAGAATAAACACATAAGAAGTAGACCTCCATTAGCCTTACCCCTCCCTTTCAATTTCCATTTTTGTTTTTGCTTTTGCTTTACCCCCCCACACACACACAAACTATGGCATAGGTAGCAAATATCCCACAAACTGTTGTTCCCATTTTCAAAAGTAATTTAAACTTCTCAGCCGGTACTCCAAATTGTTCTGAAATAGGAAGCTCCTCCTTGGCCTGAATCCTCATTACAAATCTCCTTCTTGTCTCAACATATCAGGGTCTCTGAGCAGCACATTGTAGTTCAGAAATGATTAATATAAGTTTCCAAGCTGTTCTTTGGAAACAGGGTGGCCTTTTGGAAAAAAAGAAAAAAAAGGAAAGAAAAAGAACTTGAAAAGCAAGAAGAGACATATTGGGAAGAATTAATTAATCCAGGAGGCTGAGGGAGAGAAGAAACCCTATTACTTAGGTTTCTAGAAGAAATTACAGGAATGGGTTATTATCTTTGAGAGAGGGCATATAGTGAGGTAGGAAAAATTATGGGCAATTGGTTCCAGTCTTGGTACTTGTCTTTGATGGCAACTTTTTAATCAGTTATATCTGAGGGAGAGGTTGACAAATCCTCCATCTTTTCCAAGTTAATGAGGAAGGCAACAGCTGAAGAATAAAGGCAGGTTATCAAAGAACGTGAGATATTGTCTGTAATAATAATAAGCCTGCACTGAAACCATAAGTCAAATGATGTTTCAGGAGAAGGTGCCACTCTTAATGAGGTGCCACTACTGTGGTAAGAAATAAGAAAACAAGATAGGATTTGACATTTGATCATTTCCCAAGAAACAGTACACATTATGCTGAAAATAACCTTAGAAAGGGAGTGAGATTATTGTGCAAGTAAATGGCAGTTAGCTGTGTAAGTGAGCATTTTCTTATTTTTAACCCAGTAATCATAGAGTATCTGGACATACTGTTTACAAAAGCTACCAGTTTGTCTCTATCAACAAAGATCTAATAAAGCTATTCATGTTCTTATAAACCAAACTGTGGCTATCTTTTAGGATGTTCCTCAAGGATATGTAGCATGAGCCACAAAGATAGACAATACCCACCAGAAAATTTAATATGAAGATTCAGAATTTATTGCTGTTCTGACTTTGAAGTATCCTCAATTACACCCAGATACATCCTTCTGTGAACTGGTACATCAGAAGAGTAAACAGTATACAGTCAACATAAGAATACAGTTTATAACAAAGTGTGTATTTTACTAGTTGCAGAATTAAAAAAAAATGATTTGTAGCACTGACCACATTTTGATGTGGAGGGGAGTGTTCATCAATCAGTTTTCCTATTGTAGTTAACAAACTGGATTATGGCCAGAGAAGGAGAGGGGAAGGAGGGGAGGAAAGGGACTGGACCAACTCCAGTTAGGAAAAGTTGACAAGACTCACATGTGTTTGGCTTGAGGAAGTGATACAAAAGTAATCTTCAAATATGTGGGTCTGTCACAAACAATGTCTTGCTCCACTCATGCTGCCAACAAAACTTTGACCTAATTTTCTGGGCTGGATGGAGTAATGGCAATCTTGATGTGAAGGAATGTTCTTTTAGTTCTGTTGCTATGGACAGAACCTGGTCAGTTCTAGATTCACTGGGACTTCTGAGCATCTGCAGGAGTACGGAACAAATAAGATGGCCCACCTCAGGAGCTCATGGATCTGGACAGTTTCCTGATGGCTTTTTGAGATTTTTCTTGTTGCCTCTGTAGGCAATTCTGTCAACATCCTGGTGGATATTTTAAATGGGAAAATGGACAGTATAACAAGCTGGGCTGCTTTTTAGAGTTCTGCTTGCCTCATGTAAGCTTTTGATGCTGTAATAGATTTGTGTTGCATAGTAGCATATTATGAAAATAAACATATGCTAGCCCCAGGGAAGGGAGCCAGGCTCAGTACAAATAAAGATAAGATGAAAGTAAATGACCAGCTCATAATATTAACAAACCTGGCAGTATAAGGTTACTGGCTTTATACATGCTTCCTCAAGTGTAGACAAGAGAAGAAGACATTCACTAGCCTGACCCTCCTCAGAGGTGCGTTGGCTGACACCAGTAAGATGGTGACAGTTCCTACTGAATCCCAGACAGAGATAGTGTCAGCTGATTGGTTAAATGAAGGTTAGAGGGTATAAAACAGAAGCCTTTTGAGCAGCAAAACACCAGATTTTGCTCCCTGAAAAGTTGGTCCATCTATGCTTCTAGACAGTTGCTAATAATTCTAATTCTTACAGGTGGGAAGATTTTTCTTTCTTGATGAAGCTAATACCAAATCAAATGCTAATATGGAGATAAGTATAAACAGACATGCTAGGGGAGAGGGTATATATAATTCTATATATGCTAGACATGCTAGGGGAGAGGGTATATATAATTGCTATATAAGTCTAATAGTTGTAAGCTTGTTATAAGAATGTGCCCAGACTGATTCAAGTTCTGTGTAAACTGTGCCACTGAGGACAGCATATTTATCTGTGCCATCTGTGTTACTAGAATAAATATTAGTACAAAGCTGCAACTTATTCTCCTGTTAATTTCCTGAGAGACTTCAGGGGAATACAGATGTTAACCTGACTATTCAATAGGACTGGGTTTTGTAACTGTCAGTATTTAGATGACCAGTATGGCATCTTCCAGAAAATCCAAACAGATTCTGACCAATAAGTATGAGGCAGAGAAGCTTTAATCTTCTATGAGATATGGGATGGAGGAATCAGGCCTATGTCAATAGGGCAGTAGGCATTTCTCTTATGGAGTGAAGCCAAATCAGCTCCTGGGTCTTCTAGGGAACAAGCAATGATTATACAAGTGAGGTAGTGACTAGAGCTGAGATAAGCAACTTCAGAATGCCCACGGGCTACTTTTATGGACCCTCTGGAAGCCACATGAAGTACTGAAAAACAAAATAACAATAAACAGCAGCAGCAGCAGCAGCTGGACCTCTATTTCTGGTTCTCAAAAACTGTTACAATTCTAAACAGTACACAGAGACCTTGCAACCTATTTAAAAGGTACATTGTTGCATCCAGAAGTTTCCAGAAGAAGCAATTTGGAAAAAAAGTTGGCCTGGGTTTTCTGGAGGGGGTGAGGACCACAAAAAACATCCTTGGAGTGAACACATGCACAGTTTGCCCATCTCTCGACTAGACTCCTTCTTTGGAGGTTTTTAAGCAGAGGCTGGATGGCCATCTGTCGGAAGTGCTTTGAGTGTGTTCCTGCATGGCAGGGGGTTGGACTGGATGGCCCGTGTGGTCTCTTCCAACTCTACATTTCTATGATTCTATGATTCTATGAGACTGTGGTTGATGGAAAATTTGGAGCAAGTCCCAACTGAACACAGAGCAGAGTTTATTTGAAGGCGTATCCTGTGACAGTTTAGACAGCAACAAAATTATTATTTTCTGCCAACACCACATGAGCAAAAGATCAGGGGTCTTTTATAACTTGGCCCAAAAGAGAATTCAGATCACTTGACAGCTTACTGAGACTACTTTTCTCAGCACTTTGCACATCAAATCACCCAGATCCATGCTGCTTGGGACATTATAAATAAAGTAGGTCTGGTAATTTTGGTCCCTGCTTGTCTAGTGATAATGAATATTTTCAGTTTGTGCAACCTTAGGTTGTGAACATATCCTTAGAGGAGTGACAGCAGTGATGTATTTAAGTCTTTTACTCCAAGTCTCAAGTCAAGTCTCAAGTCTCTACGTTCAAGTCCTTGAAGATACTTTCAAATCAGATCTCAAGTCAAGTTTCAAGTTCGGGAGCCAACTTTATACCCCAACCTATATTTCAGAATTTCTGGACAGGGTCAACTAAAGTCAATTTTAATAATTTAAGCAGAGTTGGCCCTCCACATTTGCACTTTTGCCATCTGCAGCTTCAGAAGTGGGGAATAGGATCCTTCTTACTTCTCATTTCTGAAGCTGGAGGCTTTTTCAGAAGTGGGGAATAGGCCTTCTTACTCCCCATTACTGAAACTTCGAAAGCTTTAGAAGGAAGGACACATTTGCTGCTCCTTTCTGAGAAATACACCCTGCACTCTGGGGGTGAGTCTTGTATTCTGCTCTTAGGAGATGTTTTAGAGGCTCCTCCAGTATGCAGTAGGGTCAGGCTGCTGAGCAGACCTCAAGCCTCCTTCAACCCCATTGCCTAACCTGTTTGCTGTTCCTCTCTGAGAAATGTGGCCACACTTTGGGCTTGAGACAGATTGTTATGTAACTAGTAGGCAAAAAGAGACAGAAGCGTTGTTCAAAGTCGTAAGGTTTCTAGATGAATGTATTATGTTACTGAAACAAGGGCAGCAAGTCAACCACTCAAAATATACAAGTCTTGAGTCGAGTCAGCGCATAATTTATTGCTAAGTTGAGTCTGAGTCGAGTCACTGAAATGACTTAAGTCCGACTTGAATCCGAGTCAATTGACTAGAGTCTACATTACTGAGTGAGAGCTATATGTTCTTGATCCTTGCCCATCCTAGCTCATTAAACAGGCCAGAGGAGAACTGGCTAAGTAGGTAGTGCCTGTCTATATCAAGCAAGGTTTCTTTCATACATGCCTGAAGGAGGCAATAGCAAGACCTTCCTTGGATCCCTCCATTCTGAATAATTATTAGCCAGTTTCCAAAAGTCTGGTTTTGGGCAAAGTATTGTGAATAAATAAAGAACCAGAGCCTGATTTTGGAAGCTAAGCAAAGTCAGCCCAGTTAGTACTTGAATGGGAGACCACAATGAATACCAGGCACTTCGGCTATATTTCAGAGGAAGGAACTGGCAAAACCACCTCTGAGTATTTGTCACCTAAGAAAAGCCTGTAAAATTCATGGGGTCATCATAAGTCACGGAGTGATTTGATGGTGCGCAAGTGTACATGCACACACAGCAGGTATTGGTCAATAGCAACTCATAGCATTTCTCCCCACTGGCTATGCTGGATAAAGCTGTTGGGAGTTACAGTCCTACAACACTTGTTGATCTGCATGGTTCCCATCACTGGCCTACATTTTGAAAGTGATCTTTCAAGATCCCTTTTGAGTTTAAAATTCTCTGATTTTTTAGTGCAGCCATACAGATTGTCTGTTGAGCAATGTAAGCATGCATACCTGGGAGTAGCTTTTTCTGCTCACATGTTTTTCTGTGGCAGACCCACTCTGTGATACTTGAGTTCTCCCTGCTTGAACCTGTTTCCAAAAACACACTGTTCTTGACTGAATTTAATTCACTGTAGTTGTATTTACAGCTCTGACATTCAGTTTTAATCCAAATTGATCCCTGTTTTCTGCTTTCAGGTAAGAAAAAGTTGATTTGGGCATCTGAGTTTGCTTCTTTTCAGAAATGGGGGAAAGTAAGATTTTGACATTTGAAATCCCAAACTTCATATATCTTTAAATAATTAAATCAGCAAATTAATACCATTCAGAGAATGTCTTATATTGTATTCACTTCCTTTTAGGATTTTTAATAAATGATTATGGTAATGCAAGTTTATTTTCTTTCTTTTTTCTTTCTTTCTATGACACATTTGGCAGAAGTCTTGTCATGGAGAGAAACCAAAGGAAAACAGATGGATGGATGAAGTAGTTCTTGGACAGCATAATTTATAAGTGTGGTTCTGGATTTCTTATTCTCACATAAGATCTTGATGATCAGATTTTGGATAGATTTACCAGAAGATCACATCAAAAAGATATGTTCCACTTACTGAAATGTGAAGTGTACACATCTACACTTTTTTTTCTCTTCTTATAATTTAGAACATTAATCAGTTGGAGAAATAACTTAAGACCTTCTGAAATCGTCCCTCTAAACTATTCCTAATGGCCTCTGGTTGGCCAACTGCCAGTTCCAGGTAAAAAAGGTATGATAATTATCATGTGCCCATACATTTAATAATAGCAGTGGATTGTTCAATTACAATGCTATTTATCAATAGTCACAACACATGCAAAAGAAGAATTGTGATGCCTTTCCAAGAAAGCAAATAGGAACCTTTGATGAATTTTCTCCCACACTGAGGTTATTTAGAGTGTTTGTCTAGTAAATACCTAATAAACAGTCTCTGTAGACATGGTCCAGACAAAATAAGTTCAGTTTATAGTGAACTTTGAACTAGGAGCAATGAAATGACAATAATAAAAGTTAGAGTAATAGTACAGGAAGCTTCATGGCAGATCCATAAGAGTCCACAGTAGGGCCTACTCTCTAGTGGTGATGGTAGGAAAAAAGTCTTACCTTTTTTATTGCCATTCCTTGGTGCAAGGCTGTTGAGCTGTTATCAATAGTGAAAGGCTACACTCTGGAACAGGGATTTAAATCTTTATCTACTGTGTTTTCAGATGCAAGAGCAATTTCAAAAAACTCTCTTCCCACTGGCAGGGCTTAGAAGAGTTTTGGGGCACTTTTCCATTTTTTTCACATTTTTTGGATTTTGAAGGCCAAATATTCATCTCAGCAAAATGCCATCATCATCATCATCACCATCACCACCACCACCACCAGCAACAATGCACTTTTGGGCAACTCAGATTTCTTGCAAAAACAAGAGTCATGTATTGCAAAAACTCTGGCAGCAGATGACTTATTTTCTTGATGTGGTTTCTCAATAGCCTTTCTTACTGAGAAAATTTTCAAGTGTTCTCAGTATCTCTAGAATAAGATCCCTTGGTGATCCACTATGGCTCAAAACCTGTTGGTCCTGATAGAGTATACCTGTAGAATCAATGGGATTTACCTATGTGTTGACTCACCATTCAACAATTGACGGGGGGTAACCTGTGACTGTTTACAAGACCCTCTTGTGGATCAATTTGCTGACCTCCATTCTGACATGGTCACTTAGCCAGTGCTTGTTCTACTGATAAGAATGTTTTTGAGTTTGTGCAACTTACGGATATGGACATGAATGCTGGATAAGTGAGACCAACCTCCTGTGCACCTAAGTTGTACACTTTCTGGCTCATTAGAATGGGCAAAGGGAACATGACTGGATGTGTGAATAAAGCAATTGATCATTGCTTGAAAGGAGTCAATATTCTAGGGATCCCTGTGGAAGATGTGATCAAAGATTTCATCTGAAACATGCCTTCAGTGCAGGGCTGGCATCAACTTGGAAGGAATCTGGATGATACTCCTTCACCCCCTACCCCAGCAATAGCCATGGATGCATCCTCTTACAGGAGACAACGCAGAACATGAAATGCTGGATTTGAGAATAAATTCTTTAATATTAAACATTACAAAATGAAGACAATCAATCAATCAAGCAATCAATCATCTGTCCTATTTGTACACTGTCTTTCAGCCAAAAGTCTGGCAGAGCAGCTTACAAATAGAATTTTCTGCCTTCAGGCTTACAGTCTAAATAAGATACAACACATAAGGAAAATGGAATGGCAGTGGGGAAGGAGATTAAGCTCATGAGATGCTGGCTGCTTTTCTTGGTCAGCAGCCAGAACAATGGCAGTTAGAATCTGGAGGGGAGTCCTCACCAGCTGCTGGAGCCCAGGCGCAAGGCAGTTGTGCCCAGCTGCTCTTCTGTCCCTCAGAGGCCACAGCAGTGGTAGCTGGAATATGGAGGGAAGGACTCTTACCTATTGATGGGGCCCAGGTACAATGGAGATTGTTTTGTTGTCAGTAACATTAAAAACAAATCATTTACAGTGCCTTGCAGAAGTATTTACCACCCTTTGGCTATTCTACATTTTGTTGTATTACAACTTGGCACTGAAACGGATTTAACTGGCACTCTTAAGGACTTGATGTAGTGCACACTGTGAAGGCACAAAATATTTTTATTTTTTATTGTGAAATAAAAGTTAAATAGAAACAGACTGCCACTTGTTTGTTGCATGAATTTGTTGCATGAATATTCACTCCCCTGAATCAGTACTTAGTAAAAACATCTTTGGCAGTAAGTACACTGGTAGAAAGGCCCTACTGGCTTTGTACATCAGGTGGTAACAATGATGGCAGAAAGGGTGAATATTTCTCTAAGTCACTGCAATTTATTGAACTGTTTTTAATTGTACACTTGAAATGTTAATTTTCAAAACAGGCCATGGGGGTTACAACAAATGGCATAAAGGTTGTCACTATCGACTTGTAGATGTACATTTTGTTATTAGCACTCCAAAAGTGTGGGTTTTTTTTTTGGCCATTTTAATATCTACCCCAGATGGACTACAAATCCATGGTATCATTGCTACCTAGGGATGAAGGGGGTCCACCACATTTGAAAACTGGAACTGGACAAGTAACATGTCCTTGCTAGTTTTTTTAGGCTTCTCATCAGTTTCCAGGCATTCTTCTGGTCAGTTTCATATATCACTTAGAACAGAGAAGTAATAACTGGGTAGTGCTAAATGTGTCCAGTCTGGAAGCACTGTGGGATTATTTCAAGTATAGCTGGTCCACAATAATTGTTGTGCAGGTATTTGTTGTGCTGATATTTGCCATTTCTCATTCAAATAATTCATCATGGCTTTGCACATAGGTGACAAAACATGCTACATGAACTTGATTGCTTCCCCTTCTCCATGCTCATCATCTTACAAGATGAATAGATGATGGGAATATAAGGCTGATGATACATTTAGAGCTGCATAAAGCATTTGAAAGGGGACATAATGAAGTCTGTGGCATGAGCAGATTCTAATTTTTGGGTTCCTAAGATCATTGCCATGTTGATTGAACACTGAGAGAAGATCATAAACAAAATATAATGATGAAAAGTGAAGTACCAGTCTAGGTAGAGATGACCAGTAAGATACTAATTGAATCAGTGTAAGCTTGTGTCATCTTTCATGTCCTAGTTAATATTCTCAAAAATATGGGCAAATGAATAGCATATTAAATAAGACAGTCCCAAAGAGAGAGAGAAAAATTCTGTTTAAAGAAAAAAAGCCATTATCAGAGCTACAATTCAGAAGGAAAAGACATTTGGCCCACATATCTCCCTCACCCATGATTACTCAAAACATGGGTGCACTAATGTGTTTCTCAGCCTCAGCCCCAGTTAAGTTTCAGAGTGCCTTGCAGATTAACTTCTATACTTGAGGTATAGAATAGCATAAGTAGAAAATCCCAGCCAGCATGAGCAATAAAATGTTCAAAGCATCTGCAGAAGGCTTTCCACCTTTGACATAAAATTTCCTTTAAAAAAAAATATCATGTATCTGCTCAATCCCATCCATGTCTACTCAGAAGCAATTAGCATTGGGTTCAATTGCTCCTAGATAGGCAGAATAAAATAGGATGAGCTGCATCCTAAAACACAGCCAGAGTGATTTTAGAAAGAGGTATTTCCTCCTACCCTATTCTTCCTTCTTCCCCCTTCTTCCAACTAAGACAGACTGAAAACTGGAGAGGGTTCTTGTACCTTTAATGGCTGTGTAGAAGAGGGTATTTCAGTAGATGTTGCCTGTCATGCAACAAGGTAACACGCAATGCCTGCAGAAATTCCCCCTTTTACACAATCTGTTCATTGTTCATTCTGACAACCCTAATTTGGGAGGAGCTTAGAGCTTTCAGAAAGGGGAGAGAGAGAGAGAGAGAGAGAGAGAGAGCGCGAGCGCGGTGGGACTAGTGAAGAACAGGTGTAATAAAAAGGTTGCCACAAAGAAAAGAAACAAAAACAAAAACACAGCACCTACCTTTCCCCCTGCCCCTGTGGAGGGAGATAACATGGAAATCTGTCATCAGCCATAACTGTATAGTGCTACTGCACAACACAACATCAGATGCAGTTTTGCAGTTTTTGTCACTTGAAGGTGAGCTGGAGGAAACCAATTAATGAAAGGACAAAACATTGAAGTGTTTTGAACCAAAAGAGAACAACAACAGTGTAATTTAGCTTGGGGAAAATGCAACCCATTATCAGAACACAGGGGAAAATAATCAGAATAAAGAATAATCAGAATAAAGAACTACAGTGAAAGGAGAGAAACAGGGACCAAAGAAAATATGTAGTCATATTAATTTGCATCAGATTCCTGGAAAGAACAGTTTGATCTAGGAACTAGAAAGAAGGGCAATTAGAAGTTCAAACATATGCAGTGTGTAACCAACATGGCAGTTGTTTTAGAACTGATACCATTTAAGAAGAAACATTTTGCAACTGTGCTGTTTTTCTCAGTTCATTTTTTAATTAGAATTTACCAAAATCAGAAAGGTTTTGTAAGACAAAGGCAGAAAGAAACTCCCTAAATGTGCTGGGTTAAACAGGCTTGATCAGAGGTTTTTGTTATGGTCAAAATTCCTGAGCACCCTCCTTGCTTCCATCTTTCACCATTTTTCTCCCTTTCCCCAAATTATCTTGACTATTTTCTGTAAGATTTCCATGACATTCTACTGTGCAGCTGGATAGAAAACACATCTAGGTTAAATGACAGGAAATAAATTCCCAGTTGTTTAAGAATGGATCAGAATTGGAATGGCTCATCTAGGTAGGATATGAAATTAACCTCAGAAATTTCCATGAAAAGACTGTACAGAGATGTTTTTGCTGTAAGGTGTCCTGGCATATGGAGGTCCAGATGATGTGTGGTATTTCTTCTATCTCTCTGGATCTTTTGGAACTTCAGAGGAAAGATCTGGAATGGCTCCATCTACTCACATATCCATTATATCACTTTGAACACCCGTGATAAGAAAAAAATATCTACAAAATGTCTGCAGATGTAAAGGCCATTGCTGATGACCGTAAAGTGCAAAGGATTATAGGGACTTAAACTGTAACCCAGTGTATATTTATCATAGTGTAGCCAGATGGTAAATGTAGAGTGATAAACAAGTACTCCAGCCAACCATGTCTTATTTCAGAATGCTCCATTCCATTTGTTGTCCCCTGCAGTTTTCCCTTCTGCATCAAACACATTCTCAGTCAGAGGTGTAAAGATGTTTTGCCTGTGTCTTGTTTGTGGTCAAGACAGGATATTTCAACACAGTGAGGCAGCCAGTTAACACATCTTCAGTCCCTGCAAGAGTTCTCGCCCTCATTGTATGAGTCAGTCAACCAGCACTATTTTTTTGTGTGTGTTGTGCTTTGTTCAAGATTTCTTCTAGTACTAACTGCACATCTGTCATCACTTTTTGAGAGCTGTTATTATGACATAGAATCAAAGAACTGGAAGGGACTGCAAGGGTCCCACTGCCAAACAGGTACTCACAGCTAAAGTGCACATGACAGATGGCCATCTAACTCTGAAGATGGAAAGTCTACAACCCTCCAAGATGGTTTGGTACACTGTCAGACTACTCTTACAATCAAGAAGTTCTTCCTAAACTTTAAGTGGAATCCCTTCTCTTGTAATATGAATCTGTTGATTCATGTTTTAGTTTCTGGAGCAGCAGAAAAGAAGTTCACTCCATCATCTTTGTGACATGCTTCAGATAGTTAAAGATGGTTATCATATCATCTCTCAAGTCCTTTCCTCACAGCAGCACCATCCCTGTGTAGGGACATGTTGCTACCAGTCTGCAACACATACCATCACATGATGTTGTCATGGCCCCACTGCTCTCACATCCCCAGCCATTGCAATCAAGCAATATACCATTAACAGAAGAAATCTGTTGTGCAACAATTGCATCCCTGGCAGCCATATGGGAAGGGCAGAAGCGCAATCAAGTGCTTCCTTCTTCAGTTCAGCCCAGGAAGAGGCCAGCTGCGCTGCTGAAAGGAGGACTGTGTCCTGAATGCAACCCATCTGCTGGCAGCTGGCCAGGTACAGAGGGGAGAGTTTGCGTCCCACTCCCATCCAGGCAAAGGCACTGCTGGAATGACACGGCTTGTCATGGGATCCAGGTAAAGTGTGGAAAGGACCTCCTCTTCTCTAAGGGCTTTTTCTCACTTGGCGAAGAAATCGCCCTGTTCTGGTACTCACCAGACTTGCGTGCTCCCTCAGAGGATCCAGGCTGATCCAGAGCAGTGTGTGGCAGAGCTACACACTGCTCTGGGACAAAAATGGCAGCTTCTGGTTGGTGGAGGCTCTCCACCAACCAGTGAAGCTCGCCAGCCTAAAGCGCACCCCCGGAAGATCTGCAGGCTCGTGCTGGTGCAAGCCTGCAAATCTACACCGGAGTGCAACCATGGAGTGGGGTTCGCCACGCTGTTGAAAGGCCTGTCTTAAGCGGTCTTTCAATAGCATGGCGAGCAACCACTTCTGCTCATTCTGGAGTGGGCTGAAGTCTGGAACTACAGAAAGTAGTCTGGACCCAGTCCGCCCCCAAGTGCAAACGTCCTCGCTGGAGGATGCTCTGCCCCCTTGCAAAAACAAAGTGCGGAAAAGACCTAAGCTTATCCTGCACACGTCTGATAGGACTTGGTTTCCAGACCTTTGATCACCTTGGTCACTGTTCTCTTGACATGTTCCAGTTTGTCAATGTCCTTCTTGAACTGTCTTGGTCAGAACTGGACATGATATTCCAGGTGAGGTCAGAACAGAGTAGCACTACAGTTTCTCTTGACCTGGACACTGTAGTTCTGTTGATACAGACTAGAATTGCATTGGCTTTTAGTTTAGTTTTGTTTTTTGCCACTACATCGCAATGTTGACTCATGCTTAGTTTGCAGTCTGTTAAGTCCCTAGATACTATTCACTTGTCTTGCTTTCAAGCCAGATGTCACTCATACTATATCTGTGCATTTTATTTTTTTCTGCCTTAGTGTAGTATTTGCATTCGTCAGTGTTTAAATACAATTTGTTAATATTTTTACTATTATTTATTCACATTGATTTCTTTCAGTTTTTCTTTATATACTTGGATATCTTACTATTTACCAATTTCTTCTAATCAGCCTCATCTAATATTTAAAGGAACCTATTCATTAATTTGTATACTTATGTTGCATCTACCACCCAAATTCTTGCCAGGACAAGTCATCATGTTGCACAAATTATACTTTAGGACTTTGTGAAGTACATTTTCTTTTTCTTTGTTGAGCTCCTCACCATAAAACAATCAGTCTCAAAGTTGCCCATAGATAAGTAGTCTTTATAAACAACAAAGGCCCAATAGCTAAAAGTCTCTGAGAAGCCTCTTTTATCTTTAAAAATGACAAAAGAAAGTAGAATTTCACTAGGTTCCATAACCCTAGGGAGAAACCACATACACCTCACCAACCTAACCAAGATATTTATGGCAGAATCTTGTACAGATCAGGTTTGCTTAACCTTGACTACAACTCCCATAATCTCTGATCTTTGAGCATGCTGGCAGAGACTGGTGGGAGTTTCAAGGCAAGATATCTGAAGGTCACCAAATTGGGGAAAGTAGTTATAAGTGAATTATTCTGTGGGTTTTCCGTCTTGCTTCACATTGTATTTTGGTGAAACTTTAAAAAGAGATCAAATGTACCAACACAGGTACTGGTAAGAAAGAAAATGAGAGGGAAAACACAGTAAAGGTTTGTATAATGTAAGAAGGGAGACAGCAAGAGGTTTGGGACAGGCAATCACTGAGCTTTAAACTGTAGATAGATAGTTAAAGAATACAAATTAAAAGAGCAGACTGGAGTGGAATTGAATAGATAGACTTCTCTGGAGCTTTAGAGTGTCTGCTTGCATAACGTAGATCATTTGCCTAATGGCTTATCTTGAAATTCATGGTTCTGTTTCAGACACTAGAGTTTTAATCAGTCCTTAGTGAAATTTCAACATTCTTATGTTGTCCACATTGCAGTAGCTGATTCTTCATCCTTCACAATACAACATCATCTCCATATGCTAAATCCCTGTTTTTTCCAAGGACCCCATAGTGTCTTTGCAACAGGGGAATGCTATAAGAGGAGGAGAGGCAGACAAATCTAAAAATGAGTACTTTAATAATGTGATGAGTGTCTATTATTTTGTTGTTGTTGTTTTTATTGGTTTTGCAGTCTGTCAGTTCTTACTGACTGATGCTTTGGACGAGTCAGGGTTCAGAGTCTATCCAAGAATCTAGGGCCCTTTCCTCACGAGGCCAGTGAATCGCTCCATGCCGTACCTTACCGGTTCTTCTGGGCTCGAAGCAGCGCAGACTTTCCCTTAAGTCCTTCCTCTTATGTATGTTCCACGCTGATTCGGAGCAGTGCGAGGTCATTGATCTGCACTAGTGAGGCTTAGAAAATGGCAGCTTCCTGTTGTTTGTGGGGTTGGACCAACCACTGAAGCTGACCACGCCCACAGCCCGCCCTCTGCTGATTACTGGTTCACATTGGTGTAAATGTGCGCAACTGCACCACTGCGGAAGTACGAATTGGCACGCTCCAGCAAATTGAAAAACCATTTTTTTCCCGTTCTTCAGATAGTGCACTGGAGGACCACTTGGGGGTATATTTAATTGGACTTAGGTGCAGAACTAAGGTAAACCGTCTGAACCTAGTCCGCTCCAAGGTGCAGACGACCTCCGTGACAGGACACATTGGCCCATCTTAATTTCCTCATGCAGAAAGGGCCTAGGAATCAGTTAATTATCATTGGATGGAAGGTTCGCAGAGCTGAACAAACAAACAAACTTTTCCATGTGCTACAGGTCTGCAGACTTGTGACAGATAGCACATCCAGGTAGGCAACTTAAAGTGCTATTAGGAATCAAGCCCTCTACTGGAGAGTAGAGGGCCTGAATGACCAGGGCCCTTTCCGCAACTCACCTTTTCTTGGCGCTGGGGCGCGGGGATCGCGCGAGCAGCCTCCAGCGAGAGGCTCTCATATCCCCACTGCTTCTGCTCCGCACGAGCTGCCTGCTCCCAAGCAGGCAGCGCAAGAGCCCCACCTCTTCCTTCTGCAGCGCAGCCTGGGAGTTTCCCAGGCTGCGCTGGGCAGGAAGCATGACTGCCACAGCTCCGGAGGCTCCACATGCATGGCAAGTGTGCACAGGGCCCTGGAGCAATGCGTGATCTCGCACCATTTTCAGCTGAAAGCTGAAAATGAAAAAGTGTGCAAGTGATGCCTGCCCACCCTGGAGCATAGTGCGATTGTGAGTGCGTCATGCAGATCTCTCCTCACAATCGCGCAAGATCCAGGCACCCTTTCACATGGCAAATGCCATGTGAAAAGGGCCAAAGACAGAAATGTATAGGCAAGTCAGAAGATCTCTTTTCAGAGACTTGAGGAGAATTCTTCTCAGAGGTTCCAAATTTATGTCCAACTGTTCAAGTTCTATGGAACAAGAATGGATTGCACATTCAGGCCTGAACATTTCAAAAATTAATTGAATATAACAGATGTTGCATCTTTAGCTCTCATAATTTGCTGTGTAATCATGTTGGTGACAGAACATTTACCATTCCTGTACTATGAACTCTTCCAGATAGGGCAAATGTGTTGGCAGGTGATGATATTTGTTGTGGTACCCCCCCCCCGCTTTTTAAGATCATAATGGTGGCTGGGGCTTTATCTCCCCTTTTCTGAAGTATTCCAAAATATTTCATAGCTACACAAATGGTGACAGAAAATCTGAGAGATTTGCTTGTCACATGGGTTGTGACTATCAATATGGACATGTTGAATTTCTCACTCCTTCTCTGTTTTCAGGGTACTTGTCTCCTCTGTCAAACTTCCATCTGCCTCCTCCATTTGTCCTTTATTTTTTTAATCCTCTCTTCCCAAACTGGAAAAAGGTGGCAAGAAATAATGATGGTAATACCAAAAATACAACAATAACCCAGCAGATTCCAAGGAGTGACATTACAGGAAGCCAGGCTTTTTCAAGCCAATTTGGAAAATTCCAATAGGGCTGCTGCTCCATATTCTCCATTTTTGTTATACAAAAAGCCAAGTAAGGTCTTACCAAGTAAGGAAGAGAGAAGAAGAACCTTGGAAGCTTACTTTCCTGCTTTCTCTAGGATACACCAGAAAACCATTTATTTTCTGAACAAAGTCGTGTAAGCTGCAAACCTTTATTGTTGTAATGTAGCACATGTGCTATTTGGATACTGTGCAGGTGGGTTGACAGTGGAAAGATCAAGTACAATTTAATCCTCACAAGATTTATTCAGGTGCAGCCAAATCAGAAATATGTCATAAAGTCCAATTAAATTCTGCTCAATTCAGCCAAAAGTTCTGAAGTTGTATACACATTAGAAGAGCAACATTTAGCCTGGAACTGAAACAGAACTCTACATTTACCCATTATTATTTAAGTAGGGAACATTCTCTTATTTCTCGACCTCTGGCAGCTGATCCTAGAGACTGAGACAGATAATAACATTATAATTACTGATGTGTGGAACAGTTCAGTGATTTACAAATCGCATCTAATACATTGTCCTAAAAAATCCTACATGATTTGAACCAAGATACATGAACAGACTCTCCCTCCTTCCCCTTCTCTCCCTCCCTCCCTCCTTATTTCCCTCCCTCCTTCCCTCTTTCTCACACACATATCCTCATGTGTGCATGCACAAACAAGCTTCCTATAAACACCCTGCCTTCTACTGCATATCAGCCCTTTGCTTTTGAATTTCATTGGTTTGCAATACAGTTTCCTTCCCCCACTCCACCCTAGTACTAGAGGGACTGTCCTGAAAATGAGGGGTGTGTGTGTGTGTGTGTGTGTGTGTGTGTGTGTGTGTGTGTGTGTGTGTGGCAATTCCCAATCAGTCTTTCTTATCTGATAGTTCTTCATTTCCCTCAACCCCTCACCCACTCCTGCATCTTGAAGTGTAAGCTCTTTTAATCAGGAACTTCCTGATCTTTCCTCAGCCTGAAAATTCTGAACAGCACTCAGTGAATAATAGCAGTTCCTCTCAAAACACACATCTCATTCTCCATTCTCTTTCCTTGGGCGTGGTCCTAAGGGACAGTGAGCTCCTAAACCTCAGTAATATTCTGGTATCAAGTACAGGTGATGGGTAAGGGAGAACTTGAAAGAGCTGAGATATTATACACTGAATTCTTTTATTTGCTGAAGCACTGACTGACAACAAGTGGTGTAGAAGGATGGTATGGATGACTTCCAGCATTTCATGGTATCTGGTAACTCTTTGGCAGGCTCTTCAGTTTGGAGAAACAGAGATAAGAGAGAGCATTAGGGACCGAACACTTTTTTAAATTGGCCAACAGGTTGATAGACAGGTGAGGAGAGAAAAATGAGTCCCAAAAGGGGATATTTGTGTGTGTGTTTTTTTGTTCTGTGCTGGACATTTTTTATTTAGACTGGAATATTTGCCAGTGTTCCATCTAACATGTAATTAAAGTTCCTTCTATCTCATTTTGATCTTCACAGACTTAAATGGATTCTATATTCATTATATTTTCTATTTTCTGAATGGTGCAATGAAAAAGAAGAAATCAAAAATTACATATAGGGAAAGCTCACCTAAAAACTGCATGTACTAGCAGAACATTTGCCCCAAAACACATCTTTCTAGGGATAATTTCTTGCAAAAGTGACATAGATTAGGAAAAGCAGATATCAAAATGCAAGTTTCAGATAAAAATGGTCATGCAGACACACACACACACATACACACAGAGAGATGTAAAAATGGGACTGAACAAATTTAATGTAAGAAAATGTGATCCTGGGTGGAATCAAATCTGACAATTTTTAATATTCTTAACAACCATTTGGGATTTGTATTGAGCTTTTGAGGGTGTTTATTTGTTTCTTTGCTTGCTTGCTTGCTTGCTTGCTTCTTGTTGAGAGGAAGACAGGCCTTGAGCCCCTTTGTCTTGGGCCACTATGACAAACACAGTGCACCAACCACATATTGTGGCCTGTTGGAGCCATGACAAAAGCTACTTTTGCATGTTCAGGCAGACAGAAGGGCGAAGATATATTTTTTTAACTCCAGTTCTGGTTGACCAATATTCAGTAATGATGATGAACTATGTTCTGCCTGCTGGGTCTAGGGCTGTCAGATGGGCAGGATATATAACTTTAATCCTATATATCATGGATCAGAGGGAGGTACCAGAAACCTCTATCAAACCACACTAAGTTCCAGTGGAATATGGTTAAGGGACATGGAAGTCCCAGCACCAGAAACAGCCAGGCACTCCTCCATGTCCCCTTTACCTACCTCTTCCAGGAAAGCAACAGTTGTGTTGAGAGGGAACTGTGGTGGCTGAAAGTTGAGGTTTGGCATGTGAGGCAGAATGAGCATTTTCTTCTGGCTTGAAGGAGCTTTATGGTACCTTGTCTTGCTCCATGATCTATTCAGGATTAAAGTTGCAGGAACCCTGTTCCATATCCAACCCAGCAGTCCTAGATGCAGCACTTCTTATGCAGACTAAATCCAAGGTAATTAGCTGGAAGGGTGTTCATAAGGTTGTCAGAATGCCTAGTTCCAGAGAACTCTTGTTTATGGGAGTTATGGTGGCATACCTTGCACCCTTCAGATAGAAAGCCTGGCAGCTACGTGATAGTCCGCCATTTTGTCAGCTTCAGCTAGGATTCCGGGTCCAACCTAAACTTTTTTTTGTTATTGGTGAGCTAACATGCAGTGACAGTTCTGTCGCAGTTATGGATTTAATCCCTATAAAGTTAAAGGTAGCAAAAGAAGATAAAGTACCTGCCTCTATTGGCAAACTGCCTCCAGTCATTGGAAGAAGAATCACCTCTCTTTTTCCCCTCTGGAAGGATTACAGTGATATACATTGATCTTTGTAGATGGATGTTAGCTCACTAACAAGTTCAGTCTCTTGTTTTCTGCACAGAAGGACAGAAGGGTCTACAAAGCAAAACAGTGCAGGGATGCTGTGAAGACTGGCTTGAGTCTGTGTTGATCTTCTCACAGAACGACAGGAAATGCCTTGTAAACTGGTACTTCCTGTTATGGTTGTCACTGTCTAGGTGCTCTGTACTCCATGTGTAGCCTACTAGTTGAAGGGCAGGCAGCTGTGGCTAAGGAAGGGGACACTTCCTGGGAGGGCTGAGAACTCAGGGACTCATTTTTTTCTCTCTCTGTGTGCACATATTTAAAACTTTTTTTTTCCCCAAATAGAGCATATTTAAAATATTTTTAATAAAAATGTAAACACAGAAAACCAAAAAACTACAAAATTAAATACAGAAAATGGGGAGGGAGGACTTTCTTGCTTTCTGCATTTCCTTTTCCTTCCTCCTTTGTAATGCAAAGTGAATGCCATGAATAAGAATTAGACTTTCTTCTGTGTAAATATGTGTATGCATTCAAAGTAGAGAAAGGGGTGGGGCAGAATAACAATAACAACAAAAAGTAAATGAGGAAATGAGTGACAACTCTAGTGTTTCTATATGCTGCCTTCCACCTATTTCCCCTTTGCCTTTGCCTTTTGAACTCTCCTTTCTATGAGAAGAGAAGAGAAGAGAAGAGAAGGAAGGAAGGAAGGAAGGAAGGAAGGAAGGAAGGAAGGAAGGAAGGAAGGATGAGGAACAGGAGAAAAGCAACAGCTAGAGTATAGTCCTCTGCATGCCACAGGGGGAAAAAGGAAGAAGAAGAGCACCATGTCTGTTAGCTTTTTTTTTTCTTTTTCTTTTTGGAATGCCATTCTTCCAACAATCCTGGAGGCAAAGGCACTGTGGGGAGGCTGATTGGGAAAACTCCCTGTACTAGAACCCAGGATTTTTCTGTTTTACCTTTCCCACAGTTCCTTTCTCTCCAGTGCCCCATGGAGCAAAGCATTTTTTCAAAAATTTAGCCAGCCACCATCAAGTGCTTTCCCCTTCTTCTCCTTTTTCAGCACTGGGAGGAAATTTTAGAGTTGTTGCTGTTGGCATTGCCATATTCCTTATTCTTCCCTCCTTCCATGGTGAGAAAAATTGCAGAAGTGCTGCCACCACTGAGAGAAAGAGAGAAAGAGTGGAGATGCAAAGGGATGATAAAGAGTCAAGCAGCCATAGCTGCTGAGCTCTGGGGTGGATGGCTGTCTAATTTATGCAGCAAAACATACCTTTAGAGGGTTTTATGGCTGGTACCACTGACAGTCCTGTTGAAGTCCTGGTCAATAGATTCAATCAAGATCTGGCTGGGGCTATTGACCTGATTGCTCGCAAACATCCTCTCCGACTGTTACTAATTGGGCCCTTTGGTATACAGAGGATGCTAGGGGGCTGAAATGTGAAGGATGATTACTGGAGTGCAAATGGTGGAAAATTCAACTTATATCCAATAAGGCACAGTATAGAGAACATCTTTATTCCTGTAAGGTGGCAGTATGTACAGCAAAGAAAGTATTCTCTGCACTTATTGCATCTGCAAATTTTCATCCAGATGAACTATTCAGGGTGGTGAGAGGTTTAACTCAGGCACCTTCCCCACTGAATCCTATTTTAGAACCTTCACCAGTTCATTGTGATGCTTTGTAATGATCACTTCAAAGATAAAAACTCTCAGATAAGAACTGGCTTAGATGATGTCATTGTAGCAGAAGTTGACAATGGAGTGTCCAGTGACTCCATGGATTACACTGGATCAGTTTGAGTTGCTGAGTATCACTAATGTGGACAAGCTGCTGGGACAAGTAAAGAAAACAACCTGTCCTTCTTGGCTGGTCATCCAGGAAGGAGATGCAATTAGATCTGAACTACAATATATTATTAATGCGTCTATCAGGGAAGGAAATTTTCCATGTTGTTTAAAAGAAGTGGTGGCATGGCCACTTCTAAAAAAGCCCTCTTTGAACCCTCTGGACTTAAATGACTATAGACCAGTAGCAAATCTTCCTTTTTGGGGGGCAAGGTAAATGAGAAGGCAGTTTCCTCCCAGCTCCAGGCAGTCTTGGATGATAGTCTCTAGACCCATTTCAAACTAACTTCAGAGCAGGATATGGATTTGAGACCATTGTGGTTGCCTTAGTGGATGATCAACACCTAAGCACTGATGGGGTAGTGTGTCACTGAGGGTGATTTTGGACTCTCAATACCATTGACCATGGTATCCTTCTGGAGTGCCTGAGGAGTCTTCAGAGATTCTAGTTCTGTCGCTCAGGTAGATTCCAGATGGTGATGCTTGGGGATAGCTGTTCCTCAAAAATGGAGCTGCTATACAGCATACCACAAGGTGCTAGTCTATCCCCAATGCTTTTCAACATCTAGATGAAAATGCTGGGAGAGATTATCCAGAAGCATGGAAAGGGGTGCTGTCTGTATGGTGATGACACCCAAATATATTTCTCAATGCCTTCAGAAATAGTTTCAACAGCTTTCTGAAAAAAGTTTCAAAGATAGGCCAGATGAAGATGGAGATATTAAAATACAACGGATGGCTGAAATGACATATAGGTGACAAGAGGAAAAGAGGATCCAATACAACCTTTGTAATAACTGACAAGAGACTTGGAAACTATGGCCTTTTCCACATGAGGGGGCGTGAAACGCGGCGGAACGGGGCGGCGCACATGGGAACGGAGCTTACCTTAATCCAGGTGGCTCCGTCCCCGTCGGGAGCAGCGCGCGTTTGCCGCTCTACATGCCACCGGCAGCCGGTGGCGTCTGGCAGCACCCAAAATGGCGTCCAGCGGCTTCCGGTGGCACTCCGCCAATTGGGGCAGCACGCCAGCTGGAAGCCCGCCCCCAGGCAGCTCTGCAGGGACTTGCTTGTGTGCCCCTGCAGTTCTTCACGGGGTGCTGCAACAGGCTAGTGTGATCTTGTTTTAAAAAGACCACTTGAAAGGTGGTCTTTATAAAACACGCAGCACCACCCCTGCGGCTGCGCGAGGGTGCTTTGAGGTGTAGAACCTCACCTTTTCAAGCCGCCCTAGTGCACCTCGCGGTGTAGACGACCTCCTGGTGAGGCCGTCCCAGCGCGGGCTATATCCCCGTGTGGAAACGGCCTACGTTTGTACAAAATGAGATAAACATTCAGCAAGAGATGGAGAGAGTTAGTACAGTTGATGTTAGAAAGATGAAAAATTTAAAAAATGTTATAAGTCAGCCTTCACCTGAAAAATTGAAAGACCAAAACTTGGAGTCTGAACAGACATTACTTCAGAAGATGTATGGCAATTGGTTTGTGATCTGACAGGAAGTGTTTGTTTTTTTTTCTGGGGGAAAAATAGAACAACAATTTACTGATGGACAGACATTGCAGAATAAATGTTCTTTTCAGCTGGGATCGACATGAAGAACTGATTTTTATATACAAGGATGAAAGTCATAGACTCAGGCCATTTCTACACTTCGGCCTTTTCTGTTGTTGTCCCAGCATCATCCTGGCAGCACTGTGCCTGGGATAGGTGTGTGTCCTCAACACTCACCTTCACACCTGGCCATCTGCCTGCGGATGGGAGCGTGAGTGACACCTTTCTTCCTTCCACACTGCAGCCAGCCTCTTTCCTGTGCTCCACTGGGGAAAGAAGCACACAGATTGTGCTTCTTCCTATTCCACATGGCCACTGGCAATGGTAGTGAAGCACAATCATGGGCCATTAATGGATGTTTTTCCATTAATGGTATATCCTGTGATCACAACAGGGGGGTATGCATTGCCAGTGGGACTGTGACAATGTTGTGGAGTAGCACGATTCATGGACTGCTGCCAATGTGTCTCCATCACTGGATGGCGATGCTATGCAGAAGTGACCTAAGTATGGCTGAGTTGACAAAAGACCTTTTAGGAAGACTTAAGTATGATCCTGTTCTTTGAAAAAAGATAGAAGATAGAAAGACAGAAGAAAAAGAAGGAGAATGTGTCTGATGAAGAAGGAGACTTATGATTATTAGGAGAAAAGTTATGAAAGGACTGAGGATATCTGATTATGACAAATTAAAATATCAATTCTAAACTTGCTATTTTTATTATTGCAAGAGTAATTGGAGTCAATAGCACCTTTGTTGCTTTAAAAGTTACTTACTACATAGAGAATTATTTTAAGTATTACTAATTTTAATATAGAATAAGAATAAGAATAAATTAGAGATGACTTATATATAAGATAGAATAAGTTAACAAAGATTTATTTGTTGTTAAGTTAGTATCTTAACAAATAAATGCTATTGCTATCTAACAGGTTAAGTTTATAAGTGACTTTGTTTTGAATGATACTTTGTAAGTGACAAGTAATTACTAAATGGTTAAATATGATTTTCAATAAGTAAGTTAGAATCATTATTAATTATTACTAATAATATTCTTTGTCTTATTTCAGTGGTGAATTATTTTATACTAACATAAAATATAGAATGAGTTGAGAGTTGTTTGTATTTCACATAAGGAGGATTAGTATTAATTAACTAATCTTGTAGGTTTATATTTACTAAGAAAATAAATACTAGGTAACAAGTATTAGCCTTAATTCTAATTTAAGAATTCAGTAGTTAGCTGTTTGATTATTACTGACTATTTGCAACAGGGGCAGGAACACATTTTTAGTTTCCTGTAGTTTTGTTGTTTTGTTGTAGTTTAGTTTTATGTTTGTAATTTTGTTTTCTCTTTTGATAATTTATATTTGTTTTCTCTTTTGATAATTTATTGTTGTGTAGTTTATTTTTTTGTGTATTGTTTTGTAGTATTTTAGTGTTGTTGTACTCTTTATTGTTTTTTATTTAATAAAAAAGAAAACAACAAATAATAAAAAGAGCTTTAGCTAAGTTTACTGTGTCGCCTCTGGATCGATGCCTGAAGAAAGTAATAATGGGCTGGATGAGTTAGAAGCTGAATCTAGTCAAGACAGAGGTGCTTACTGTCAAGGATCCTAACCTGGGTTTGGAGGAGTGTCAGCCAGTCTTAGGTAGGGTCACACTCTTCCTGAAAGACTGTGGCCATTTCCGCACTAAGCTGTTATAGTGCTATTATTCCACTTTCAACATTCTATGGAATCCTGGGCTTTGCAGTTTCGGGAGGGGCCACGTGGCCCCTCCCAAAACTGCAAAGCCCAGGATTCCATAAGATGTTGAAAGTGGAATAATAGCGCTATAACAACCTAGTGCGGAAATGGCTTGTGTTCTTGGCCTAGGAGTGCTTTAAATCCATCACTCTAAAGACAGCTCAGATAGATGCAACAACCAGGAGAATTTATTATCAGTTTCAGCAAATACATGGGCTGTGGCCCTTCCAGAGATGGAGAACCTACAGACGGTAGTATATACACTAATAACTTCAAGGCTGGACTTTTGCAATGTGATGTACATTAGGTTGCCTCTGTACCAAACTCAGAAACTTCGATTGCTTCAAAGCATGGCAGCCAGAAGTGAGCACATCACACCAATATTAAAGTTATTCCACTGGCTGCCAATTAGTTTCTGGGCAAGTAGAAAGCGTTAGTTATTATCTTTAAAGCCCTATCTGACTTGGGTCCAAGTTACCTACAGAATCGCCTCCTCCCATATTATTTGCCCCACGTACTTAGGTCCTTTGGGACCGTTTATCTCAACCGGCCAAGACTAGACAGGCAACAATCACCCAGAAGAGGTCTTCTTCAGCCTCCCCAAGACTCTGGAATGACTTTCCAGAAGAGATTCAACAGCTGAATATGCTGTCCAAATTTAAAACAGCATTAAAGACCAGTATCCAGACCAGCTGGAGGCTGCCTTTTTCTCATCTCTGTTAGTAGATCTAGAAATTCCTTCCTTGAATGTATTGAATTGTTTCAAGGAAGTGAACCAAAGTAGCAATTGCACCCACTACTTTGCCCCCAGCCTCCATACGTTAAGATGCCCATTACACTCATCTTTGTTGTTTCTAAGCATGTTTTGGAAGTTTAAAAAATGGCTAAAGAATATGGATGGAAGGAATATTTAAAAATATTCCAAAAATGGTTGAAAAATAAGTGTCTCAAATATCAAGGAACCCTGATTACTGCAGCCCAGGCAGGTGAAAATCTTTATAATTTGGGACTTAATCTTAAAATAAGGACAGGAAGAAAGAAAGGATTTTTTAAAAAAGGTTTTGATTGAAATGAAAAAGAGACAACAAGCAGTAACCAAACATAGTATAGATTAAAGCTCCACCTACTGGTGGAGCAGATCAGTGACACTTTTACTATAGACCTTGCTGTATTTCCATGTTGTCGTGTCTCCAGCAAAGTGTGACAGATATACCCACTTCACTGCTTAGCCTGGAAACCTATAATGCATTATATGCCTAGCCCCACACTGAAAACTGGTTTCTCATAATGCTTCCTTCTGGTCTGAAGGAAAACAAATACTCTAAAAATGTCAAACTCTTTTTTCTTCTTCTTATACATAAACCAACAGATACTATACTTCTGTAGCAATCAATAGTTTCAAATCCTTCCGTGCAGAAAACTATAAAGGATTTATTTTGACTATTGTATGAGACAGTCGCCTCAAACTAATTTGTATAGACATTGGATTCCCTCACAGGAGCAAAGCACAGACAATCAATAATTAACTCTGTCAGATGGTTAGAGGCCAGAACCAATTATGCTGCAATGCAGACATCTTCAGCCTCTTATAAATAAAAAAGAATTGTGGAAAAAGTAAATACAAGCATTCTTTACTAATGTGAAAAATA
Organism: Iguana delicatissima; assembly: GCA_948472985.1. Lineage (NCBI taxonomy): Eukaryota > Metazoa > Chordata > Lepidosauria > Squamata > Iguanidae > Iguana > Iguana delicatissima. Next base: position 443,624 of record CAOKZL010000966.1, read on the forward strand.
ACCTCTTTTTATTCGGCAAGATTTCACCTACGCTGGATTGTCTTGCTGATTGCAAATAATCAATAAAGTAAAACAAGAAAGGAAGACAGGATGACATAAACCATATTTCATCTGCCTCTATGGAACAATGATCTTGTCATTAAATGTTTCCCATCTTGAAACACTTTAAAGCTTTTATTGTTTTTTTTTCACATATAACAGTAAATGATGAAAATTACAGATTCTAAATACCTGTTGGAATGTAAAATTGCAGTCACAAGTGTGAGAAAGGGTTCATTCTCACATTTCATGGAGTGTCCATGTGGACCATGGACTGTACAATCTTTGTGCTCCACATTTCTTTTTTTGAAGTCACCAAAGGATGAATCCAGCTGTTAGTACCCCCAAATAGGCCAATTGAATCAATGAGGTTTACATATGTTCTAATAGGCCATGCAGTAGTTGATCTGGTGGATCTATTCAGGTCTGGGATAGCAGTGAGATAGGTCAGAGCTCCCTGAGGAGATCTTGCATAAAAGTTCTCCCACATCTAGGAATCACCATGCTTTGATAGGTATAAATTGTTGTAAATAAAAAGGGAATTCAGAAGACAAATAAAGAAAGAGAAATAGTCTTTTATATATTCTAGTTAAAAATAAGTATAACATATAGATTCTTAATATACAAAAAGTTAAAAGAGAACTTGAGCAGGTTTGGCAAATTAAAATACAAAATATATCAAAATACAATACCACAGTGAAGCAGGATACAATAGACACAACAACAAATCAAGAAATGGAAGTAAGCGTCCACTAAAACAATGCTGCTCTTATAGAGCCTTTACACCTGCTGCTAATGATAGAAAGCAGCTGAATGTCCTCTATAATACCAATTAACCCCATAATAACCAGAGTTGTAAATCTTGTCAATTCCAACATAAATCAGGTGAAGAAAGCTGTTGTCATGTGCCCTTCTTGCCCTTCCTGGCTTGTTAAAAGAGCTAGAGGGGGCTTGCTAAATGGGTAGAAGGAGTGGCTAATGCCTCACCGAAACAAGGTAAAGTTCCAGCTTGCCTGTAGGATGCTGTTACAAAATGCATTACTAAAGAGACCCTCCCTGGATCTTGTCATTCTGAATAATTATCATCCAGTTTCTAACAGTTCATCTTTAGGCAAGGTCCTAGAATGTGCAGTGGTCTTCCACCTCCAGAGGTTTCTGGATTGAACAGATTGTCTAGACCCATTTCAATCTGGTTTGAGTCCTGATTATGGGACAGAGATGACTTTGGTCATCTTGGTGGGTGACCTACGCCAGGGGAAATGTATCCCTGTTGGTTCTGTTGGAACTCTTGACAGCTTTTGAGACAATCAACCATGGTATCCTTTTCAGTCATCTCACTGGGATGAGGCCTGGAGGCACTGTTTTACGGCGGCTTCATTCCTTCCTGGAGCAACAAACCCAGAAAGAGGTGCTGGGATATTTCAGCTCAACTCCTTGGTCATTGGCCTGTGCAGTCCCTCAGGGCAAAGTTATGTCCCTCATGCTATTTAACATGTACATGAAACTATTGGAGAGTTTTGTCTGCAGTTTTGAGTTTGGTGCCATCAGCATGCTGATGACACAAAATTCTGCTACTCCTTTCCACCACAAGTCAAGAAGGCTTTTTTGGTCCTGAACTACTACCTGTCAGTAATGAAATGGATGAAGGTTAACAAATTGAAACTGAATTCAGTGCAGACAGAGGTACTTCTGGTCAGTTGAAAGGCAGATCAAGGAATAGGGATTTAGCCTGTGCTGAATGCGATTACACTCCCCTTGAAGACACAGGTCCTCAGCTTGGGTGTGCTCCTGGATTCAATTCTGAGCCTGGAAGCTAGGGTTTCAGTAGTAGCTAGGAGTGCATTTGCACAATTAAAGTGTATGTGCCAACTGCACCTATCCCTTGCAATGTCAGATAGGGTCATGATGACACATGCCTAATCCTGGTTGGATTACTGTAAATGCACTGTAGCACAGCCGGTGTGTGTGTTGTGTGGGAAGAGAGTAAGAAAAGGAAAGGAAGGCTTGAGATCAACCAAGGCACAGACAAACTAGGTCTGCTTTCTTTTCTCTCTCACTAGAGTAGCAGCACCCCTTTTATATCTTAATATCCCACCATGGATCCCTCCCCACACTGCTGCTTTCCCTAAAACCATAGGATTCCATATGATGTTGAAAGTGGAATAATAACACTATAATAGGCTAGTGCAGAAATGGTCATAGTTTCCCAGAGAACTTGGTGAGAGGAGGGGTTATGGGTCAGAAACTGGGAAAGGGTTTGAAGACCTGTCCTACTTCTGACAACATCTCTATGAAATGGGCTGAAGCAGGATTACAAAATGCCTCACTGGTAAGTTTAGAAGTGTTGTTTATTCAAAACCAATAAGAAATGGAGCTGTTGCAACAAGAAAGCTGTGTGCTCCCTGTAGTCAGCCCCAGCTAACAGTCTGGCTGCAGCTCTTTGGACTAGTTGACATTTCTGAACACTCTTCAAAGGGAATTCTATGTACAGTGTGTGACAGAGCCTGGACGTGTGGCTAGCAAAACAGTCTTAGTAGCAGAGGATGATATAATCAGATTGGCTTTTTGTCTGAGGAAAACCCAGCCCTATTCAGAGGGAAGGGCTGTGGGTGAGACAACAAGAGAGCATATAAACTGGAAGTGTGGATGGAAGCTGTCTTCCTTTAGTGAGAGTTATATGCAATTTCCGCACTACACAGTTATAGTGCTACTATTTCACTTTCATCATCCTGTGGAATTCTAGTGTTTGTAGTTTACTGAGGCCAAAGAGCTCTCTGGCTAAGAATTCTAAATTCTCCTCCCTAAACTGCAAACCTCAGGATTCCATAGGATGTTGAAAATGGAGTAAAAGCACTATAACTATGTGGTGTGGAAATGGCCACAGAGAGAACTCTAAGTCAGAGTGATTGTGATAGATGAAGGCTCAGAGGTTGAAGAGCAATTTATTTTGCCAGAAACCTTACAGCCAGTGCCTATGATAGAGTAATATATCTTGCTAGCACCTCAAGTATATGAAAGACAATCTGAAATGGAGACGTTACAGCTGGTGCCAGAGGGAAAAGGGGTCAGTGATAATTTTGAAGAATTAGATTCACCTTTGCCCCCCAGCCTTCAGTCACAGAAGAGGCAAAAAGAGGGTGGGTCAGAAGGAGGCCATTTTGCTGAGGTTGAGAAGACAGAACACTGATTAAGAATATTTGTTCTCCTTGCTATTTAAGTCTGTCAGCATGGCTTGCCTTTTGCTTGTGGCAAATTGCTGTCCAAGTTCCCTCAACTCTTGCATTCATGCTCTGCATCTTTGTGAACTTTGGCATTCCTGACTTCTTGGACTGGCTTTGACTTCAGCTTTTGGCTCAGCATTCTGCTGGATTGATAGCACTGGACTCTCCCTGCTACCTCCAACTCTTTGGCAAGTACTGTCACATTCCTTCCCTTGCTAGCAGGTAAGCATGGGCTGGAAGTTAAACTCTGACAGTGTCCAGTAAACCAAAAGAGGTTTCTGGGAGAGGGTTAGCTTCTCAGTGGCCTAATGTGGGGTCAGAGAAATAACCAAGCCATCTCTGAAAAGGTCGAAGACTGGAATCCTGAGTGGGGAAACAGGTCTTTGCGCTCAGACGGCCAAAGCGGTGTGTGTGTGAAAAATTTCCACAAGGGGAATCTCAAGTCAGTATGTTAAAAAAAAAATTTTTTTAAATATTCATCAGTTATAACAGAAGATACAAACAGACTAATCCATTACCACAGGAAAAAAAGAACAGAAGAAAAGAAGCAAACCACAAACAAACATTACACATATATAACTAGGACTAAAACTAATCTAATCTAACTCAAACTAGACTAAAATGAAAATATAATAACACAACCCATTACTAAAGGATTCATATCTTACATTAACACCTCCTAACTACACTATACTACACTAACTAATGTACAAAGGAATTCTGATCCTCCCATATAACTGTAATAAAAAGAAAAAATCAATTAATATCCCATGTCTTATTCTACCATTACAGATCTAAACGCGTTCAATTTACTAGGATTAGCTAATAATCATAACCACAGATTATTACATCATTAGAGTTCTTATTGCTCAAAAAAAAATATCTATAAATGTCTCCAGTCTTTCAAAAAATCTTCAACTGATCTTTTAAAATCTACATCAGTTTCGCAACTTAGGGAAGTTTTGAAAATTTAACAACCCCTTCTTCCACTGTTGGTGCATGAGTAAACTTTCAAGTTTGGGCAAACAACATTCTTGCAGCTGTTATCTATCAAAGAAGCAGTCTGCATTTCTTGGCCAAATCTTTACCAATAATTCCCAACAAAAACATTTCTGGTGACGTTGCCAAATCTATCTTTAAAACTTTTTGAATTATGATATAAATCTTAGACCAATAACTCTTCACTTTCTTGCAAGTCCACCACATATGCTCAAGGCAATAAGTTTGACCTAGATTAGCAGCAGGCTTTAAGAACCCCTGAGCTTCATTCATGGAAAGTGATAGTAATCCAAGAAGTGATGAAGCATATGTCTAGCTCTCCTGAGGTTTATAGGAAAAAGGATAGTACTGTTGACTGCAGGAACTAGACTGGGAATTGTACACTCCAGAATAAGACTGCAAATATGCCAGCTCCAGGAGAGCTTCAAAGCCCCATCAACACTCTTCTTCCAAACATCTCTCTATTCCATAAACATCTCTGAAGGAGAACTTTCTGAAAAACTGACTACAAATTCTTAGCATTGAATTATGGTGTTCTATTTCCTCAGCCACAACAAGAAAACAGAATACTTGCAGAACACAACAATAACTTTAACTATTCCTTATAGTGTATAGTGTATCATTATACACTAACCAGAGACAGACTAAATATATATTAGATGTAGCCCTGTTTTATAATCAGACAAACATATTCATTATGTTTTACAGTTATGGTTTTATCTGTCTCACCAGAAGGCATAGTTTCTTCATCAAAATGTCCACTCAGTTAGAAAAAGATATTTCAGAAGGAGTTCTTCAGTATCTCCAAGAAATCCACCTTTATAGGTGGTCTGATTGCAGACGGTTGAAGGAGTTGGGCATGTTCCTTTTGATGAAGAGAAGACTGAGGGGTGACATGACTGTACTCTTTAAATACCTGAAGGGCTATCACAGAGAGGAGGAGGCAGGCCTGTTCTTTGTTGCTCTGAAGCGTAGGACCAGGTCTAATGGTTTTAAGTTACAGGAGAATAGACTTTAATTGAACATTAGAAGGAACTTCTTAACAGTAAGAGTGATTTGGCAATGGAACCAATTGCCTAGAGAGAGGAGAGAGGGGTCTCCTTTTCTGGATTTCTTCAACCCCCCCCCCAAAAAACCCAAAACAAAACAAAATGAACAAAAAGCCTGGGCAGCTACCTGCTTGGGATGCTTTAGCTGGAGATCTTGCATTGAGCAGGGTATTGGACTTGATAGCTGATACTAGGGTTAGAATAGAAGACAGAACTTGCTTCTGTGGTAGAAACAATGGACAAATCCAGTCGTGTTTTTCCACTGAGCATACAGAATCAGTTATTAGGAACTGTTGGAACTTTGTTCTGCTGCCCCCATGTAATTAAGCATGTGAGAGTATGCTTCTCAGTAAAGTACTCTCAGGTCCCAGATTGACTGTGTCCACTCAAGTTAAAAATCTTAAGTCCTTTCCACATAGTTTGGCTGCCCCACAGTTGGGACATGATGGCAGCACTCCATAGGTCATGCTTCTGCATGACATTGTCATGGTCTCATCATCTTGTCCCTGTACGTTGCATGAGTGTGGTATTTGTAAAACAGAAAAAAACCAATTTTACACCTACCATCGTGCCACGCTGCCACCTTTCCCGGCCATGCAGAAGGGTAGAAGTATGCTGGCGATGCCCTCTCTCCAGCACAGCAATGGCAAGTGCCGGGCTGCACTGTGGAAAGGAAAAGGCAGGGCCAGCGCACTGCCCTCTGTAGCAAGGTGCTCTGTGGGCAAGGTGCAGAGGGAAGCATTCTTGGCATGCTTTCCCTCCCTGCCGTGGCTGCTAGAAAAGGACTTTGTGGAGCCTCATTGAGCGGAAATGGCCTTATACTCAAGAGGAAGAGCTTCCAGACCATACTGATTTTGAATAATGATTTTCATTCAAACAATAGCACACAGGCTCATTAAAGTTTTTTATGACAAGAAGAGAAACCAGAGTTAAACATAAAATTTGACAGGATGCCAAAAAAAGAGGAGGATTAGGAGTATCAGACTTGAAATTTCATTTTTCTGCATCTTGTTTGGTTTGGTTGAAGGAGAGAATTATGCTAACAAATAAGGGATTGTTGGATTTATTTATTTTTATTCTTTTTCTTCATCAAACAACATAAAAACAACTAAGAATAAATAACTCAACATTAGAGTAATACAATACAATAAAAGAAAATATACATCCCAGCATTTTCTTATTTAACATATTGTTACTTATCTAAGTCTGCTTATAACCACATACACATACACAACACACACTCCCTACCCAGCTTCACAAATACAAAACAAAGTTTCTAGAAATATTTAACATTTAATGTCTTCTCTTATTCTCCTTTCCTGTCTTCCTCAGTGATTCTCTAGTTAGTACTTACCAACAATTATACAATATAGACAATATTTTAAGAAACAAGAAAAAAAATTCCACCTTTGTCTATCCTTATAATTTCTTAAATTTTAAATATTCACTTTCGATTCAAGGTTTTATTTTCTATCTTTCCTCTTTTCCTTTTCCATTTCTGAGTGGTTCATATTTGTATATAATTTTTTTACTCCTCTATTTTTTTCTTCCATTTTCAAATTATTCTAGATTTATCATGACTTTGTTGTTATTAACCTTAAATCTATAGAACTCTAACCTCACTTCTGGAGAATTCTTTGTAGAGTGCTATCCGTGATATCTTTAATTATCTATATCCATTGCTATATTTCTTCAGGATTTTAATTTTCCTCTATAGTTCTATATACCTATATGTATTTCCAATATCTCTACTTTTTAACTTCTGTTTTTTCTTTTCCATAGAAAATTCATCCTTTATCCCCATTATTGCTATCTCACCCCATTTTTCCTCCAATGCCAATAATATGGGGTTCCAAACTTCGTTAAATTCTTTTATCGAATTATCTATTAACATAATCGTCAGTCTGTCCATTTCCATCAGTTCATACAGTTTCATCCACCATTCCTCTATATTTGGTGCCACTTTTTGTTTCCATTTTTTAGCATAAATCATTCTAGCCACTGTAATCATGAAAGGTAACAATTCTTTCTGTGTTTTCTTAAGTTGTTTGATCTCATCAGTCATATTTACCAAATATATCTCTGGTGTCATTGAAAAATTTATTTGCAATATTTTGACAATTCTTTCATAATCTTTCTTCCATAATTTTTTTGCCTCTACATATGTCCACCACTGATGGTATGACATTCCTTTCTGATCACATTTCCAACATATATGTTTAGTATTTTTTGTAATTTTTGCAATTTGTACTGCTGTATAATACCATCTGTGGAAGATTTTATAATAATTCTCCCTTAGACCCATGAATATCTTTCCATGAGTCTTCCTATCTTTTAAGTGGAATTGGATGTTCTACATTCTGTGCCCACTTTATCATGTTCTCCTGTTCCAGGTCCAGATCAAGTAACAATTTATAAATCCTTCCAACCAAACGATCAATACCCAATTTCAAAAATTTATCAAATTCTCTTTCATGATGTTCTATTCCTACTGTCTTAATGTCCATTTTGAATTTTTCTGCTGGTTGTCTCTATAATAGCCAATGTGATGTATATCCATATCTTATTAATTCCTCATTACTTTTTAATACAACACTCTCCCCTTGGATTTAACAAGGTCTTTATATGTTATCCATTTATTTAACTGTGGTCTCTCTCTCCTATAGAACTCCTCATGAACCAACACTCACAGTGGTAATTTTGGGTATAATTTCTTTTTATGTGCTAACCAGACTCTTAATAAGGATTTTCTCACAAAATGACTATTAAACTATTTATTCACCTTTGCTTTTCGTAGCATAAATATGAACGCCAGCCGAATGGCAAATCCGCTCCTTCCAGAGTTAATAATCTTTCTTTTCCTAATTTGATCCAGTCGATCAACCAGCTAAGGCAACAGGCATGATAATATAATTTCAGGTCAGGCAAGCCCAATCCTCTTTTTTCTAGCAAATCTTTCATGATCTTCCATTTTATCCATGATTTTTTGCCATTCCATATAAGCTTCGCTAAATCCTTGTTCCACTGATTGAATGGTGTATCATTTATAATTATGGGAAAGTTTTAGAAAAGGAAGATCATCCTTGGCAAGATATTCATTTTTAATGTTGCTATTCTTCCTAGTATCAATAAATCTATTTTAGCTCATTTTTTAAAATCCATCTTTATATATTGCTAAATTTTCTTATAGTTATTCTCATATAGATCTGTATCATTTTTGGGTACATACACCCCTAAATATCTTGCTTATTTTTTGATATCTTAAATTGAGATTCTCTTTCCATTTCTATTTCTTCTTGGCTTGTCATATTTTTTGTTATCATTATTGTTTTTTCAGAATTTACTTTGAAACCTGATACAGTACCAAACTCTTGTAGGATATACTTTAACTTATCTATACTTTATATAGGATTATGAAACAGTATAACAAGATCATCAGCCAATGCTCTTATCTTAAAAGAGTGGTTTCTAATTTGTACTCCTTTTATTTGGGATTCATTCTTTATTTGGATATTTAATATCTTGATAATTATCAAAAATAATAGAGGGGAGACTGGGCATCCTTCTCATGTTCCTTTTTTTACATCGATTTTCCTTGTCCTTTCTCTATTTACTAGTATAGTTGCTGATTGATTTTCATAAATCTGATTAATCCAATTCATAATTCTCTCACCCATATTTTATCTTCTTTAAAATTTCATTCATAAATATCCAATTTACATTGTCAAATGCTTTCTCTGCATCAAGGAAGATCAAACCTAGCTTTTTTTCATAATGTTTATGATAATATTCTATTACATCTATAATCACTCTCATATCATCCTTAATTGATCTTCCTGGGAGAAAGCCGTTTTGGTCCTCATACATTCAATCATTTAACATCTTTTTTAATAGTTCTGCTAGGATGATGGTGAAAATTTTATAATCCATATTTAATAGCAAAATTGGTCTATAGTTTTTCACCTCTAAATGGTCTTTATTCTCCTTTGGTATTAAACTGATTGTTGCTTCTCTCCAGGAGGCTGGTCTGTTACCTTCATCTAATCCATTCATTACCTTTTGTAGGGGCCCAACAAGTTCATCCTGGAAGATCTTATAATAGTACACTGTAAAGCTGTTGGGACCCAGAGCTTTACCATTTTTAAGCTTTTGGATTGCATTTAGAATTTCCATTTTTGCTATTGGTTTGTTTAATTCTGTTCTTTGTTCATCACCTATTTGTGTTATCACTGTCTTTTCTAAATATTTTTAAATATTCTCTAGTAGGTATTTTGTGTCTTGTTCTTCAAATGTTTTCTTAAAATAATTATAAAATACTTCCTTAATTTTATTTTGTTGGTGGTGTATCTTTTCCCCTTCTCTAGTTTTTAAGATTAATCTCCTCTCTTTTTTTTTCTTAAGTCTGTAGGCTAGCCACTTACCTATTCTGTTCGTGTGTTCAAAATATCTTTGTTTCGTAAATTTTGGGGTTTTTTTCAATTTCTATAGTATCTTGAATTATTTTTTTTAATAATTTTATTAAATTTCACAAATAAAACATACATTTGTAATTGTAATTTCACATGAACTATTTTTTGATCTTCCACATATATCCACATATATTCCATATATCTTGAATTATTATCTGCTTCTGTAAGATCTTAATGTCATTCTTTATTTTTAAGTTCCCTGGTTCTTTCTTCAATCTTTTTTCTTTCTCATTGACCTCTTCCATAATTTTCTGTCAGTTCCCATCTTTTTTCTTTCTTTCTATAAACTTCTTGTTGCATGAGGAAATCTCTAATAACCGCCTTTTCTACCTCCCAGGCAATATGTTTGGCTACTCCCTTTCCTGTATTTTCTTCAAAATATTGATTTCTTTTCTTACTCTTTCTAGTATCTTCTCATCCTTCGGTAATTCCTCTTTTAAGACCCATCTATACTCTCTTTTCCTATCTTGAATTGTCATTATCAGGGGATTATGCTCAGATAATGTCCTTGGTAAAACATCTATTTTTTTTATGTTCTTTATCAATGTTTTGGAAACCATCATCATATCAATTCTGGACCATGTCTTGTGGACCTCAGAATAATATGTAAATTCTTTTGTATTCCTATACAAATAACGCCATGCGTCCACTACTGAAAAATCTTCAAGAAGCTCAAAAAAGGCTTTTGGAAGTTTTCTCTGTGTTGATTTTGTTTTTTTATCTAATGACCTATCCATCTCAGGATTAATAATCCCTTTCCAGTCGCCTAAGAGATTGTTGGATTTAGAAGGACATGAACTGAGGTTTGGATGACATGGTTATTGTTCTATGATAAAGCCAAGGTGTACACAGACTTTAATAATCATTATGTGAGACTTGCTATGCTAAGAGTGTGGAACAGATATAAACCAAGGTTATGTCCCAAGGCACCCTTGTAGATATCATGACAAGAATCTTTTTATAGGAAGTACACAAGAGCAAAAGAAAAATACGTGATCTATTAAGATCTTCCGGAACTTGAGCAAGAAAACTATAGAATCAAATTGATGAAAGAATTGCTTGAAGTTTACAGTTTTCAATGGTTCTCTTATAGATAGTAGAACAGATTAAAAATTGTTTGATTTTGAACTGACTAAATCAGATTTTGAGAAACAGTTGTGCTCAGATGATGTCAGGCACAGATTCACGCTCACACGTAGTCAAGAAACTGGATAGAAGTTTTATTGAAACATAGTGGGTGATGCTGTCTTACAGACGTTAAAGCTCGAGAATGGGATTTGCTTCCTACACTTTACATTTAAACAGGTAACTTCACAGGACATAACCATCAAAGGTCAAGCGGCCCTAAGTCACCATGACTACTATCTGATCTATCTGTTCCTGTGAAACTCTAGCTGGAAGGAATGTTCTGCATATGTAAATACCCTAACAGATTACTATCACTATTCCTTCAGTCTATTGCTATACTAAATCAATTAATATATATATGGCACCCGACATCTGATGAACATTTAATTGACAAGATGTATAAGTGTTTGCTAAAACTAGAGATGGAAGAAGAGTTGGTTAAGGATTGTACAGTTGTATTGTACAGTGGGCACATAATGTTGGTCATAATGTACACTTGGAACAATGGGAGAAAATGTTCTCAAATGGAAGTAAATTTACATTATGTTATGATCTCAAAGAGAACTTTTACAAGATGATGTATCTTTGGTATTTGACACCAGAGAAATTTGACAAAATGTATAAAGAGGTTTCTAACAGATGTCGGAAATGTGAACAAGTGGACTTTCTTTTACCATAGGTGGTAAATTTGTGAAAAGGCCAAGAAATTCTGGATTCAAGTAAGTTCTGTGGTATATAAAATGCTGAAAGTTAGTGTTCAATTGAGTTATATTTATTGGGGTTAGTAAAAATCAACTAGAGAAGATGTACTGCAAGTTAATGCCATACATGATCATCACAGAATGTCTACTATGTACAGAAATGGAAGTACGCAGATATTCCAGCAAAAGAGGACTAGCTAACAAAATTGTTGAAATTAGCTGAAATGGGTAAAGTGGCTTTTTCAAAGGACTGGGAATTTTTGATAGTCTTTTTGTAAGAAAAAGAGTACAATGTGCTGACTTTAGATTTTGACAATGAGTATATTTGGAAAAGGAGCAGTTAGAGCATTTGAATTATATTTGTAGTTAGAGAAGTTATTTTATAGTCATCTATAACCTGTGTTAGGAAAGCTGGAAACCAATATGTATTTCTTTTTTTCTCAGTATTCTTATTGGCTTTATTTATCCTTAGCATTTAGTATTTACTATTTTCTTTTTTATACTATTTCTTTTTTGCTTTTTTCTGTATTTGTTGCAATTTGTTGTTGTTTTTGTTTTCTTTGTACGATTTTGAAAATTCTTAATAAATTTAGAAATTGGGAAAAAAAAGTAGAAAGGGGTATAAGAGAGCTTCTTGTTCCATTTGGTGTTGTTTAGGCTTCAGGATTTCTTGAGCTATCCTTCTCATTCTCATTGTATTGTCATCCACTTTGTTTCACAACCCTGCATCCTGGTTGTCAAACGAGCGGGGGAAACCACCACCCATCCGTCAGTGCTGAGTGAGAAAGGCGCACCCAAGCCTTGCACTCAAGGCCTGCCCAGCCTGACACCTCTTTGTGATCAGAACTCAACAGCCAGGGAGATCTCTGAATCAAGCCAGGGCCAGGACAAATGGGTCTGCCTCAGTTCTCACTCTCTGAGAATGCAGTCCCATCCTCGCTCTTGTCCCCCCTTTGGCTTCTTCCTTTCAGGACTCTCCCCCTTTACTGCCTCCCCTAAATCTGTCCTTCTCCCAGATGTAAGGATCAGCAGTGATTTAAATTTTCCAAGACTGTGGTACTGTTGGCACTAAGGTCAAGATGTTATTATTGGTAGCATGTATATTCCAGGATTCAGAATGAGACTCTGTGACACTGTTTTAAGGAACACAGAACTTCAAACATTTATTGTAACACTGTTTCTTTAAATGTGTCTTGTATCTAAATATTTATAAACAGCACACCATTTTTCTCTCTCTCTCTTTCAATTCATTCACTATCTCTCATACACCCAGTTTCTCAGTTCTCTCTCCCACAGAGCTCTTTAAATCTCCAACCTCTCCCAAACACACCACAAATCACCCTCCTCTTCAAATACACATCAGACAGTTAAAATCCGCTATTTTCCTCTTTCCACCAGGCCCTCCCCTGAGCTAGCCAAGGTTCCATTTCACCAGCCAATCAGCTTAAACACTCTCAGTTGCCAAGGAGGCTCTGTTGTCAAGACCCCCTCCCATCAGGTTCGTCACACTGGTCCTTTGATTTTAGTTTACTATATGGTCGTGCTTGCTTACCTGTCCATGAATCTTTGCTCATTTCAGACTGCTGCCTATAATCCAACCCTAAAAACTCTATGAGGAAATGGAGAAATCCTTACATCCAGACAAAGTAAATAGTGATATTGCTGCATTGCTGTGCTGCCACCCATTCTACTTCACTTGGTTCAGTTCAACATGTAAGGGACACCTGGGAAGGAAGAATATAGATACATGGAAGCTTGTGGGAAGGCCTCAAGCTAATCACTCTCCATAGCAACTTTTAGCTCTAATCTTTCTTATTCCTAGGTAAGTAAGTAGGAGTGAGCTGTAAATAAATTAAAAGTAGATGTTGGAGGGGAGAAAAAAACTACTGCAAAGAAACAAGAGTTCTCATAATAGAAAACATCCTTTAATATCAGTTGGCACTTCATGACACTACATTTGAATCCATGTGAAGCTTCTCCAGTAAGCAGGGGAGGGGAAGGCGAATGAAGGAAACTACCTAGGCAATTTGTTTAATAAACATTCAGATTTCGTAGTAGTACAGACAATTGGCCAGTCATCAGATCTCTTCTGTGTCTTTGCTTACTATTTTTTCTGGAGACCTGGGTGAGCATGCCTTCTTGTTTAAAGATGTTCCAAAAAATCTTACTGTTCTGGCATAAAAACCTTGTAGTCCCCCTCCCATATAGCAAGGAGGAGGACGAGGAATGCCATTTAATTGAGATTATGCAACCATGTCATCTGGGGGTGGGGGTATTTGTAATGTATTCTGGATTTATTTATTTATATATTTATTAAAAAACCAATCTCTGGTTAGGGCTAAAATATTGCTGCTCATGCTGGGAATTGCCACTGCATATTCTGTGACAAGGGAAACATAATCAGTTTAAGAAAAGACAGAGAACTACTGCCACAGACAAAGCAATCAAAAGCAACATATACTCTGTGTGCTTTTCCCTGTAATTAATCAACATCACTAACCTGTAGTTATCTAAGCATATGTAAGTTGCATTGAGTTCAATGGAACTTACTCTTAAGTAGGGATGTAAATATTAATATATTTTTTCTCATAGGAAAGAGTTGACATTTTTACCATTTTTCTTTCCACCTTGCAATATGGGACTTATTCTGTGAAAAAAACGAACAATTTTTGTGCAGAAATGTCCTTTTATATATATATAAATCAAATATGTTTTATGGGCAGAAAGCTTGCCATTTTCTCTACATCAGGGTTTCCAACATTCGGGAAACTCATTTTTCGTCTATGATGTTTGTCTATGATTTTCCATCACTGCTTCTAGGAATCTTGTAGCCTTTTTACCTGAATGAAAACATTAAAGCAAAATGTTTCAGTTGCTTCCTCTGAATCAGTGGAAATTATTATTACTTAAAGTTATTATCCATAGTTTATGGCAGATAATAAACTGTATTTCCTTTCTAATTCTTCTGTTATTTTTTTTTCTTTTGATGCATGCAGTTTTGTCTTGGTTCTTCTAAGGTTCCTATAGATTTATTGGAAAAGCCCTAAAACTATAAGCCCTAGAAAATGCTCCCAAAGCCAGTGTTGTTCCCCTAGATATGGATACGGTGTCCTTGCAACAAAGATTCCTGTTCAAAGGATATTTTTTTAAAAAAAACAACAACCACCACCAAACCTCTCTTTTTAGAGCTATGATTTTCCATGCATTGCAGGTCACCACTGTGTTTTGGTTTGTTCTTTAAGTTTCTGTTGGATGTTTAAATTATCATCAGCTTTGTAAATTACAAGTTTTTATCCATTTGACCCCAGATACATGTCAGAAAGATCTACAGCAGACATGCTAAATACAGAATTTGATTCAAACCAAGTTTTGACATGTGAGAGACTCTTCCCTTGCCTTTTCACTGATATTGCTTTGATAATAAAAAGTTATTTGGGTCTCATGCATAACAAACAAGGCACGCTTTCTTGCTCTTTAAAATCTGTATTTTCCAACATGAAGCTTCCAAACCTTGTGTTGCAAAAAAACAGAAACAACATCATTCATTCTCTTAATAAACAGAACACAGAGGTATCTGAACCTTAGAGGTTTTTTTTCCTCATGTAAGTAAAAAGAAAAAAGAACTACAACAAACTCAGACAAGAAATTCAAAGAGAATAAAGCCTGCTTGGCCATGGAAACCCGCTGGGTGACTTTGGGTGCGTCACACACACTCAGCCCAAAAAAAGCCCATGATAGGTTCACCACAGTCACCATAAGTCAGAAATGACCTGAAGGTACACAGCAACAACAAAACCTATAATTCTTCTATCCACTTTGGTAAAACCCTCTATTTGTTTGATGAGATGCTTTCTAGTAGTAAGCCATCCCTACTAGCAACAGCTGCTAAAAATGCTATTCCCCACAATCCATGGGAATTTTTTTCTGTTCATGTTTTGTATCCCTTATTATATCTGACAGAAAATCAGTCAACAAATGTGGATTGGCATAGATCTGTCCCAGAATGTAGTGCCATCCATCACACAACATATATTAACTACAGTGCTGTTTTGTTAAACTCTCCTTAGCTGCAGTAGGCACCAATACCTCATTGTAACATAATGGAAGAACAGGGAGCTTCCATATTTTGAAAGGTGATGTATTTGAAAGGACTACAGCACAGAAAAAGCAAGTCAGGCTTACTCCTGAATTAGTGACACCCAAAAAGCTGGGCCACAAATTGACAGTGGCACTTTCCTAATGTGTCTAGAAAGGTCTTACAAATTACTAATTCCACATAGTAACATGTTAGATGTATAAACAGTTGCTCCATGTTACAAGGAGTTCAACCTCACCTGGTGGAGAATTTTTGTTGCACTGTCAGTTGCTGCACATTTACAATGGCTGGCATCCACATGAGAGATATTCTACATATTGCATAAAATGCACTGTTATTACTGATTTCCAGATCATCCATGGCAAGTTTGTGTTGTTCATAAAAGATGTGACCCTCAACCTTGCTACCTTACTGAATAAACACAAAACATAAAGGGATTGAAAAGAAGAAACACATTAAAAATGTTCTACTTGATCAAGCCAAAGTTCTATTTAGTCTACAGCCACACTGGCCAAGAAGATATCTTAGGAAGTCTCCTAGGGAGCAAACGCCTTCTGTTTCTGTTTGTCAGAAGATAATATTCAGAGATATGCTCTTTTGGATTATACAGATATTATGTAGCCAACCAGACTCATAGCCATTGCAGAAGGTAGAGGTAGAAGAGGGAAATAATTTGAGGATATCACAGTGAAAAGTTATAAGTTTAGGCATTTAAAGAAACCAATGGAAAGGGCAGAAAGTATTTGAACACACACACCAAGAAAGATGTGAAATCAAGGGTTGAGAATGTTGAATCAGCATGTGGTCCCTGTGGAAAGATCAAATTCCATGCTCAGGTTTGTTAAGGAAGGGACTGAAATATAATCCAACCAACATTCAGAGTGCTGTTTCCTCTGACTGTGCCAGATCGTCTTCCTCTCATCCTGGGATAAGAATTAAAATAATTGGCACATTTCCTTCACACAACAGAGCAAACCAATCAGAGTGATGTTTTCCCCGGCTGCAGCTGTATAGGAGAGACATTTCTGCCCTCCCTGCTCCGCACGAGAAAAGAAGATAATTTGCCCTTGTTCTACACATGGGAAAGTGGGCTAACCAGGAGCCACCATGTTGGATTCTTTGCCTTTCTTGTCCAGGGACAGAACAGTCAAAGGTCACTCAGTGGGGATCACTTGTAAAGATTCAGACATAGAAAAAAGTACTCCCCACAGAATATTTATGTTGCTGAAGAGCTGAGTATACTCTCTGTATTGCTAAATGAAGCTTTTTTAAAAAGGATATGAAGACAATAAACACAACAGTGAAATGAATGACAGATTTATTAAACAGTATGGAAAACTTATAGATGTTAAAGTCTCTAGTTAAAGCAGTGGTTTCCATACTTTGGTCTTCCAGGGTTTTGGACTTCAGTTTCCTGAAGCCCTAGCCAGTTTGGCCAACAATACAAAGACCAAAACATCTGATTTAAAGCAAGCCCCTCCTGCCCCAAACAAGTCACATTCCAATCAGCTGTTGGGAACCCACCGAAGTAACAGTGGTGACATTCCAGACTGAGGTCATGGATCACCTTCCCGGCTCTTCTGATCTGTTCTTAGTTTTCTAAGGACAATTCTATAGGGGTTTTTATCAACAAAAACACCTCTGGTCTAGGTCCATTCTTGTGCTCCCTGTCAATCAAACCTTTGTCTGCTGGGCATGTCCTTTTGACTAGAGTCACATATGTCTAATGTCTCTGTCTAGTCAAACTAACAATGTTTATTCTGAAAATTAAATATTTGTATTTAAGGCCATTTCTGTATCATGTTGCTATCCCGCAACAGCAGTGGGTTGTATCCAGTCCAGGAGTCATGCTACTGCATGACACTGTCAGTGTCCAGCTGCGATCCAATCCCCAAGCATGGCCAAACCACCTTATACTATTTCAAGAAAAAATCAATTAAGAGCCTCCTTCAATCCCATCAGTCAGCTCAGTGTGGTACCATAATAATGCTTGATAGTACTTCCTGTTGTTGTGGATCCAGCAGTGGGCGGGGCATGGGCGTGCCAAGCTTGTCCCTCCCTCTGTGCTCCCATGGTGTGCCAACATTGAAATCTATCATTTCTCTGTGTTTATTTTAAATTTCTCCTTTTATTTTTTTTTTTTAAAAAATACATTTTTAAGCATTACAGCATGAAAATACAATAGGGTGCTGGTGTGTCCTGACATTACAACATTGCTGCACTAGTATAGTTACAAACAGAACAAAACCAAAGAAACACGAGACTGATCAGGGGTGAGGTGAAGGCAGGGAAAGGGGAGTGACCAAGAATACTGTAGTGCAGAAGGAACATCACTACTCATCTGCTTAAGATGGAAGGGTACAGAAAAGAGCATTCCTAACCTGACAGTATTGCATGAATGGCAATGTCAGGATTGTACTGGTACAACACGCTAATGGCGTATAGTGTGGAAATGGCCTATGTCTAACTGGTAAAAGATGCATCTCAGCAGGTACTTGGTACAAATTCTTCTCTACATTCCAAAGCAGTGTCAAGTATGTAATGAAATTAGGCACAGCTAGATGCCAAGGTTGTATAAGATTTAACACCAGTGAAGGCCAGAACTTAGCAACAACTAAAGCTACAGAATTACCTGTGAAAAATAAGCTAAAATATTCAGCATAACGGGCCAAGAAAGTTAGCATGATGGGGCAATTTTCATGTGTCATCCTAATCCTCCTTGTACAAAGTTTTTCCATTTTCCATTAACACTCCCTAATACCTTAAAACTTGAACATAGAGAGCAATAAAGTAAATGGAAATGGGCTATCCTCTTTTGGTACAAGAAATATGGCTTTTAACATTTCTGTAATGGAAGTGGGATCTACAAAAATATGCAAATACCTCAATCTTTGGCTGGTTCCCATTACTATCCAATCATCCAAGGTACATCCTTTTAGTTGTTTACCTAATAGTCTGGCAAGGGGAAAGGCCATGGGAGAAAAAGTACTGTTACCACCAGTAAATATATTATTAGCATCTACCATTGTTAAGAAAATTTCATCCAGACCTAAGCATACAAAATAATGGACTTCTGCACAACACACTCAAAACAAGAAGACTTTATTTCCAGCTCTTGTCTATGTGCAACATGTCCTTTAGATCCATGGCAAGAAAATATATAAAAAAAACTTCGT
Organism: Iguana delicatissima; assembly: GCA_948472985.1. Lineage (NCBI taxonomy): Eukaryota > Metazoa > Chordata > Lepidosauria > Squamata > Iguanidae > Iguana > Iguana delicatissima. The sequence goes on from CAOKZL010000966.1 coordinate 462,502, forward strand.
AAAACCAAGGCTTTACAAAGGAATTCTTTCCAGCAAGAGTAGAGCCTGCCTTCTGTTTTCCAAGGTTAGTCAAATGTACTTTCCTATTCTTTCCCTTGCCTCTACCATTCGTCATTTCTCAGCCTCATTTTAATTTGTTCAGAAACGTATGACTCCATTACTACCCTTTGGTCCCCCATCCATATTGACTTGCTATAGAGATACATCCCCACTTATTTCATTTTCACACATGAAAATGAAAAAATTCAAACATTTTCTTCCCCGTGGGAAATATTATAAGAGTTTCTTTGGGGGTGGAAAAAAAATCATTTGCCTCTCTGCTAAACAAAAGTTTTGTGTGCACATGTGTGCATAGAGTACAATACTGTGTTTGTATCTTGCTCAGAACCCACTGAAACTGGAAAAAATTGGGGAAGGGTTTAGTGTTTTTGCTCTTGCTGAAAGATGAAAGAATCTTTTCTCGTTCTTTGAGGAGTTGAGACACTCTTTCTTGCCATGTACAAAAAAAGAATGTGAATATTCCTAACACTTCTACTCCCTGTGTGTTCAGCACAATGTTCATACTTAGCTGGCCATTGGAAAGAGTTAAGCACTTGATCTCAGTTCTCCTATACACTAGATGAAATCTGTGATTACAGTAGATCCCTGACAGAGAAGCATTTCCGCCTCTTTCACTTCCATAATAGTTAATATATCTCGCATTGTATCTCTCCTCAATCTTGTGCTTCTTCCTTCCCTGCACTGACCTACAGTGACTTTCTCATGTACCCGGAGATACTTGCATTCAGATCCCTGTACCCTGTTTGTTTCTACATGTGCCTAAATACCCTTTTGTTTAACCTAACTTTTTAATTAGGTCCTTTTCACACTTTACCTGTTCCTAGCGGTGTCTTGTGGGGATCTCGGCAGCAGCTCTGCTGGGTGGGGAATGTGACAGGAATGTTGTCCTCCACACCACCTGTCTCTGGGATCCAGGAAGCATGATGGCCTCTTCTGCAGCACAGCTGAGTATTGTCCCAGGCTATGCTGGGGTGGAAAGTCAGCCACTGTGCTTCCGGACCCACTGCACACCAAGTAAGTGTGGGATGGAGGCACAATCAGGAAAACTGTCAATGATTTACTCCATGACTGTGCTGCCTGGGAGCGGGAGAAGGATGGAGCCATGATGACATTATGCAGAACCATCGTTGTGGTCCCATCCTTCTCCCATCCCTATGGTGGGCATAGTGGAAAGGGCCTTAGAAATAGTGTCTTCCTATTTAGTTAGGTCTGGGGTAGTCAGGCAGGTAGTCTGCTTAACTCACATTTTACTGCCATGCTCTGTCTCACTTTATCTGTCCCCCTTTTATAATGAAGTTTATGGCCGTATTTAAATGCTGCTGAAGTTCATGCTGTTCCTTTTTTTTCCTGCTTCTATTTAGATCCTACTCATCTGTGTATGCCCTGACAGGAATGCAGCTTAGCTCTTTATCCAATTTAGGTTGGTTTTAATTTTCATTTAAATTAACACATCAGCATAGAACCTTTCTTGGGAAAATTGTGGAATTTATAATTTGAATAAATAGAGTTAAACACAGATAAAATAAAACCAAAGCATAATACATACATTCAAACAATATAAATGAAGATAGCACAGTCAAAAAAAGATATAACGAAAAGAACAGTGAAGACTATTTCAGTATACATGGACTGACTCAAAAAAAAAAGAAGAAGAAGAAGAAGAAGAAGAAGAAGAAACCACAGAGCTTAGCTTGCAAGATCTGAACAGGACTGTTGACGACAGGATCTCTTGGAGGTCTCAGAAGCCCAGGGTCACCATGAGTAGAAGCCAGCTTGTCAGCATGTAACAACAACAACAACAGTGAGCTGTGAGATGAAGAAAATCCACGAGATGGCTGAAGCTAAAGACATCATTATACTTCATCCGGTTTAGGGTAATCCAATAGTGTCGTTACAGTCTACAGAAAAATAGTATAACCCAAGAAGCAAAAATAAGAACTGCTTCACAAAAACACCTCCAAGGTCTTTCTAGAATCTCTGCTCAGCTTTTCAACAGTTCAGGCCAACGGTCAGGCTTAACTGATGTTTCCCAAAGTTCACATCCCACCTCCCCTAAGAATACTCACAGGAATGATCATGGGCTTTACATGTATATTCTTTCTGTTCTTGTAATAAATTGCTGATTTGGTTATAATAAGCTTTGATCCATCTGCCTTTTTGTCCCCCCGTTGGGCACTCCTGTCCTTGCTATCATGCACTGGCTCCATGCAACCCCTAAAGCCCTCTTTGGCAGTCTGTGAAACTCCCTAGCAGTTCCCCAAAGCCTCCTGAGTTCCTTCATTTTTATTTTGGTGAGGCAATTTTCTACTTGAAAGCCATCCAAAATGCAGCAAAATTACATGCTGGGGTGGCCATTGGGCTCCATACCCACATCCTTTTATTGCAGGTTGAAAATGGCAACTGGAAATGATATGCTGCTGCTTCAGGTGGATGTGACACACCAGTGGAATCTGCATGTGAACAGAAATTGTTCCTGTCCCCCATGCAGTTGTGTATCCCTGCTGTTAGCAACAAACCCTTGGTATGTGCCATATGGGTGGATATGCATTCTGAAATATTTGCAAGCGAGGAAACATGATAAACAGTTAATTTATGGAATCTGCTGCTTCAAGATGTGATCATGGCTAATTGCATGTTCATGTCTGTATGTGCACATGCATGCACGTTCCAGTCTTCTGTCAATGTATAGCAACCTCCTGAATTTACCAGGGTACAAGGTACACTCACAAAGAATACTCACAGATGGCTTGCCATTTCCTTCCTCTGAAATATAGCATAAAGCACCATTCCTTAGTAGCCCCTCATCTAACTATTAATCAGGCTTGACCTTGCTTAGCTTCTGAGATCAAACAGGATCTGATGCCTTCAAAGTATTTAGGCCTTTAACTGTGAAGCCAGTTAATAGCACAAATGGTTTCCAAAAGGGAGATGGAAATATTCATGAAGGATCAAAGGAGATGTAATTCTACAACATTTTAGAAAACCTACTGCCTACAAACAGAATGATGTTTTTAATGCCTAAACCAGGCTTTAGCCTGATGTTAGTACAGGCTAAATGGCCTCCTGTTAGCACGACCCAGATCTTGCTCTTTAATCCCTCCTTTATGAAAAGCAGTCTATTTCTCTTCCTTCATTCTTCCCAGTGGGTGTGTGTATAGCTACTGTGCCAAACAGAACCAACCTCTCCAGCTGCACACTTTCCTAAGCATAAACAGGTTTGCTGGATCTCAGCCAATCTATTTTTCAATCCCTCTGTCTCTATAAATTATTTTCCATTAGGAGATCATCATTTGTTTCTCTATTGGTGAAGCCACACTTTTTTTGCCATCAACTATTTCATTGCTTACTCTCTTTCACTTTATATTTTTGTTACCCCATCCTGCATTTAAATTCTTACTGTTTTCACATCCAAAATATATTTCACACACAAGAAGATAAAATGTAAGATCTTCAGAAAAATTCAGAAAGGACAGATGGGCAAATCTGATTCCTTCTCATAGCATGTGAATAATTCTTTGTTGTTGTGTGCCTTCAAGTTGTTTCCAACTTATCACAGGGTTTTCTTGGCAAGATTTGTTAGAGGAGGGTTGCCCTTGCCTTTTTCTGAAGCTGAGAGAGTGTCACTTACCCAAAGTCACCCAGTGGGTTTCCATGGCTGAGCAGGGATTCAAACTTTGTTCTCCAGAGCCCTAGTCCAACACTTAAACTGCTACAGCACACTGGATCTTAATAATTATTCAGGGAAGTTTAACTTTCAAATTACAGATGTGAAAGGGATGCCTGGTGAACCATGATGAAAAGAGGTAAAAGAAAAATAAAAGGGTTATATATTAAACTGAAAACATTCTAAGGCCATTTCCACATGGCATTGCTGTCCCACAGTGGGGATGCATTGGAAGTGGTCCATGAGTGCTTTCACACGATGTTGTCATGGTCCCACTGCAAACATGTCCCCACTCGTTGCGATCATGGGATATTCCATTAATGGAAAAAAAATCCATTAATAGCCTGTGATCTCGTGATGCTTCTGTTGCTGGTAGCCATGCAGAATGGGTGGAAATGTGCTCTAGGTGCTTCCTTCCTCTTTCTTCCTCAGTGCAGCATAGGAAAGAGCTCGATTGTGCTTTGGAAGGAAGGTGTGTGTCACTTGTGCTCCCTTCCACAGAGATATAGAGGAGTGTAAATGGGAGCATTCACATCACACTCCTGTACCAGCAGTGGCACAGCCAGGATTGTGACGGGATATCGTTGGAAGGAGGTGATGTCTGGAAATAGCCTAAGTCAAATCTGTGAAATCTATATTTCAGTTAATGCTGGTCATTCAAATGACATTTGCAAGTCAAGTTTTTCCATGAAAATCTTGATAGCAAAAAAATTATTCATTGATATGGTTTCACTTGAAAACAAGACATCTTGGCCAAAGAAACACCATGTAACTAGTTGTTCTCAAAGAGTATTATTGGGCACAAATAGTAATTGGGGTAATTTCCAGTGAGAATCCAATTGTGAGGTGTGTGAGAGGTGTACATGATTAGAAAATTCTTGAAGAATCATATTCATTTCAAGGATCTTGTACTATCAAATATCTGCATAGCCATAGAAATGGATTGTGTCCAGTATGCATAATTGGATAATTTCAATTCAAAGTGTTGGTTGTGTTTTGTTCTTTGGCTGAAAGATATCGCTGTATGCATTTTTTTGTATGCAGAAGAGTCTATGTTCATTTACTGAAATTTCCAGATAGCACTACAAAAGCTACTTCACTGAAATCCTGGAAAGTCACTACCAGTCAGTGTGGACCAGGTATGGGCAACATCCAAGGGTTTGGGGCCCAATTCTCTCTGGGGGCAGGCCATAAAAGGGCCTTTCTTAAAAGAAATGGGAAACTTCTTGCAAAAATCATAGGGGGATCAGCAGCATCATACAACGCTGAATGATCACACTTTATCCATCTGTGGTATAGAATCTGTAAATTATATGAAGAGATGGACTAGAGCCACTTTTCTGCTGTTTGGGATGAAATAGCTCTGTGGACAGTACTTTGGGTCCCCTACTTTACCCCCAATGGAGCATTCCAATAAAATAAAATAAAATAAAATAAAATAAAATAAAATAAAATAAAATAAAATACAAAACACATATATCACCACATGCACTCGCATCATCACCACCACTGCCACAAGAAAGGCCGTAGGCCAGCTGGTGTCTGTTAAGTGTTGGCAAAGAAAAGAGAGAGGGGTGGGAAGGAACAGAGAGAATAGAAAATGCTGGCATTAATTTTACTGATCAGAACTCCTAGAATGTATTTCTAATTTGTAGCTATACAAGTCATAAGAAAATTAGATTTTTTATTGGTAGCTAATGACTTAGCTACATAATGTGCTCTAGTTGTAAGCAGCTTTCGTTCCAGTCCATCAATTCCTCCCTTCTCATTAATATTTAAATCCAATAATGATTTTAATACTGTTGATTTATGAACTTTCCATATTTCACATCAATTCCCTGGCGTAAATGTAAATTACGTGTTTCTCTCTCTATCTGCAGTACAACCTAATTCATTGACAATATCACAAAAGCAGGAAACAGAGACCTAATTTATTAGCTTTGGAGTTGATGTATTTTGCAGCTGATATTTGGAGCAGGGCCACTATGAGATTTTGTAATGATTCTGCAACATCTTTTTCCAAATTGAAACACTCTTTCTCCTGAAGCATGATAACCATTTTTATCTCATCCACAAATTCAATATCTCTTTCCTGCCAGCTTAGACCCGATCAGTTTATATGTGAAGTTAAGACATTTTGTCCCATTGTGCCCTACTTTGTACTTGCTCTCATTGAACTGCATCTGCTATTTTTTGCCCATTTGTCAGGCTTCAATAGAAGCTATTGGAGTGCTTTACCATTTTTCTTCCTTTTTTTGGTCTAGTTCACTCAGTAATTTGATGTCATTCACAAATGTGGCCACTTCACTGCTCTTCTACTGAGATTCTGCTTCTTGCACTATATAATAGGGGGAGGACTAAACATAGAATCTTTTTTGCCCAGAAGTACCACCGTCATTTTGGAAAACTCTGGCTGAGAGCCAGCATCAAAGGTGGATGTCATTGATGACCACCGCTGCACAAGATGTCCCCATTCTGTATCAGGACACATAGAGCATTAGTACATGTTGTACACTGGGGCACAGTGCCCATTGGGACACGTTAGATATCAGAACCATTGTGGAACAGCCATGCTGCTTACCCCATCTGTGATCCCAATGGCATAACTACATTCCCCCTCCCCTTCTGAGAATATAAATGATGCACAATCATGTAATTCAGCTTTACATGATTGTAAATTGGTTTGCAATGACTTAACTTTCCAATATGAAAGCCCTTATCTTTCTTTCAGGGCAATTTTATTCGGCTTTTTCATTGATCTTTGACTCCAAGATATGACCATTTCCTTTCATGGAACTTCAGTCACCCATTTTGTTCACACAGTGACCAGCCAGTTGATTATGAAAAGCTTACCAGAAGGAACACAACATCATCCCCCTGTTGGTGCTTCCCAGTGACTAGTGCATGGAGGCAAAATATATCCAGGGCTAACAGGGATGGAAATAATATTCCAACATATACAAAAAAATGGCCAAAAATATGTTTTTCATGTGTTGAGAAAACCTGATGAGGAAAACCCTGGACTGATGAGAATCTTCACAGTTTGGGACTTATTCTACACAAAAATTTGTACATGGTTGTTTTCCACAGAAAACAGCATGTTCTGCACAGACAAATAATTTTTCACTGCAAAAAATATTTTTTCTTGCACAGAAAATGCTGTTTCCTAGGCCAAAAAAGAGGTAATTATTGTTTATTCCTCATAAAACTCCTACATAGTTGTTGTTGTTTTTTTTAAAAAAAAGGGGGGAGAAAGAAAACAGCATTTCCTGCAGAGGAAATAATATTTCTACAGGAATATTATTTTTTATACAGAAAATGCTGTTTTCTACACAAATCAAAAAGCAACGAGGACTGGTAATACTCAATAGAAGGGATGTATAGTCTCAGTGTGTTTCAAACAAGGATGGTTTTATTTATCCAATTAGCCCAATGCATTTTGGCCTAGTAAAATTTAATGGCCTTCCTTCTTCAGGGGCAAAGAAACAAAAAGGACAATACATAAACAACAAAATGTAAATTTCGTCTTTTAGTACATCCATCTACTTTAAAATCTGAGTATTTACATATTCCCTAGCATTCCATCTGCTGAATAATGGTTATGCTAAGTGGTACACACTGAAAAAATGGAACAATATACAATACAGCTGCCATATATGCAAGGATTCTGTTCCAGGAACCCATGTGTGAAACAAAAAACGTGAAGTGTTGCATCCCATTATAGTCAATGGATGCAACATGCACATACCAACAGCAGCACAGGCACGCACCCATCGTGTCCACTTAGTACAATGAGCTACAACACAATACAATACAACACTTTGCCCAGCCTTGCATTCATGCATGCAGAGATCACAAGAGAAGAAGGTCCATTGTAAAGCTTGGCCTCCTACCTTTCAAACTATCAGTTGCCAAACATAAGCTTGGAAAACATTTTTTTCTTGAATCCTTGCAGGTGGATTTTAAAATTAGGTTGTAAGTTATGTTTTGTTTTTGTATAAGTTAACGGGAATAATAAGTGGTTTGAAAACTGAGACATATTACATGCATTTTTATGTAAGATATATGTATACATAATTGATATAGCAAACTGTAACTTGTCTCCTGTTATGCTATTTTGTTTATATATTGTCCCTTTTCTTTCTTTTATCTTTTATCAACCCTTGAAGAAGTCTATTAAATATTACTAGGCCAAAACACGTTGGCCTAATTGGAAGAATAAAATCATATTTTTTTAACACCCTGAGACTTTGTCTCTTCTCTACATCCTTTCTATATAAATCTACCATGTACAATTTTTGTACAGAATAAGCCCTGAATTGCAAATAGCATTCATAAATTACAGTTTTTGAAATCTTTGTTTTCTTGTGGAAAGAAAGTTACTGAAATTACCCAAAAAGAAATTTAGTAAAAACTGCGTCCCTAATGACTAATAGCTTCACCCACCATACATTTATCTCATCTACTTCTTGTGATGAAAAATCTCACAATTTAATTAAAGAAGTACTTCCCTTGTCTGTCCTGAATCTTCCAGCATTCAACTCTAGTGGAATATGTTGGGCTCTATGACAGACAAAGGGCAGGCAGGGATTTGTAGGACAACTGAAGCTGCTTCTAGGTTAGGTAACTGTGGGAAGAGGCATGAAGACAAACTGAGTATATGATTACAGAAAGGGATAAAACGCAGCTAACCAGGTTAAATAGTAACCCAGAAGCTTGAGGGACCACTAAAGCATTTATAAATGGCTCAGAAGATGGCAAAACATGCCCAATAACTGCAGCAGTTACCACAATTTCCACAAGGTATCACATCACATATGCCTTTATCTACAACAAATATGGTGTATAGATGTTTGTCCAGGTCCTGCACTGCTACTGAGGCTTCTGAAACACTCATGCCAGCTCTTGGGGAGCTTCCCTACACCAAGCCCTGTGCCACTGATAGTAGGCACAAGATGATTCATATCTCATGATGATGGAGTTTCCCTCCCTGCCTTGCTTAAAATGGCATGATAGTCCCAAAAGCATGCACCCACAGTCTCTCTCCTCAACCTCCTCCTCTTACTTATGGCTTTATGGTGCCTTAAATGTGTTTTGTCTCTGTGCAATCTCAAACATCTTTACATTGAGCCAGACAACTCTAGCATTTCCTGGGAATGGACAGAAAGAGAAGCCCTGGTTTTAAAGCTATTACACATACAAATATCAAATTTCTCCCTGAAGTTCTTCTTCCTCTGAGATTGGTCCTTCGAGATGGAGAGACAGAGACTAACAGCAATTCTCTGAAACTTCAGCTGTCACCCTATGACCTGGCAAATCTATTTAAGTAATCTGTTTAGATTGTGTATTGGCCCATATTCTACATCAACTACTTATGTGTAACCAAGTAACTTGTCCTGGCCTGACCCCCCCCAACTTACTTTACCATACACCACCTGCACCAGCTGATAGAGGAACTGCTCAGATACAGAGCAGAGTGCAGGAGATGTTGTTTCTGCCCTTTTCCCAAACATCAAGTCTCACCTGCTGGTGGAAGGGGTGTGGAAACATCATATTCCTGTGTCCCAGTTACTGACTGAACAGACCTCCATCTTTCTGTGCAGCTCTTGCCTGGAAAAGTAGTTTGGGCAGGGCTTTTATATAAGTGGCAATAGTGCTATGATTGTGACTATGTAGAATTAGTGAATACAGAGCAATTGCAGATTGGTAACTCTTGGTTACAATTCTGTAACTGCAATACAGAATGGTAGCCATCATTCTTTATGTTGGTTATGTTTCATGGAGCTTGGCCATTTTTTTAAAGAGACTTTTTTTAAAGAGACCTTCAACTCACACTAAGGCCATTTCCACATGGGCATATTGCCCACGCTAGAGAGACCTCTCCAGGAGGTCTTCTTCACCGGGGTCTGCGCTAGAGCAGTTAAAAAAAGTGAGGTTCTAGACCTCAAACTGCTCTAGCGCAGCCCTGGGGGTGGTGCTGTGAGTTTTATAAAAACCACCTTCAAAAGTGGTTTTTATAAAACTTACCCGCGCTGCCCCATAGCAGCCCCCGGTGAAGACCTGCAGAGATGCGGTAGCGCGTCCCTGCAGATCTGCCCGGGGGCGGGCTTCCGGCTGGCGCGCTGTCCTAATTGGCGGAGCACCGCCGGAAGCCGCCGGCCGCCATTTTGGGTGCTGCCGGGCGCCACTGAGCGCCGCTGAGCGCCGCCGAAATTCGGCGGCGTTTGGAACGGCGGATCCGCGCTCTTCGGAGGGACAGAGCAACCCGCTTGCGGGTAAGCTCCACCCCTGCGTGCGCGGCCCCGTTTCGCCCCTCCCCCGTGAGGAAAGGGCCTAAGAAACAGAATGGATCTGCTGTCTCAGGCACCATATTTTTAGTTTCATGAAAAAGTGAAATCGATGGACTCTAGAAGTGTGGCACTTGTGAAGAACATGCTTTTATACCAAAAAAACAAAACAAAACCAAATCTCCATGAACCACTGGTTTTGGTTTTGGTTTTTTTTTTTTTGCACAAAAAAACACCACTATCACCAAGCCATGTGATTAGCATGCTGCTAAGCAGTTACAAGTGCATAATATAGGTATATACATTTGTAACTATTTACTGTTTATATTTAGAATCATTTTTGCCATGTTTGGAAATGCCTCCCCCTAACCTACTTTAGCAGTCAACTGCCATAGCAAGTGATGGAGGCCATTCTGCTGCTAGCAGAGGTGCATCAGGACAATGTTCTTAGACCTCTCTGACCAGGTTTGGGGAGTCGGGTCAGGAGATTATACACAGTTGTGCATTCACAGCTATGTCTCTGCTATAGGTTCTCATCCAGTATTTGTTATGCCCCAAAAAATATTTTTTATACCAAAACACATATTTTCATGCAAAAAACATTTTAAAGAACCCCATATAAGTTTTTTGCACAAAATTGCTGTCCATAGTCCAAAATCGTCATCATCGTCATCGTCATCATCATCATCATCTAATTTTGCACAAAAAAATCACATGGGTATCAGGAAACTCTATGGGTTTTTTTGCATGAAAGTTTTTTTTTTTTTTTTGCCCAGCCCCAAGATTTTCACACAAAACCCCCTGTTCTTCTACAAAGAATAATTCCCCATTATGTCTGAATGCCAGTGAAAAACTATGTAAAGTTCTCAGCTCTATGTTGTTTTTCTTGACCAGGTTTCCTGAATGTCATGAAACTCATCTTTCATCTGTGGAAAATGAACAATGGTGAATATTCATTCATTCTATCCACTTTGTCTGACAAGGGGGCATCATTTGCTGTTCTGTCTGAGGAAGGAAATTTCGGTTGGGAATAGTCCCATGCTATGCCTCCCAACATTTTTCCCATGGAAGCTGTTCCACAGACAGTTATGGTGATGGGGTAGTGATAGTTTTCAGCCATAGTAGGAAACGAGGAGCACTACAAAGCCCTTCATAGAATCATAGAAGTTTAGAGTTAGAAAAAGCCACAAGGGCTATTTAAACCAACCTGGAAAGCACAACTAAAGCACTTCTCAAAATTGCCCATACAACTTTTGTTTAAAGACATCCAGGAATCTTCCAGAAATTCATCTCTTTTTTGTGTAAAATTGTTGTTTATTCTTAAAAAGGTGAGAATTTTGCATAATTTTGCATAATTTTTGCCTGGTATTCAAAGTGCTTGAAGAGTTTTTGGGGAATTATTCTGTGCAGAAATACATGTGGAGCTTATGGTGTGAAAATCATTTCCAGGAATCTGACAGCCTAATTTCATAATTTCAACTGGATTTCCATATGAGAAGTACTTGGCAAACTGAACCTGAGTCGTAAAGATGAGGTTGTACAGAACTGAAAAGCAATGCTAATGTGGCAGAGGCTTTATGTAACTGAAGTTTTGAAAGGCCTTTTAAAAAAGAAGTTCAAACTATTAAAACAAATCTGGTCTCACAGCAATAACTTTTGGTAGCATTTTTGGAGGAGGAGTCATTTTCCCTATGATTGTCAAGTGCCAGTTCCAACCTGAAGGAAGTCAGTAGGATATCTTTGTGAAGTTAAGAAAGTCTGTGCTGTTTATTCAAACTGTTGCAAACCCTTTTGGAAAACTATGCGGAATTAGCTTTGCTTTGCCATGGTTTTAAAGGATATTCAAGAATGGAAAATCACTTGGCAGCTCTGAGCTACACGTTCTGATTCATACATTTAATTTCAAATTCTAGAGCCTGAGAAAATAAAGAAAGAAATGTGTTGTGCTGGAGATAACTGGGTTTCGTGCCACTGCTACTTGCTGTGGACTTGATGGCTATTGATCGGACCTCTGTTGTTATAACAATATATATAGTATTCGCATCCTAAGTGTATACTGTCTGTATTATTTTTTCTCTTTAGTGTGGACCTACTAAAAAAAATGACAGAATGGGATATTTTATAACTCAAGTGGTGACCTTATAAATTTCAGAGATGTATATGGCTGCCTCTTCCTTCACTCCTCCAAATTGTTGGTGTACTGGAGAATAGCAACCGTTCACTCCTACATGCATTCTCTTTCCCCACTTCTTTTTGATTCTCATAGTAGTCATGATTTTTTATGCAGTTTTTGAACCTCTTCTCAATTAAGTTATCCATTGTTTATCCTATATTTTCTCCAAAGAACCCCAGATAATATAGGTGGTTCTTCTCCCCCAATTTTATCCTCACAATAATAATCCTGTAAGGTAGGTAAGGCTGAGAGCATGGCTACATCACAGGAATCTACTAAGCTTCATGACTGAACAGGTTTCCTTTATCTGACACACTAATCCCTGCACTACATTAGTCTTTTCTTCTAGAAGTAGCAGAACTGTAAAGATATGAATTGTGTGCTTCAGAAATGCCTATTTATTTCCATAGGGATAGAATCATAGAATCATAGAATCATATAGCTGGAAAAGACTACAAGGGCCATGAAATCCAACCCCCTGCCAAGCAGGAATACACCATCAAAGCATTCCAGACAGATGGACATCCAGCCTCTATTTAAAAACCTCTGAAGAAGGAGACTCTACCATACTCTGAGGCACTGTATTCCACTGTCAAACTGCTCTTACCATCAGGAAGTTCTTCGTAATGTTTAGATGGAATCCCTTTTCCTGAAGTTGAAGCCATGTACACACTCTCAGCCCCAGAAATCCCCATGATAGGTTCAACTTAGGGTTGCCATAAGTTGTAAATGACTTAAAGGCACACAACAGGAATAACAACAAAACCTTGTTAGATTCACACTAGCTGGCATCCAGTTAGTCACTTATGTAGATATAAGTCCAGCCTAATGCCTATATATATCATTATTTTGGTTGCTGCACAGTCCAAAATTCTCACACGTCACACAATAACCAAATTCCCACCACCACCAAAATCCACCTTTTATCTGCTGCAGCCTCCCCACCCAAGGCCATTAGTTGCTGGAAAGTGGGGAAAGGGGGGAGGTAAGACACACCCAGTTATGTTCCAATATAGCATGGCAATTACATATTTCTTCAAAGGACCATTGTGAGGTTGCAATGGATGCCTCTTTGCAGTATGTTCAGGTATAAGAACATAGCTGGAGGTTTCGCCACTACTACCATGCTCTCTACGTGCCAGTAAATGGTCATGTTGAGGAAGCTGCTGCAGATAAAAGGTGGCTTTGAGGGGATGAGGAAGGAGACGTAGTGCATTTCCACCTGGTGGAACTTTGTACTATATCTCCCTGACCAGTATCCCAGTCATGATGTCCCACCTAATTCATAATATATAGCTACATTTCTTCTCCCCCGACCCCCACTTTAATTAGATGGGCAGAAGACAATTCTTACCATTAATGAAGCATGGGGGAAGGAGAGGCTCTTCCTTCCACAGCCAAATCAGGACAAAACTTACTGCATAGAATGCACAGGAAAGAAAAGCTACCAATTGCCCTTTTCCTAAGGCTATATGCAGGAGAGGGGGAATTTCATTCCAGTCTAGCAGAGGAGGTCAAAGATAAGAGATAAACTTCCTCTTCTACCTCTAACATTAATTAATTAGCAAGCTGCTACACATTGAGGAATGGCCTCTAGGTTGCTCTAACCTGTATTGCAGAGTTTGACCAAGTTACTTTTTGGACAAAAGTTCTCAGAAACACCCCCCCAGCCCCCAAAGCTTGTCAGTCCATAAAAGTAACTTTTCCAGGTTCTGGTCTGTTCTAACAAAAAGTAAGAACAAAAATTTCTGTGTTCTATTTATGAAACTAAGGCAACCTGTCACTGTCAGCTGCTTGGACAGAAGAAGTATAATTAATCGTCATAATCTCCACAGGAAATGTACTATCACCGTTTCATTTATGCCACGAAAAGCTCTAAAGATGTTTACATTCTAGGCTGAATCTTCATAAAATATATGATGGCTTGTGAGAATGTTTTAAATGTTCAACTACAGTTCTGCATCTGAACCTGAGGAAGTAGGTATCCGGCAAGTGCTTTTACAAGTACTTATTTTGAAACATTTATTCACTTCCTTTCTTCCTGCACATCCAACAAAGTGGTTTACAAACCAACAAAGCATAATAAACAAAGCTAATATCTAAAACAATCTTTAAAAGCATGTGAAAGAAACACATAAAGCAGTAGTAACAACATACCAGATAGAATCATGTTATTAGACAAATGGCTGGGAGAATAAAACAAGAAAACAAGAGAAAGTAAAGTTGACAGACTTATCCATTCCTACCTGGGATTCCAGATCTAGTTAGTTGAGTGTCAAGTTAAAAATTCTGGGAAGAGAAGAAACAAACAAACAAAGCTGAGACTTCAGAGCTTAACCAAGGAAAAGGGAGTGTGTTAGAAGAAAGGCAAAAGAAACATATATTTATGAATCTTTGTTATGAGCTGGAAGTCTACAGGCATCCCCCACTTTTTGACAACCCATTTTTCAACATTCTACTCTTTTTACCATTGCAAATTATAGACATCAATCATTCTTTTGATGTGGGATCCACTTTTTCATCTGTTCTTCTCCTCTTGCCTTCTTCCTGTAGGAAACAGGAAGGAGTTATGGAGGTTCACCAAGCCTCCCTCATGTTCCCTCCTCAAGAAGAAGGCAAAAGGAGAAGAACAGACAAAAGATTGGGTTCCACTTTTTAACCAATTTCACTTTCTGGCAGTGCTGTGGTCCCTAACCCATCAGATAATCAGAGGATGCCTGTATTTAGAAAGGAAGAGGAATAGATTGAGAGATGGTGGGGATAAGGATCTCAAAGACAAGGAAGGGAGAGGGAAAGGAAAGAGGCATCCATCTAGCTCCTCTCTGCAATAAATCTGAAAATAAAAACTATGGCAGTTTGATACAATTCATTTTCTCTGAAAGTTTCCTCAGCTCGCACAGAGGGGCTGATGCAGAGGGAAGACTAGGAGACAGTTTGGGATGGGTGAAGATTAGAGCCAGGCAAAAGGGAGGCAGGCAGGCAGGAAGTGGGGAAGAGAGTAAGAAAGTGATAGAGAGTTGGGAGAAAGTGATGGAGCAAGTAAGCAATGATAGAGAAGAGTTGCTGAGCAGAAGGGAGATGAGAAAAGGGCAGCAATGGCTGGAGGACTGAGAATGAGCAAGCCAGTGAAGGAAAGGAAATGTTGCTGAACAGAAGAAAGGAGGGGAGAAGAGAGGTGGCAGCAACATAGGAGGCGGGGAGAGTGAGACTGAATAAGCTAGAGGGATATTTGTCCTTCTTAGATCATTGGTATGAATCATGGATAGAGGCACATAGCAAAATCAAACGAAATATTTCAAGAGTATGGATTTACACTGATCTGGAGAGGAACATGGAATGAAGTGTAAATATCTTGTTGGGGCAGTGTGGATAGCAATATTAAAAACCACTCTTCTAGATTCTCTCTTCAGAAGTGTTTCCACCCTAAGCTTTGGCCCACTGACACGAATAGAGATGGAAGAGGGTAATACACAGTGGGAGATTAATCGTAAGAGAAAAACAGATCTTAGATTTGCCTGAGAGAAGGGCAGAGACTCAGGAGAACAGGCATTTCTAGGGCTTCCATTCATCAGTGGTGTTACCTTCATTAGCAGACCTGGTCCCAGAGGGATATAAAATTAGTATCAAAAGTATCAGCTACGCCAGAGAGGTTGCCTGAGTGAGTGTGTAGACAAATAGGTCAAGCGACCGGACATAGGTCAAGACCAGGAAAATCCCTAGTCATGTTTCCCCAAGGAGACCTCAGGCAGGCACGTCTGCACAGACAAAGGGTCCTCAGCCACAAAGCCAACTTGAGGGGATTACTGGATTTTCCCCCGTTGAGCAATGCTGGCAGCAGCAAAACCTACTAGGGCAAGGTTCATTTACATGAAACAATCATGCAAGCCATCAAGTAGCCATTGTGCAGTATTATCCTTCTGATTTGACCATTGTTCTTCCTGGGAAAGAGTCTGCCCCCGAGGTACATTCTGCCAGATAAATTGTCTCCCTTTTTGAGACCTTCTTCAGAGAATTGCCCCACTACGCTAGCAGACCGGCACTCTGTTAGTCGAGTGCTCCCCTCAGCTGCCTCACTTCGTTGAGTTCCTTTTTCTCACCACTTCCCGGATCAAAGACTTCTGGACAGGTGCAGTATTACTGCCTTTACACCCTCTCCTCTTTATCCCTTACAAGCTTTCACCTCTTTCCCTTCTCAATAGTCCTTGTGTGCATGAGTGAGTGACAGCGTTTGTACATGGGAACATACTTGCTAATAAACTTCATTCATTGACATGTTTGGCTGGTTTTTGCACTGTAAAAATTGGGTTGAAGATCTTCCTGAGTTACCCTGCCCTTTGTTCTGCCAAAACCAGTGCTCCACTATTCCCCCAGTCTTTGCATTTTTGGAGCAAACCAAGGTGTCCCCCAGGGGACCCCAGAAGTCAGGGTAACAGTGGAGTTGGGAGGTGAAGCATTAAAATGAGTACTCATCCAAGGACTGCAAAAATCAGTCAAACAGACTGTTTGCCAGCAGTGCCACTCTGAACAGTATGAAAAGCATGAAAATCTAGAGGCAATTATACTTTTAACAAACACAAAAGCCTATAGTGTGATTGAAAAGTGTGCTTTCTAGGAGACAAAGAGGTGAACACACTGCAGTTACTTTCTGCACTAATAGACTAATAGATCCTTAAACATACACCAGGAGGACATGTTGCAAAGTGGTGGGCTTTTGATTTGAGTACATTAGTGTGTGGAAGAGATAGGTTTAGCATATTGAGGAGTCCCAAAGCCAGAGGTATTTTTATGCCACTACTCTCCTGATGATAAAATTCTGTTGCCACTAGTTGCTAGCTTTCACAAGCTTGGCAATATAAAATAGACAAAATGGAGGTAGAAAGACAAAATTGAAGCAGTCTGACAATAAAGGGAAGACCCCAGAAGAGTATCTCAATGAATGCAAAGGCTTGTATGGGAGAAGACCTTAGAAAGCTCTGCTCATGGAAGGAAATGTGGAACATAAATGCAACAAAAAGTAGAACAATTATTTTGTCTCATTGACAAACAACTAATTTTGCTGAGAAATGAAACTGTGTCTGCTTTGCCACTCAGTTTTCCAACTTCCTCTGAAATGTACAGAAGGGCCTGTGTTGCTTTTCCAATGACTGGATCTCTCTTGAGGCCAGAAACTACATTTTGGGTAGCTCCAGCCTCTCCCTCATGAGATCAGGCAGAGGAAAATCTATTTTTCAGAGGATTTATTTTTCAGTTTTATAGGTTTTAGTGTTCCACTAAAGGATTTTCCAACCTCCTCCACTTATTACAGTGAAAGCTCTCTAAATATCAGCATTTCCATGGGGAAGCACAGCCTTAATGCTCATCACTTCCTTCAGGAAAATGGTGGAGTATTGTTTTTATATATATCTCATCTATCTCTCCCTTCAGATGTCCTCTAAAGGAAAAGGAAGGAAGGAAGCAAGGAAGGAAGGAAGGAGGAGAAAGAAAAGCCAATGATGGAAGAACTTGCCTAATAGAAGTAGCAAAAAGCTTCTAGTGAATGAAAAAATCATGATTTTTTTCTTCTTTTGGGAAGAACCCCCCACCCCCGGCCCCATCAGATTCTCTTTTCCTACTTTATATATAAACTAAATGGACAGCCCAACAATTTCACCTTACTTTTCTCATCCATGTGTTTGGGCAAATCCTGCAGATTCCAGAACAGCTCGATAAAGGCATTGTGTGGTCTTTCTCATTTGTTAAAATAGAACTCCCTACTTTTTCTATATGATACCTTCTATATGACTGGGAACAGCTGTAGATAAAGAAAATCTCATTGCTATCAGTAGGGCCTTTTTTAAAAAGCTGGTATTTCAAATTGTGCATGGGGATGCATGATTGGTTTGGAAAATGATAAAGTAAACCTTCTTTCCCTGTTCACTGCAACCTTCCCTTTCCCCATAAAAAGTCTTCATGTGCTGCAATTAGTTAATGCACTGCAGAGTACATATGAGCAGCTTGGTCCTTACAGCTCATAAAATATCTCCTGGCCATTAATCTGCAGACTGTGAGTTTGTAAGAAATGGGTGGAAGACACAGATATGTTTTATGTCTTTCCTATTTTGTAACAATAGAAAACTCTTTTGGGGGCATTCTTCAATTGATATGCTTGTGCTGTTTCTAGCTTCCTAATACTTGCCTTACTAGGGCCATTTCCGCATGAGGGAATTAAAATGGCCCAGTGCATCCTCTCATGGAGGTCGTCTGCACCTTGGAGCAGACTAGGTCCGGACTACTTACCTGAGATCTGCACCTCAGTCCGCTCTGAAATGCCCCCAACTGCTCTTCCAGCGTGCTTTTTAAAGAACGGTAGAAACCCGTTCTTTAATTTTTCAGAGCATGCCATTGCATTCCTGCTCACTTGTGCAGATTAGCAGGCTCGCACCAATGCGAGCCTGCGATCTGCAGAGGGCGGGCTTTAAGCGTGGCGAGCTTCAGTGGGTGGTCGGGACCCACGAACAACCAGAAGCCGCCATTTTGGAAGCCAGAGCAGTGTGGATCTAAGATCTCGCACTACTCCGATTCACCCTGGACAAGACGGAGGAGCCCTGTGGAAGGGCTTAAGGGACAGTCTGTGTTGGTCCGTGCCCAGAAGATCCGGTAACTAATGGCATGGAGCGATTTCCTCGCCTCGTGCGGAAATGGCCTAGCTCTGCACCTATGTGATTCCAGGGAGCTGGGGTTTATCTGAAGAGAGAATGCTTACTAAACAGGTACAGGCTGCTTCCTTGAGCTTAAAAAAAGGGGAGATTGGGCCAGCATAGGACACAACTCTAGGCACCTGGCTTGTGTGCATGATCTTACTCATTCTACATGATACTAGTGTGTGGATATGAATGTCTACACAAGGGACCAAGATTCTTCACCAGGAGACCTATCTCCTAACAGCCCTCCCCATTGTGACAGGCTGTGGTGACTTTTGGAGTTATGTTTATCTAATTTAAATTCCTGAAGCTGGAATGCTGGTATGTTAGATAGGTGTATATTATGAAAATAGACACATGCAGGTTCCAGGCCTGTAGCCAACCTAATTATAAATTGAGATAAATTTGAACACTTGAAAGCAAATGAAGGCAAATGACCAGCTTATAACAAACCTGACAGTACAGGATTACTAACTGATGCAATCAGGATGAAAGGCAGGCAAGACTCTAATTGTACCTGAAGTGGCATCCTATCTGAGATCTCTATTTTGATTGCATGAGATAAATGGAGTAGGGCTGAGATCTTTTAGCTGATTGGATAAACAGAGGCTGCAGAGAGTATAAAAATAGAAGCCTTTTGAGCAACAAAGCTCCAGATTTTGCTCTTAGCAAAGCTGGTCCACCTATAGGCTGCTGCAGCACAAAGCACTTGCTGATAATCCAAACTCCTATGAGTGGTAGGCTCTATTCCTTTTTTGATGAAGTCGTTATATAGTACTCAACCAAATGACAGCAAAGAAATAATTGTAAACATACATGCTAGGGGAGGAATTGTAGCACTTTGCTATATAATTCTAGAAGTGATGAAAGTCTTGTTATAAGAATGTGCCTACAAGTTCTATATGAACTTGGCTGCTGAGAACAGCGGGTTTATCTGTTATATATGTTAACAAGAATAAACAGTAGTATAAAGCTACAACTTGTTTTCCTGTTACTTCTTGATGGACCAAGGCTTAAGGATACTTAACAGGAACACCAACTGGAGAAGAGTGGATTCTGCAACCTTGGGAGCTTAGGTGACCAAGACAGCAAATGCCAGAAAATCCAAATGATTCAGAATAACAGATATAAGCTAAAGAACCTTCAGTCTTCCTAAAAAATATAAGGGTAGAGAACCATGCCTGTGCCATCAAACCCATGTTTTATCTGCTGCAGGCTATTTATAGATCAGTAGAAATTGGGGAAGCAGCAGAGATGCATCTATCTCTTTTTTCTTTATCTGGACACACTACAGCAGGCATCCTCAAGGGCCTCCAGAATCCTTGGGAGGTTCTTGAGCATGACATTATTGATGCATAACCTAAAGTACCTTTGCTGCTCCCACCACTTCCTACTGACACATATGTAATTCCTGCTGGTAGACCCAGTCCCAGGGGAGTATAATATTTTATATGCAAATTTATTAAGCGAGAGGTTCATTGGACACCTGGGTCTAAGACTGAAGCCTTACTAGCAAAGGTCAGACCAAGGCTTTCCCACTCATGCCTCCAAGAGGGAAACCTCAAAAGGCACTCATATTCACACAATAGACCATCAACAACAATGGCACCTTGAGGGGATTACATGTTTTTCTGATGAAATTAACACTTGCAACAGTGAGAAATACAAAGATGGTGTCCATCTGCATAATATGGCCATTGTCCTTTCCTGGGAAAGGGTCTGTCCCCGAGGCATGTTTTGCCCTATAATTGAGTCCCCTTTTGGGAGTCTCTTTGGAGAACTCCTACACTTGACTAGTGCCCCAGCATTCTGTCAGTCGAGACCTCCCATCAGCATTCTTCCTCCGCTTAGCCACTTTTGCCTTGCTTATTCCCAAGCTGAAGACTACAGGATTGGCTGCAGTATAAACCACTCTCTTTCCCTCCACTTTTACCGATCTTTATATCTTTCTGACTCATTAGTCCTTGTGCGATTGTATGAGTGACTGCTTCATTGTGTGTATGTGTGTGGATTTTTTGCCAATTCTGCTGAATAAACTACTGGTGATTGGACATTTGGCCTGGTTCTCGTGCGGTCTGATTCTGTAGACATAGGGTCCAAGATCTTGCTGTGTTGCCCTGCCCTCCGGGTTGCTGAGCAGTGCTCCACTAATTTCCCCAATCTTTGTATTTTTGGAGCAAATCAGGTGTCTCCCAGGGACCTCCAGAAGTCAGGGTAACACATAAATGTCATTAGAGGGGTAATGTTGCACCTAAGAAAAGGTTGAGTTGGGGGAATTTTGGTCATTGTGCAGTTAGAACAGAATTCTGACCTCTACAGTAATCAAAAAAGTAGGTCACAATGGCATCAATTGGATTCAGGGCCTTTCAGCACTACACTGTTATAGTGCTATTATCCCACTCTCAAAATCGTGTGGAATCCTGAGGTTTGCAGTTTAGGGAAGAGCATTTAGAATTCTCTGCCAGAGAGCTCTTTGGCCTCAGCAAACTACAAACCCACAGAATTCCACAGAATGTTGAAAGTAGAATAATAGCACTATAGCAGTGTAGTGCAGAAAGGCCCTTATAATATCATAATTCACTAACCAAACACCAGCTGGGCTTACAATGCATCATCCTCTGTCTGACCAACCCAAACACTGTAGACAAAACTCAGAAAAGAATGGCTGTGAAAAGAAGTAACCCATGTTGAAAATGGAGAAATAAATTTGTCTGGTATGATAGAGGTGTCAGGTGAGGACAAGAAAAATCAACTAAATTTATCTCCTGAATAGTTAAAGTTTAGTCAACTTATTATTTTCCCTTGTTGACACGTAAGGAAGAACAATGCTTTTCACTTTTACAAACCTAGGATTTGTGTGGGTGGGAGGGTAGATTTCTTTTTAATCTTCAACACAACTCAACTTGTTGCAGTCTTTACATAAATTTAAATATATTCACATAACAAAGGAGCAGTAAAGAACATCTGATGGTTTCCAACAATATCGTCAAATTCTTTTGCATGGTGGTGGTTCAAGAATGGAATTAAATGTATGTCTTTGCCTTTATACGGAGAACCACATCTATATTGATTCATTTGTGAGAAAGGGAAGTCTATGTAAACAACAACAAGAACTTCCTAATATAAGAACTGTTTGAGAGTTTAATAGATAACATTGCAAGGGGATGGATTCTTTGATGCTCAACCATGGAATAAAGAGACCAGACACAAAGTTGGGTTAAGTAAGGGCTACTTTATTTTCACTTGTTTTATTTAAATTGCATAAACTTGAAAGATACAAGGGAGGGGGAGCAACATGTTATGGGTCCAACTGATGCCAGGGTCACTACGTGTCATCCTGCTCAGCATATCCATGGGTGATAACAACTCAGCCCCAGGGGCAATCCAAATTACTTTGGTAGCTCCCCTGTCCAACGTCTTGGAAAGTAACCCAGGGACCTCCACCCAAGTCTCTGGGCTCTAAAAGTGAGAGCCTTATTCCCAGGTTAACCTCAAGGATAACCTCCTTCACTGACCCCCTGGGATGCAGGGCTCTAAAAAGGTAGTTCCAGAGCCCTACCTGGCACCAAAGGGGTGCCAATAGGTGATTACCAAAGTTTTATTTATCCCCCATTATCTGCCAAAGAACAACCTACTTAATGACACCATTCAGAGCCAGTTTTCCAAATTCTATCAAATACAGTATGGGATAGGCAAAAAACCTCCTGAGAAAAGCGGGGGGATTCCTATCTGATCCCAAAGTGACCAGATTAACTCACACTGCATTGAAGGCATGAAGGTGGTTCAATGTCGAGCACCAAATGACATGTATAGGGGGGCAAACTGCTTCACTGTCTTTTTTGCCCCTATCACATGTTTTGATTTGGTGCTCAGCACTAATCAAACATAACACTCTGGTCTCACTCTTACCTTGCCCTACAGTGATGTTCATCACACAAGTCCAGGTAAGTATTTCTGTTGAAAGTTTTTAAATAGGGGACTGTATCAGGAGCTATATTATAAAGTTCAGTCCAGGCAGAACCTCTCCTCTCCTGCAGGGTTCACCTTCCTGATGTGCCCCTGTTTCCATGGCCATTTAATGGCCAGTAGAGAAGCAGGAAGAAGTACAGACGTGTCTGTCTAGGTGCCTTTAACTAGACACTTGGTGATGATGTCATTTTCTGGAACTTTCAGATGAATCCTGGGTCTCAGATGATGGATTTGTTATTCTTCATTTGGCTACAGAGACATAGCCAGGAACTTCTCTGGCATACTGTGCTCTCCATTGGCCACTAAATGGCCATGGAGGTGGAGGCCCCACAGTAAGAAGGTAAATCTTAGCAAGTGGGGTTGTCTGTTGCATGAGAGGTAGTGAATTCCTCACTTCACAACAACTGAGAAAGTCTAATACTTAGGCCATTTCTGCCCTACACTGTTGTAGAATTATTATCTTATTATTATTATTATTCTACTTTCAATATCCTGTGGAATTCTGGTGTTTGTAGTTTACTGAGGCCAAAGAGCCCTCTAGCTGAGAATTCTAAATTCTCCTCTCTAAACTACAAATCCCAGGATTCTGTAGGATGTTGAAAGTGGAATAATAGCACTATAACTAAGTGGTGTGGAAATGACCTTAAGCGTAAATTTTCTGGTATGCATGTATATGTCACAATAGGTTGCCAGCCAAAGGTTGGCTGGCCAACTGTTAAGGGATTCCTGCACTGGTAGAGGTAGGACTAGAGGACCCCTGGTATCATTTCCAACTCCACAGTTCTATGTTTGTATGTGTGTTTTGACATTTAGAAAGTAATGTCAGTTAGGATCTTGAGGAAGAAAACCAAGGGTTGTTTTGTTTAGAGAAGAGACTGTGGGTTATAGTGGATTGGTTAAGTCAGGATTTCAGACCAAATTGTGCACTGTGTTATAAGCACAAATTGTGTCATGGGCATGCAGAGGTCATGCTATTGTTTTGGAAGAATCTTAACACATCCTTATGTATGATAATACCATGGTTGTTTTGTTTTTGTTGTGTTCTATGCAGCACATAGATATACATGCATGCATACCACCTGAAAAAAAGAATCTTGATGAAATCATGCATAAGGTTGTATCTGAACTTCACATTAGTAATGTAAAGAGAAGGAAAGACAAATATTAATGGAAAAATCTGTGTGATTGAGTGAGTGGTAGAGAAATGCTGGGGAGAGCTAGATTCCAAGCCCCACATAACTATGAAGCTCATTGAGTGGACTTGGGCTAGTCATTTTTTCTCACCATGGCCTATCCCACAGCAGAAAGCAGGAACATGTATGCAATAAATAGACATCTGAAACCTGTAGCAAACTGAATGGTATACAATTGGGGGGGGGGTAGGAAAAGGAATAACTGAGAATCCTTAATATGTCACGGACATCACCAGCTAATTCAGTACTCGAAACCTGGGGAGAAACTCAAATGATAATTTCAGAAGCACCCTTAAGAAGTCAAGCTGTTCAGTTAATTTGAGATTTTACTACATTGCTGCATGGATTTCACCCACAGGAAAGGGCAAACTATCTGAAGGTGAGCAATTTAATTTTGGCCTAAAGACAAGGAAGGTGTTTGTTCAGTTTGAATTTTAATGTAAACTTACGCAATTTTACACCTTTAAACAGAACCTTTCAAAATTGCAGTCATTTAAATCTTTCTTAATTTTGCAATAGAGTGCTCCAACCAAAGACACATACACAAATGTATATTTTGGAGAAAATGAACACATAAATGCATATATTAGTGAAAATGGCACTTAAATGCATTATATAAAAATGTTTGCACAAAATGTGTATATGAGGCAGAGTAGACCAAAAAACTGGGAAAACAAGAAACAGAGACACTCAGTCTGATGGATTTATCCATCTGCCTCTATTTTGATGGACTTCAATTTATATATCCTTTTCCCATCAAACCTGATATGTCTAGTAGTCAAAACCCTCACCATTCATTTTGTTTCCTTCTTACCACTAGAGTGTCAGAGAACATTCCAAAAGGAAAAGTAGATTAGCTACACACTGGCATACCAAACCCCATTTTGTGTTCTCTGAATGAAAAATAAGACTAATCAAGGTCAGGTTTTTTTTCCTTCTTAGGAAGAGAAGAACAACATGAACAGAAGCCCATTGAAACAATTGATTACTCAGTAGCTTAAGTTAAAGCGCATGGGGTTTATCTGCAAAACCATCAAAAAGATTTTTTTATTGAGACACTAAGTAGACTAGAGCATTATTTAATGTCTGAAAACACTGCAAGCCATTTTTCTTTTTAAGTGCATAACTAAACAAACAAAGGCACTTAACAACAACTCGAGTAGGAAAACTCTGCAGGTTCTTACAGCAGACACATTTGTGTGCTCTTTTATTTGTGCTATTAAAGGTATGACACTAATATGGATTTTGGAATTTTTC
Organism: Iguana delicatissima; assembly: GCA_948472985.1. Lineage (NCBI taxonomy): Eukaryota > Metazoa > Chordata > Lepidosauria > Squamata > Iguanidae > Iguana > Iguana delicatissima. The sequence continues at coordinate 487,785 of CAOKZL010000966.1, forward strand.
ATATAGTCAGGATGACTATCTTTGCCTTATACTAGGGAATAAATCTATGACACTGTTCAAAACCAGGTGCTTCATGTCAAATTGTAAAATCAATAAAAATGACCCTTAAAAAAACCCTGAAAACTCCTCTTGATATCAGAATGATACAACAGTCCGTTTCACATTAGTACTAAGCATTCAGATATTTTATTGCTAGTAGTAACTGCTAGTACTTAGTATTAGGAATATGAACCTTACTGAGTTGCTGAGTGGTCATACTTGTGTAAATCCCACTGATTTAATGGGTCTGCTCTAGTTGAGACCAGCAGTTCGATTTAGGATGATGTGTGCTGCAGCATCATCCACATTATTGATAAGGCTGGCAATGTTCCAAAAAAGAAAGTATTCAAAATCCAGATTGCATTAGCAGTCATCCTCATGAGGAAAGGCATAATAACCCCTTATAGGTCTGCATAATAGAACTGTAGACTGTATAGACTAGAACAATGTGTTGTACCAAAGGGAGATTGGTCCTGTTCTAACACTGCCATAGCATTTAGAATTATGCCTCCCTCAAATGTTTTTGAACTGTAGCTTCCAGCAGCCCTAGTCAAGCATGGCCAATGGTGAGGAATGCTAGGAGTTGCTGTTCAATAGCCCCTGAAGGTAAGCTTAGTTCCTGTCCCTGTTGCTGTCATCAAATATAGGATTGTGACCAGTCCTGCCCAGAGTTTGCAAATTTTAATATTCAAAATGCACAATCCCTATCCGGATGGGTCAAGCTCACAGAAATAACATGATTCATTCATTTGGGGGCATTTCACTTGTTTTTCAACCAAGGTTTCCAAATCACAACTGAAGCACACTGACCCAATCTTTCTTTCTTCTTGGCTAGCGTAAACATAGAAAGTCAATTCCTGCTGGAAAAGTTGTACTCTTTTATGAACTGTCGTGTCATGTATATCGACAGATGGCTTTGTTTGAGAAATGCTTCATTAGCAGACCTTTCCCATTCAAATAGCCCATATGGTGCTTTATATTCACAGGAGTAGAAAACTTGTTCACTTTTCATTTTTATATAGTTCTTCAAGATATTTTCCATGATGAAATGATACATAAATCTTACAGTGATGTTGATAGCTTGATTAAATACCCCACCATGAAAAATAGATATAGTAGAATTGGGTCAATGTCCTGTTATATTTCCATCTAATGGCAAACTATTCCCTCTTTTTCTAATTTATACCAACAAAAACCCACCTGGGTGCTTTAGTGTACTTCTGTTGACTTATCTATTAAAAAATTTTAAACTTCATTCCAATTTTAACTATGCTGGCAGGAGTCCTTTCCTTTTGGTATAAAGATAATATATGGGAATTGTAACCTTATGAAGCCCTAAACAGGGTGTCCAGTTGGGGCTGTTTCAGATTAAACAGTTACATCACTTTGATTCCACTTTAACTGTTGTTAGAGCCTGTGGAATCCTGGGATTTGTAGTTTAGGGAAGAGCACTTAGAATTCTCAGCCAGAAAGCTGTAGTGCTTCATGAAAGTACGCACTCCAAGATTCCATGAGATGCAGCCATAGCAGTTAAAATGGAATCATAGTGCTATAATTGTGTAGTGTGAAAGGACTCCTAAACTGCTCATTGAGAATAATAGGACCTCTAAAGTCAGAAGAAAACTGATACCACTTCACCATTTATATGTTGTGCCCAAATCACATATGATGGCCATGATCCTGCACCTGGAAACATAGCTATGAGATAAAGAATCATAGAATACTAGAGTTAGTCCAACCCACTGTCATGCAGAAATGCACAATTACAGCGAGGATAGTTTCCTGTCCAGCTAAAAAACTGAGTTGAGATGGAGTTATATCCAACTTACACCATCATAATTCACCAACAGGATGCCAGCTGAAATTATATACATTGTCTTCCAATATTTGATGAAAGGTAGCAATGTAAGCAAGAGCCAGAGTGGTGTAGTGGTTTGAGCATTGAATTACAACCCTGGAGACCAGAGTTTGATTCCCTACTCAGCCATGGAAGCCATTGAGTGACCTTGTGTCACACACTCTAAGCCCCAGAAAATCTCATGATAGGTTTGCCTTAGGGTCACCGTAAGTTGGAAACAACTTGAAGGCACACAACAGCAAGCAATTTAAGCAAGTTTTTCATTAAAGGAGTTGGAAAATTCTTCCCACAACACAAGGTGGGGTCAATTCCATGTGTAATACAGAGTACACAAATAATGATATAAAAGAAATTAAATTTCTTTATACAATGCAGTCTTAAAGACGACACATGGAGAAATGACCATTAGAAAATCTACAGTTTACAAAAAACATGGCCTAACCCTAAATCCATCTCCCTATTTACATTTATTATTTCAACATATTTCTGCCTCATATGAGTTAAAAAGAAGCCCTGTTGCATGTCCCAATATCACATGAAGTTAGGTTGGTGGTTACACATAACAGGGTTTTCTCTGTGGTAGCACCTTGACTGTGGAACTCCTTACCGAAGGAAATTAGCCTGGCCCCATCTCTTTTAAGCTTCGAGGGAGAAACAAAAACAATGCATGCCACTCAGTGTTTGAAATTGCGTGCATGTGCACACACACACACACACAATACAAAAAAACTAATCTTATTTATTTTATCCTATACTGTGTGTGTATGGGTGGCTGGGTGTAGGACTGGTTGTTGTTCAGTTTCTACCTTGATGTTTGATTACCCTGGTTGAGAATCCACTACTAGCTCTCACAATTCCCAATGCCCTTAATGTAATAAACAACATAAAACACAGTTAGTAAATAAGTAAACATGTAATAGCAATGATTTCACTGAAAGTTTTGAAGAATATAAATGCATTAGCCAATCCCAAGCAGACCTTGCAGGTCTCCTGGCCTACGGAGAGCATCCCAAAGAGATGAGTTCATTTATACAGTGATCAAAAATGATGTTATTAAGAGAAAGGGGGCACCTTATGGTCAAAAGGGTTTGTTGTGTCCCCAGTAAATAACGCACACATAATACTTAAACAGCAATAAAAGTATATCTTGAAGTCAGCCAAATATAATTCATTCATTCAGTGCATTCCTAGAAAAATATGTCACTCATGGAGACACATTGCTAGAATGAGTAGCAGATGCAAAATAGGCACCATATATTTACTTCTGAAATGCAGGTGATGACTTTTCAAAATATTGACTTATTTAAATATCATTCTAATACCACATGGATAGGTCTTTTAGGGCTAAAGACAAAAACAGAGTGAAAGAGAAAAATAAAAATAATGAACAAGTAGAGACAACAGTAAATGGAAAGGAAACAAAAAAGGGAAATTTAAAATGAAAGCAAGAAAGGGTAAATTGTGCTTAAAAACTGCAAGGTCCATACTTTTAGCATTGAAAATATTCAGTGCTCGCCATGCTGCTGAAGTTATGCTGAAGATAGATAGCTGCTCCACCTCTGTCTTCAATGAACGTGAGCTACTGTGAACTAGAGTTCATTAGGAGTGCTGCCAACCTTCCTTCATCTGATCTAAATAGGGATTTATGGTACCAGGAAACTGGATGAATTGCCCAAAGCTGTGTTCTAACTCCTTTGTGCATTTGTTTCACAGTATTCTGTCTCTTTTGGAATCTCCTGAGGAAAAAATATATTTATTACAATGAGAAAATAATAACCAGGAGAGTCAAATTTGTGAAGCTTGCCAGGCAGAAAGTACTGAAAATGAGCAGGGAAGAAAAATATGTTTTCGGATGAAAAAGGTTATTTCCACAGGATGTGAAGTAAGAGTAACCTTTTTTCTTCTGTGCTGTCTGGGATGCCTAATGACTTGGTGGGAGGCTAGTTGGTGTCAGTATGGCTGTGAGGGACATGTTGGATGCTTCCTATATAAAATACCATTTTATATTTTCCAGAGGAGAACATGAGATGTTACTTTTAAAAATAATTAATCAGAGTTAAAGTTTCATCATCCCCCAAAGCAGTTTATTACCATTACCATTGTAGACATGCTTTTTATTAAAAACAAAACAAAACCTTTTTTACTTTCACACTTTGCAAATTAAACTAAATTGGTAGACTGGCATCCTGTTGGGAAATTGTTGGGAAATGTTTGTAAACTTTGTAAATTGTTGGGAAATGTCTTTATAAACTAACTTCCAAACGTGTAAAATTGAACATGTAAACCTGAACTGTGTCATTGCACAACACTTGTATTCTAGGAGAGGAGCAGAGACAAAGCTATGTCATTGGGACAACTGCTGTGGAAGTGGAGCCAGCATCATGACTGCTGTGTAATGTGTCCTGTTGCATGATGTGTCCAAATGTGCAACATGTCCCGCTTTGCAATGGGAACCCCCAATTGCACAATAGGACATCTACCTATGCATCTTGGCCTCTGATTTTATTGGAAAAGGCATCAATTACAGGTTACTTTTAACCCATAGTTACGAACTCTGTTGTTGTGTGCTTTCAAGTCATTTCCATCTTGTGGAGACTATAGGGCTAACCTGTCATAGAGTTTTCCAGAGGCTGAGAAAGTATGACACACCCAAAGTCATCCAGGGGGTTTTCATGGCCAAATAGGGAATTGAACCCTGGTCTCCAGTCATAGCCCAACACTCAGGCCGTTTCCACACGTGACTGTTATAGCGCTATGATTCCACTTTCAAGGATTCCATGGAATCCTGGGGTTTGCTGCTTAGGGAGGGGCCTCAACGGCCATACCATATACCACATACCATTGAGGCCCCTCCTTAAACTGCAAACCCCAGGATTCCATGGGATCCTTGAAAGTGGAATCATAGTGCTATAACAGTCTAGTGTGGAAATGGGCTCAGACCACTACACCATGCTGGGTGTCTTTAACACAGATCATGCAGATATACCTGACGTCATTCCTCAATCAAATGCAATACCCTTCTTTTTAAAAAAGACTCATCTTGCAGGGTTAGTCATCTTACTAACCCTGCAATTTGCAATTTTACTATGGGATAAGATCTATTAAACTATTGTCCAGAGGTAGCAGAAGATTCTGCACCACATGAACTTAACATAAAGTGCCCATCGTGGGACAATATATTGTTCAAAGTACCATTGGATTACACTTGCTCTCCATGTGTTTTCTAAAGTCCAGAAAAAGCTTTCTATGCCAAGAGAAGCCTTCTGCTTGTGGAAGGGCATTTCTGGAATCAAAGCTAAAATACTGAGGCTGCATTGCAGGCCTGTTCGACATTAGTGGCAAGTACTACCATGATCAAAGTCATCTATCCGTGTGTGATTTTTTTAAGGCCTTGACTGCCAACTAAAGTAAGTCATAGCTGTGCTTCAAGGTTATTTTTACCAAAATGCAATCAAGCATGTGACACGGTAAAGAGTTTCCTAGGCAGACTAAAGACAATTCCCATTCATAAGGAGCTCACAGTCTAAAATCAGCAGTATCAGGGAAGGAGATTATGGAATTTATTTATTAGATTTATCAATCCAATACTATAATTGCCTTACCACTATACTACAGTATAGTATACAGTATAATATACAGTAGAGTATATAGTATAATATAGTATAGTATATGGTTGGAAGAGATGAAAATACAGGCAAATGTTGTTGATGGCAATCTTTTTCAGTAAAACTGGGCTTCAAAACATCAAACTTTCTGAGTATACTAAGAATCTTAGAATGTTGTGGATATGCAAAGTTGTATACACTGGTAGTTGTTTTCCACAGTGCGATACTGAAGACATCTGAATATTTTAAAATCTGTTCTTGCAAACAGTGATGAATTTAAAACAGTAGAAAAACCCAGAGTCTTTGGTGCAATCAGTCTTCCCAGTTTGCTATGGCCCTTTCCTCACCGGGGGAGGCGAAACGGGGCTGCGCACCCAGGGGCGGAGCTTACCCACGAGCGGGTTGCTCCATCCCTTCGAAGAGCGCGGATCCACCGTTCCAAACGCTGCCGAATTTCGGCGGCGCTCGCCGGTACCCAGTGGTGTCCAAAATGGCGGCCGGCGGCTTCAGGACAGCGCGCCAGCCGGAAGCCCGCCCCTGGGCAGATCTGCAGGGATGCACTACCGCGTCTCTGCAGTTCTTGACTGGGGGCTGCTACGGGGCAGCGTGGGTAAGTTTTATAAAAACCACTTTTGAAGGTGGTTTTTATAAAACTCACAGTGCCACCCCCAGGGCTGCGCTAGAGCAGTTTGAGGTCTAGAACCTCACTTTTTTTAACTGCTCTAGCACAGACCCCGGTGAAGAAGACCTTCTGGAGAGGTCACTCTAGCGTGGGCAATATGCCCATGTGGAAATGGCCTATGCCGTACAAACACCTTGCTTCTTTCAGTATAATATTCTGAAGATTAGCTTTCCAACTCTGAGGAATCTCTGTTGCTCCAAAACCTACGGGTGCTGTAGATTCAGGTAGCACCGAGCATTTTACACAGCATGCCTTGAAGAACACAAGGCTGCATTTATTGAAGAAGTGAATAACAACAGAGGCATCAGTCTTTGAAAATCTGTTGAAGTAAGCACATTAAGGAAAATTGCTCATATTTTGCTTCCAAAATAATATGAACATTTTGAAATCCAAATAGACTCTTACCGTGCCATTATAGTGCTTTTTTTTTTCTTTATCTTCCTTTTTTTGGTCAAGTTGTTGGGGCAGAAACAAAATGCTGAAAGTAATGCTTAGAGAGAGATCATAAAAATCAAGACTTATGTTTCCTTATAAGGAAATTTTACCACACAGTTAAGCTTTTCCTCATGCCTGCCCAACCTTTCGAGTCAAACTATTTGAAATGCCTGGACAAGTATTTTCAAAAATGTCAAAAGGAATGGAAAAGATAAGGATTTGGGGATGTAATTAGCAAAGCAGCTGCTATTAAGTTCATTCTCAGTGCTAGTGTACATCTAATTCAAAAGACAGACAATCGGATTGAGGAGTCACTGAATGAATGTCATGCAGAATGCTGCCATAAATTAGTTTACTAAGTTGCCTCTGTATGGGGTTACAGTCATTTCAGCACTACACTGTTATAGTGCTGCTATTCTGCTTTCAACATCCTGTGGAATCCTGGAGTTTGCAGTTTAGGGAGGAGCATTTAGAATTCTCAGCCAGAGAGCTCTTTGGCCTCAGTAAACTACAAACCCCAGAATTCCACATGAGGTTGAAAGTAGAATAATAGCACTATAACAGCATAGTGTGGAAATGTCCTAAATTTGCCAACCAGACAAATCTCCTTTCTCTCTTTAGCAGGTTGGAACCCAGGGAGACTCTAGAAAAAGCTAGGTTTCCCTTTGTTATCTGTTCTTTGCAGTACTTTATCTGACTGCCCTGTTTGCATTTTCTCTATTGTACTGATAACATGTCCCCCAGTCCTGTTTTAAAGCAGAGTGTGCCATGAAGGGAGTGGTGGATATCTTGAAAACATAAAAACACAACAGCTCTACTGGCACTGGTTGCTGGTGGTTCTGTTACAGTGAACCCATGCTTTGTTTTACAGGGACAGGCTCAGCACCATGGCATAAAATGCTCCTTTAAAGCTCAGAGTAGTTTCTGTAAAACCTAGCATGAGTCCACCAACTCAATGCAATGGAATCACTAGCTTTCACTGCCTGGTTGATCAGGCTAAAGACCTGTCTAGTCAAGCATTCCATTTTCCCCTGGAAGCAGATGACTATGGGAAACCCACAAATAAGGTATGAATGCAAAAGTACCCTTTCACTCATGATTCTGATAACTGGTACGCAGAAACATTCTGTTTCTAATATTAGAAGTAATATGTGATTATCATGGCCAGTAGTCACTGATAGTCAAATATTCCACGTATTTGTCCAGTTCCCTTTTTTTACAGGCCAAACTTTTTTATTATTATTATTTTATTTTTATATGTGTGTGTGTGTGTGTGTGTGTGTGTATGTATATGTATATATGTATATGGAAAAGAAAAAAGAAAGAGACAAGAAAAAAGAGAAAAAAATATGAAAGCATATATACATAATTAATACAAATAGATATAAAAATTGCACACTATTTTGCAAATATTATAGTTCACTTTCAGATCTCTACTTCTTCTTGTTTCTTATCAAAGATAACTTTATCTGTATGATAAAAGTAATTTTGTTTACTTCCAGCCTATCTTTTTTGGGTTTATTCTGTATATTCTGTATATTAAAGATAACTCTATAAATTCAGAAACATTTCAAACACATATTATGCAGTTTTTTGTTCCTTCCTTGTCATGCTTTGCCATCAAGTTAGTCCACCTATACCTTATATTTATTTGTTATCTATCCCTGTCTAATCAGGGTTATCAGTACTAATAATGTTCAGGTGCTGTGGTTTTCAGTGTTAATTTTAAGCTTTATAGGTTTACATTGTTATGATATCTCCATATCTTCTTTTCAGGTATCTAATTATCGGTTCCCGTTCCATTATATATATATATATATATATTTCCTTCTGTAAGTGATTTTGATAGTTTTTTGGAGTCTTTCATCTCAATAAGCTTCATAATCCATTCATTAGGTTCTGGAATTTGCTGACTTTTCCAATATTTTGCGTAAACAATTCTGGCAGAGGTGATCATATCTAATATTATCTTCCATCTATTTTTCATGGTCAATCATTCTGTTTTGGGGATGATATTCAGTAAGAAGAGTTCAGGAGAGAGTGGGCTATTGACTTCCAACATATCTGACATGATTTTGTTGATACTCTTCCAAAATCTTTTTGCTTTTGTACACGTCAACCACATGTGGTAAAAGGTTCCTTCCTCTTTTGTACATTTCCAACATTTTTCCGTCCTGTTTTGTACATCTTATCTAGTTTGGATGGACTCAAATACCATCTGTGAAACATTTTCAAGTAGTTTTCTTTAAGATTTTGGGATAATGTAAATTTTTGCATCCTTCTCCAGCTTTTTTCCAAATCTTCCAATTGTATTGTTTTACCAATATTTGATGTCCATTTAATCATCACTTCTTTTACTGTTTCTGTTTCCATTTGTCTGTTTAGTAAAAATTTATGTATATGTGATGTCAAATGTGTTGGTTTTTCAATTTGTCAAGTTCCCATTAAAAGCACCCAGAATAGCTGCCTTCTGGAAGTCCCCTGTTATTTCCCTAGGTACTTCACTCCTCCACTTTCCCTCCTTTCCTCCTATTTATTAGGTCTAAGCAACAAAACAAAGGGGTATCTTGTCTTTCACCAGCCACTCATTTTATAGAGACTGTAAATGCTCAGGACATCCAGAAGAAATGCCAGTAAAAAGGAAGAAAAGGAAACCTATTTATTCTTTTTTTTCTTCTGGGTAAGCAGCATGGCCACAAGCACAAAGCTGGAGAGGGAACAAATTGGTCCATTCTTTCTCTTTACAAGAAAGGAAAGCTCCAGTTGCTGTACCTGCCCAGGGCACCTGAAAACCTCTCTAAAAATTATGAGGAAAAGAAAGAAAAAGGATCAGTCTGTCCCCTTCCCAGAACTCAGCCAGCCTTTTTCCTCCCCTGACCATGTGGAACCCAGAAAGCACTCTGGGAAATGAAGGCCTTTTCCACACTGTGATTTAGCGATGGGGCAGAGCGTCCTCCAGCGAGGACGTTTGCACTTAGGGGCAGACTGGGTCCAGACTACTTTATGTATGTCCAGACTTCAGCCCGCTCCAGAACGACCAGAAATGGTGGTTTGCCATGCTACAAAGACCGCTTAAAAGAGGTCTTTCAATAGCACAGCGCGCCCCACTCCGTCACTGCGCTAATGTGTAGATTTGCAGGCTCGCACCAGCATGAGGCTGCAAATCTTCCGGGGCAGGCTTTAGGCTGGCGAGCTTCTCTGGTTGGTGGAGAGCCTCCACCAACCGGAAAACGCCATTTCGTCCCTGAAGCAGTGTGTAGCACGGCCACACACTCCTCTGGATCAGCCTGGATTAGCAGAGGGAGCGCGCCAGCCTGGTAAGTATCAGAACACCCCATTTTCCCCCCAAAGTGCGAAAAAGCCTGAAGATAGTGTATATGGCTGTCCATATGTCCATAGCATACTCAACATCCCTGTAACATCATGACCTTTAGTGGTTGTCCAGAACATGTTATCCAAGACCTAAGCCCTGAAGTTTGGTCCTTATAGGATTGCCAAATTGGAGGGCTCCAGCACCCATAATGATTGCATAGAAGAATTTCTGCAGTGTGTTGCTTGTCATGCAACTGAATGAAATTCCCTCTTCTACACCACCATTTAAAGCATGGGACCTGGCTCTGGTTTTCTCTCTACCAATGTTACAGGGATCCTTCCATGGAGACATTCCTATGGAAAGCTAGAATAGCCTAGTGACTAAGGAGCCAAACTATACATCAGGATGTCCCCATTTCTTCCATCCCACTTTAGTAATGCAAGAAGTCCCAGGACACATGGGAAAAATTAATGTGTCAGTCTCCCCTTGACAACATCAGCATAGAGGCTTCTGGGGAGTCAAACTATAAAATATAGAGCATTTGAAAGCATTGTTGGGGGGGCATGTCATACTTTTTCATTTGAATAAGTACTGGGGCCACAACATAATGAAAGAAGAAAACATGTTCCCCTCTGTGCCATTATCTCAATTTGGATGATAGGCAATGTGGCTACATTTTTTTAAAAAAGTTATGATCTGGTGGTCTTATTACAGATGTAACAAATCCCCCAGTCTGACCCTGATGTTCTGTTCATAGTGGAGGACGCAGTCCTTCCTTAGCAGTCCTTCCTTTGAGGCTGAAGATGAATCTCTTAGCATGATAATCAATAACACATGTAACATGAGAAAGGGGCATGGTGGATACATAACAATTTAAAAAAGAAAAGAAAAGAAAAATCAGACAATGTTGGGTAATATTTAAGTCTGTACATCTTGGAATAAAATAAAATAATTTGTATTTATTCATTCATCATATTACCACAATTTTCCTGGATATTGTAGCCATTTGTATTACAGCAAGTTTCTTTTCAACCGACCAAACTTTTTTTTTTGTCTCAAAAAAGCCCACACATATGGTGTTTATAAGATACGTTTGTTTGACTTCATATGATTTCATTTTATTCTAGACTTCCTGCAGGGCATGTATTCTTTCTTTTCAATTACTGAAGATAATATAATAATGTTGTCTTTTCAAACAATGAACAATTTATTGCTTAAATGTCAAAGAACTGCCAGACTGATTCAAAGTACAACATGCGGCTTAGCTTGGAAGATAAATCTATAGTTGTTCTTTTTTGGAGAGAAAAAAAAGGAGTATAGTTTATTTAAAAGCATTGCATTGGTGTGGTCTACATGAATTAATTAAAAGAACTGAAAGGGATTCTTTTCTCTTCCCATGAACTGAGGACTGTAAACATCCATTATATTATACTACATTATCAAAGTTGTTTTTGTTGTGTGACTTAAGTCATTTCTGACTTATGGTGATCCTAAGGCCAGCATAAAGCTAAAACCTATCACCAGGGTTTTCTGAGGCTGAGAGCGTGTGATGTACCCAAGATCACTCAGTGGGTTTCCATGGCCAAGCAGGGAATTGAACCCTAGTTTCCAGACCCATAGTCTAGCACTAAAAATATTAGCAGCCACCCTCTACACTTTAATATAGTCTAATTGGCAAATATTAATTGGCATAAAATTAAATTACATACACGTATGGCTGAAAGGTCATGTGAAAAGGGGGCATTGGCTGGGAGTAGGTCAGAAGTTAATTCAGAATGGCCAGGTCATAAATTCACCGTGGATTAGCTGGGAAAGCCTGACTTAATGATTCTAACCTAATCCTGTCAACCGCCCACAGAAAACAATAGACAAGCCAGACACAGCAGGCAAGCACCCCTGCTGTGTGCATTTCCTACTGAAGCCTTTCCCAGTCACATCACCCAAGCAAGACATTGAAACAATCAGTTCATTCCAAACCTCTTTTGTTTATTCTGCCAGAAAGCAATCAGCTCACACTCCTTCAAGGAGAGAAATAGAGTATAAAAATCCCCAGCTTTGAGCAACTAGCTTGCTGGACATCATTCTGCCACTTTGATTCCTGGTTGCGTACTGCCCTTAAACACAAAAATCTAAGCCATATTGCTGCTTCTTCACTATTCTCCAGTAGCGATTGGTAGTTATAACTCAAAATCCTCAGCCTCACTAGCCATATTTTTTCTCCTCGTTATTCTTTGGTTTGCTCTTGTGTGAATGTGTGACTATTTGTATCTTGTGTGCATGTGTGAGTGAATTCCCCTCAATAAAACACATTTTTAGTTTACTTTTGAATCTCTGACTGGTTCTTTCCTGCAAGACCCCATAAACATTGGTGGAAAGATCTTGTTAAGTTACCCGCCTCTCACAGGTCTCCTAATTTTGAGCTAATTAATCCCTCATTGTCATATGGAGGTACTGGCATCACAGGCGGACCCCCGAGTCACCCAAGTAACAAAAACCACAACATCACACTGGCTCTCCTATTATCAGAGCCTGGAAGTAAGAGCCTGGAAGTAATTTATTACCAAGAACTATGTAAGTGCAATTAATTCATTTCCTTGACAATCAGGGTATAAATAAATCACTTTATGATTATAACTTAATGGATAACTTCATTCCTTGTGGAGAATGATAGCTATAGTTACTTTAAAAATTATTGGGTGTGACTGCCCCTTGTGCTTGGAGTCTCTTGTTGTTTTTGAGATCATGTTGAGTTTGGTGGGTACCAGAAGGTGGCAGCTTGTAGGATTCAGTTTTCTTTTCAAGTAACTTCCAAAAAGATAATAGAAAGTGTTACTTTTTAGCCATTTCAGTAACTATTTTGAGAGAGCTTAGAACTGGAAATGCATTTTCAAACAGTTTTAAATTCTGTACTGTATTATATTACAAAATGTGATGCATAAAGTAAAACCCCATGTAAATAGCAAATCCAAATTAAAAAAAAAAGATTACATTTTTAAAATGATCTGAAAATGTAAAGCAATTGCAAGTTTCACTACAAAATAATGAAATCCAGACCTCTAAAGTAAAAAATGGCAGGTGAAGAGTTAAAAGCTGGTACAAATCTTACTCAAAAGCAGATACAACAATGTCAGTAACAACAAACAAACAAAAAGTCACCTCTTATTCCCTACCTAGTCTACTTTCCTTAACTGAAGGGATATAATGTGAGATTGCATCAGCAAATCTTAACGAATTTGGATGCTAAGCTACTTGTATCAGTACTTAATTGTTAGCTTTTCATTATCTTTGAGATGCTAGAAATTAATTGGGGGGACATTTGGAGTGGTTTTAAAAATATGAGGATATGCTTAATTTTCCAGAAGGAGTTTTTTTTAAAAAAAAGAACTTAAAAGTATTAAAGGTAAGAAAAAATGAGCAACTTGAGTTCTTAATTTTTTTAAAATAATGACAACAACTTCTTTGGAGTTTGCAATGTATAATGAATTACTTTTAAAATGGCACTTAGTAGCTCTTCCATATAACCTGTGTGGCTCTTGGTCCGTTTAAGTTACAGCTTTGAGCTATCAACTTGGAATTATGGGGCAAAGGAATGGAAGGAAAGTTAAAGTTACAGGCAATTTTGGTAGGGGGATTAAATTATTTGAAAAATTGGTGCAAGATCCTACTTGATGAGGTGGACGGAAACAGTGAGATGTTTGCTTCCTACAAAGGAGGATTATCATAATCTCTTTTGTAACATCGACACTGTCCCTTTCCGCACATGGTTATTAAGGCGGGCCAACGCGTCTTGTCACGGAGATCTTCTGCACCTTGGAGCGAACTAGGTTCGGTTTATTTACTTTCAATCAGCACGTAATTCCAACTAAATGCACCCCCACGTGGTGGTAAAACATGCTATTTGAAAACTGGAAGAAATCAGTTTCCCAATTTTCCAGATTGATCCAATTCATACTTTCACAGGGGTGCAGACACTTACATTCGCGCCAATGTGAATTGGTGGTCAGGGGAGGGCTCATGGGAGGGGCCAGGGGGTAGTATGGACTTACACATGTACGCAATGACATACTAAACCATGCAAAAAAAAAAGGCCCAATCACAGCTGATGGGATGGGGTGAGGGGAGTAGTGGGAGTGGCCACGGCAGAGGCAGTGTGGATTCATGAACTCGCACTCCTCCAAATCAGAATGGAACATATGCAGTAGCTGTGTGGAAGGAAATGAGGGAAAGTCCACCTTTTCGAGCCTGGAAAATCCGGTAAGAAATGGCACAAACCGATTCACCAGCCTCGAGCGGAAAAGGCCACAGTTCCAACAGCTAGTTGCAAACTGACAGGTGTCATTTTATTTGGTAAGAAGTTCCTCAATATTGCATTATTTTAGATGATTTTGTGGTGACATGATAATCATATATAGCTTTCATGTTACTTATTTTGCAGTCAACATTTTCCCCAGGAAGCCCTGAAACATTTCCACACCCCAGGCGATCTAGAGGGGAAATAGTTGGCTGCCAGTTTGGTGGCCAGTAGGAGGCACTCTAGTGCAACTAGAAAATAAGCTTGCCCTTGCCCCTAAACTACCACAATGGCCATTTCAGTGCCCACAAGTGGCATAGGAAAGAGAAGTGGCCATCTTCAGCTCAGCCTGAATAGCTTAATACTTTGAAACACAGTCCATAGAGGAATCCAACTGACTATAACGTTACATCGTTTTCAAAGACACATCAACATGTGCTTATTTACCTACACACTTAAAGTTGGCTTTATTGCATCTATATCAGTTCCCTTTTATGTTATTTGAAGAACGATTATATGCTGTTTTCCTTATACTGTACTTTTATTATTCTACACTGCCCTGGAATCTATTAAACTGAAGGGTGGTCTAGAAAGTTTCCAAATACACAAATAAATACTAACCCTCAGTACTTGCCGCAGCCTTAGCCAGACCCACAGCTGCAGCAGCTACAGCTGCTGCAGCTTTTCAAGGCCGAGACCTCTTCCAGCCTAAATATTATAGATGTTGAAGAATAGAATCCTATACCAATCTAACTAGAAATAAATCCTATTGGGTTCAGTACCAGATAAGTGGCATAGGATTGCCACCTTAATGGAACTTGCTGGGTATCAGATCAAGGACTTTCTACATGCATAGCAAGTGCTTGATCACTGATCTATGATCCCAAAAGATGGATCCTTCATCCTTTTGGAAATGACTACCCTCTCTCTTTCCCCTTTGCAGTAGTCTTTCCTTTTGGGCTAGCAGTGCTTGAGCCTACAGAAAAGGCCCATTTTCCCTTAATTTAATAGAACAAAAGGGTTACCTGCTTATTTTGAGTTATGGTCAGGTAATATTTACTATAGTTTCCTCTCCTGGTACTTTTCATTATTGTCTGCTCTGCCTCTGACAAACTGAATCCAGATGCTAGTTCAGGAGTGATGTTGACTTCCAGATGTTGACTGCAGGTCCCACCAGCCTTGGGCCACATAGGCAATCGTAAGGAATGTTGGAGATTGCAGTTCAACCTTGAGAGAGGCTGATTTGCCTACCCTTGATCTAATTCCACCCCACTTCCATCCATCTGATAGGTACTGTAACTGACAATCTAGTAAATGCTTTAGTCTCAGTATTGACTCACATGACATCTCCACTCTTCTTTAGATAAGGTATTAGCATGGAGGTTAATTATGAGAAAGCATATGATCAAATGTAATGTTCATTTTTTTAAAGATATTTTGTACTTAGGTCTGAATAGCAATCATTTTCATCACCAATTGTGTTAACAATGTGATCAAGAAGATGCATAGCATGATGGGCTCAGACTTATTTTTGGAAAATCATGCTATTCTTCCTCCGAGGTTTCAAGTTAGTCAAAAGGAATTTCAAATTGTATGCATTTATTTAACTAACATCATCTGTTTCCAAAGACCAGTTATTACTTAAATACTTAACATCATTTGCAAAGACCTATTACACATACCTTATAATCTGAAACAAACAGTAGGAAACAATGGAGGAAAGGAAAAAATGAAGCATGGGTAAGGAAAGGAAGAACATTGATTATACATACTTGGCTTTGTTACAATAAGTAAAAGAGTGAGGTAGGAGGTGAGGACAAGGATCAAAAAGCTTCCCCAAAAGGTGAATTTTCACCTTAATGGAAATAAGGGAGGTGGTTCTAGAAAAGCATTCCAGGAGACAGGCGAGGAATAAGTTACAGCAAGGCAAAATGATAAAGCTGTTCCAGAGACCAGCAAACCTTGGGATAGTGGAGGTCATAGAAAGGGATATGTTGGGATGCAAGTGTTGAGAATAGCAACCTTTGCATGCTCTGAATTCACTGTTAGTTATGTTGCATGATCACTGTAAATTTAGGGGCAAAACCCAAGATAACTTCCTGTTTGTTTATTCACACTCACTCTCTTCCACTGGCTTGTAAGCATTCCTTGTTCTTGGGGTCTTTGTCTCTCTGTTTACCAGTGCTGTATGTAAGCCTTTTACCCCAAGTCTCAAGTCAAGTCTCAAGTCTGGGAACCAACTTTATACCCCAACCTATATTCCAGAATTTCAGGACAGAGTCAAATAAAGTCAGTTTTAATAATTTAAGCAGCCGGCCTTCCACATTTGTGATTTTGCCATTTGCAGCTTCAGAAGTGGGGAGTAGGATCATTCTTACCCACCCTTCCCAAAGCTGGAGACTTTTGTGCCAATGGGCATAAAAGAGTCCGCAGCTTTGGAAGTGGGGGATATTTGGGATATTCTTCTTACTTCCCACTTCCGAAGCTGGAGGTTTTTTCCAGAAGTGGGGAATAGGATTTTTCTTACTCTCTATTAGTGAAGCTTCAAAAGCTTTAGAAGGAAGGACCCTTCTTCCTCAAGCTCATTGCCTAACAAATTTGCTGTTCCCCATCTAGGAAATGCAACCTGCATTCTGGGGTGAGTTTCGTCTTCTGCTCTTAGGAAAATTTTTAGAAGACTCCTCCAATATGCAGCAAGGTCAGGCTGCTGAGCAGACCTCAAGTCTGCCTCAAGCCCATTGCCTAACCCATCTGCTGTTCCCCTTTGATAAATGTGACCACACTTTAGGTTTGAGAGAAATTGTCATGTGAACAGTAAGCAAAAAGAGATGGAAGCATTGTTCAAAGTTGTAAGGTTTATGGATGAATATATTATGTTACCAAACCAAGGGCAGCAAGTCAATCACTAAAAATATACAAGTCTTGAGTTGAGTCAGTGCATCATTTATTGCTGAGTCAAGTCCGAGTCGAGTCATTGAAGTGACGTAAGTCTGACTTGAGTCCGAGTCAATTGACTCAAGTCTACATCACAGCTGTTTACCTCTTCTTCTTCTGCCTGCCTACCTACAAGCATATGGCCAGGAGCACTCCAGGGGAGAAGCTCCAATGAAAGCTTGTAATTGTTTGCCTTTTTCTTTTCTTCAACAACATGAACCTGTGTATATCATGCACAAGTATCTGTAAGTATACTACTTTTATGTAATTTTTAAACAAAACTGAGTTTGTGTCTACTTCTCAGCTAGAATTAAGTGTGTGTAAAGAGGAATAAGATGGGCTGGTAAACTGTTCAAATTTCTGTTTGCATACTAAGTGCTATGCTACTTGGAGAGCTCCACCAAATATCTCTCATTTTCCAATAGTAAGCACTAAGTAGTAAGGAATGGCCAGTTAGCAAAGGGCTTCAAAGGTATGGGCAAGAAGGTTCTTTCAGATCCAGAAAAGGACAAGAAGGCAGTGAGCAAATGGAAGGAGCAGAATCACATGGTCAGAATAACAAGAGAGAAAAATACATTTGGGCATGGGTATTGGATGGATGTGTCTAGATGAAGGTGAGACACCAGGTAACTGAAGAGAAAAAGATGGCAGTAGTCAATAACAGAAAATAATGACTTCATGCAAAATGGAGTTTTCTCATATAAGTTGCTTCTGGATAGAAATGAAACTATTCAGAGCAATAAAAGTTCTGATTGATAAATGTTACAGTTCTTCTGAAAGGACTTCAAGCCTATATTCTGCATGTAATCTTGCACCGAGTGGCCTTTGGTGATGATATGCTAATCCTGATCTGATTGTTCTGCTTTGTTCCAAAGCATAAGGAACAAATACTGAAGTAATGGCTCTAACCAATTATCAGTGAAGGCAGTGGAGCATGTGTGTGTGTGTGCGTGTGCATGTGTGTGCATGCCTTAGTTGAACAGGGAATAAAATGCAGGGAATTAAAACTGTCCTAAAATGCTCCATGTAGAACTGTCCTCAAAATCACCACATTAACCCAAAAGCTGTCAGATATCTGCACCTCTCTACCAATGTCATTAAACTACACTTTAAAAGAGGAAGGGGGAATAAAGAATCATTTGAAGGGACAGATGGTGTGGATGTGAGGTTTTTTAAGCTCAGAGAAACAAACCATTTTATAAAAGAAAAAGAAAACGTAAATCGTGAGCATTAATCCATGGCAAGGATGTGCTGTAGGAGTTTGGGCATTTTCATCTGCAGCAGTATGTGAACAAAAAGTCATCAACAAGCATAACACTTTTTTTTTTCTGGAGATAAGTAAAGCAAGTTATGCAGTCATCACGTGCTACATTAATGATGAAAACAGAGTGGTAGTTGTATCATTTATTAGAACAGTAGCTGAATCCTCATAATGATTTTATCTGAAAATGAGCCCAAAATAATGCAGCATCTCAGAAAGTCTGCTTTTAAAATAATGTATAAAGTCGCATAGCAGTAGCAGCAGCAGCAACAACAACAGCAAACCCTTTTCTTTCTAGAAAGACAATAAGGCAGAATTATGAGGAAAAGTCAAGAAAATTTCTAGCAAATTTTGGGGAGGAAAAGAAACAGAATAGATCAGGCTGCAGAGCTGCATTTTATCTTCCCATGGGTGACACACATTTCAGAGATGAGGTTATAGGAATAGCCACATTGCACAATTATAGCAGTTTGATACCACTTTAATTGCCATGGCTCAGTGTTACAGAATCTTTGAATTTATAGGTCAGTGAGGTACTTGGAATTCTCGGCTATAAAGTTCTACTGCAGTCCATCTAAGGCTGATGTTTGGGACCAACAATTTTTTCTAATCTGCCAGAGACCTGCACCATATTTGTGTCCATTTGCTACACCTGTTGCTTCTTTCCTGGACCAGGACCTGATGTATGCAGACCACCACTTTGAGCAGCTCTGCTCTAGTAGAGTCCCCTGAACTACAGCACAATATCTTGCCAAACTAGAAACCGCAGGATTCTATACAATGAAGATAGGACACGTAAAAATATTAAACTGCTATAATTGTATGGTATGGATACAACTTATGATAGTATCCAGGTCATAATGAAGATCCATTCATGGGATGAATAAGTATATAAGACAAACACAAAATGAGCAGCCAAACTTATGGCAGCAGTCATTCAATTCATCAACATGGGGCAGACACATTGTGAGAATAAATAATAACTCTCCTTCGAAAGGTGGAACCTATGCATTCACATGTAAGTAACTCTAAGCACTGGGTGAAAATGTTGATGGTTTATTTTTAAATGGCCACTTATGACAGAAGAAAAACCGCCTGATTTCTCTATAAACAAGATGGAAAGAATTTAAGTTTGAACACATTCAAATGCGGCTTAGGTCCGAGCTATTTGAAAGACCGTATCTCATTGTACAAGCAAGTGAGAACCTTAAGATCTGCTGGGGAAGACTTTCCTTCTGCCCCACTACCATCCCAGGTTCACCTGGTGAGGACACAGGAGAGAGCCTTTTCAGTGGGTGCTCCCACCCTGTGGAACAGTTTTCCACAGGAGGCTATGCGTGCCTCCTTCCTGGTCTCCTTTCGCCGACAGGTAAAAACTTTTCAAAAGGCTTGCATGTAAGCTGGGCAGCTTTATTTATTAATGGTTATATGGGAATATCCTTTTAAGTGTTTTTATGATTTTATTTCTGTTTAATGTTTTTAACTGTTTTGAATGTTTCTTAATGTATATTTATTGATGGAAGCTGCTTTGGGTCCCAGTTCCAGGAGAAAGGCAGCCTAGAAATACAATCAATCAATCAATCAATCAATCAATCAATCAATCAATAAATGTGTGAAAAAGTGAAAATCACAGAGTTATCCGTGCCTAAAAGAATAGAAAAGAGTATTCCTGGAACTCTGGTTTCTCCTTGAAGGCAATGCAAGAAGAGCGATCACTATGAAAATGACAGTGGACTTCTGTAACTTAAATGTGACACAGTTCTCCTTTAAAGACAGGGCATTTCTCTTCAAGAAACAGAATAATTCAAAGGGAGGGACAAAGTGTTATTGATCTCTCTGAACTGAAACTCTTATCAATATGAATACAGTATATTTTTTAAAGACTTTGAAGGCATATTAACCATCTTCTTTCGTAAACAAAGAAGTAGGAACCAGGAGGCAAATGACAAAACATCACACCAGTGCATGGATGGATGGTTTTCACACCATGGCAACAGAACAAGTAAGTTCCTCAGGGAGCAGCAGAAACAGCTATAGAATACTACAGAGCCAAGCATTGTAATCTGTATTTCTGTAGTCTACCAGACATATTTAAAATGGGCAAATTTGCCACTTACTAATCTGGCTATGTGTTTTCACCCAATGAAAGGGCAAAATTGGCTACATAACAGTATGCACTTGGATTGATACTGTCATCATATGGTAAAGGCTGTGGATGCTTTTCTAAAATAATTTTTATTTAAAATTTTCCATATATATAAAATAACAATATATACAACAAAAAGAAAAATAAGCCTTACCGCACTACTCTGTTATAGTGCTATTATTCCACTTTCAGCATCCTGTGTAATTCTGGGGTTTGTAGTTTACTGAGGCCAAAGAGCTCTCTGGGTGAGAATTTTAGATGCTCCTCCCTAAACTGCAAACCCCAGGAGTCCATAAAATGTTGAACGTGGAATAATAGCACTATAACAGTGTAGTGTGGAAACGATTTGAGGAAAGGAGAATTTAAAAAATGAAAGAAAAAGACAGAGAGTAAGAAAAATAAAAATAAATAAAAAT
This sequence comes from Iguana delicatissima, assembly GCA_948472985.1. Classification (NCBI taxonomy): domain Eukaryota; kingdom Metazoa; phylum Chordata; class Lepidosauria; order Squamata; family Iguanidae; genus Iguana; species Iguana delicatissima. The sequence continues at coordinate 508,765 of CAOKZL010000966.1, forward strand.
GACTTCCAATCTTCTCTTGAGCAGTATATTAAACTAAAGCAAACCATAGGATGCATCAATGGTTCCCTCATGTAATATATTCTCATCTCCTTTCTGTAGAGTACAATAATTAAAATCAAATCTTATACCTTTATAAATATATTCCCTACAAAATGTTCATCAGATGTTAATATGTATATAATAATAAAGATTAATTGTCATTATCAACTATTTCTGTTTGTAATCACTTTCTCCTAACTTACATTAAACATCTTGTCTCTATATAGACTTCTGTCAAAATAATCAAATTACCTTTTCTCACTTCCCCATTTAACATATTATATTAACATGATAACATCAGCTGCATGTCCCACCTATCCACAGTCCCTGGCATTCTCCCTTTGCTCCTCCAGAACCACCTCTGGGGACTCTAAAATTTTCTCAGGCCATTTCTGCACTACACTGTGATAGTGCAATTATTCTACTTTCAACATCCTATGGAATCCTGGGGTTGGCAGTTTAGGAAAGGACATTGAGAATTCTCAGCCAGAGAGCTCTTTGGTCTCAGTAAAATGCAAACCCCAGAATTCTACAGGATATTGAATGTGTAGTGTGGTGTGGGAATGGCCTCAGTTGGGGCACAAACCTCCATTTGTAATGATCTCTTCATATTCTTCTGAGTTCCAGCTGACTCCTCTGTCTTGATCTTCCATGCCAGGTCCAGTGATTTCCTCCAGTTGGCCCGCTTCATCTTCCAGTTCTCCCGTCAGACCAAGCTTCGATCTAAATTTGACTGAAAGTTCTTGAAGTCATTTTTCATCAAATTATATTCTCCCAATATCTCTTGCCATATCCCTGCATTTTCATCTTGTAAGGGCTGTATCTTTAAGTTCTTCTATTAAACAACCTCTTGGCCCACAAAGAGACATCTGTCTCCTCACTGCCTCCTCCGAAACAATGTAGTAATGACACAGACCAGCATTAAGCCTCTCTTGTTCTTCTAACTGCTCTCAATGAGATACTTCTCCCAACTCAAACAATTCTGCTTTCTCAAAACAAACTGGTCTCTTTCAGTCCAGTTTTACTTGCAAGGTGCTACAAAAAACACTCAGCCTTCCAACTTCAGAAATTACTTCCATCATTTCATGTTACTATGTGCTTTGTCAACTTTTTTTTTTAAAAAAATATTTTCTTCTTTCTTCACACTTTATCCCATTTGGGAGAAATGTGGGATACAAATGCAACAAATGTGGTAGATTTTCTGATTTCAATCTGCAATCTTAAAACTTTTTAAAAAATAATCCTACAGATCTCTCATTGTTAACATGGAAGGCAGGAAATTCACTTAGGCACTGATTAAACTACTGATCTGAAATTTCTTTTTATCCAGTAAATCCAGTTATTGTTTAAAAGATAGTTTTAAAAAACCAAGTGCAACTTTTGGGTTTGATGTCCATAAAAGCTGCATGCAGCAGGGTGAGCTGACAGGATCTGCCGCACAATCCCCCCTCCTTTGCTTGTAATTGACTGCCACAGTCCCCACAGACTTGGCAGGATTCTTAGATCTTTGTGGACTAGCTCCTCATTCTTCTCTAATCCGGGGAGATAAATCACTGGTTGGAAATGGTCTCCAAACCCAGTGATCACACCACTGCTGCTCTTTCATAAATCCCTGTGAAAGAGATGCCAGTCAGCCATTTCTGTATCTAAAAGTCCAAGGCCATGGGTACCATGGGTACCGAACATAAAACTGTTTCATGTGCCAAGATGGAGATAGGTATAGTCTCTTCACTGACAGTGCTATGGTTCTTCAGTTCCTAGCAATGACTGTAAGGAATGCAAAAAGTAAAGGATAGTCAAGAAGCAAAGAATTATATTTAGGAGCTTACTAAGATTTCTAAGATTATATTTAGGAGCTCAGTCTTATGGATTGGGGGGGAAATCCACTTTTCTTTCCTCCTCCTTGCATCTTCCACCCATTATATTCCAGAAAATAAACAACCAACAATGTGAGATGGAGTTTTATTTGTATGTAAAAAATGTTCCAATAGAAAATATCACCATAACTAAAGTAATTATTTGAAATACCTTGTGAAAATGGCATTTCCCCCCAACACAAAATATAATTAGAAAAATAACATTTGGAATTGAAATCTTAAATGTAAAATCTGGAAGCTTTTAAAAGGCTACTCCAGCAGTGAGTCTCTATAGCTTAGGAGAGGATGTTTCCTTCCAATATCTTACACAACAGATTGCTAATAGACACAATAAATTTACAAAATGGTAAATGTGAGCAAATTTTGTCATGTCACGAGGTCCTACACTTTACCACACATTATCGTATCTGGCATCAAAAAGAGAAATTCATGCCAAATTTTAATTAGCAAAAGTAAGAATGAAAATGTTGCTGTATGGAAAGCTGGCCATCTCTTTGGGGCTCAGGCTGGATTTGCAGTCATTTTAACAAGTCAAGTCTTATTGAAAGAATGAAGTTCACAGCTATTTGCATCTTGTACTGTTTGTGAATAATATCAGCTTTACAAAGAAAGAGCAAGAATCCAGCTGCAAGACTGACAACCTATTCAAGGAAGAGAAGCAACAAAAGACTTTGCCTAATGGTTTCAAAACTCTGAAACAGTTCCAAAGCAGTGCAAAAAAAGAAGAAAAAAGTCTCAAAATCTAAGTCCTAAGCCAATACAATATTTTTTCCAAATGGTTCACACATCTGCAGATCCAATTACGTGCATATTGTTCTTTGTAGGATGCAATTGTGTTTTATTGCCAACAGAAACTGAAAAGCTATTTCAGCTGGGTCTGTGTCAAGCAAATATGGTATCTGAAGTCTATTGGCCTACAGAACAGAGGTGCTTACTCCAAGCTGTCCTTAGACAGAGCCACTAAAAACTGAAAACTAGATTGAATTCTAATAAATGGTCTCCCTTCCTCACTCTTCCTCTCTCCCAACTGTTCGCCTTAGCTGAAGTGTGTGTTTGTGTGTGGGGGAGGACATTAATGATCAGCTGTGGTCCCCAATGTTCACATATTCCATAATCATGTATGCATCATCATAGGCTGGAGATTCCTTTGTTGCTTCATCACTTCATCATAGGAAACACTGAAAGAACTGGAGAATCTGACAGGGTAAGGAAGTGGGTGGAATGAGAGGGAGTTTTCCAAGGGGAGAGAAAGCGAAAGAAAGCAAAAGGCCCTGGGAAACAATCACAGTTAAAGACAAAGGAAAGAAGACTATAAAAAGTAGTCAGTACGTGAATATAGTAATGTAGGCCCTTTTCACATGCCATTTCCCATGGGAAATGGCCTCTGGAGCGTCGCACAATTGCAAGGACCGTTTCACATGATATCCTCACAATCGCGTAATACTGCCAAGGCCAGTAGGCAGCGATCACACAATATAGCATTTTCGGCTTCTTGCCAAAAATGATGCAAGATCATGCGTCCCTCCTGGGCCCCACACACACTTACCTTGCATGCCAAGCCTCCAGAGATGTGGCCATCACGTTTCCTCCCTCAGTGCAGCCTGGGAAAGTACCTGGCTGCGCTGCAGAAGGAAGGGGTGGAGCACTCACATTTCTTTCCTCCCAGCACAGAACTGGTGCAGAAGAGAAGCAGAGGGGATATGAGTACCTCTCGCAAGAGGCTTCTCACGTGATCCACGAGCACCCACGTTGGGAAAATGTAAGGTGTGAAAAGGGCCATAGTCATCATATTTATAGTAATCACAAATCAAAGGTGTATCTGTAGCCAAACTAGCCAGTGTTAAGGAATGCTAGTAGGTGCATGTGATTTCATGTTTAATTTTAAAAGTTTGTCTGTCATGGGAGAAGGTGGAAAAGATGTGTAGGTAAGGGAAAGAGCCCTGTTCAGGGGAATAGTAACTGGGCTTAAAGCTGGGAGGGGACAGGATTCCCAACTGTGAAAACCCTTCTAAGGGCATGCAGTCCAACGCACTTGGAATCACTTTTGCACTAAACAGGTACAAGTCAGAAGGGGAGCTTCCCTTCTTCTGGGAGAAGGATTGCTTGCATACTTCACCTCATTTTAAGCCTGCACGTTTATCTATAAATACATAAATACATTACCACCCAGTCAGCCTGACATCAATACCAGGAAAGATCCTAGAGCAGATCATTAAACAGACAGTTTGTAAGCACTTAGAAAGGAATGCCGTGATCACTAAAAGTCAACATGGGTTTCTCAAAAACAAGTCATGCCAGACTAACCTAATCTTTTTTTGATAGAATTACAAGCTTGGTAGAGGAAGGGAATCCTGTGGATGTAGTATATCTTGATTTCAATAAGGCCTTTGACAAAGTCCCCCATGATATTCTTGCAGACAAGGTAATAAAATGTGGGTTAGACAAAGCTACTGTTTGGTGTATTTATAATTGGTTGACCGGCCAAACACAAACAGCGTTTACCAATGGCTCTTCTTCATCCTGGAAAGAAGTGACTACTGGGAACCATAGGGTTCTGTCCTGGGCCCAGTGCTATTCAACATCTTTATCAATGACTTGGATAAGGGAACAGAGAGCATGCTCATCCAATTTGCAGATGACACCAAATTAGAAGGGATAGCTAATACCCCAGAGGACTGAATCAGAATTCAAAACTGAAATTACCTTAACAGATTAGAGAGCTGGACCAAAGTTAACAAAATGAATTTCAACAGAGAGAAATGTAAGGTACTGTACTTGGTCAGGAAAAAAAAAATGAAATGCACAAATATAGGATGGCTGACACCTGGCTTGACCACAGTGCATGTGAGAAGGATCTTGGAGTCTTAGTAGATCACAAGCTGAACATGAGTCAACAGTGCAGCAGCTAAAAAGGCCAATGCAATTCTAGACCGCATCAATAGGAGTACAGAGCTTAGATTAAGGGAAGTAATAGTACCACTCTATTCAGACCTCATCAGGAATATTGTGTCTCATTCTGGGCAACACAACTCAAAAAGGATACTGACAAGCTGAAATGTGCGCAAAGGACAGTGACCAAAATGGTAAAAGGTCTGCAAACTCTGCCCTAGGAAGAGCAGTTTATGGAGCTGGATATCTTTAGCATAGAGAAGAGAAAGTTAAAAGATGACATGATGGCCACATTTAAATATTTGAAATATTACAAAGCAAGCTTGTTTTCTGGTGCTTAAAAGACTAGGACACAGAGCAATAGATTTAAACCACAGGAAAGGAGATTCCACTTGAACATTAGGAAGAACTTCCTGAAGAACAGTTCAACAGCGGAATACAATGCCTCCACAGTATGGTAGAGTCTCCTTCTTTAGAGGTTTTTAAACAAGGGCTGGATGGCCATTCTGTTGGGAATCCTTTGATTGTGTATTCCTGCATGGCACGGGGTTGGACTGGATGGCCCTTGTGGTTTCTTCCAGATCTATGACTCTATGATCCTTTGACATGAGTGAGTCAAATTATCTGCACTATTGAAACTCAGACTGACAAGTGAATTACTGGAATTTAATAGTGATAATTGCTAACCACATCATTATAAGGAAAAAGAACGACGACAAGAACAAAAGCCCCCAAAGCACTACTTCACTGTTTAGCAGTCTGAGGGTGAGGAATATCCTAAAAATCATAATAGAGTTAAATGTTTCCTCAGAAAATATTTTGGCCTAAAAACGGGAGCAACCCTCCCTTTCTCAGTAATCCCTCAAAACTTGCTTTTACTGTTTTAGTTCTCTGTTATTCACAGTCCCAGTCAGCTGCAGTTTTAGCACCATTAACCCTCTCATATATTTGTGGATAGTTTTGTAATATAATTATTTGTAGCAAAATTTTTTAAAAGAAAACAAAAGTAGCTTTTGTTTTTCATAAAAGTGGTCATGTCACACAACCAATCAGATAGGAGCATATTATGATGACTCTGAGATCAGTGGCACACATTCAGAACAAAAAACTGTTTTCTAATAAGCATTGCCCTTTCTTTGAACCGAGTGGGATATTCACACAGCCAAATCCATCTAGCTGAATGGATGGAGGTGGGGATAATGTCATCAATGTCACTCTTACTGTCAATAATATCACTGGCTGCTGTTTTTCAAAAATATATTTAAAAATCCCATTGAAACTTTCATCCTCTAAGGATGAAAATGTAGAACCGCTACCACCACTTTAATGCTAGTTACTGTGATGGTGGTGGGGGAGTGGAGAGTCATTGTGCATGAGAAAAATAATTTAAAAAGACCTTAAAAATCATTGAAAGATGAGGCATGTTTTTCAACGAAAGAAAATCTCCTGCTTCACTTCTAGTTTTGTTTCCTAACTGTATACCTTTGATATCATTCAGAATGTCAGGAATTCTCTCTCTCTTTTTTTCTTCGGTTTTTGCACTTCAGGGTTGAGGCATTTCAGAAACATGAAAGATCTGGTGCCATAACACAAAAAAATGGGAGGGGATACATTAAAAATGCCTTTCTAAATCAGACTTAATGCTCTTTTAGTCACAGATTGTGTTGCATGCAGTGACTAGCCAGCAGATTTCAGGAAGTTAACAAACCCTCTATATTCTTTGTTCCCAGCATTTGGTACTCATAGGTAGACTGCCTCCAAGTATCTTTATTTATCATAGCTTATATCTGCTGTTTAAACTATATTTCATTAAATTATTTAATTTTAGATTGAATAAATGACACTGGTTGGAATTCTGAGCTGGAATTACTCATGAAACTATTAATCCCAGAATTCCATATGATGGATCCCATGAAATATAAAAGTTCTATAGTGGAATGGTGGTAGTGCTTTTTTAAGTGATCAGATTAATAAAATTGGTGGAAATCTATCTATATTCATCTGACTAGTAACAGTGGTACTACTTCAGTAGATTATCAGCTTCTCCATGCCTGCAAAAGCTTACCAGGGAACATAAACAGATGTCTGATAGGAAGTTTGAGTAAAGAATGATCATAGCTAGCCCCATAATTTGTTGTTGTTATTGTGTACCTTCAAGTCGTTTTTGACTTATGGCGACTAGCAGGTTCCCATGGCTGAGCAGGGAGTTGAATTCTGGTCTCACAGTGTCTTCGGTCCAACGCTCAAAACGCTAAACCACATTGGCTCTTTAGTCTGATAATAGATATCGATATCTTATGTTACATCAAGCTATAAATTATAGCATCTGTTTTCTAAAGAGTTAGGTAACTAAAGAGTTCACCATTGATCATAATATGACAAGTATTGCTTTAAGGTTTATTCAATTTCTGTAACTAGCTCCCTGAGGAGTATCCTGAACAAATGATCCCAGGGAAAAGGATATGCAGAAGAAGTCTAACTTAGTCTGTACATACATGAAGTTATCATCAGAGGACTTTGGCATAACCATCCTGGGATTGATGAACATGTTGACATGCACTTGCAATACCACACCATCGTAGCAAATGTTCTTCTCAGTAAGATTGTTATTTAGAAGGAGAAGATCAAGAAGCTCCATTTTCTCTGCAAAAACAAGACCAGGAGCAGATTGTGGCACAGATCATGAACTGCTGATATCAAAAATTAGAATAAAGTTAACAAAGAACATTAAACTAAGTATCATACTAAAATACAACCTGAAGAACATCCCCATAGATTTAAAGATAATTAAAAAAATAGATTTGCACTGTTAAGCCTAACTGCCTGAGAGCCCGAAGAACTCTGGACTGAAGCCAGGGACATTCTCAGAGAAGAAAACAAAAAAGACACCATCTGCAGCCAAAAAGCAAGAGAAGTTTCAATGGATGACAGATGAAACCTTTCAAGCATTCAAGGACAGATGAGAGGCAAAAATAAAAAGCAAAAAAAGAAAAGCAAGACACTTGCTCCATAGGATCTGAAAAATCAAAGGGAAATTTAAACCAAGAGTGTGGATGCTATAAAACAAGCATACTTACATGATGAAGTATAAATAAAAAGATGATGGAAACTATACACTGAAAAACTATGTAAAAGAGATGAAAGAATCACAGATTCATTCAAGAAAGAACCATTTGAAGATGAATAATGCTGGAAGGTGAAGTAGAAGCTGCACTCAAAGCACTTGGCAGAAATAAATCACTAGGAACAGATGGCATACCTATAGAGATGCTTCAAGGTACAGAGGCAGAATCTATTATAGTTCTAATTAGAACTTGTCAACAAATATGGAAAACAAAAGAATAACATGCAGATTGGAAATGCTTAATATTCATTCTGATCCCCAAGAAAAGGAACTCCAGGAATTGTAGCAACCACGAGACCATTGTGGTAATGTCCCAAGTAAACTGATGCTCAAAATTATTCAAAAAAGACACAGCTGAGTTCTATGGAATCCTGGGGTTTGTGAGGCACTAGAGCACTCTGGCTGAGAATTCTAAATAGCCTCGCTGACAAATGCAAATTCTAGGATTCCATAGGATGTTGCCATGGCAATTAAAATGGAATCATAGTGCTATAACCATATTGTGTGAATGAGTTCCTCTTTACTTTATTGGCTTGAGAAGTATTTACTGTGGAATATTTACCACGGCAAATTCATGTTGCTATTCAATGCACCCTCTATTTAAACTTTTCTGACCAGCGGAGTACCTAATTAAGCAGTTCTCCACAGTAATGGCTTGCAGTATTGTTTGATGCACTACATCAGTTAGGGTTTCTCAGGACTATGATGTGACGACTGCTCTGCTTGAAATAACTAGAGCAGAAATGTACTTAGTTCAGTACAGAGCAAAGCAATTTAAACTCACCTTGCATAACAAGCTAAAAGAGTGTAAGCTCTCTTTGTCTGCAACTCAGACTGCTTGCTTTGAAGTAAAATCCTATCAAGGAAAGCCCTTGAGGCCTTGTCAACAGAAGAGATCAATTGTAGACTGGTAGATTAGTTTAAAGGTAATTTTGTTGGAAGGAATTTCCAAGGGGATTTGCAGTATCTTTTCTTTTATTGGTACTGCAAAAATGTTTCAATATCAAACCTTTTAAAACAATATATCTGCTTAAAACTCCCATTTTGGTTTACTTTTTGTGAGACCTTCAGGGATGTTGCGCCTAACATGAAAATTCTACATTTTGTACAACAAACAATAATCTACAGTGCTAGCATCTGGAATACACAGGAAAATTCTCTCCACTTCGACAAGCAAAACAAAGCTAACAAGCAGTTCACAAAGAGCTTGCTACATTATCCTGCAAATGTGTGATTTGAATCCAAAATACAAACATTGGCATCAAAGTTCATAACACTGTCTACTGAGGACCCATATCCCTCCAGGGATATAACAGGGACCACCAGAGCCTTGGCTGCTGCTGTAGCTCCTTCCTGTTGATGCATATTTATCTGCCCTCACTGGGCTAGCATTGGAGAGGTTTTTGGATCTTGTCACAATCAAAGAACCACCACTGCTAGACTCTCTTTGCACTTCAATGTGGTTCTTCATTTTGTACCTGTTTATAAGTATGTCTATTCAAACTCTTCAAGTGTTGCCTTCAAAGCTACATGGTCTCCTGCTTGTTAGGGATGTTCACTTTAACATTTCATCTTCAAGTTTTCTTTCCACTGGGTGAGATTACAAGAGAAGTTTTGGGGGCTTTTGTCCCCCCTCCCAATTTCTTGACTATTTTTAACACTGTAGGACTTATTTGTATCTCTCTCTCTCCTCTCTCTCTCTCTCTCTCTGTGTATGTGTGTATGTATGTATGAATAAAAATGTTGACTGTTATTCTACATCAGTAACCTCTCCTGGCCTGACCCCCCTCCCAACACACCTGACAGAAACATCATCCATCTATATTCTGATTGTGTCCAATTATCCTCCTCTCTCAGGCCTCCTTTTTGCTATAATTCCTGCAAATTCTAAGGAGATGCTGGCATTCTATTACCTCAATGTCCCCCCCCACCACCTGTGGTTACACCTATTTCTCAACTACCACAATTGGAAGGAACTTCCTTAAGGTCAGAAACTTCTAGGATAGTGGAGGCTCTCCAGGAGATTTTGAATGCTGATTTCCCAAACATTTCAGAAGGGATCTCAGCTGCCATTCCCATCCTCAACATGTTTAGGCTACACACTGTAAATCAAAGTATTCTACTCACAGTCTTCTTGTTGCTGTTCCTCTTAAATAAACCTGAAAAAAATTCCCCTTTTCAGTAGACTTTTATGGCACATGTCTCCTCAGAAGAATGAATTTCTACATCCTAAATGTGTTTAGAAAACATGCAAATTACGATACAAAATAGCAAACAGATTTCCCTACTTTAGAATTAAGGTTGTTTCAAATGTATTAGCCATATTGAGGAGCTTTGTACACTAAAAGCACGGTTGCCCTGAATCCTTGATGTCATTTCTGTTGCCTTCTCTACATAGAGGAGACTTTTTCACAGGAAGAGCCTTCATATCTGTAGAGATTCTTCAAACAATTTAGAATGCTGATTTTCCAGTGTTCTAAATCATGTGGAGAGCATCCCTATATACTGGAGAACTTTTCCTTCAGAAAGTCATCCTGTGCATATAAAGAATTATTAAAAGCATGAGGACAGGGCTTATGCTAGCACAGCCTTCCTCCTTATGCATTTAGCACACACACTGCCCAAATGTCTGAACAGGGCTAAGTATTTTGATGATGTATCTTTTGAACCACAATCTTCAGTTTGTCTTACCAGCACTTACAAACATTTTTATTCAGGGGTTCTTGTAATAACTAAAAACCTTCCAAAATCATTAATCACTTTGAAGGCCAATGGCTGTGTGAAAAATACTAAGATTACAAAACATTATCTTGCTCATGGCTGTGTTGATTGCTGGAACAATTTCTCCAATTCTTTTGGGGACAAATTACTTCTCTTATTATACAAAGTAATTGCTTTTGACATGTTTCATTGTACTGAAATACTTCATCATAAAGATTTTACTTTTTAAAAAAGATCTGGAACAGGTCTATGTAAGCTGTACCAAAAAGCGTAAGGATTTATTGATAGATTTTACATGTCTACCTCAAATATGCAAGTATGTGTTGAAGTAGAATATAACATTGTTTATAGAATTTATGTGGTTTTAGTGAGAAAAATTATTTTGAAATGTATCCAAGTGCTTGAACTTTGGAACCCAAATATTATTAAATAGACAAAATAGGAAAGAATCAGGGTGGGAGAAATATTAGTAGAAGCACTGAGAAACATGTAAAATTAAATCACTATAGGACAGCAAATAACATATACTCATTGAATTATGGCACTGGGTGTAAATCTTACTACCTCTTCCTTTATAATTACCTGGTGACACTATTGACCTTTAAATGCTATGATCTCTTTTTGGCTATTGGAGTAATATTTCTTCATCCCAGGTCTCACAGATGTATTTATTTTCTTCATAAAGCAGCTTCAGAATCTTAGAAATAAATAAGACAAATGCTTTCTTTCTGATGTGCTTACATTTACCTACCCTCCCTACCCTGGCATAAATATGCACAATCCTTAGCACTGTATACCAGGGATGAAAAAATATTTGAAAATATTTGAAAATATTTTTTAAATGTTGAAAAATATGTTTTTTGAGTGTCCAGAACAAGGACAAGAAGAATTCTGGACTGACGAGAAGCTTCACAGTTTATGATGTATTCCACACAAAATTCACATTATTGTTTTGCGTCGAGTACAAAGGGTTTTTTTGTGCATGAAGTAGCATTTCCTGTACAGATTATAATATTGTTACAAAGGAATTATATTTCTAGCACAGAAAATGCTGTTTCATGTGCAGAAAATTCTGTAATTGGGGACTTCCTCTCCGCAAAATTCACATATGGGTAATTAGTATAGAAAACAGAATTTTCTGTGCAGGAAACATCATTTTCTTTGTAGAAACAAATATTTCTTCCCAGAATGTCATTTTATGTGCAATAAGTGCTGTTTTCTGTGTAAAAACAACCCATCTAGATTTTGCACAGAATAAGTATCAAATTTTAAATGGGCTTTGAAAACTGATTGTCTCACAGTTGGGATTGCTAAAATTATTATTTCTTCCTTAAGGAAAAAAGAACCTGACCAAAAAAGCTGGTCAGGTTCACTGTTACTGTCTGTGATAATTAAGAAAGCTGATTTCTCCCTTGCTGACTGTTCCCTCATTGTTTCACCATTTCCCACTTCTGCAAGTGAGCATTATTTCCTTATAGAACTATGCAAAATACTTCCACAGGGAGCTATTCTTCAAATTCTTCCTTTATTGCATGAAAGCTATTGCCACTGGTTACACACAAACAAGTTATTATGGCTACTGACATTATTGTGACTGCTCCTTTACCCTTAGCATCAAAGACATTTCCTAGAGAAAAAAGTGCTTCTATGACAAATTGGTTTTCCAAATTCTATCTACTGTGTCTAAGGCCATTTCCGCACTGCACCTCCTTCCATTGTTGTGGTCCTGGAAGCAACTTTGCCAGGAAGGGATTGCGACATGAACACTCTCCTTCACACCCAGCTGGCTGCATTGCAGAAGGGAGCACAAGTGACATGCACCTTCCTTCTGCAGTGCAGCCAGCCTCTTTTCCATGCTGTGTTGGGGAAGGAAGCACCTAGCCATACTTCCAGCCCTTCCACATGGCCAGGGGTGATGGGAGTGTTGCACAATCATGGGTCCTTAATGGATTTTTTCCCATTAAGTTAATATCCCATGATCGCAATGGGTGAGGATGCACTGGCTGCAGGACCACAATGATGTCATGTGAAAGCATGACTCACAGACCACTGTCAGTGTGTCCCCATTGCCCAATAATGGCACCATGCAGAAATGGCCTAACAGTACTGTATAAAATCTGAGTGCTTTTCTATTTTGCATCTTTTTGTAATTTGAGAATGGATTCATGTTCATGTAGTCAAAAAATGTAGAAACAAAGAGTCTGGTAGCACCTTAAAGTGAAACAAGTTTTGTTATGGTATAAGCTTTTCTGAAATATAGTCCACTTCCTCAAATATATGCAATGTAAACACACTTTGCAGGGGGTTACCTCAATTGGTAGATTACAATCTTTAGTTGATTGGATCTCTGTGAGATTCTCATCAGTAGGATCAGAAACAACTGAAAAGCAACAAGTACCAAAAGTGATGATTACATTAAAGGTAGCCATTAACAAATGAATAGCTGGTTCATGACAACAAGGAAATGGCAGCCAGAAAATGAATTTTTGCAATCATGATGATAATGGATAGTATCCTGAACTGAGTGAAAACAACATCACTGAAGACTGTTAGAGAATGGTAGGAGAAAGCTTAATGAGTGCATGGATGATAGGACTAGACTATAATGAAATGAGCTAGAGATTAGTAGAAGTCAGTACCACATCAAGGTCAAAGAGCAAAACAGAAAGCAAGAAAGGAAAACAAGCTCAGAGTCAGAAGAGGAATCAGGTAAACCAGTAGGTAAATCAGAAGGCAGAATCTAAGAACAAACCCAGCAAGATAAGGTATTTAATCTTTCTGGTAGATTTCCTTAATAAATAATGGCCCACGGGGAGAAGACTGCTTACACTTCTTTCTGTCCAAGAGTAACCAAAGGCTAGCCTATATAAAAGCAGATTAATCCAGAAAGCTCTTCACTGAGAAGCTGCAGTTCTGAGTTTTACCACATAGGGAAATGATCAGCTACTCACAATTCTGAGCCAGTGAAATATAAAAATTCAGTGAGATACAGTCCTAATGAAGTTGTTTCTTTGGCTGTTATACAACAAACGCACTGTTGTACTTTAACATTTCCCAAAAAGCAGTCAGAAGATATCTTGAGCTATTGACAAAATGGAAGTAAAATGACCTTGAAACAAGATTTATGAAACAATCATAACTATCCCGTCTCACTCATCTCCAGTAATACACCTGGTAGTACAGTTCTAATTACTGTGTATTCTACCTTCTAACAACTTCATTATTTTAACATATTAGGCTGTCAAAAATCATAGGATTTTATGTGTATATAACTTCTAACAATCTTCTTCATTGGCATCCTTAGCTAGTTTTCATTTAAAACTCAAACTCATGGAGCACCAATTCTCACTTGTTAAAATCTATATGGGCATTTCTTTATCTGTTCACGGTTTGAGGATGGCTTGATTTCCCATATAAGGCCAAAACATCTGTTTGTCAGTAAAGTATGGCACTAGAGACAATTTAACCATTGGTAACCTGAGAGTTTTTATGATCCAGAGGGAAAAGATTGATATGGACAAAAGCAAGTGGGACCAGCAATGAGACTTTGTTTGAATTAATTAAGGCCCAAAACAAACCCACACTTTTCTGTCTTTTGTCTCCCTTCCTTCTCCTATCATTACATTTATGGTTCCCTCTTCTTCCATCTCCATCTCCTCCATTTCCCTTCCTTGTGCTGCCTGTCTTTCCATTTTCCTCCCTTTTTGCCTTAGTATCATCAACTTGTATTAGTTCACTGGCATTCCACATCAATTTCTTTCTATCCTGTTTCCTTTCTTTGTTCTCCTTCTGCTTATTTGCTATTCCTTCCAGCAGCTTTTGCCTTTATCCTCCTTTTGCTTTTCTGTTAAAATCTTGTCCCCACCCTACATCTTTTGTTCTTTGTCCAGCCTTCTCTTGTTTTCCATTTGTCACTTGCCTCTTTCCTGTGCCCTCCCTCTCAGTTCTCCTTTCATAATTCCATTGCTCATTGTTCTTCTTCCCTCTTCTCATACACCCCCCCCAAAAGAAAATCTGCCTCCTAATATTCATACATACTGCCAGGAGCCTAAGCAATGGTTTTAGAAAATTTGCTGCACCATTACCTGCTCCAGCTAGATCATAACAGTAATGAGACTACTATGTACTGGGCTGTGCTGGATTCATATGCAGTTGTCCTTTGATCCTTGGTGGAGGGGGGTGAATTTCCCCCCTAAATTTGTTGTATAATGCTGCATATCTCAAAATTCAGCCTATGTGATGATACCATTCTCCTGCTTCTTTGTGTCCTTGTTTGAATCCAGTCTTTTCAATACATTTGGGTAAGTTCACAGTAAGTTCAAGGGTGTGCAGAGCCACTCACAGTTTAGGGATGATGAAAATTACTAAGCACGACTCTCACACTGTTCTAACTTTGTTCCAGCTAGGGATGTACGGATCACTCTTATTCCATCCTGTATGGGCCTGGGCTGGATTGGTACTCTTATCTACTCCACAATGGTAGAGTCATTTGACTGGTTGGTAGTGTCATTTGACCATTTCCCCCAGCGGACAGATTATACTGGGTTTTTACATACTCTGGTATGTATTTTTGGACATATAATTCCAAAGGTATGACAAGAAAGAACATGTGCGTTGCCAACCCGATCTGAGGTGAGACTGCTTTACGACTAGAATTATAACCCAAAGTGTAATAAGATATTATCTGACAGAACAGATAGAATCTGTTTGTCTATCAAGTTGTTGCTTGCTTTCAAGTCGTTTCCAACTTATAGTGACCTTAAGGCAAACCTATCATGGGATGTTCTGGGTTGAGAGTGTGTGATGCACCCCAGGTCACCCAGTACATTTCCATGGCCAGTCAAAGAACTGAATCCCACTCTCCAGGGTTGTAGTCCAATGCTCAAACCACTACACTATGTTACCAAGCCATAAACCCCCAATCCATGATATGTTTTAATTGGAAAAAAATATTTAATTGGCATGAAATATAAATTATATCCTGCTATGACTGGGAAGACTGCTGACAAAGAGAAACTGGCTGCATGCATGCAGCACAAAACTAGGTCTGATCAGTACCTCAGGGCACGGCTAGGTTAGGCTATGGCTGGAAACAACCCAGACAATGGTCTTTCAGATGACCCTCAGTGACCTGACCTTTAGAAACAATAGTGCCCAAAATTGCTTCCATGGAATAACTGATTGTCTTTAACTTTTGTTCATCAAAACTCTCCTTTATGCCCCCTCACCTGTCCCATCATTAAGGAGCTATGGCAATTCCCTGTTTCACCTAATGCTATGGCCACTAGCTCGTTCTGAACCCCATTGTCTACTCTGCCAGAGAGCCATTAACATCTTCCCCTTTGGAGTGAAAAAGAACATTTACAGCCTGACTCTAAGCCAGATTGCTCATAGTATTTTTGGCATACTGGCTGTCACTCTGCCGCTGCAATTTACATTCTGGTATTACCCTTGAACCCTTGGTCTGAGCCACAGCACCTTAGCCTCTTCATTTCTGGATAGGTAAATATCACCCACGTCACCTTAAACTCTTCCTCCCTTTTTCTTCAGTTAGCTTTGTGTGATTGTGAAACTGCTTGGCTTTTGTATGTGTGCCATTATTAATTCTCCCCAATAAAACAAGCTTACTTTTGAATCTCCAACTTGTTTTTCCTTGCACTAGTACCGGTATACACAGGTGTAAAAGATCCTATTAGGTTACCCCTCTCTCAGAGACCTCCCCTTTGAGCTAATATTTCCTACTGTTTTACAGAGGCACTGGCATTCTGGGTGGACCTCAGAGTCACCCGCATTTTGGGATAATGACCACACTGGGTCTCCTTCTCTATCATTCTGATATGGTCTTTCAAGTATCCATCCAGTAGAGGAATTAGTTGTAAAGGAGAAGATCCCAGTGTCAAGCATGAGAGACAGATGGTTGTAAAGCAATAAAAATAAATAAATAAAAAAAGAATGGCTATGGTTCTTTGAAATGGCGTGTCTGGAAGTAAAAAGAGAATAAAGCTTACATGTCAGGAGGAGCACCAGGATTTAGCCTTTATTATATCATAATTATTTATACATACTGTTTTATTATAGTATATTATTATACTTTATTATATTTTGTTGAAACTAATGCTTTTTCCCCCTATCAAGCACGACAGAAAGGGTAACAGAGTAAGGAACATCAATATCAACAAAACAGAGTAAATGGCAGGGGTACAGCCAGTGGGCTGGCTTAGATATTGGATTAGATCAGCAAGACTTCAGGCCATAACAAATTTGCATTAGACCAGTGGTTCTCAACCTGTGGGTCCCCAGATGTTTTTGGACTTCAGCTCCCAGAAGCCCAGAGCATTGACCATAGTGGCTGGGGCTTCTGGGAGCTGAAGTCCACAAACATCTGGGGACCCACAGGTTGAGAACCACTGCATTAGACGATATGGTGCAATGTTATTTTGGACTGGGGTGTAGGTGTGGGTGAACTTACCTATACAGCTCATACTTGACCTGGAGTGGATATTCAATGGGAAGAAAGAAGTGGAGAGGGGACAGAGGAAACTAGATGTGTTTAGTGGCAAGGCAATAAGATGTATGGGAGATATTTTGATCTCACCCAGCTGACACAGGAGTGCTTCCCCTCCTCTCCAAAACAAGATATGTAAATTTTTAAAAGCACTGCAACATTTTGCATTTATGGAACTTGCTGTGCATGGTATAATGACTGGTGATTCCATTCACCTGCCCCATATGACTTCTGCTTTGTTGGAACATGAGAAATTCAATACCAAATTGCATTCAGAATTCTCCATCATCTTTACTGCTAGCAACTATGGCTATTTTCCTGGGTTGGAAATGGTTTGGATCTGGTGAAATGCATCTCTTCCCTTATTCCACCTCTTTTTTTTTTAGCATTTGCACCAGCTGACTTTATTCCATAGAACAATTCTGTTAGTGAATCATTCTGTTGGCAGGTCCCTGAATGCAGCCAGCAGAACAGAATTCCTTGGACTACAGTATAATATATTCCTTTCTTGTCTAAAGCCCTTTTTGCATTTTTAGCTAGAGTAAACTGGATGTTTAAACAACTTACATTGGACACTCTTATCTATAAGTCTGCTTCTTAGCAAATACACATTGGAAAACTCAAAGAATGACGTATCATAAGATATAGCATCAATGAAAGTGAATGCTATCCCAACAGCTTCTCCTGTTAATCCTGTTAAACAGCAAAGCTATTATTATTATTATTATTATTATTATTATTATTATTATTATTATTAAAAAACAAAGCAAAGGTATTGATGAGAAGCAAAAACACTGACCTCACAACAATGCTTCATTTCAGTTACTTGTTTTTACTTGTTCCAAATGATTGACATGGTTTTAATTATTTCATCTGATGGATGGTGGTACAGGGAATGAATGTATTTCACTGTGGTGCTATTGACTTGCTTTGTTCTGATTGGCTTATGGAGCAGATAAATTGGATACTGCAGGCAATCAAAAGACAGTTTTTCATTAAGCCTGCTTGGGAAGACAAACAGCTAATTATTAATACAATGGAAAACTAATAAGATTGTTACTTGCAATGGATTAATGTGACACTTGAAAGACTGGAGTTTGAAACCATTATTTTTACAAGGCTTGGAAAACTACAAAGATAGACACAAGTAAAACAACTATTTCCCACTCTTTGATATTGACTAACAATTAAGAAATGCCCTTGACCTTTTGGATCTATAAGAAGGAAATAGCTAGTCAACCTGCATTCAAAATGAAACAATTCTTTTCCATGAAAAGAGCTTCTCCTGTCCAAAGTCTAGTGGAGACTCTGGACTGGAGGGAAGGGAGTGGGGAGTAATCATTGCTGGTTCCTTCTTTTCTGTCTATAGCATACTGTGTCACCACTCAAGCTGCTCTAGAAGGCCATCCAACCTTCTGAAACAGGTTTTTAGGAGGCAGAGCGAAAAAAGCATAATGAAATAGCCCTTTCATTCCTTCATCAGTGTAAGGGGAATCCTACTAAGCTCTCCTTTGGCTTAAGCTCTATAAAATTTTAAAACCATAAACAATGCTATGATCCAATGTTGATTAGAACAGTACCTGGAGAAGGGCTCAAGGTGCAGTGAAAGTCATCCTAAAATGACTGCCCTGTTAATTTAGAACTCAATGTTCCCAAGCTTTCCAAAATCACTACCTACTGGTTCCTTTGTAGTCTGCCTATGGAAAAGAAAGATCAGTGAGAACAAGCCAGAATTTAATTAACAATGTTAATTGTTAATGTTGCAATGTTCATTTTCCTCCTCCCAGGAGTGCACTACTTTGATATTTGGTGCTGTTATAAGAAAAATTACAAAGAGGAAAAAAGAAAGGAGTGCTGTCCAAGTTTGCTCCAGGGGTCCAGAATCAGTTGTGATCTTAAAAATATTAAAAATCAAGGTGGCAAGTGAAGGAGAAATTTCTAGGTAATCAAAAATGAGAGGATAGTTGTGCTGTTCTGATTAGAAGACCAAATGATCTGGTATGTTTTGCTACTAGCTGATAGGTTACAGAAGGACTTCAAATAGAAACTCATTAATAAGTAATAAGGTCATGTTGTAATTATTTTTTGCTATGGAAAACCTGGAATGTGTACTTACGAGAGGCCCTTATAGTGGTAGTCGGTAGCTTTTCATATCACACCCATAAAGAAGGTTCAGCACCTTGTACAACTTGTCAAGGTTGTTGCCGGGCAGGCAATGGTTTCCTATGAGTGGATGGCAGAGAAAAGAGATGGATGTGGCCAGACAGCCAGGTGCAAGGCCAGCAGGATTGTTATGGCTATGTCTTGTGTATTAGAGAAGGCCACACGCCAGAGCACTGATTGGGTCACCTCACTTGTTCCAGGGTGACAAGGTAGCATAAAAAGGCTGGTGTTTGCCTTGACCAGCTGCCAGTTAGATGCCCTAGCTGGACCTGCCACACCATTGGTAGTACACTGATTGTAAGAGGAGATGCTGCCCGATTTTTCTCCGTTATGATCTGTTTTTTCTCTTTGTCTAATTGCTGGAAAGCTTGCATGTTTTTGCTAAGCCTCATCTTAGGGTGCGGCAATAAATCAGTACTCTAAGCCTAACTAATAAGCCTCTGGAATTTTTTCTGCTTCACTGGGACTCTCTGCTGTGGCAAAGCCTTGCTTCACAGATAGCACTCTGCTCATGCTCAGAGGAACCAAACCCTGTCAACCCGTTAAAGTTTGGACTATAACTGTGATGATTGACCAGTCCATGATACAGAAGCTATTGCCATTACTGGGTTCTCAGTCATAGAGGACCAATATGTCTCTGCTGTTCCTTGCAAACTCAACCTTCAGCTTTTGCCAGCTAATTTTGAAGACTATATGACAATTATGACCATGTGAAGGGTATGGTCCAAGATGATACTGCAGGAATAGCGGTAACATACATCATAGACATCTTTGTTATACTTTATGGCTGTCTTCTTCATCCAGCAAAATCAGCACTACGGCTCTCATAGTTTTCCTTCTCTCAGGATCTCTCTATCTAATTCTTGGTATGAGTTCTGCCTCACTGTCCTTCAAATTCAAGGCCCTTTCTAGAGATGCTGCACAAGGAAAAGAAAATACATTTATTGAAGCCCATCAAAAAAGACATCAAGGGCTTGATTTGCCTTGAGGGAGCAATAGAATTAACTAAAATGTGCTGTTTGTCTCTACTAATTTCTCCAAGAAGTGCTGATGATCAAGTCAACCTAGAACTGAGATAAAGAAAAAAAGCCTTTTCTTGCCAACTTTACTTCTCTACTTGTAGCATCACATTGTTGTAGTTTGCAAATACATCATAACACTGTAGAATCCTCATCGTATTTCAGCTACTGTCATTACTTGTTGCATAAACCTCAGCCATTCCTGACTTTAAAATTACAACGTTGTCACCACTTGCCATGGCAGTTGCAGCATTTTCCTCGGTGATCTTTCAAAGGGTCTTGAAACAGTACCTTGTAAGGCTTCCCATGCATGGTCTGCATATATGGGGTTGGCAGTTTAGGGAGGGGCCTTTAGAATTCTCAGCCAGATTGCTCATGGGCATCAGGCCAGTTGCTATGAGGCCTACCATCAATAAGTATGCCAGAAAATTTTTGGGAGGCATACATGAGAAAAATTAAAGTGACATACACAACATAGCCCATTTCCACATTACACTGTCATAGTGCTATTATTCTACTTCCAATATCCTATGGAATCCTGGGATTTGTAGTTAAGGAGGGGCATTTAAGCCAAAGAGCTTAAAGCCAGAGAGCTCTTTGGCCTCAGTAAACTACAAACTCTAGAATTCCACAGGATGTTGAAAGTGGAATAAAAGCACTATAGCAATGTAGTGCAGAATTGGCCATAGTTACAAGGTCTTCTCATCTCACAGAGTAGATTGTATGGGTTCTATATATGAGGAGTCTTAAAGCTGAAATTCAAAACAAAAAATGCTTTCAGAAAAACGTAAAGCCATTGAACAAATTCAACAGAAAGAAAAAAAAGCCAGTACATCAACGTTACCAGACAACACTGATTGCATTGGGGACTATGGGGAAAAGTTATAGGCCAGTTGCTATGGAGACGATGCCTAGGAGCAAGGAGGAGGATAGTGTGTTCCCACAGGAACCCAACCTCTGTATGTTAACAACCATGAATACAGATTGGATTGGGGAATATGGGGAAAATTTACAGATACAGAAATAGGCCGGTTGCTATGGACATGAGGCCTAACAGCAAGGAAGAGGACGGTGGACTCTCTCAGGAACCCAAACCGTGTATGTAGATAACTCTGAATATAGATTGCATTGGGAAATATGGAGCAAAGTTACAGAAAATGGAGAAAACAGTTTGATGAGTTCTTAAGAGGAAAATAAAAACCCCGGGCAACGCTGGGTAAATACGCTAAGAAAGAAAGAGAGATGTAATTTTCCTGAGTTCTGTCACACAAATGTAGTACCAAATATGAACTTTTCTAATGTTTGTACAAATACAGTAAATATCAATATCAAGATAGTCACCCCTCTCTCACAATATTAATTTCCATTAGCATTCCATAGAAATGTAGCACTACCTCTCTTGTAGAAAAAAACAGGGTCAAAAGCACCTCCTTCAGCCAGCTTGAACTGACTTCCAGCTTGCTTCCTGAATGGTGAAGCATGTGTGAAATTTCAAGAGTTCAGTATCCCATGAGTAATCCTGTAGCATCTGTTTCGTTCAACTCAAGTGAGCCAGACTCAAAGGGTGCTTCCAGATGGATGGCTCTTAGTGCTATGAATAAAAATGCATTATGCAGCTATTCTATCTTTTCCTCTTTAACCTTTTTTTTTTTTTTTGGTGGAACTAAAAATGATGGAAGAAGCACTGGGGAAAATATTGGAAGGTTACAAGTAGAAGACAACATTCTCCCCACCCCAACCTGAATGCATGCACAAGCTACATTTGCACAATAGAAGCCCTGGAAGTGCTGCAAGTCTTTATGGAAGACTTTTATAGCAATTTTAATATTCATTGATAATGCTGAACTTAATACCAGATATTTGGACAGGAACTGCTTAAGATGTGAATTTATTGTGAGTAGATACTTAAAGATTTTCATGCATCTTATGGTGTTGATTTGCACTCATTTTAATATTATCTCAGTATTTCTCAAATGTATTGCCTCTCATTCTTGTGTTCACAATTGTTCTTTCTGTTATGCAACATCAGGTTTTATTTCTTTGTACTTTTTTTTTTGGTTTTTTTGACAAGTGCAAGCAATTTGTCTGACACATTTATTCACATTTGTTACAGTGGACGTTTTACAAATAAGTCAGCCAAGGGTAGAAATGCCCAATTTTAAATGGATGTAGGAGCCCATCTTTTCCCAGATCTACCATGTACTGCCCAACTCCTCCCATTAAAACTAATAATCCACTTTCAGTTTCAAAAAAAGTCTTGTTTTGGATTAAAGCCCATGCAACAGGATCATGGAATCATAGAATCTTAGGGACTGCAAGGGCCATTTAGTCCAGCTCACTGCCATTCGTAACTATGCAACTAAAGCATAACTGAAAGATGCTCATCCAATCATTATTCAAAGACCTCCAACCATGACCAAAGACTGTCCATTCCACTGTTGAACAGCTCTTACAGTAAAGAAGTTCTTCCTAACGTTAAGGTGGAATCTCTATTCTTGTATTTTGAATCCATAGGTTTGTGTTCTAGTTTCTGAAGTAATAGAAAAAGTTGTTGTATCTTCTAAATGACATCCCTTCAGATATTTTAAGGTAGTTATCACCTCTAATGTATCACTTCTCAAATGCCCATCTGTTTATTTAAAGTACTCCTGCTTATGACTTTTAAAAATCCAAGTTCTTTCTGTCCTAAAAATGAAGAAATGTCCAGATTCTAGTAGATCTTTTTTAAGGTAAAAACTTTTTACACATTTGCACTAGCCAAATGCAATAAGATACAGCTGTGTCCAGCATGGACAGAGATATTTAAATGTCTGCCAGACACACAAGTGTGATATATGTTGAGTATTTCAGAAGAAAAGAGATGGCAATCCTAACAGTACTTAAGTAGTTGAATACACTGGAATACATATACTCAGTAGGCTTGGGTGGCTTAATTTATCTATTTTTGCTTTCTCTCACATTCTTTTTAAGAAACCTTTAGAATTCTTTCTGTCCTGAATGTCAAGAACTTTGGAAATTTTCATCAGTTCTTATCATAAATTAGCTGCAATGAAATTTTTACCAAACTGATGAGAAAATTCATCATTGGCTGAAAATTCAGTCAGGAAAGCTCAACTTTTTGCGGTCATCTCTGTTTAAATCTTGAAAAGCAAGCCAAATCAAGACAGCCACAAATCCTGATTGGGCTCCCATCCATTTATATTTTGTCCTTAAATGTACAACTGAGTACCATAACCCCATATAGCCATGGAAACCATACACAAGTCTCTCCTTAATTTGAAGGATGTCTCCACTGACAGATGAGAAGGATCATCTGAATACAGTGGAAAAATTTTGTCTTCAGTGCACTTGGGATTGAACAAACTTGGGATTGAACAAACCATTGTTTCATAACCCAACTTAGACAATATACATTTGGCTTTTAATAGGATTGAATAATCACTAGGTTTGAATTTTTATTTGTGCTTACTAAATTTAGATGTGCCAAACCTATAAGCAAAACTGGCACACATCTGTATGCCAAATCCACACTCCTCAGAATTTTGCTGTCTGCTTCACAACATTTTTTAAAAAGTATATTTAAGAGAAATTGCACACTAAAAAAATGCACAAATTTGAGGAAATTGCATACAAATCTAATATGGCTACACTGTGTCTAGAGAAGGGCAACCAAGATGATCGAAGATCTAGAAACCAAACCTTAGGGATTTGGTTATGTATAGCATGGAGAAGAGAAGACTGAGAGATAACCTGATAGCCATCTTTAAAAATCTGAAGAGATGTCATGTAGAAGATGGTGTGAGCTTGTTTTTTGATGCTCAGTGAAATGGACTGTTTCAGCGGTGGGTGAACTCTCCAACTATACAGGTCTTTAAGCTGAGCTTGGATGGGTTTATTTCAGGAGTATTTAGTTTATCCCTGTATGACAGGAGTTGGACTAGATGGTCCCTGTGGTTTCTTCCAGCTGTAAGATTCTACTTGTATCTGCTACTTAGTTCAGTATATGTAACTAAGGCCCTTTCCACACCGGGCTTTTTAAATGGTGCAGAGTGACCTCCAACAGAGGTCTTCTGCATTGTAGAGTGGACTAGGGTGGACTACTTTTTGCAGTTCCACACCTCAGTCCACTCCGGAGCGTCTGGAACTGGTCGCGCGGCGTATTTTTTAAAAACCTCTTTTTAGAGGTTTTTAAAAAGCACAGAGCACACGACTCCGTGTTGCTCCGTCGCCATGCTCCGGTGCAGATTTGCAGACATGCACTAGTGCGCGCCTGCAGATCTGCCGGGGGCGGGCTTTAGGCTGGCAAGCTTCTCCGGTTGGTGGAGAGTCTCCACCAACCAGAAGCCACCATTTTGAATGCCAGAGCAGTGCGGAGCGACGAGCTTGCACTGCTCCTCGTCCTGATGGACTCAACTGGACGCCAAAGAAATCTGGTGAGTCCCGTTTTCACACGGTTCCTTTCCCACATGCGGAAGGGGCCTAAGTAACCTCTTCTGGTCCAACCCAGGAGGTTTGGGTAGGGGGGAATTACTATTGTGGCAGTAGTGCCACAATCATGACTTAGTAACAATCACAAATATAGAACAGTTATGGATATGTAAATCTAGATAACTGTTACAGGATCACTATTTAGTGATGATTCTGACACTACTGGTTTGATTGTAACTCCCCCCAAATCTACATTACTGGGCACAAGCTGCATGGGGAGTAGAGGATCCGTTTGGCCAGAGACTGAAGCATGGGTGAATGACATTTCCCTCATGTATGTGGGAATCAATCTAGAAGAGGTAACTTAGTTAAGTATACTTAAGCACATCCTGGCCTATGATTCTATGCAATATACTTTATATTCAGAGGCAGTACAGAATGCTCACATTCCCACACATGCTAGCAAAAGTGCACACAAAACTGTTACAAATTATAATGCAGACATTTTAAAGTATATTTTGCCACATTCATAAACTTACATGAATTCAGGCCTAAATGCACTTACTATAAGAGAAATTAAAGGCAAGAAAACCAAAATGGCTAAATTCAACAGCCCCACTTTTTTAAAAATTGGTTTTAGAATCTCTTTTTTCCCTTGCTGATTTAACCATGCGTGCTCAATATAAGCTAACCAGACAAGAATAGAAAGAATCATTACTTCTCCCAAGCTAGACTATCAATCACCTTCTGTAGATGCTGCTGCAAAAGGCAATTTAATAATGATGTAAATGTTAAAATGAGTCCCTGGTATCTCCAGTGAAGGCATCTCTAACAGAAATGGAGATTCCTTTCTTCTGTAATTCTGAAAAACTACTGCCAATTTGAGCAGATGGCGCTGTGAGGGATGGATAATTGGTCAGATGATGTAAAGCAGCCATTTATTTCTCCCCAACAACTCTGTGAGGTAGGTCATACACAGTTCTCATTTTAAAGTTGGAGAACCATTGTTGGGAGTAGGAATATGATTTGGAACATTTCAGAACTCCCTTTCTAAGGAGGCTAGGATGATCCCCTCTTTGCTGTCCTTCTGTTGGCAGGCAAAGACTTTTTTTTTAAAAAAAAATTCAGACAGGTTTTTAGAATTGAAGGCTGTAAATGCTATATTGTTTAAATGGTATTGTTTAATTTTTGTAATTTTTTTAGAGTGTATGTTTTTAATTGGCTAATAGTTTAATTTGATCTTAATTTTTTAGGTTCTTAATTGTAATCTTTAACATGTGTAAGCCACCTAGAATCTCAGTCTTGGAGAAAAGGCAGGATGTACAATAGATAGATAGATAGATAGATAGATAGATAGATAGATAGATAGATCACCTGAGTTAGCATTATTCAATGAAGAAACAACTATATAAGCAATTTTGCATTTTCTTTCTATGCAATCTCTTCCTGTAGTTAGATGTCTCAGCTCCAGATATGGAAACACCTTATGAAACTTGTCAGAATGGGTGGCTCTACAATTTCCTCTATAAAACTGTAGAATCATGAAGGGTATCCTTCCCTGGACACTTTCTGTAATGTTCAAAACTACTTTAAAACAATTCATGGTTTTATCTCTCAGTGACCAGAAGACCAAGTCCCATTTGTACCAAGTGCAGTAAGCCCCTCTCTTTTTTTGAAGGGCTGAAACATAAATTGCACATAAAATCCTACCGTAACATATGGCATATGTACAAAATGACACACTTCAAATGTGAAAGCAAGCATGGTATAGCTGTCTGAGTGTTGTACTATGACCCTGGTGACCAACATTCAATTCCCTGCTCAGCCACTGGGTGACTTTGGAAGCATCACATACTCTCAGCCTCAGAAAACCTTGTGACAGTTTTGCCTTAGGGTTGTCATAACTTAGAAACCACTTGAAGGCACACCATAACAACTACACTTCAAATATTAAGGATTTAAAATTTAAAATTTTAAGTGCTTGTTTTTCTGTGCCAAATTGCCTGCGTGATAAGCATAATTAATTCCATGTCACTAATGAAGTATTAATTTATTAAATTCCAAATAAACCATATTTTTGACACTATATTTCACAGACTAGCTCCATATAATACAGTATGTCACAAGTTTTCTAAAGCACTGTCAGGTATCTCTTCCTCTGCAATTTTCTCCACCTTAATACAAGGATTTCAAGTTTTGTTGCTGTCAGCCCCGTGGCTTGCCACATCACAGCACATCCAAATCATTCCCTTTCACTATCTCAGGTTACAATAACGTGTGAAGGCCAATATACTGGCTCCTGAAAGCAAAGTTTGCTTTCTTTTTCCTTGCTTTGGGTGTTTCAATTGTCCGCACATTTCTCAGCTCTGCACTTAATGCAGCTTTTTGGCTACTGAATCTCTCTTAAGTTTTTTTTTCCCAGCTGTCAGATGGGAATGGCACATTCACATCAGAATCAAGAATTTCCAAATGATGGCTACAAAATTGGAGATACTATCTCATGTGGTGAGAGATGAGTGGTTGTCAGTTGTGGTATTGTTTTCCTTTCACTCTCTCCTTTAAATTTCACAGTGCTTTCTCCCCCTCCCTTCCTTCCACTGGAAATCCTCATTTTAGTTCTTGTAAAAAGGATGTTCTCCACCCACCTGCATCACCTCACAATGGTGACATTCATAGTCCTTCCCCTATGTGAATAGAGCAATTTATTCCATTGCTATGTTCCCAACACTCCCACATTTTGATCTCCTGCAAAAAGTGCACTTCAAACAACGATCGTGTGCTGAAAAATAATTTAATTCTGATGTCAAATGGGGACTGTACACTCTAAGAAAGGCCAACAAGCTATCACATTTCTGTCTTTGTCCCCATCTTGTGTACTGATCTTGGCTGAGCTACAGAGCAGTAGCAAGAATGGGGAGTTCAGTGAAAATGGACATGTAAGTGCAAGCCGCTCCAGATTCTGGCCAGTTCTTTTAAGAAGCAAGAGAGGAATTTATAAACAGGAAACAGGATTTTTCAAATTTTGACCCTGGTATGTCTTCAGGCTTCAGGTGTAGATAATTTTTTACGAGAATGTTGACCTTCACTAGCAAAATATCAGCCTGGGCACATCGAAGCTCAGCATTAAAACAGGATCGAGGCTGTGTAGCCCTTCCGATGCTGCAGGACTGCAATTTCCTGTTAGTGCTAGTCAGTTCAGAAAGTGATGAAGGATAGGAACTGCAATCCTATAACATGTGGAAGGAAGAACCAGTGTGATGTAGTGGTTTGAGGGTTGAACTACACCTCTAGAGACCTAAGTTTGATTCCCTGGTTCGGCATGGAAACCCATTAGATGACCTTGGGTTCATCACACACACTCAGTTCCCAGAAAAACCCATGCTAGGTTTACCTTAGGGTTGCCATAAGTTGGAAACAATTTGAAGGCACACAACAACAAACATGTGGAAAATCATATGTTCCCAGTTTCTACACTATTATGTTTGGTACCTGACTGATGCTCCCAAGTCCTTTTACTCAAAATTATGTTTCCCACTCCAAACTTGGAAATAATTAGTTTTAAATAACTGCAAACAACTAGTTAACTATAATTTATTCATTCCCCCAATAACTAAATTACATTACACTTGTAACATCATGGTGATTAATGGCAGTCTTTTCACAGTGCAACTATTCACAATCTTTTATAGTGATAGGGATGTCATGTCACTAAAAGATGGAGGGAGGAAGACCACATGGTTCAACTGCTGGTGCATGGCGTGCTTTATGTTATGTTGAGGTTGGTGAAATGGCAGTAAGGTGGCAGGAGAGTATGCTTTGTACCACAGGCCATCAGATTGTAGAATTCAGCTTTTACTAAATAACTAGAAGGGTACAAATTTCGGTTAATTCCAAGAAATTGATAAGTAATTACTCTTAAAAAAATCTGTAAACTTTTGAGACGTTGGAACAATAACTGTAACTAATAACTTTTTTAAAAGCAACCTTCTCTGCCCTGTCCACTCTATTAATGATTAAGATTCAATGTTTAATATCAATCACTTTCTTTTTTAATGAATTCCTAAACTACCCCAACCAAGTCAATCTCAATTTAATGAGCAGGAAAATTTTGACTAATTCTGTAAGCAGGAAACATCAGTTGTGAATTATTTATCCCTCTTTATTTTTGTTTCTGTGTCATCATCATCATCATCATCATCATCATCATCATCATCATCATCATCATCATCTGGGTTGATGGACAATATATCTTCTTTCAAAATATGAGTCAGGTGTCTTTACCAACAGTGCTTAGACCCGTATGCCAACAATATAAATTGCAGAGTCCTTACTGTTGTTGTTTTAGCAGATTATGAAGTGAATTAGTAGTGAGACAGTCAGCTACTTTTGTACATTCACTTGAACGATTATCAAATGACTCGGCTACATCAATTCTATTGGAATACTAATCTCCCTAATGCTTCACTTGAATTTTGCAAGGCAGCACATTCATAGATCTGCTGGACATGGATGCCAACTGCCTAAGAAAAATGCCTATAAATTTGAAGTTGGCCTTAATATAAACCTTGTAAGTTTAATAGATTTTTATAACTTTTTTTTGCATGGTATTTCAGATTGTGAGCAAAGTGATGACTAAACTGTTAGCTTGAGTGATTTGTTCCAAGTTTAACTATGATGATCTTTTCCTCTTATAGACAGAGAGGAGAACATGCAGGATCCTGTATTTGATATAAAGACCAGAATCCTGCTGGTATAGTTATGTTGAGAAAGGCAGTGGTGTCTGGAAGAGAAATAGGCTGCTCAGAGTCACCAGACTTTACCTGTCTTTCATCACAACTGCCTTGTGACCCTAGACAATATCCATATGCAACTGTTAGCAAAGAGCACCAAGAACATTCAGTTCCAACAAGGCCATAAAATGGGCACAGTGTCATAGAGAGAAGAAATGGCATAGCATGATGTTCTGATGAGAATCCAGTTTCTAACAAGCCAAGCGCTATCCAAAATACTTGGCACAAGTTGCAGCCAATCACCCTTCCTCATTCATGGAAATGTACAAGAGGTCCAGATGATTCCATATGTAACTATCCCATGTTATTTCACTATTTCTTCCATCTCTTTTTTTCTCTACATATTTTTTTTTTAAGGAAGGAAATCCAGAATACCAGCAAAATGTCCTTTGCCATATTCTAGAAACAATCTATCTGAAAGCACTCAAAGGCATTCTGAGAAAGTAGGAGAA
This sequence comes from Iguana delicatissima, assembly GCA_948472985.1. Lineage (NCBI taxonomy): Eukaryota > Metazoa > Chordata > Lepidosauria > Squamata > Iguanidae > Iguana > Iguana delicatissima. The sequence goes on from CAOKZL010000966.1 coordinate 538,772, forward strand.
AGCCACAGTTGCTGATAGCTCATGCTGTTCCCATACTTGCCATACAGACCCCTGGGAAGAAGAGAAGTGGTGCCATTCTCTGAAGCAGGTTGGCCCATACATACCCATATCTAGACGCCCCTCAAGTTGCCTGGATGGGGGATTAGTGAACACATCACTGTCTTGGGGAGATTAAAGATTCTGCAAGTTATAACAATTTGAAGTTGTGGCAAAGAGAGACAAAATCCAGCAAAGGCAAAAGAGGAAGTCTAGGTCAGGATTTTATGGGACCACTGGCAGAGGGTAAATTTTGGTCCAAGAGTTTACATTGGTGGTCAAAGGAGAAAGCTACTCCTTCGCACCTACACAAGGATATCCAGATAGTTCCAGGTACAGCTCTACCCCCTTGCCTTTGTTTGGCTATGTGGCAGTGTATATTATCTGGTTGACCTAGTACAGCTGTCAAAGAAAGAGCAGCTTTTGCCCCAAACAAGGGTGTAGGAAGCTCCTTCTTTCCTGGCTACCCAAGGAGATTCAGAAGATACTCAGACACACCCCCAAGGCCAATCAATGCCCAGGGGTGAAACTTTACCCAGGAACCATCTAGCTAATTTTGTACATCCCAGCAAAGGTGTTGCATAAGGAGATACTAGATACTTATTTGTATAACATCCTAGAAAGTACTATGATGAGGCACCAACAAAGGATTGCTATAAATAAAGTATCTGTAGCAATCTAACCAGACTGGCCATTTATGGCAGTAGGTAAAATCCCTTCTCATCCCATCAACCAGCAGGCTAATCTGAGTCTACAGAGATCATAACCATAGTTTGACATGGGGTGGGAAAGTATAGTAGCTTTTTGTTCCATACATTGCAACAGAAATCAGAAATACTTATTTATTTGTTGAAATATTTATATCCTGCCCTATGTCTGAAGATCTCAGGGCAGCTTACAATAAAATCAATTTAAAACAATAGATTATAACAATAGTTTAAAATATTTAAATTTAAAATGACTAAAATTATATTAAATAGATTAAAACCAGACAATTTAAACTGGCTGAAGTTATTTTAAACAGTGTAACTGTAGGCCATGCACCACCTGAGTAAAATCAATTATAGTCAAAGACTTTAATGAAAAGCCAGGTCTTGATTTGGTGCTGAAAGAATTTCCCTATTGGAGACAACAGGCTTCTATTAGAACCAGTTAAACGGTTAGAAAAGTGACACATAAGTGACATAAGCTTTCAGGTTCTTCTGAATTGTTCATCAGGCATAATGACATCAAAATGAAGAGACAGATGAAGAAAAAAGTGCAGAAATCTGGTCTGGTGAATTTTGGACTGTGTTAGACTTTTCTGTGTGTCTGCAGCTTTAAAATGGTAACTGCAGGTTCAGTGGAGGAAAGAATAGTATTGGTTTTTAGCTTGTTGAGATGCCCAGTAAATAGTTTTTCTCCATCAATCAAGAGTTAACTGATACCTTGAGAAGTGTCAGTAGCTTTTTCTCAATATTCATATGCTGTAGCTTATATAACAACTTTAAACAGAACAAAGGGTAGACAAGGATAAGGAAGCCAGAAACTGGGGATGGGTATATTTGGAGGTCCCATTCTTTCCAAATGAACAAGAGGTACAAAGTTCTCACTCTGGTCTTCCCACTTCATTTCACCTCCTTTATCTCAGCTGGTTCTCTAATGGTTGGAAAGTGAGTGGTACATCTCCTTCATGTTGTCTAGGCAGATACCTGTCTGTACAGCAACCTGATCAACAATCTATCATCTGTCATCTGCTCCCGTCTACATTCTCTGGATATAAGTATTAGGAAGGGTTCCTGGCATACTTCAACATATGTTATCTTGTACAAACTTTTGTCAAATTGTGTGGTTTGCTTTTCTTAATTTATGAAAGTAATCATTTGTTGCTGGTAGTATATGGAAAACATTGCTTCGGAACAGGGATACAACAATTTCTTCTCCAGCATTAGTTTGATATCCTAGACTGGAGTTTGCTTCCCAATATGTTTCCAATCTGTCTTTATATTTCTGACAGTTCTTTGGGCAATTCCCGTGTAAGTGAAACATTTGCTTCATTAAAATGAAAAATGTCATGGCTTTGTTAAAAGGTGACATTTTTTCCTTCATTTGGACTGTTAGTCCAAAACGTAGGTACCACAAGGCCCACCCTGTGATGCCAGTGCCTCCTTGCAAAAGTGGGGAATGAATTAGCTCAAAGAAGAGGCTTGCGAGAGGGAAGCACCTTAGCAAGATCTTTCCTACCAGCATTTACAGGCACAAGCAGGAAAAGAACCAGCCAAAGATTAAAAAGTAAGCTAAAAATGTGTTTTTATTGAGGGAATTCACTCAAGAATGCACAGAAGATACATACAGTCAAACATTCACACAAGAGTTAACTGAAAGAGAAAGGGAGGAAAAATTATAGAGAGGCTGAGTGGTTTGGGAGGATTTATAATTACCAGTCCAGAAGATAGTGAAGAGCAGAAAAGTGTTTTGGCTTAGCTATGACCTAAGCACAGTTACCATTCAGGAGCCAGATGGACAGCGTGACAGGTAGACCTTCGAGAGACTGCACTGGGCATCCTGAAATCAAGGGTATTTGTATCCTGAAAATAGCCTGTGGTAGTGAAGGTTCCAGATGCAAGACAAAGAGAACCTGTTGCAGACAATGGTTCTGGAATGGACTGATAGGTTTCAATGTCTTGGTGGACAGGGGGTTTCTGGGCTATCTGCAGTAGGATATGCACACAGTAGGGGTCCTGGGCACCTTGATTGTTTTCTGATGTTGACAGTTGATAGGATTAACTCAGAGCCATTAAGTCTGGCATTCTTGGCTAATTTCAGAGAACTTTTGATCTGGCCGTGCTAGGGTCACCTCTGACCTACTCCCAGCCAGTGTTCCTTTCTACATGGCCTTGCCAGCCATGAGTATAATTTATATTTTATGCCAACACAGCTTCCAATTAATATATACATTGCCAATTAGACCATATCAAAATGTGGGGGTGTATGGCCTGGTAACATTACCGTTTATTCATCTTTATGGAGAGCGTGTTTACAGATCTTCACATTCTTTACAGAAAGAAGCAGCTTAGTACATGCCCCCATTTCAAATTATTTTCTTTTCCTTTATGATTTATTTTTATTAAAGCTTTATATAAATCAATAGTAGATTATTTTGTGTTTTGAATCATGAAATACTGTTTGCAGGAGATGAAAGAAGGATAGGGAATACTCTATAATATAATCCCTTATCAGAGTATTGACCTCTTTGGAAAGACAACAAAAATGAAGTTTTGCTTTCCTTGTTTCTGAATTGTAGTGAATGATAATGCAACATTTGTTGTAACTATTTAAGATTCACTCATGGATTTGAGGAATCTCATAGTTTAGCCATCCTTTAAGTATGTGAATAAGCACAGTTACATTCATTGTTGACCAACCCATGAGATAACAAGGCCACACACAATGAATTTGGGTTAAAATATGGGCCACTTTATTTGAATGATCATCTCTTTAGGTTTTATCCCCTGAGATGTGCAAAGGAGAGGGAGGCCTAATGTAGGAGCAGCTAAGGCAAGGCTCTCCTAGACATCCTCTGCAGCTTCCCTTGGGAGAGAACGAGTCTCAAGGACAACCCAGAGGCTGGATTGCTCCTGGGTTGGCAACTACTAGGAGGCCAACCCAAGGTTCCAACTCCTGGTCAGCTGACTTAAAGTGAAGACTAAACCCCCAGGTCAGCCCTAAAGACAATTTATTTCACTATCCCTCCTGGGTCACACAAAATGTAGGGGCAGCTCTAGAGGACTCTCTTTCACCAAATGGGTGCCATAGGTGTTCACCAAACTCCTACTTTCTCCACCCCCCCACCGCCTGCCAAATAATCACCCAAGATACCACTCTGCAACAGCTCTCTAAATCCCCCGTCAACAGCATAGGGTAGGCCAAAACAAATGAAGAAGCAAACAAACCAACAAACCCCTACACTGTTCAAATCCTATGGAACCAGGAGCTGAGAAGCCACATCACAGTTGCATAGTGCAAAACTGTGCATGCAGAGTTATGCATTTATGGTGCTACACAATCTTTATGTTGAATGGAACATTGTGCAACTGAAGGCACAGCCACATGTGCAACTGAATGTGTAACCAATTGTGCATGAGCATTCTATGTGCATGTGCATGCACAGTAGGATTATCAGATGTCCCTTATTACAAGACATGTGACTTATTGAGGGTCAGGTAATTTCTCCCTTAAAGGATTGGCAGATATCCCTTATTTTAATTGATGTCCCCTATTTGAAGTTTTCCATTAATGTATACAAAATACCTATACATACAAATACACACACACACACACACACACATGCAGACAAATATATATACAGAGGCCCTTTCCACACAGAGGGTGGGGAAACGGGGAAACGGGGCGGCGCATGCAGGAATGGAGCTTACCTTGTAGCAAGGCGCTCCGTCCCCACGGGGAGCAGCGCGAATTCGCTACTCTAAACGTTGGTGGCGCTCGGTGGCGTCCAGCGGCACCCAAAATGGCGTCCAGCGGCTTCCAGTGGCGCTCCGCCAATCAGGGCAGCGCGCCAGCCAAAAACCTGCCCCCAGGCAGCTCTGCAGGGACACGCTAGCTAGTAAATGGGGCGCTGCGATAGAGTAGTGCACGCAAGTTTTAAAAAGACCACTTGAAAAGTGGTCTTTATAAAACACGAAGCACCACCCCCGCGGCCGCAAGAGGGTGGTTTGAGGTCTAGAACCTCCCCTTTTTTCACTGCTCTAGTGCACCCCGTGGTGTAGATGACCTCCGTGTCCGGTCGTCACAGCGCGGGGACTTACCCCCATGTGGAAATGGCCAGAGAGAGAAGAAAGAAAGAAAGAGAAAGATGTGGGCCCTTCATAAAGACAGAAATGTATGCAACATATATCTTATGAATGTGGACAATATGTTCATTTTACAGAAAAAAAAGAAAGAAAAAATCAATCAATAAAAATAAAATCAGTACTTTCATTTGGTATTTGTGTAGAAAACAAACTTATTAACACAGGTGGAGCATCCATTATCTAAAATACTTGGAACCAGAAATGTTTTGGATTTCTGATTTTTTTTTTTTAATTTTGGAATGTTTGCATATGCATATTGAGATATTTTGGGGATGAAATCCAAGTATAAACATAAAACCCATTTATGTTTCATATACACCTTATACATATAGTCTGAAGGTAATTTTGGATACAATATTTTTTAATAATTTTGTGTATGAAACATTGGTTATGAACATTGAATCATCAGAAGGCAAAGGTGTCATTATCTCAGCTACCCATAAGGACAATTTTGGATTTTGAAACATTTTGGATTTACAGATAAGCGATGTTCAACCTGTATCTAGTGCCTGGTTGTTAGCCCTGTATGTCATTAATGAACCTTATTGCTGTTTTGAAAATCTGACAACACTAATGCACAATGTGCAACTCCACTTGAACCGAAAGAAGGCATTCTGCATCAGATAAAAAAGGCCAGTTCCCCAATTGCTCCTGTAAAGGGATGTATGCATGAGTAAGACAGGATTCTAGTCAGATATTCCTGACTGGGACAGGACCAAGTTGCCCTTGTCTGTCATATGCTCAAACCAGTGGTGGGAACTCTAAGCACTAATGTGGCTGAGCATACTGGAGTTCAGCCCCCAACCTTTAAGAGTTGAGTACTTAGTATCCTGAATCTGAGAATTCTGTCAGCTCCTTCCTATGTTTGAATTTCTAAGTCTCAAACTGTTTTCATCCCCAATGTGAAGAAGCATTTGTATTTTGACAAATCCTGATTCAGACTGAACTGAAATTCTTACCCCGCTGTGATTAGAGCAGAGATAGGACTAATATGATCTTCCCAATATTGCTAAGCTGCCTCACAATTCTCACCTCTGTGGCTGTCAAAAGTTGTTGTTGTCATTTGCTGTCAATTCAGCTTCGACTTATGGTGATCCCATAAACAACAGACCTGCATGTGCCTTGGGGATTATCTGGCCCAGTCTTGTAAATGCAGGGCCATGACTTCCCTTACTGAATCAATCCATTTGTTGTGTGGTGTTCCTCTTTTCCTACCGCCTTTCACTCTTCCTATCATTCTTATCTTTCCTAATAATTTGTATCTTTTCATGATATGTCCTAAATACAATAGCCTCAGCTTAATAATCTTGCGAGAGCAGTTTAGTTCTCTTGGACCCATATATTTCTAGAGAGAGCAGCTTAATTCTCTTGAGGCTATTTATATGTCTTTTTAATAGTCCATGCAATCCGAAATAGTCCATGCAAGACGAAAGAACGAACTTAGGCTTTCCTGCATGGCAGGGGGTTGGACTGGATGCCCTTGTGGTCTCTTCCAACTCTACATTTCTATGATTCTATGAATCCACACAGAACTCTCCTCCAGCACATTTCAAATGAGTTGATTCTTTTCCTGTCAGCTCCTTGATAGACAGAAATTCAAACACTATGGCATGAATGATTCTGACTTTGATATTTAATTATATATCTTTACATTTTACCTAGTTCTTTCATAGTCTAAGGCTAAGCGATCATCTGCTTTCTTGGCTGCAGAGGTCAAGGTTAAAAAAAACCACTTTCATTATTTCCATATCTTCATCACCCACTTTAATGTTATGTAAATCATCTGTGCTCATTATTTTTTACATGCCAAGTGATCATGCGCAAAATTGAACACTTTCTCAGTGAGACTAAGTGTGTCAAAAATAAATAAACTAAAGAACCAGAAACAAGAAACATGCTTGTAAAGTACTTTGGTTTTAAAAACAAAGATTAAATATTTAAGCCATATCAGTTTCACCTTCTGCCTTCTCCAAAGCCCTGGCACAACGGAAGCCTATTTGGCAGTGATTACTGAGACAAATAGCCAGAAATAAAACAATAGGGAGTCTTTTAGATGGAAAGTGCGGGTTCTATGGAAGACAACTACATTCCTGTTGAGATACTGCAGGATGGGCTGTTGGGTTGTTTAGTGCTCTTCACATGTGTTTGATTCCCTCTGATGTGGGTAACAATGCTAAATAAAAGCATTGTCATTTTCTTCTCTTTGTTAATAGAAAGGAGAGGGAGTTATCTCACCACATTTCTCCAGCCCTGTCTTGGGTTGATTTAAGGCAGAGGACAACAATATGTGCCGTTAGGAAAAGGTGGCTCTGTTTGCACATGTATGCTGTATATAAAAGCATAATCAGGGGAAATTGCACAGGTACAAACTGTATTCAAGCCATTGTGTTTACTGGATGTAAACAAATGGATAATCACTAACCATTTACTTGTTGCTGTGGTAACTGTGCTCAGAGCTTCTAAAGATGCAAACAGAAAATTCTGCTAGACAAGTTATAAGCAACTGCAAAGCAGGAAAACTGCCATACAATACTGCATCTGAAGCCATTGGTCTATAGTCTTCATAGTCAAATATGCTTCCTCAAAATAACAATGTACAGATGACACAAACAGGAATTCTATGGCAATCTCTTTTTAACACTGTCCATTCAGGAAAATCCACATATATTTTCCTTACAAAGGTGTGCTCTTATTAGAACTTGGAAGTTCTTTTGAGGGAAAAGCAGTACGACTTCCAGAATCCCTTATCAGCAGGTAGTCTTGCTGATGTAAGGGTACTGGCTGGGAATTCTGGGATCTGTAGTCCAGAAAAGTTAACTTTTTAAAACTCTGGCTAATGCTGGGGCCACTTATATCTAAGAGCTGTGCCAGCCCCAGTTTCTTGGGAATGCCCAGGCAGAATGCTCTCAATGGATCTTACTCCTCTAAATGGACTAAACCCTCTTTCTCTCTGTATGCATTTTCAATAGCCACCTTTTTGTTGTTGTTGTTGTTGTTGTCACTTTTCCAGGGGAATGAATGTGAAAATTCCCTGCAAGAGTACATCAAGTAGAAAGATCTCCCTTGACAGTGCTGTTTGGGAACCATAGAATCGATGATGATGATGATGATGATGATGATGAATTATTAATTATTATAATTCCTGTCTTTTTCCTAGTTTGGGATTCAAGGCAGCTGCTGACATATATAAGAAACATAGTTAAGAATTTACAAAATACAAAAGATAAAAAGTGAATAAATTGTCAAAACATTTAAACTGGTTAAAGAAAACATTTTTTTAAAAATCAGCACAACAAAATTAGAAACTAAAAAATAAAGTTCATTGTTTAGGTGGGATGAACCTTACAGAATCAGTCCTCAAAGGGATGTCAAAACCTATCTGCAAGAAGAAAGTAGAGAGAATAACCAGTTTAATCCCTCTGGGAAGGGATTTCCAGATCTTGGTGGCAGCCACTAACAACCCTTCCCCTGTGTTTCCACCAAATGTATCTGGGTTGATGAACAGAGAGGAAGGCCTCCTCAGCAGATCTCAAAATATAAGCAGGTTTTTAAGGGAGAATACAGCCCTTTAAATCATCTGGACCTGACCCACGTAAGCCACAGGAAGCCATTGTTAAATCCCGTGTGGCCCAATGACACTACTCAAATCCTACTGAGCATTCAAAAAAACCTGTAAATGGTTTGGTTCATTTGAACACCTCAGAAATTCTACTACTAGTCTTTTGCACAAGGAAGGCCATTGTCCTCAAAATTTTTATTTGAATTTTGAGAAGATGGCCTGTGACTCCCTGTCTAAGGCAGTGTTTCTCGTGGCTTCCAGGTGTTTTGGATAGGGATAAGCCTTCCTGAGGAAGGATTCGAGATTCGGGGATCCAAATCCCCCCGCCAAAACAGGCTAATCGAATCTCTCAAATCCTGCCCCAACTGCGCTTCTCCCTCCAGCTGCGGGCCCAATCCTGCCTGTAGCTGGCGAGAAAAGGTGGCGGAGAGCGCGATCTCACACTTCCCACTCTGCTGCTGCTGCTGGCCACGGGCCCGATCCTTTCCAGGCCAGGTGGTAAAACGTAGTGAGGAGCGCAATCTCGTGCTTCTGCCGGCAGAATCCTATCAGGGCAGGCAGCAGAATGTGATTGAGTTTTTCAAAATTGGCACCTCTGGGGCCTGCCAAAGGCCTGATTGGCTGACATGCCCCTGGGTGTGTGAAAAATCATGGCATAAAGCCTCAGGTGCTCCAGAGACTGCCTGTGCCTGGGGCTGCTGCCTGTGCTCACTCCTGCTGTCTGTGACTGCTGGGGCTGCCTATGCCCTCGGCTGCCTCCCTCCACAAGGTAATAATCTGTATCTTTTTTATTTGAGAGGTATGTACTTCATGTAGTAGATGAACATGTCAACTTCATTTGTATCTTCTTAGTAAGAAGTATGGGTATGTTTTCCTGAACTGAAAACTATTTTTTAATTTGTTTTTCATTAAACAAAGATGTCAAATTCTGGTTCAAAAGCACTTTTCAGTAAAACTGCTTTCTTTCCCTTGCTTTTTAAACCCTTTTCTAAAAAAGGATTCAAAAGATTCAAGATTTGTGAGATTCGTGGATTCCCAGAACCTTCCAGGAATTTGGATCTGGATTCTAATTTGGAAAATTCTGGATTCATCTCATCCCTAGTTTTGGATTTCAGCTCCCAGAATCACTGATCACTGGCCAAGGCAGCTGGGACTTTTGGGAGCTGAAGTGCAAAACACCTGGGGGACTACAGTTTGGGAATCACTGATGTAAAGCAAGGATTATGGAGGAGTCCATTTTGATGCCAAAAAAATTGTGCAGATCAGCAAAAGAAATCCTCTCCTTACTGTTACCCCAAAATGTGGGTGACTCGGGCATCCTCCCGCAATGACAGTACCTCCACATGATGGTGGGGAATTAATTAGCTCCATTAGGGGGCCTATGAGAGGGAGGTAACCTAACAAGATCTTCCACCAATGTTTATGGATCTCCGCAGGAAAGAACCAGCCGAGATTCCAAAATATGCTAAAATATATTTTATTAAAGAGGTCAGGCATGCATGCACAAGATCCAAGCACTCACACACTTGCACAAGAGCTAAGTGAAGGAAAAAGGGAGGAAAGTTGTTGATAGCAAAGTTTAGGGAATGGGTAATAATTACTGATCCAGAGAGCAGTGAGGAAAACAGAGATGTGGGTTATACTTGTGCCTAAGTACAGTACTCATTCAGAAATGAGAGCAACAAAGTGGTGTTCAGCAAGCAAGATACTGTGAAGTAACTGGTTAAAAAAAGGGGTTTTTTATACTTTACCTCCTTGAAGGGGTGTGAGTTAGTTGCTTTCTGGCAGAGTAAACAAAAGGGGTCTGGAAAGCATTGATTGTCTCAGTGTCTTGGTGGGTAAGGTAACCGGTTTCAGTAGGAAATGCACACAGCAGGGATGCTTTCCTGCTGCATCTGGGCAGTTTGACTATTGTTTTCTGAGGTCAGGCAGTTGAGAGGATTAGCTTAGAGTCATTAAGTCATACTGACCTACTTTTGCACATCTTCCCAGCCAGCATCCCTTCTCCACATGGCCTTTCAGCCATAAGTGTATATAACTTAATTTCATGCCAATTAATATTTGTCAATTAGACCAAATCAAAACATGGAGGTGTACAGCTGCTAACACTACCACCAACGTTACTTTCCTGTGTTATGTTGCATGAAGTACCTTATTCCCAGTCTAGTTCAAATACTTGAAGTGAGACACACTAAGGTAAAAAGTATCCTTGAAACATTGGATCACAGCACAGTACAATAATGGAAGATTTAGCATCTTTCAATTTATGCCCTCCTTGTTCTGTTAAAAAAAAAAAAACCTCTCTTTGCAAATCCCTTACTTTATACATATCCAAGGAAGGCATCATTCAATTGTATATGACTGGCTATCCCCATTAAAACTAATCTTGTCCTCAGTATTACGGATGAGTGAAAAAAATAGCATTTCAAGGTTGTTTTTTATAGGATTTACTACTTAGCACTTCTTGGGAACAAATATGGAACATATTTGTGCCTGAAGCTGGATCCCAATCAGTGGATTTACCTTCCAATAAATTTCTACAGAGTTGTATATCATCTTATAGATAAATCTTTTAAGTCCACAATGAAATAATGGATGTTTTCATACTACACCCCATTTCAGAAGATTTTAATACAGTGAACTTTTTTGTTTTAGATGTGTAAGTTAAATGCCAAACAGATGGAAAACTCTGTGTAAGGGGTGAAAAATGGAGAAAGGGTTACATCTTAGTCAAAGGTTACCAAATACTGAATATGCAAATATATTCCCAGAATGGTTTTAGTTTATCTAATCCAGATGTTTAGTAGTTTAAGTAGTTCACAGGACAGATCAGACAGAGAACAAATAAAGTTAGGAAATGGAAACAGCATTACAGTGGGAAACAGGGGTTGAAGATGAAACACAAAATAAAGTATGATGTGTCTTTTTAAGTGCATAAAAAGTGTAGGCAAAACTTAAGGCATAGTAGCAGCTTAATGCCAATGGCGCAAATTTTAGAAGTGGACAAATAAATCTTGTCAGTTTCCCTTTCTTTCACATGCACATTTCTGTTAATCTCGCAATTTCCATCTCATTTATGAAGAAACAGAAACATTTTGGTAATTTCTGTTAAAAAATGAAATTAATGGAATTGTTATATATCTGTGCTGTCCAAATTCTCAGAATGGAAAATACCATGTCATTCCTGACTGCCTCACAGCTGCTACAGTTGAGAACTTTTTCTTGGATGGATCGGGTGTCTCTCTGGTCTGCTTAGAAAGCACATAAAGAAAGATCTTGCCATTGTGTTCCTGGCTATGCAAAAACATCTGCCTGGTGTGTTCTTTTCCAACTTCTCGAGCTGTGGGTAGAACAGCTTTTTAAATTCAGTACAAAGATCACTGCAGAGTATATATTATTAGCATATTATTCATTATGATCCCTTCTGCATTTGATTTGTGTGGCTAAAATCTGTAGGCAACATTAGTGTAAAGCTCTACTCATATATCATCATCAAACCCTGTTTCTCACAGACAGATGAAAAATAGATCTGAGCCCTGTTCAGTTGCAAAATCTGGATAAAGCAAGAGAAGAAATGCCTACATAAAGGGTACTTTCCCATGTATAGCTGTACATGTGGTAAGTTCCATGTAATAGGGAAGCCTGATAGTGTATGCCAAGGAGAACTTGAAAATGTCAAATTTCTGGGGTGGGGTGGGGCAACTACAACTCCCATGACCATGCTGACTGAGAGATTCTACCACCTATAATTTAAAAAGTAACTTCTCCAAGTGCTGGTCAGGGGAGACACGGAATTCCTGTGGAAAGGGCTAAATGACATGTGCAACATTAGAAGCAGGAGTGCTTTGCATAACCCTACTGCCTGCTAACATACTGAATAGTCATGGCCAAACCAGGCTTTGTTCTTCAGATGTTCTGCCTCAGATGGGGGCTGATACTGGGCAAGATCCTAAATTGTATGGGTAGAGGTAACATTTCACCTGTAAGTTCTACATCCTCACTCTCCACTTCCAAACACTGGAGTGCTTTGCCATGACTGTTTACTGGCTGGGAGCATAAGGGAAGTATTTTAATTCATCTCTTCATCTAAGCAGTGAACAGCTGGGGAGAGACTGACATCTCCATTCTTCTCACACCTTCAGAACTCATTCCCCAACACCACCAATAAATGGTTGTGACAGTGTATCCCAGGGTTTGGAAGTTGCTTTCCATGAAGGGTAGAGTATTGCAGAAAGAGAAATTGAATACTTCCTTTGGCAACATAAAAAAAAATGCATACACTCACATAAACCCAGGTAAATGGATTTTTCAATTATTTGATTCAATAGACAGTTTGATACCATTTTGAAGATAACTTCTCTATATCTTTGGCTGCATGTCTTTTTAGCTATGTTTCTTTATAGATTGTAAGCTGCTTTGAATCTCAGCTTTGGGGAAAAGGCAAAGTATGAATGAAGTAATACATTACAATACAATGTATGTTACCAATAGAATTGCAATTATGGTTGCATGTTCTTCTCTCTCTTCTTCCCTATACATAAGGGAGAAATATTCTAATTTAGCCATCACTCTGACAATCTAGTTTTTTATATATAGCATTTGATCTATCTTTCCTTCTTTCCTTTTTTCTTTCTTTGTGGATAACATGGAAACATACAATTTTGTATGTTTACTCCAGACTTGGTCTTCCAGATGTTATTGGATTCCAGTTCCCGTGATCCCTAGCCAGCATGGATATTCATCCATAATTATACGTCCAGAAAAAATAGGAGGGCTACATATTTCCCTCTCTTACCTATAGTCTTTAATATTGTATAACAATTCCTTATGAGAAAAACACTCTAAGCTCACTGAGGTTTGTTTCTAAGCAAACATTCAAAAGATTTTGTGTCCAACATATTATTTTTGTTAGAATAGCATCCTCTGTTTAAGCCTAGACAAAGAGGCAGAGCCCAGATAAGAAGTGGTGATTAAGCTTTTATGGACAGAAGTAGCTCCCAAGTGATAGAGACAATGACTCCAGTACCTAGCATGAATCACAGTCCCTCCCTTGTCTTCTCATTGATCCAACAGCAATTTACCACACACCCACACTGGCCAAAATGCATTTAGTCACACTTCTAAAATGGAAGGTGTGTGAGCACACATGTCTGTGTTTGTTTACTTGAAGGTGGGAGGTCAATGTGGCCAAAGATCGGCACAGTATAATGGAGAAAACTCAAGCAGAACCATAAAACTTGTTGTTCCTGCTTGCTGATGTTCTGCTATGATTTGTCAAGACAGACACATCTGCTCTATAAAAATCAGTTTTGTCTTCACTGGTAGCGCTTACCATATTTCTATCCTAAACCTCACAAACAATTCATCCATGGGGATGCAACTAACATGAACTGTTTCTCTGCATTATCATTTCATTCTTGCAGATGGAATTGCTTCATAGTATGATGTTTCCCATGGACAGACTGTGGAGTCCACTACAGAAAATGTCAGCATACTTTACTTTTTTAAAATTTATAGTAAATGTTTAGGGTGAACTGTTGAGAAAATGAGGACCAGGTGAGAAATCTGTGGCCATCATTACTACATTACTTCCATTGTGTTTGGCTCTCACTTCCAATATACTTTACATGAGGGCCCAAAAGCATTATGGGGAAATTAAAATGGCCGCTGCTATAGCCTGCCTCCTTTCTTATTCTTTAGGCAGTACTGGCTAGCTGGAACTCTGCTGCCACTAGGGATATGAAGAAACTTTCCCAGTGTCTCATTTATGATTGAGACAAGATGTGAAGGACTCTCAAGTTCTGAGAGTCTATGAGAGATCTAACTTTTAGCATGAGAACAAGATGTCAAAGCCAAGATCCTCTTCAGCATGTGCTTAGCGTTAAAGATATTCTCAGAATTACACTAGGTAGCACCATTACATAAACAACTGCATAGCAGCAACCTTAATTCAGCAGTGCCCACTGTGCCACCACTTACAATTTAAAGCACATTTGATTTAGTGCACATACGTGCAATCACTTGTGCAAGTGATGGAACCACTTGTGCAAACTTGGTAACTTTCCACCATGACTGAGAAGGTTCCACTACTGGTGCAACAGGAGTTATATGAGTTTAAGGGCAGAACAGAATTTTAGCCTAAGTAAGGTGTGAACCATGCCACAAAACTGGTCAAGTTTTCTTAACTTTGTTCAAAAAATGTCTCTACTATTTCTTTTATTTGTGAGGCTAAGAAGGAAAGGGGTAAGTGAAAGTGACTACCCAATGCTTCTCTGTTTACTAGTCCAATGCAGCAAAGAAGTACTTTTAAACTTTGTATATTTCTTAAAATTCACCAAAACTGGTCTAACAAATGTGAAAATTCTGAAGAAGGGCTCAGTCTACCTTCTTTGCTGACCTCTGTTCTCTTCAATCATTTGGCACCAACTTGGTACCCTCCAATTGCATTAGGACCACTCCCATTATCCCTAGCGGCCATGTTGATCAGTGATGGTGGAATATGTAGTCTGTCTACTTGAAAACATCAGATTGGCAGACTTCAATACGGTTTCCTAAGACTTCTCTCCCAATCACATCACCTCCTCCATTTTCTTATTTGCAAAATGAATGGCTCCATCATCTTCTGTCATTTTATCTCTCACTGTACAGGCTCCATTCTTGTTAATGATATTGGCAAGCCAGTGGCAAAATGATGGCCTCTGCTTGCCAACTGCACGATGTGGGAGCCTTGCCTTGTGGTTCTGTTGTAGTCACACTGCTGTTATAAGCAAGCCATTCAAGCTGGGGATTTTGTTCTCCTGGCCTTCTGCCTCCTTAGAACATTTCCCACTGAGATACCTTTGGACGAAAGAAATAAAACATGATGCTTCTCAAGAAAAAAGGCATCAGACCCAGACAAACTTTGATTAGACTCATTTCTGCATAACATGTTGCCAATAATGAGGAGTAAAGTCATCTTTGCAGGAGGGTGATTTGAAGGCAATCAAAATGCTTAATGAAGATGCTCAGGTGTCAGCACACTCCTTTCTTGATTCTGCAGCAAGCTGCCATTTAATCAAAATACAGGGTCTTACATTAAAGCCATGTAAGGGAAATACACTGTTTCTCCACTGCAATAAATTATCGCCTCCCCACAAAAAAAAAAAAAAAAAAAAAAATTACAAAAAATGCACTAGGAAATAGTTAAGGAACTCCCAAGGTGGCCATTCTTTTGCTTTCCTCTCTGGCACTCCTTGAACATTAAAGCTGCTCAAGTAAGTTGCAGGATGTTATCTGCCACATGCAGGCAGACCCTTTAAATGCCAATGTGACCTTGGCAAGGGTGTGTTGTCAAAACCAGAGGAGGTGTGCATAGTGTTCTTTGCAAGGTTTGTTGTTGGTGCTTTGGTTTAATAATTCATGAGATGTACTTAACCTGCAAGATTTTAATTATACCGTTATCGGTTCCCCATTTAAAATTCCAATAAAGCAGAACAGGGAGAGAGTAAACTCTACATTTTAAGCTCCAGTGTACCAGGGATAAACACAGTGGAAATGGATTTCATCTTCTTGGTTGACTAAAGGGCTCTAACACATTAGTTTTACACACATACACACATTAGAAAAGTTACTTCTGGGGAGTATAATGTCCAGAATCCCTCAGGTGGCATGTCTGTTCCTTCATGCTGGTTGGAGGATTCTGGGAGGAGTAGTCCAAAAAAGTAACTTTTCAAAATGTTGCTGTATACACACTGCTACTTTACACAGTACAATCATAAAATTATATGGTTACATTGCTACCCCCTTCCCACCAAGAGACAAAAGGTAATTCACTTAATAAATTTAAATTCTTTAAATTATTTTTAAAATCGTTCATAAGCTTCCTTGTGTCTGAATTCTAGAAGAAAGTGGGATATAGATAAATATAAAAAACAAACAAATAATATATTTCAGTTCAGCATCTTGGCTGGAATCTTGTTGTTAATCTCAACTAGAGTAGGCCTATTGAACCAATGGGATTCATTTATGTGTTGACTCATTGTTTAGTTTACTTACTGATTCATATCCTGCCTTTCTCCCAGTGTGGGAACCAAAGCAGCTTACAAAAATGCTAAAACAGGAAAAAAGCTAACAATTTGATAATAAAAAAAGCTAAAACATATCTAAACAAATGATCATGTTAAACTACCACTAAATTTTCCAATACTTGTTTGTAAAATAATTTTAAAAGCTCACAATATTGCCTGTACAACAGTGATTGAGGCTCTGCTTATTACACAAACCATATCTGTTCGAACAAAAAAGGTCACAATGTTCCATTGGTTACAGCTGTAGAGCCTTTTCTCCAGCATGGGTCTGGACCCAGGCATCAGTTACCCACTTTCTGACCAATGCAAACCACCTTACCCAATCCACTTGCCAGATATACCTTTAGAATGACAAACAGGATTCCACATCAGTGCAAACTACTGCATGATCTCATGCCACCTGGGGATGGGGCAGATCACTTCTCCCTGAGCTGGGCATGACCCTGGTAGCCCACACTCTCTTAAGGTTCCATTACAAGTCCCCCAACTGAGTCTGATAGGAACTGATGACTTATCTACCCCAACTGGATCCAGGTCCTTGCTAAAACCACCAGAAAACATGCGAGCCCTCTACCATCTTCCACCAAATCTTCTGCAGTTGCATCCAACAGCAAAGCTCATAACATATTGTATATGCCAAAGGCAAACTCCTTCATAACACAATCTGATTGATGCAGCACTGACAGGCATGTCCCTGTGCTGGACCCACCAGTCATCCAAAGCAATGCATCCGGTGTCTAAGCAATGCAATCAAGTTTCTAATCACTTTCCTAACTTTTTACCTGTTAGTGACCAATTTTTCAGGTCACAGTCCTATCTAGTTTGCAAGGATATCAGCTCACATCATGGGCATGCCATAGATTCCCCACTTAATCCAGCACTGCTTTCTGTAGACTCCAGCCAATTGCACAGGCCAAGGTCATACTTCTCCTGAAAGATGGTAGCATCAGGAGGCCTATCCTCTTCTACTTGTCTTAACCATCTCAAAGCAGAATGTGACCAGAGTGACCAAGAACACAACTAGACTCCTGTTAGGTCACCTATTTTATATTGAGCTTATATGAACTTATTTCTGAATATATGAATTCTGATTATTTACTTATTGCATTTATATCTCACCTTTCTCCCAAGATGGAATCCAAGGGCCTTTCTGCACTACACTGTTATGGTGCTATTATTCCACTTTCAACATCCTGTGGAATTCTGGGGTTTGTAGTTTACTGAGGACAAAGAGCTCTGGCTGAGAATTCTAAATGCCCCTCCCCAAACTGCAAACCCCAGGATTCCATAGGATGTTGAAAGTAAAATAATAGCACGGTAACAGTGAAGTGTGGAAAAGCCCTGAAGTGGCTTACAATTTTTTTTAAAAAAACAGATTAAGCTAAAATATTAGTGTACAAAGTTAAGAATTAAATAAGAATATCAATTTTTTAAAAAAATGTTAAAAACATTTAAACCATAATTGCTAATAAAAGTTTTAAAATACAGCATACCACTTCACACACATGCTACTGCTCCGTAATTACAATTCAAAGGCCTACCTGAGTAAAAATGTCTTCACCTGCCAGCGGAAAGAGAAAAGAGAGGAGGCCAAACAGGCCTCCTGCAGCAAGTTGCAAGCAGCTGCTGAGAAGGCTGGTTCTTGAGACTTCACTACACATGCTTGTGAAGGTGATGGAATTGAGACCAAAGCCCTCCCCTACAGATCTTAAAACTCTAACTGAATTGCATAAGAAGATACGGTCTTTCAGATAACCTGGACCCAAACCACATAGGGCTTTAAAGGACTATTTATATATCTGTCTGAACCTTACAAGAGCTATAACTAAGGTAATATTAAAAGGGACTTCCAAGTCATTTGGGTTCTTCTGAATATATACACTACTCCTACGAGCAGCAACAACAACAACTGGACAGGAGGAACATGGATCCTAACTTGAGAAGACAGAAATTTGCATCAGATTCAGCAGCAAACTTTTCTAGAGAAAAATTCCTTCATTACTCTTGGGTTTCTCTGAACCTTCATGTTTGTTTATTTCAGTAGCCAGATGTGAGCCACAGGAGCCCCGTGGATAACCAACACACTGTCTAGAGAAGATTCTCTCTATTCCTACTTATTCCTTGGAAGGATGAATTAGAGAAAGTAATAAATGGAACTGGGGCCAATTTTTTTCTCTTTTCTCTTCTTTTCTTTTTGCTAGGCAAGGCTTTCCTGTGAGGTTTCCATCAACTGGTGGTTTGGATCTGAACCAGGAATACAGTGAGAACTGCCTCTCTTAGGATTTCTTAGCCAATACATAAAAGCATGTGAAGCAAACAGCAAAAGGAGAAAAAAAAAGAAATGAATACAGAAGAAGAAAGGAGGGAAAAAACATTATCCAGACATTGTCAGGGCTTAAATAAAGATTTATTTGAAAATATGTCCAAAGTTTTACAGTTAACTTGCATTTTGTGGAAATCTACAAGGTATCCAGTTGTAGTTACTCAACTGATAGAGGCCAAATTTCATAACTGGAAAGTAAGAAATGGAAATAGGCCATAGTTCAGAGAGCTACAGAAATAATATGATATACTCTGCTTTACTGTACATGTTTATAATGACCCACTGCTTATGCTGGATGGATTTTTTTGTTACTACAGAGATTTTTCTATATGAGAAGAATAAACCACTGGTTCACATGCACCTCGGCTGACCTCTCTTTCTTCTCCCTGGCCCCAGAGTGCAAAATCAGCTTCAGCAGAGCATATGATTTGCCATAACCTGTTATCCATGGTCTGCTTGAAAGAGGTAGAGATAGCAGGCTTAGCAGGTTACAGGCAATATTACAACACTTTCTGCCTTTAGTGAATAAAGTTGAAGGAACAAGGTAGGACTATATATAAGACCTGAGTCTGCGCCACACTTATATTAGATAGGAAAAACGCTTGTGTGAAAAAAAATCAAAGATTTGCAACCATTTTTCCTCAGGAACACCCACTGTTACCCATGAGAAGATCAATGATCCCTAGTGGAATGGTTGAAGAAATCCATGGGCATGGATCACGTAGGACAGGTACATCCATGGATGGTCCAATTAACATCTCAATTAACTCTTAAGAATGCAGGTTTCTCTTACCCGCTGGGTCAGTCTCTGGTTGCTCTCTTCGATTCTGTTGCTTGCCTCAAAAGTTGTACAGTCTTGAGTTTCATTTGCAAATGAACTAAACTTGTGTTAACTTATACATTAAAGCAGAACAGAAACAGTTTCTATTCTGGTTAGGGTGTTCTAATGGGATTTGAGAGATCGGGTTCAAAATCTTCATTGAGCAATAAAACTCACTGGCTGACTTCAAGTCAGTTTCCCTCTCTCAACCTGACGTACCTCACAGTGTTGTTGTAAAGGTAAAGTGCAAAGTGAAATAAAGTGAAAAGGGGAGCTATGTAGACTACTTTGAACTCATTGGAAGGCTGGATATAAGCATAATTTTTGTGTGTGAAAAAAATGACTTGGATTTATACTATAAAGAATTATTTTCTTCATGCAAGTGAATCTGTTTCCAATGTATATAATTATGTCAATTTAAAAATAGCAGCTTTTTTTTTTAAATGATATAACTATACTATCTTACTGGGGCCTTTCTAAAAAAAAATCAGATACCTAGTAGATTATTATGAATGAATGTATGTATGATTGCTTCTCAGAAAGGTTTCCTTTCTTGCACTGCAAGTCACATCAATCACCCCATCCCATTTTGTGTGCCTCTAAGGTTGATTTTTGACAATGGTCTACTTAACGAGGGCTGACTCTAAAAATCTCAGTGCCTTAGATGCTCCTGACACTTACTTACTAACAAGCATCCCACTTAGTTTTAAAGCAGGGATGGAAGGCATGTTTGAAAATATTCTAAAATATTCTTTCAAAACAAAATGTGTTTCCGGAGTGCCAAGAAGATAGTTTTTATGTGTGTATATGTGTAGAAAATAGCATTTTCTGCCCAGGAAATATTTTCTGTGCTAAATTTACTGAGGCCAAAAAGCTCTCTGGCTGAGAATTCCAAATACCCTCCCTAAACTGCAAACCCCGGGATTCCATAGAATGTTGAAAGTGGAATAATACTGCTATAACAATGTAGTCTGGAAATGGCCCAGGTTTCCTACCCATATTTTAAAGTGCTAATCTAAGCTGTTTTGTAAAGATCTAGAGATCCACAATCACAGTTGTATTCAACCCAAGAGAGATCAAGATTTTGCGCATATAACAAACAAATACATGCTGTAGAGTGCCAAGAGTAAGTTTCACTGCTGAAACTGGTCTTCAGGCAGGTGTAGAAAAAGACATGTTGGACAAAAATGTTCAACTGCTTCTGTAGCAGAACTTTGATGTGTGTAAGACAACCAAAATGATTTCAGCCATATTATAAGTAATCAATTTATAGTTCAACAGTAAATTAGGATTAGGAAGAGCTATAGTATTAACAGAAACTACCTATATTCCACAACAGTCCATCTAATAAAAAGAAGGAAATGAAAAATGGTAGTTAATTGATTTTAATCTACATAAACTTTCTGGGAACCCCCAAAATAAGAAAATTGTTTAATATCATGGAATTGTGATACTTTAAATAATGAAAAGAAAAACTTGTGGCTGGCATTCTGTAAGAGACATATGCAAACGTAATTCCAGTTTATGTATGCATATGTCTCTTCCCCTCTCCCCTCTGGTCATTGTGGAGGTAGGGATGCTCTGAAAATGTATCTTTATAGTGCTGCCTCTTGTCCCTCAACATGGTTAAAACAATGAAGGCATTCTCTGGGACCATCTAGAAATACTCCAGGGGTTCTGGCAGATGTAGTCATTGTGCATCTTGCTAAAGTTAGCAAGGCAGACACATCCCAGTCATGTCTTGTTCTTCACTAGCCACAAAATGTTCTAGTGTGAGTGACTGGTCCTGAAGAAGGAAAGTGATTCCTGTCAGACGGCAGATATATCATAGTCCCACCATAGCTGTTTGACCATGCGTCAAAGCTTATGATACATCACTAGTGAAAGATCTCAGACATACTCTATATGCCATGTCTAAGTCAAATGTTGTTGTGTGCCTTCAAGTCATTTCTGACTTATGGTGACCCTAAGGCAAATCTAGCATGGGGTTTTCTGGGGCTGAGTGTGTGTGATACATCCAAGGTCACTCAGTGGTTTTCCATGGTTGAGTGGAGGATTGAACCCTGGCCTCCAAGATTGTAGTCCTGTGACCAAACCACTGTACCAGATTGACTCTCCCTAACTCAGACAGACCCACTGAATCATGCTTCAGCTACTGGTGACTAAAAAGTCTCATTTAGGACTATTATTGGATTTTGCCCTATATGCTACACACTGGTGAAGGTTTTTAAAATTATGTTTTTTTAATATTCCAGCAATCAAGAAACCATTAAGAGAAGTTGATGAGAAGCAAAAATAAAATAAAAATAAATCTAATAAATCATACTCACTAGTGTTTATATTGTATAACCTACAGGCTTTTGACAGAGCTAATTAAACCTGTTTGAAGTAATGAAGCCATTTCATCTAAGTGCATAATGTATGGCATATCATTTGTATATTATTTAAAACTCACAATTTTAATAAACCCAATTAATGTTCTGAATTATTACATACCTAATCAGTATATCATTTGAAATGCACATCCCCATTAAGCCAATGCGTCACTCATCTCTTGGGCTGCACAGACCCTTTCTAGGAAAGGTTAGCTATGAATGTTAAAGCCATCATAGAATTCTTCTGAATGTTGGTCATGGCCTTCTACTTTATAACTAGACATTTCTGTCTTGTGTTGTTCTGAGTATTGTGAATTTAGACTGCACAGTACACTTCTGAGCAGTTTGAAGACCAAAGCAGAATAATGGAATGCTTTCACATTTGCAGTACAGGGATTTGAGACGTAGGCCATTTCCACACGGAGCGAGAGAATCGCCCTGTGCTGGTACTTACCAGACCTTTGGGCTCAATGCTTGGGTCCAGGCTGGTCTGGAGCAGTGTGTGACTGCCACTCCGCACTGCTCTGGGGACGAAAATGGCGGCTTCTGGTTGGTGGAGGCTCTCCACCAACCACTGAAGCTCACCAGCCTAAAGTCTGCCCCCAGCAGATCGTGAGCCTGCAAATCTGTAACGGAGTGTGGGAACGGAGTGGCGTGCTCCGTGCTTTTGAAAGACCTCTTTCAAGCAGTCTTTCAAAAGCATGCTGGACGACCACTTCGGGTCATTCGGGAGCAGGCTGAGGTACAGATCTACAGTAAGTAGGTCCGACCCAGTCCTCTCCCAGGTGCAGACATCCTCTCTGGAGGACACTCTGCACCATTTCTTTAAGCCCGTGAGGAAATAGCCATGCATATACACATGTGCATGCATGCAGGAATATATTCTACAAGAAAAAAAAAACTTACAAATTAACCAAATCTCCATCAGTGTTAGTGTGGGGATGGGATGTTGCAGTTTCTGTCTGAAGCCAAGATTGCCTAAAGGTTAGAAGCACAGCTGACTTGTTTTCCAATTTTGAGTCTGTCTATATTCATTTGTTACTACGACTGATTGATTACAAAGGATAGTGGGTGAATGAAAAAAAAGGAGAATTGAAAAGAGGGAGACAGAAAAAGAAAGGAGAAGAAGAACTTTTAAAAACACACTTAACTACAATTGACATGGAACACTCTGGAAGCTCCATCACTCTGGAGTTTGGAAAAATAAACAGTCTTAATCTTCCTCTGGCAGAAAAATATCCCAGATGACTCATTAGATTGCCTCTGTCACTAACTCCACAAGTTTTCTGTTGAATAAACAATCCTGAAGTGTTTTGCTCTGGTTTAAGAGAAGCAAGAAGGATATAATATCTGGTGTCATGATATCCAATTGTAGCATCCATGGTGAATCCATTCTCTGTCAGTGAATGTGTGAATGGAAACTGCCCTTTTGGGAATTTCCTGGGAAATTCTGAGATGATGGAGGAGGAAGGGACGAGGAGGAGCCAGCTGCTAGCCATGTGCTCCAGTACTGTACTCTTTGTAGACTGAAAGAGCTTATATTACTGTTTTGAGTTTGCACATATTATTGTCTGTACAAATGTGCACAAGAGCACTTTGCATATATGGTGTTCCACCTTATAACACTGCTAGTTCTTACTACACAGTGCTTATGGATTATGATTTAGCTGCACTTTAGCATCTCTATTTTTCTGCTTTAGAGACTGTACATTAGTTTTTTGCATTAGGGAAGAATTGCAATTCAACTTCTAGATCAGTGTGGGCTGGCATGCAGCTATGGGATGGGGCAAAATAAGGACTTTTCTTTTCCAAATAGGAATTCTGCCTTCCCCCCACCATAAAATATTTCTTCAGTCCCTAAATTCTTAGCATTTCAGACAATGAGACACAGAGCCTTTCCAGCCTATGCTGTTACAGTGCTACTATTCCACTTTCAACATCCTGTGGAACCCTGTGGAATCCTGGGGCATTTAGAATTCTCAATCAGAGAACTCTTTGGCCTCAATAAACTACATGCCCCAGAATTCCACACAATATTGAAAGTGGAATAATAGCACTATAACAGTGTAGTGTGGAAAGACCCATAGAAAATTTTTCATACCTAGAATTCTTACATTTGCTGTGTTTGCTTTCCCATGGTAACTGTGCCTGCCTTTTTTCATTGGATGCCTAAACTGTCACCATTTCTGCACAACAACACTCTTCTGTGTAGTCCCATTGCAATCTGGCAGCAACTTTGCTGGGAAGGGAGTGTGACAGGAACACTCCACTCCACATCAGACTGACTCCCTGAGGAAGGGATCGTAAGGGGCACATATCTGCTTTCCATGACACAGCTGGGCTCTTTCACATGCTGCCCTGGGGGAGAAAGCCATTCCATTGGACTTCCTGCCCTTCGACATGGCAGGTAAATATGGAAGTGCTGCACAATCACAGGTGCTTAATGGATTTAATCTGCTAAGCGAATATCCCATGATCTCAACCCATAGGGATGGGATGGCAGCGGGACCATGATGACATTGTGCAAAAGCATGACCCGTGGACTTCTACCATCCCATCCCCATAGCGGGAATCTGACACCATGCAGAAATGGTCAGTGTTTCCAAGTGCTCACTTGAAGTTTTCAGTTATTGCAGTGCTAGAAATTTTGAGGATTAAGCGCAAAATTCATTTGAAGGAGCAGAATTCTTATTTGGGGGATAATGTCTTCATCCTCCCCCACCCAATAGTTACATCCTTGGATGGGACAATCTGTGGCTTTCCAGACATCATTGGTCTCCAGATATCTCTGGACTTCAGCTCTCATCAGCTTCAAATGGAAAAAGCCAGAGATAAGGGTTGATTAGAGATGTGTTCCAATGACACTTCAAAGGCCGTAAATTTCTGCAGTACTGATCTAGATGCACTTTAACATCTAAGCATTTTATATTGCTCCTGTTTGTTTACACCAATTGGCTTCACTTGAGAGAGTGGATAGCATTTTGTAAATGTCAATAGCAACTGAGGAAAGGGATGAGAAGCACAAGGAGATCAATTATATATTAGTGGTTCTTCACTTTTGAGTCCTTCCCTCAGTCTTGGTGGCCTGAATCATCCTGATCTCAGTGGACACTACCATACCCTTGATGGTGAAGAGCTGCGTTGTGTCCACCTGGGTTTTTTTAGTTGCATCTATCTGATTTTTGTTTGCAGCTCTACTAGGAGTAGGGGAAAATATGCAACATTGCAGTAATCTGTAGAGATCTGTAGAGATTCCAATTGATTCTGTTTCTGTAATGCGTTTTACATGAGACTATGTATACAAACTGCTTGGAAACTATGATTAGCTCAAAACTAGTACAGTTGCTACAGCCCATCTTAGCCCACTTAGAAGAAGTGTACCACTCTATTCTGTTTTGGTCAGAACCCACCTGGAATACTGTGCCTAGTTCTGGACACCACAGTTCAGGAAGGATATTTACAAGCTGGAATGTGTCCACAGGAGAGCAACCAAGGTGAAAGCCTGGAAATCATACCATATGAGGAGAGGCTTAGGGAATCAGAGAAGATTAAGAGATGACATGATAACTGTGTTTAAATATTTGATGGGATGTCATACGGAGGATAGAGCGCGCCTGCTGCTCCAGAGACTAAGACATGGAGCAATGGTTTCAAACTTCAGGAAAAGAGATACCATCTAAAGGAATCTATTAGGAAGAACTTTCTGATGGTAAAAGCAGTTCGACAGCGGAATACCTTGCCTTGGGGTGTGGTGGAGTCTCTTATTTGGAGGTTTTTAGACAAAGGTTGGATGGCCATCTGTTGGGAATGCTTTGACTGTGTATTCCTGCATGGCAGAGGATTGGACTTGATGGTCCTTGTGATCTCTTCCAACACTATGATTCCAAGAATAAATTGAAAGTACTGGATCTGACAACTGGTTGGCTTATTTGTGGATCTGATCATTGGGAACAATGCTTGCAGCATTTATTAAAATAGTTTCTGGGCATCAAGGTGCTGGTAGACATTTTTGTGTACTTAAATGTGTCCCAGCATCCTTCAAGAGGTTTTCCTGCCAACAGGGAGGAGGACTGGACGGAGGGCTTGCCCTGGGATAGAGTCCCATAATTGAATAAGATTTGTCCGGCACTGAATAAGCTGTCTTTTTTGGTGCTAAGCAAAATCATTTTTTTCCCATTTCCCCAGAGTTTCTGAATCTGTTGATTTAAACGCTGCTTCTACTGGCTTGCCAAAGCCTTAATTAGCTGTTATTTTTTATTTTTATTTTAAGTTAGTCTGAAAATCCTTGGATTGAAAAGAAGAGAAACCAAAGTTTAAAATGAAATAAAAAGGGGGAGGAATCAGTGTCAAAACAGTTCTTTTAATTAACAGTTGTCATTTTTAACATTCATTTAATACATTCTATATCACTATGCCCCTGCTCTGTGTGTGATTAGTAATGTCAGCTATAAAAACTGTAATAATTGTTAGGGGTGGCAGAAATAAAATACTCGGTTTCACTTTTTAGTGTAACTTTTGACATTACAATTTATTAAAGCAAATGTATAATGAACTCAGAGAACCAGCCTTCAAATACCTAGCAAAAATGCACCACAAAACCCAGTTGAGATAACTCACTGCACAAAACTGATAATCTCTGGATACAGTAGGAGTATTTTTAAGGTCCACCCTATCTCTTCATGAGGCAATAAACTAATCCTAACATAGGAAGTTAAAAGCAAGCATTCTTAAGTTGGATAGATGATAATGGGCAAATAGGACAGCAGGAGTTACTGTCCAGAATCTTTTTGCTGCAGTTTTCTGGCACAACTGTGTGTGTACATAGAGGTAGCAGAACAAGAAAAGTTGTACATACTAAAGCCATGAAGGAAGTAAAGCACTGGTCTGCTCTAAGCTAACATATTCTGTTTGCCCTCCCTTCTTACTGTTGTGCAATTCTGGCAAAAATGACTGTGCCACAAGGGTTCTGGCCACTACCAGCTAGCTGCCTAAGTGGCTCTTGACTGTCCTTCATACATCACCATTTGTACAATTATTAAAGGTACAGAAATAATGTTCACTTTGGCATCCCTAATCTGTGATGGCGACAACAGTGATAATGTTACTATAAAAGCTGGGGGACCTTGAGATCTTCCAGCAGGGCCAGAATTTCCTTAGAAAGGTGGGGAATTATAGTTCAAAGGAGGCCTGCAAGAGGAGAGTAACCATGGGACCTTTTCACCTGTGTAGGACACCCACTGAGATCAAAAGAATGCTTTTATTGGGGGCTTTTATTGGGGGCTAGCAAAAGAACAGGAAAGAAAGATTGGATAGCGAGAGTTGTGGGGTTAAGTGGGTGATAATTATCATTCCAGCAAGGAATTGAAGTGAAATGGCTCAAACACAGGAGTTTGAAGGTAACCCAGAGCACAAGAATTGGGGAGAAAATGGACAGAGTGACATGCCTACATGTGTCCAAGGTGCTACTAGTTGTCAGGCTTGGAGTCATGGTTTAAATATCTTTTTCTGCCCTGAAGGGGAACGTGTTAATTGTTGTCCGGTAATGTAAATAAAAGGGTCTGGAACAGACTAATGGCCTTAACTTCAGATGGCAAAGATCTGATGGGAGTCATGACAGCTTCTTAATGCCTGGGCAGGTGAGGGCACAAAGGAGAGCTTTGGTGGGAAGAGGATACGGGTTGATGACCATTGGTTGCCCAAATGAGGCAATTTCATTTGCCACTGTACTTGACAGATGAGTCATTGAGGAGATTATCGCAAGCTCATAAGTGCTAGGGCTTTCCAATTATCCCTTTAAATTTATGATCTAGCCAGGCTGAGATCATCTGTCTCAGCATGCAGCTTCCAACAAGAGTACTTTTCCCACATGATGTACAGCCATAAGTGTAAAATTTACTTCATGCCAATTAAACAGTATAGCCGATCACACTGTATCACAACTGAGGACGTAATGACATGGTAACAATGATGATAATCATTATTAATAATTTTAGCTGTACCTCAAGCTGGTACAGTGTAGAATGTCCTATGCCCAGTACCTTACTCTACAGGCTAAAAGTCATAGGACAAAAATTCTTTGGCCTGAACCAAGGGCTCACATCTGTGACAGGAAATATCCTTTGTATAATGGAGGGACTGCAATAAAAAACAACAGATATGAATATAGATCCAGATCCAGTCTAGGTACTAATCTGAATTCATTGCCGGTTAGCAACCCTTTCCTCTCTGTTGGGACAGTCAGAGATTAATATTACTCTTTGAAAGCACGCCGTTTCTGTTACTTATTGGAGAAGAATGACAGACCATGGTTCACTATGTTACTTATTCTGCCACCCCCCTTCCCAGTAATATGTTCCATTATTTTATTGACAGAGGGACATAGCCTCTGGATAAGAAGCTTTTGCATATGAGGCAGTAGAGTGAGATTATTTTTTGAAAAAAACTTTTGAAACAAAAATCCTGTTTCTCATTTCCATTTCAACAACACATCCAACATGACAGAGCAGTGCTAAGGTTACCCGAATGAAACCTGCAGACAGCTCCTGTATCTTTAACAGCTGTATAGCATAGGGAATTTATGCAGGTGGTGCTTGTTACCTGGTTGCATGACAAGCAACACTTGCTGAAATTCCTTCTTCTGCACAACAAAGGTACAGGAGCCCTCTGCAGTTCTCAGCTTGGCAATCTTACACAGCATGATCCAGGAAGTGTCAGCTACAATATATCTTAGAGGACAACACTTAGCCAGTCCTCCTGGAGGTGTTGCTGCCGTACTTCCTGAATCTGGGAAGCAACAACACTTCCTGGAGGACTGGCTGAATGTCATACTTATCTGGGAAATTTTGTTGGCACACTTCCTACATCCTGACATCACTTTCCTAATGGAAGAAATAGAATAGAAAAGCAGACAACGAAGGTCCTGTATCACATCCTATGATGCAGAATGCTTGTTTAAAAGGTAAGAAAAAAGTGACTATTGTAGGAGTCCTGTCACAAGCAACTACTGATAAATGAATACATCTTAACAAGTGTGATTGGATGCTAATAGATGTTAATATGTTCAGCTGTTTGTAGAATGAGAATAATATAGATAAAGAGCCCATGCTTTTATTTGAGCAGTTAAAAAAACTGCATGTTTCTGCGATCACACACGCAGACCTCAAACCCTTGGATATGTAGCACTTTCATTCAAATGCTACACAGGTACAGAATAATTGACACCATTCCTATTTGAGGTACTTGATGGATGAAACAGCTCAAAGTTGCTCAAACAGATGGGTTTTTTTTCCACCTTTCAGGAGTTTATGGAAAGAGTAATTGTTGTCAACTGATGAAGGCATTTACAAATGTTGCCTTGCCAAACCTCAAAAAGAAATTGTGTTTGCACTTTCACAGATATGCCAATACCTTTTGACATCCTGTGTTCATAAAGATGAAGGCTGGTATTCTGATCAGTATTTATGAGATTGTAATTTAGATTTATGATTCATAATTTTGGTGATTCATGCTTATGTCTATTAATGACCAAATGGGATCCCTGAAACCTTCCTCTTAAGTCAGTCAGACCCCCAGATGAATTCCTGAGGTGCTGTAGATCAGAGTGATGAGAAATTATGACTGCAGAGGTCTCTTGGGCACAGAGTTTATTGAGACCAGCAGCTGTAGCAGAACTCCAAAGGGATGTCTCTAGCTGCCCATCTCAATGCATCCCATGACTTGGAGAGCACTGCATTCAACGTTTCCCAGCATTTGATCTTCAGTGCTGGGGAAAGCTTTCAGTTGGGGCACTACATGGTTTACAAAGTAGATTTGGAGGAGTGGCATTGGCAGAAGTAGCTATGCTGATGTGGCTCCTCCATCATAGCCACATCCAATGATGTAGAGTCACAGCCAAAGTTTACTATATGATAACTCTTATTGACATTTTCAGTGTTAATATGCACAACACAAAAGTCTCTGTGTTATACCATATACTTACAATTTCTACAATAGCCTAAATTGTGACAAGTCACAATGAATAAGAGACACATGGATATCTTGGCTAGATGTCCCACCAAATTCTACCGTTGTTTCCACCATCAATCATCTTTATTGGATCAAACTTTTTTCTAAGCAGCATATCATCACATAGGATGCTCTTCCAAGAATCCTATCCTGTTTTCTCCCAGTGGTGAAAGGGGATGAGAAGCAGCAGGATGTTACACTTGATGCTGAGGAATGTATAAATGTAACAATGAATATTGATATTCTTCTGCCTAATTATACTGCACATGGAGAGAGCTTATGCTCTGGTTTTATGCACTACTCACAGAAATACTGGTTATTCCAATCTGATGAAATATCAGCATAGGACACTGTCAGTCCAATTATTATTACTCAAACTGACTGTTTATCAAACACCACTTCTATGCAATAATTAACCCACACTATGCATCATATCCCGTGTTAAGAAGAGCTGCTGAATAAATTAGTTCAAAACTGAAGGTTTGGCAAAACAAGCACTACTTGCTTAGGAAGACACACAACTTACAAAGAGAATATTGAACAGAACGAGACTATGTTTTAAAAATGCAATAACCAAGATGCCCTCCTTGTCATTTCTGTTTGTACTCATGTTTATTAATCAATTCATCTCCCCCCTCCCACCTGGATGACTGCTGCTAGTATATGCACTAACAGCTCCAAAAGTTAAGAATAAAAACAACAAATAATCTTGTGGCATCTTGAAGTCTAACACATTTTATCTGGCATAAGGTTTTGTGGACTGTAGCCCACTTCATCAGATGCAGCTGTGGGCTGGAGTCCATGAAAGCTTATCCCAAATGCAATGTGTTATTCTTTAAATGCTACAAGACTCTTGGTTGTTTTTGCTGTTTTTGCCACAACAGAGTAACGGAAGTTTCTGCACATTTTTTGAAGTTTTTTCCCCTCTTTTTCTACTTTCTTTCTTTCTGTAAAAAAACAACCTTGAAGTGCACCTTTTTGAGTGTGATCAACTGCTATCAGTATTCCTGCACTGAAGCATCTGGATTGCCTGTGTCACACTAAGCAGCACAGCAGTATTCCAAGCCACACCGAACAGCTGGCTGTAGCTGTCAATTAAGTGTTTACTTTTGAGGGCACTGTGGGAAATAAAAATGGCAGCTAACTCCAGCTACCCAGGCCAGGACAAAAAAGATCATCAGGACTAGGGCCCTTTTCACACCTTACCTCGTTCCGGTGCCATTGCAAGGGGATCACATGAGAAGCCTCTTGCAAGAGGCACTCGCACCCCCTCTGCTTCCCCTCCACACCAGCTCTGTGCTGGCCAAAAGGAAGCGTGAGTGCTCTGCCCCCTCCTTCTGCAGTGCAGCAGGGTACTTTCCCAGGCCGCGCTGGGGAAGGAAGTGCAATGGCTCCAATAACTGCCCGAAGTTGCCACAAACTGATGTTTGCTTATTTCTTTGACACCAAAGTGTCAAGTGTGAACAGAAGGTACACATCCATAAACTCCATGTATGTATGCCGAGAAATACGATCCAATCTGGATTCTCTTCAATGTGTAAACTTGTCACTGGCATATATTTGCTGTTGCAAATATATTGCCACATAAAGTGTGGAGCCTGGTACAAACACGGAAGCAATTGCAATGTCTTTGTTTCTTCTTCCACAGGAAACACGAACTAAACATTTTGCCACACTTGAGTTTATCTGATTGACTATCCAGTTCGTTATTTATTCTTCTGCTGTACATTGCCATGTTTTGCTACTTGATTCTATGCAGTTCCAAGGAATAACCAATATGGGAATTTCTGAAGCACAAGAAGAAAACAGAAATCATCATCATCACCGCCACTAATACCAGACATTTCCCCAGCCATAGGACTCAAGGCTGCTTACAAAAATTAAAAGAGGCACAGATAAAAGCTCACAAAACTGAAGTAATAGCAGTACAGTGGCACCACAACATTCATGAGGGTTTGGGGCACAAGACCCCTTCAAAAGTGGAAAAACCACAAATAACTCCTCCCTCCATGATCCCCCTCCCATTTCCCTCTGGGGCTCTCCCTTCGCGTTCCCTTGCCTCTGGCCCTGCTGCTCTCTGGGGGAAGAAAAAGACAAAGGCCATTTCCACACGAGCTTAAAGAAACGGTGCAAAGCGTCCTCTAGGGAGGATGTCTGCACCTGGGAGCGGACTGGGTCAGACCTACTTAGTGTAGTTCTGCACCTCAGCCCACTCCAGAACGACCTGAAGTGGTTGTCCAGCGTGCTTTTGAAAGACCGCTTGAAACAGGTCTTTCAAAAGCACAGAACGTGCCACTCCGTGCCCGCACTCCAGTGCAGATTTGCAGGCTCGCACCAGTGTGAGCCTGCGATCTGCTGGGGGTGGGCTTTAGGCTGGTGAGCTTTAGCGGTTGGTGGAGAGCCTTGACCAACTGGAAGCTGCCATTTTCATCCCTGGAGCAGTGCGGAGCGGCAGCCACGCACTGCTCCGGACCAGCCTGGACCCAAGCATGGAGCCAACAAGTCTGGTAAGTACCAGCACGGGGTGATTCCCTCACCCCGTGCAGAAATGACCAAAGTAAAGGACTTACTAGTACTTTTCGCTCAGATGGAGGGTTCTGGCTTTCTAGTTACTACAAATCACCATCTTGAGAAAAGAGATTCCTCCCAGAGAGGAGGTATGGGAGCAAAGAGAGCACCTGATCAATCAGTGGCCATTACACAGCAAAATATACAGCCACGTGACAGAGAGGACACACCTCCAGCAATGGGGGGGTGCTCACCTAAAAGGGAATAAAAGTCCATTTTAAACACAAGCCTCACAAACTGGGGATGAAGAATGCAAGGGAATGGAAGGAGAAGAATAGGGAAGGGAGGCAAGCATGTGCCTCACAAATAATCAAATATGCTGGCTAGGATTGCTGGCAGGTACAGTTCACCAACACCTGGAGGGCCACAAGTTTCTAGTCCTGTAATAGAGGAAGCTGCACCTAAAGGTTACCTGCCTTCCATAATTCCTTTCCTTTGTTCCAAGAAGGGGTTCGTGTGGGGGTGTATATATGTGCGTGAACCTTCAAGTTGCCTGTCAACCTGTCAAGGTGATCCCATGAATTTTATGGGGTTTTCTTAGGCAAGGAATACTCAGATATGGTGTGCCACTCTCTTCTTCTGAAAAAATAGCCTACAGCACCTGGTATTCATTGGTGGTCTCTCATCCAAGCATGAGCCAGGGCTGATTTTGTTTAGCTTCCAAGAGCAGACAGAATCTAGTGCCATTAGGTGCAATGATCATTTTAAATCATGCTACCTGCAAAATAGTCACTAATGATGTTCATGAAAACCCAAACAGTGCCAGTTGCTGCTACAGAGATCATATAGTTTGTGGAATGGGAATTCTTCTTTCAATCTTGCTAGCAGAATGGGGATAAAGCACATGTACATATATTGTAGGAGTGGTTCCTGGATCTTTCATGGCAGCCAGGTATTGCTGCTCTACCTGATGGTTCTGTTAACAATAAAAAAGAAGTATTTTCTTGAGCAGTTTGTCCAGGTTGGAAAAGAGCATATCAGGATGGACTTGGCAAAAGGCCTTGACAGAGATGGATTGTGACTCCTCCAAGCTGCTGTGGGACTATTAATTAAATGGTAAAAGATTTTCCCATGAAAGCTAGCAAAAACACTGCCGCCACTTCCAAAGCAACAGAGAAATAAACACCATGGACAGTGAAATGCTTTTAGCTAGCACATGTGAAAGTACTTATCAAGAGGAAATGAAAATGTATCATTTGATGCCATTCTCTATGCCTCAGCTATAGCTTCGCTGGCAATTTGATGTCAAAAAAACACACAATCAAAAAAAGGGTTATGGTAATGGCAAAGTAGCACAGACATGACACAAGCCAGAACATCTGTGCTGCATGTGTTTAAACAGCATTGTTGGAGGGAAACTAGAAAGCTAAGAATGTTTGTGTCATATAACTTGGCGAGAGAATCCCTGTCTTGGTGCTTACAGTACTGTGATCACACATAAGATCATGGATATCTTTTGGAACAATTTGTCTAGACTCACTTTTACCTGTGCTGTAACTTTCTAGCTCATTCTACATTTAAACTTACTATTGTCAAATTCATCATCTACAACTTGTTGCACTTACTTCCTGGGCTTTATTCATGTATTACTGAGTCATATATTCCTCTACTTGGGTGCCATATTACTAATGAAGGATTATTAGGATCACATTGAGTCTTCAGGTTGATAGGCATTCCACTCACACAAACACACCAAGATTTGCTGGAGAGATCCATTGTTGTCAATTGGTCTTAAGACAGTTGCAATTTAAGGCAACCCTATGAATAAGTGAGGCAATCTGTTATCAACAACCATACATACAAATATCAGGATCCAGTGAGATGTAGTGGTTTGAGTGTTGGACTATGATTCCAGAAGATCAGGGTTTGAATTCCTGCTTGGCCATGAAAACCCACAGTGGCCTTGGGCAAGTCACACTCTCCTGACCTCAGAGGAAGGTGATTTTTCCTTCCTCTGGATAAATCTTGCCAAGAGAACCTCATGGCAGGTTCATCTTAGGGTGTCCATAAGTCAAAAAAATTACTTGGAGGCACATAGCAACTAATAAAAATTGGAAATAATATAACATGGATGATCCTGATTTTTTAAATTTAATATTATATCTTTACACTTGAGGATCTTATCTGCTTTCTTCAGTTCCATTTTGATTTATGACTGAGCCAAGGTATGAAAATCTTTAACTATATAAATCTCTTCATCATCCACTTTAAAATTATATAAATCTTCTACATTGTTGTTGTTCTAATTTTTATTTGTAATCCTTACATTATCTTCCTTGACTTTCATCAATAGTCATTCCAGATCTTCGCTATTTTTTGCTAGTAATATGGTATCGTGTACCTATTTGAAATTGTTGGTGCTCCTTCTGCTTTTCATGCCCCCTTCCTCAAAGTCTGACCCTGTGTTCTGTATATGTTTTGCATATAAATTAACAGTGATAAAATGCAGTCTTTTTGGCTCCCTTTCTAATTGGTAATCATTCTGTTTCTCCATAATCTATCCTGACAATGGCCATGAGTATAGGTTACTCATCAGGACAACCAATTTCATTTAGAGTGATCCATAGTTTCTCATAATCTTCACAGTCAAAGGCTTTACTATAGCCTATAAAGCACAGAATGATTTTCTTCTGAAATTTTGTGGTGCACTCCATTAACCAATGTATGATTGCAATATGATCCAACTTGAACATCTGACATTTCTCACTTCATATATGGTAAAAAGCTCTGTTGTAAAAGGCTGGTGAATGCTAAAGTGTCATTCCTGCATGACTG
Organism: Iguana delicatissima; assembly: GCA_948472985.1. NCBI lineage: Eukaryota > Metazoa > Chordata > Lepidosauria > Squamata > Iguanidae > Iguana > Iguana delicatissima. The sequence continues at coordinate 574,148 of CAOKZL010000966.1, forward strand.
CAGAAGTATTATGTGATATCCAAGCACCAGTGGAGCTGGGGGGATCTAGCCAAACAAACAAACAAATATTACCCTCAGACTTCTAAAGTTTTGGACCAATGCACTGAGCTGTGAATGTTATGACAGCATCTGGATGCACTCCAACAGCAGTGGAAGAGGGAGATTCATCTCTCTTCTGAATGAAAAGGAAATCTGAATAAACTTACCGTAGTTTCCCTCGTGAATGGAATGATAGAATTATAAAGCTGGAAGTGACACTAAAGGTAATCTTGTCCAAATCTCTGGCAATGCAGGAAATCCACAGCTAAAGCATACATGACAGATGGCCAATCAACTGCTCTTTCAAAAATTTCCAGTGAAGAAGAGTTCACTGTACTCCAGGATAGCCTGTTCCATTATTCAACAGCTCTTAATGTCAGGAAGTTCTTTTTAAAGTTCAGGTGAAAACGCTGTTGAATCCATTGGCTCATGTCCAGCTCTCAAGACCAACTCAAAACAAGCCTACTCCATGGCAGCACTTCCAATATTTTGCTTGGATGTTGTTTGATGGGGTTTTTAGTTGACTTTAGCACTTTATACCTTGTCTAATTGCCACTGATGTACCATTTCATAGGATCTGGTAGAACAATCTTATTATGTGCAAAATGGGAATATGTCCCTTCCCCTGTTCATCCCCCAGATATATATTTGGCACATCTGTGACATTCAAGGATCATAGCAGTTCAGTATCATGCCAAAACATATAGAAATAATGTTCACAACAAGGCCAACCAATTTTCTGTGTTTAATATTGGCCCAAGAATGCAAAAACCAGATAGGTTGTCAAGAATCTTGTGAGTCACAGTATATGATTGGTGGGTTATACAAGATTTAGTAGTACAGTCCTAGTATAAAGACAAGCTTATTTTTTTCCTCATGAACCTACCTGATGAAAAAGGCATCAGTTTATGTTAGGGCTGGCCATGAAATGGAATTATAAATTACTTGGGTACTTGGTAACTCGAGAGGGTTGTAACTTCCATATGGAGTTCTGCTACACTGAGATCAGCAGTAAGTAGTCATTAATGGCTGGATTGTTGGAGAAACAATGTACATATTTTGAAACTAATATAAAAAGGCCACAGTGGAGGAGAAGGTTAGAAACATTTAAGCTCCATTGATTTTCATTGCTCCTAAGTGTGCATAACAGTGCATGGGATTGTGGCCAGAAGTAATAACAGAAGTAGCCAATTTCAGAAGCTGAGGATACAATGAAGTTGCTGCAAGGAAACATTTACCAATTTGTCCACCACCCAAAAAGAATGAATAGGGGAAAAAGGAAGGCTAAATACTTTTCAGAGTTCACACATGGGTTCACTCAATATCCTTCCTCCCAGCCATGCTATACTTCAATCCCAACAAACCTCAATATAATTATTTAACCAGTTAACATGTGTGTTATTAGTGTTAAGTGCATATAATGGTCATCCTGTTTAAGATCTTGGTATTTGATTTTGTCTAAACAGTTAGTATATTCTCACCATCTAGGCTCCTCAGACTGCTTCACTCTCCCCCCATACCTAGTACTCTTCTTATTATAAATGCTAAACCATGGATGAAAGTCAGAGGACCAGTCTGAAGAGACAAGGTCCCTGTTTTTGTGGCTATCAATGAAAGAAAGATCCCTGATCTTTGAATCTTTCCTTTTCAGACACACCACTTTTTGTGCAAGGAAAGTGCAATACTTAAATAGGCTAATGAATAGATCTAAAAACAAACAAACAAAACCCAAGTTCTTTCCATCCCAGATATGAACAAATTTAGAAGTTTGGGTAGATTATTCAAAATGAGACAAACAAAATTATCATTCATTTGCACCAGCCAAATTCAGTAGATCAAGCTATTTCTAGCACTGAGAGATTCATATTATACTCGCCTGCCATATAAGTGTTAAGAATGAGAAGCATCTTAGAAACATGAGGTGGCAATCTTAATTCAGGTCCAACAGAAAGGAGTAAACACAGATTCAAAACCATAGTTTGCTTTGAAAGTCAAGCATTGAAAGGCCTGGGCCTGGATGGGCAAATTTGTCAGTTTTGGTTTTTTGCACCCTTCAGAGTCTTTAATTTCAGTCTTTATTTCATCTTGAAGATGCATAAATTCACAGATTTTTATAAACTCTTATCAGAAAATGAATTAAGGTGAAATTCTCACTTGTACATCGGCCTAAATCCTGCTGTTGGTTCTGACTAGAGTAGAGCTATTGAATCAAGGGGATCTATCTATGGACTGATTTGATAATTGATTGAATGGGCCTACTGTAGATGTAAGCCTGAGGCAGGGAACTGTTTTGTTATTCTTTTACTTCTAAAGCACCATGTACAATGAAGGCAGCATATAAATAAATAATAATAACAGTAATAATAATAACCAGACTTCGGCTCTTTCCACACGAGGCTGGTGAATCGGTTCGTGCCGTTTCTTACTGGATTTTCTTGGCTCAAAACAAGGCGGACTTTCCCTCATTTCCTTCTGCACAGCTACTGCATATGTTCCATTCTGATTCAGAGGAGTGCGAGTTCATGAATCCACACTGCCTCCACCGTGGCTACTCCTGCTACTCCCCTCACCTTGCCCCATTGGCTGTGATTGGACCCCCCTTTTTTTGCATGGTTTAGTACATCATTGCGTACATCCGTATGTGCAAAAGTCCATACTACCCCGACCCTCCCATGAGCCCTCCCCTGACCACTGAGTCGCATTAGTGCGAATGTACGTGCCTGCATCACTGTGAAAGTACGAGTCGGATCGATCTGGAAAACTGGAAAACCAATTTCTTCCGGTTTTCAAATAGCACGCTTTACCACCACATGGGGGCACATTTAGTCGGAATTACGTGCAGAATGACAGTAAATAAACCAAACCTAGTCCACTCCAACGTGCAGAAGACCTCCGTGGCAAGACACATTGGCCCACCTTAATAAACGCGTGCGGAAAGGGCCTTTGTCAGCTTTTAGTTTCAACATCCTTGTGATTCCTAAGAAGTAACATGTGCAATGTCTGTTCTCCCAAGGCAGCAATTGGTAACAACGATGATCAATTCCTGAGACTCCCCAGGATCTCCTCCTCCTAAGAAGCTGCTACATTTCACTGCTCTTTAGTCACCTAAGATTATGGCCATTTCTGCACTGGGCTGTTACAGGGGCCAACTGCCCCTCCCTAAACTGCAAACCCCAGGATTCCATAGGATGTTGAAGGTGGAATAATAGCACTATAACAGCCCAGTGCGGAAATGGCCAATGTCAATCTGAGGTTATGTCAGCAACAGGCCAGTTCTTGCTGTAATGTATAAAATGACAGGCAGATATTAAAAGCAGATCTGAAAATGACAGCCTTTATATCAACTGCAGCAGAGCATACATTTCCACTGAAAAGTCACCCCAACTAAAAGTTTTGCAGCAAATGAGAAAATTCACTGAACAAATCAAGTCTCAAATGGTACATTCTGTTCCCCTCTCCATTTCCTTCTCATTTATGTCATGGTATTTGCATTTAATTAAAAGTGCTTATTCATTAGTTCAGTTTCCTCCTCATTTCCTGAATCATACCATGTTGTTACGATTGTATGTGCGTCATCGTTCCTTATCACTTTTTTTAAAAAAGGAAGGGTGTAAGAGCAGATTGGGGATGCTTATGGTAGTTTGAAATAAAAATGATAGAGAAAAAGATCAAACTACTTTTTCCTACCTGCTCTGACTCATATCCTTCCTAGACTGATTTGACTATATTTTTGTAAAAAAGAAAGAACAACCACATATGCACACACACACAAATTGAAATACTGACAAAGAACCTGTAATGCATAAAATTTGAGACTTATTGGGTAATCAATCCAATTGCTTAGCAATGGAGCTCATTACTTTTTGACTTGTGACTTTAGGTGCAATCTTATAGGAAGGGCATGGTCCTTTCTTTTAGCAGATCCCCCCAATCCCAAACAGATTTTCTGCTTGGATAGTTTCTGTGAAATTTCCATACTAGTAGTTTCTTGGCTCGCTCTCAGTTGTACTTCTCCTACCATCACTAGGACTGCAGGAATAGGGGAGGAATATCAAGTCATTGCCAAAGTACCAAGTTCGCTACAATTCAGGAGGAAAGGAAAGTTCATGTAAGCAATTGCCCAAAATAGGGCCAGCTGAGAAGTGGGAAGCCTCAACTGCTTCCTTGTTGAAACAAGAGTCACATAGATCTCCAAGCTTGAGCACAAAACTTTGCTGAACAGGGGAAATGAACAGCTAAGGGAATAGTATTTTGGAAGGCGGTTGGGACACATACTAGAAATTTGTTTCTGACTCAGATTATAATCCAGGTCTAAGGGAGACAAACAGAGAACCTTGAAAGCTTGTCCTTCCTTTGAGGTGACCTTTTAGAAACCCACGAATTTCTTCATCAAGCTGATTCAAGAGAACTTTCTAGATAGTTCTAGTTCACAGATATTATGAACATCCTTGGAATCTAGACCTGTTTACTCTTCTCACAGAAACTTTGTAGGGCTACCAATGTGTAACAGTGGCTTTTACAAAGCCAGCCATTGCATTCATTGCTGAGGAGGCAATAGCTGAGGTGGGTGTTCCTGATTCATATCTCACTGTCTTTACTTACATTGGTTAGCTTAGCAACTGGTGATTTCCATGTCAGCGAGGGAATGCATCAACTTTAGGTTTTAGTCCAAACTTTAATGGAGCTATCCAAGGCACTGAGCTTATTTTGGAGATGGGGGTTCAGCATTTTGAACAGTTCCTTAGAAGTTAGACTGAAACCTAGATTCACCATAGCAGTGAATGGAAGCCATCAGCCACCATAGCGAGACGCCATGCTACGTTGACCGCGAAGCACTTCTCATGAGCATTCACTCAGACTGACAATATTTCTTTTCTTCCAAAGACCAGTATCTCAACTGAGGCAAGAAATACAGAGTGTACAACACCATATTGATATGTCTACATAAAGAGCAATAGCATTGTCTTGGTGTGAACTAGTGCCTTGGTAAGAGCGCCTGTAAGCTTGAGCTAATGAGAGACAATGTGCAAGCACAACATGACCCAAGATGAAATTTGAACACCACTGTTTTTAGCGAGACATAAATCAAGCGGAAAAAAAGTGGGCTCAAAGAAGGAAAGGTAGCCATGATTAATATCCATTCAGAGCCTCTCTGTATTTAACATGTCAGGTTGTAGCACACAGCCATGTAAAAAGGGCTAGGATGGTAAACAAGCTTTTTGAACGAATCTAAAGCAGTGTTAGATTTCTGAACAGGGAGTTGTGAACTGGCAACAGAAAACAATTTTCTCTTTAAAGTATCTGATTGCATTGGATACCAGTCTATGCCATTTGGGTTAAAAAGGAAATTGAAATTGAGCAATTCAATTCTACATGGGAGAGGGGAGAAATCCTCAAGGTAAATGCATTGCTTTTTGCTATAAAAACAAGCTTGTTAGGTTGATGCATGACCAGCAAAGGTTTCAAAGCACCCATTTGATCAGATTGTACTTTAGCGTTTGAGGATGAATTTTTCTTTTTGCCTATGCTATTTCTGAGATATTTATCTCTGTGATATTTTTGTGATTGCCAAAGCAGCAGAAATAAAATGATCCCACCATGTTGTGTTCATATTGCTACTATGGGATTTGAAAAGTAGGCCAAAAAGTTTATATTTTGTGAAACTGCTTTGTATTTAATTCATCTGATAAGCATTTTATACATGTAATGATTAATCTGTAAGGTTCAATTTTAAGCAGTAAGGGCAAGAGTTAAGTGCACCCTGATCGATATTTATTTTAACTACTTGGGCTTTGGCGTATGAGTAAAAAGGACTGACAAGGAAAAACATCAAAGATACTCTTTCCTTTGAATGATTGGCAGACTTGTTTTTTGAATTGTGACTGCATACTCATTTCAGTGTTCTCAAAAAGGGCAGCTACATCAAGGTCTCGATAATATGTAAATATGTATAAGTTTAATCCACTAATTAATTATTAGGCAGAAGAATTTATCAGTGAAAATGTGCTTGATGGTCACAGTCATAATGCATGTTTGTATACTCTTGAAAGGAATTCTTACTCGTCATCTGGAACTAGTGTTTTATAAGTATCTCATGCAACAGCACAGCCTCAGTGTGGTAGAGACTATGTAGGCTGATCTTTGGAGAGCTAATGAAGTGCATATGCAGTCTTTGAGGAGATACTTCAGCTACACATTAATTGATCTATGATTCTGTACTTCACAATGAAAGTTCATTGCTCCATGTTAGCTTTCTGTGTGCAGCAAGGTTCTTACACAAGGAAACACCAAATCGTGAAATCTCCTGGCAGCATTTTGAAGTAATATTCAGGAGGTCTATACCAAAGAATTATTTTGATCATGTAGCATTTCCCCTACACCTCAGTCACAGATAGGCAACTCTGTGTATTCCTGATCCACATTAGTTTTACATTCATTGTAAATTTGCCCAGTTCCTTCAACTGCATTTCTAAAACATATTGTTCTCAAAGGTGACATTTAAATATCTATTAAAATGTGTGTTTTCTCTCAAAATAGACATTTGAATTTGTGCGTTTTTTTAAATCAAATTTCTCTCAAAATTTATTTTTGAATTTTTTGACCATTATTTTTCCCTGCCAGTACCTGAGAAATGGGGCATTGAAAGGGACACAAAATGGTAGCCAAGATGTCAATGCAGTCACTGCTGCAGCAGTTATTTATAGTGGCAGCAAGAAAGATAGAGGGAATGGGGAAAGGAAAAAGAGGCAGGGGAAAAGTTGCTATGCTATTTCTATTGCTAAAGTTAAAATTCCAATCATACATAAGGAAATGTTGGAGAATTTCCCTTCCCATTGAAAAATTTTCTGCCCTGCTCCATTTCACAAATAGAATGGAGATTTTGAGCATCTGTTTGTGCACAGATGTAATTTAGACTGTCAAGAACTTCATTTAAATATTTGAGGAAATGTGATGCCCATGTGTAGATCAAGTAATTTCTTATATGAATTCCTAGAGACAGAAGCCCTATTCAGGCATTCAGGTAAGGTGTTAAATATATGAGGAGAGGAAGCTGGCTAGCCCTGTGGCCCCCTTCATTACTCTTGCCATGAGGTCATTGATAGTCTGAGCAGGAAAGACTCTTGTGACTGATCCTCTCCTCGGGCTGGCCCCACACTTCCAAATGCTTGGGCTCCTATCACTCATTTTGCCCACTGTTTCCCTCAAGATCCCTCCCTAGATCAGGTACTTTTGCCTCAAGGTGATCCCTATATGGACCAGTGGCTGCATGGGTTCATAGTGGGAAGCAAGGCCAAACTCTGTCAAAACTTAGCAAGAACAGCCAGTAACAACTGCAAAAAAGAGTAAATCAGCAGAAGTTTGTTAATACACAATTAGATCATGCATGAACCCCTGAACTATTTAATCATACACAGCTACCCAAAACCCTATTCAGTTCTTCCCCCAGCTGACTGTCCTGTCTCTAATGCAGCTTTCCCCTATTTCTATACCACCTTTCCCCTATTTCTTTGCAGTCCTTTCCCCATCTCAAAGCCATGTTTGTCCTATCCACTTTTCTCTCTTGCAGGGTCCTCTTCACAGCATTTCCTGAGCTGTGGTTAGCTGGCACCAACCAGGATACCCAAGTTCTCTCTTCACACTTCTATGTGTGTAGCCTCTCTATGCAATCAGAAACCCTGATTTTGTTGATTTATGAAATCAGGATTTCTGATCACATGGAGAGGATACATGTATACTGAAGGCCTACTCCATTTCAGACTATCACTCTCCAGGTAGCAATGATGGAGGGACAGAGATAGCATGTTGCCTCTGCTCATGCTTTCAAGTTAACCTCTTTTGAGATTCATGAATATGGCTAGAGTCTCTTCAGTTATCACCAGTTTCTGGACCATTAACAGAAAGGTATGTTCCCCACTATCATAAATGCCATTGATGAGGAGATAGAATTTTTTAACGAAAGAGAGATAGAGAAATGGATCAGTTTGGGATACATGGAGGTGAAATATGGTTATAACTTCTGAACTTTAAGGGTAATGAACTCTACTGGAGCCTTTTTATCCCTACCAGTTTCATCATAAAACTTTCTTTCACACTCTGCCATTTGTTGAAATTAACTTCTGAATCCTTCGATATTCCATTACATCCCACGCAGACATTTGCTGGCAGCTGAAAGATATCAGACATATGAGAGGACTAAACCCCACAGGAGATTTTACACCTTGGTTGGAGCTGTCCCTATTTGCCAAGCAACACATCAATTTCCTCTTCTCTGACAATATGTTTAACCTGTGTTTTTTCACAGTAGGCTTTAAAATCAGCAATTAGAAAGCACAGTGTTTTCTTCAAGTTGATGTATTATGTACTAAGACACAATTGACCTTTAAGGCTTGAGGAGAAACGGCAACTATTCTTAAGCCCCCCTAAAGCACTGTGGGATAAAGCAGAAGTGCCAAAGAGTTCTTTTTTTTAACTATTACTTTACTATCATTGCTATGCTAGTATGTAGCAGAGCAATTGGAAGTAGGCAGTTTATGATCTATCCATACTGAATCTGAAAAACAGAGGTGTTTTTATGATAAGGCTTGAACTTAAAAGATTTATGTCCCAGATTTTTCATGCCTGCATAGTTTACGAAATTCATATCAGCTTGAAACAACATTTTCCCTTTTTGCTTCTTCTCCCTGGAGCTCATTTTTATTGACATCTGTGCACTTGTGGAAATACACAGACAGTAATGTGAGCCTTAAAAAAATAATGCATGCATTTCTGGGTAGGCAGCTTTCCAAGAAATGTCATGCCTACATGAATGCCAAATCATCACTCAAGCTTATGGGGAGAAGTGTCATTTTCTCTGGGGAATAAAATTTCAAAACTCCTTATTTTAGGGCAACAGTAAATGTACTTAAGATGGTGGGGATAGTTACAAGCAGTTTACATAGCCGCAAAGCCACAGCTATTGTTCTCCCTTTGCAGGACTCTAGTGCAATGGCTCTCACAGCTGTAAGGGCCAAACAAGAGGTTAGAATAGGCAAGAGCATGTTTTGCATTGATAAAAAAAATTAAAAATGTCAGTTTGAATCCCTGGTACACCTGGTGTCAAGTATAGTAAATAGAAAGAAATTTGCATTTGCCAAAGTATTGTTACAGCTTCATCAAGTGCATGGTCTGCAAGACTGTTAAATAATGTGCATAAACTTCTTTTGGTTTCCTGTGATTGGGAGAAGAATATGAACATCATGTCTCTTTTCCATATAAACATAGATGCCCTTCATTTGGCACACCTTTGTGCAGACTTACAGTTACAGAAACTGGGGAATTATTTGGACTTCTCTCTCATTTAGCAGTTTGAAATTGGCAGGTATTTCTAGAAATCTGTAATAAATCTTCTCTTGGGACAAAGGCCTTTGCTGAAATTGGGCAGCAGGTCTAGCTATTGACATACCTATTACAGAATGGAACTCCTGCTGTGTCTCATTACCTCCGATGTTACACTGTGCTTATCTAAAGGGAATGCAATATAATCTGTTTCGCAGGATGGATTTCACATCATATCAGTTGTTTATAATGAAGTTTAAACCAGATGCATTGTGCTGGCGTCATGGTGACTATGAAGGATTTGAGTTATCTGATGGAGCATAATCCAGTCATATATACTTTTTCGATCTGAAGTTTTAAGTTATACTGTATCTTGCACTTCTTAGCAGTGCATTCAGCCAAATTCCTAAGGAAGCAGTTGCTTTGCTTCCTTGGGGATTTACATAATCTCTGTTCTGTCTGTTTTATGCATTCCCTATATGTAGTAAACTAGGAGCAGTGAAATCAGCAATCAGCAGCCAGCAACATAAACCTGTTTTAGGTGTCTTTAGTACAGGAACACAGCACGTTTCTGGGTGAATGAACATAATCCTAACACCAACTATCCCAACTATGCTCTCTGTCCAGAAATTAACACTCCAAGGGAGAAGGCAGAACTACACAGAGAGATTCTTCATTTCTGGCAACCAGTTTGTAATTCTTTTCCTATAAAGATCTGAGAAAATAAAAGTCTGTCCTGAGAAACTTCCTTACACACCAAAAGGCACTGCTCTTCAGGCAAACATTTTGAACAGGAAGTTCTTTTGGTGGTATTTGAGAAGAGAAATGGGTTAACTCTGACCATCATGTTGATTCATAATAAGCTTAGCTTCTCCTTTTCTTCTTTTTCGGAGAACTCTTGGAGAGAGTTTAAGTCACCGCATCTTTGAATGTCCTCTGAAGTCTTGGAAAGACCGGGCACATCCCAAAGGTTTTGATGCCAGCCAACTGTTCTCCCTAGCCTTTCAGCAGATGACATTCCTTCTCTCTCACTATTGCACACTTAGCTTGTTAAAGGTTAGGTAGGAAATTGGCTTCAGGAAAAGCTCCATGCTTTTCTTCTTAGTGCTTGAAGCCTTTCTCTGTCCCTGACTGAGAGAGGCTGGAGGTTTATTTGTGAGCTCAGCTTGAATACAAAGGGTTCCCCCCTCTTTTTTTGCTTGGATCATAAAAAGCTCATTATAAATAAGTAAATAAATAAGTGACAAGTCCACAAAGAAATATTATATATAGACACACTCCAAATTGAAATGAGCAATAGAAAGAAAATGGAACCACCGTGGATTAGAATTTTTTAAAGCTTTAAAACAAAATTGATAGGAAAATGTGTCACAGTATGATTTAATTGCTTTCCTTGGAGAAAGTAAAACACAGAGAACAGTGAGAATGACTGAAGGAAATGTGTCTGTGTGCATGTATGTGCATGTGTGTGCAAAACAACAACACCCCCCCCCATGGCTCAAGACTTAAATTCAGGAGCACTTGAGAGTGCTGGCTGAGAGGAGATTGGGTCATCCCTTCCCTCCCTTTACCCCTTTTCTGTGACAGCTGGGAGGTGACTATAACGTTCCTCTTCCTTCTTTCCCCCCGGAACTCAATCAGCCTCTCAGCCAGCACTCTTAGAAGCTCCTCTGAGCACCAACAGGGGAGGGATGCCTTCTCTGCTCCTTTCCCATATTGTAAAGGAGCAGGAAGACAAATCTAGCCAGGCAGATCCAAGTGCCAACCAAAGGAGAAGTCTTGTAGCCAGTGGATGTAATCGTGAAAAGGGTAACTTCACAGGGCTTTGCTAGCTCTAGATCTTCCCCAATGGACGAAGGTGGAAAGCAAGCCAACCCCTACCCCATGCCAACTGCAGGAGTGCTGGTGTGAGAGGGATGGTTTCCCTGTAGGCATATTGTGAAGGTAATGAAGTCAGAGGCATGGCAATGTTCCCTGATGCCATGCAGCCTGAAGAGAGATTGAAATGGAGTGACCTGCTCCTGTCTTGTTTTTGTTGAATGTGAAACAATGTAGGAATGGAAAAACCCAAACACATCTACAGCTGGTATATACGAACAAGTGGGCAAAGCTCTAGGAAACTGCCGAGGCTAACACTAAAGAGAATGACACAAGGTTGAGATTGTACCTCTGACAGATTCACAAAATAGCAATCTTCTTAAACAACTGAAGTTTGCCAATGAGGTCCAGACTTGAACAAAAATGTTTGGAATGTCAGCTTTTATCCAAATGTCTGCTTTGGTCAGAATTGGTTCATAAATCTGCATTCTAGAGCAAAATAAACACACAGAAAAGACCAGAAATCCACAATATATATTCAGCAGGTACCTAAAGTAGTTGATGGACTGGGTTTCAAACCCAATTATTATGCCCTTGATTTTGGTTCAATTAGATAAAACACCAGGTTTTCTGTCTCTGTGATTAAGCATGTGGACATGTATAGTATAACAGACAAACATTTAAAATTATACTATGGATTTTTGATGCTTCCACATTGTTGTCACATTTGAGGATGTTTGTACTCCAAAACAATGTCTGTCATGTCACTAAACAATATATTGTCTTTCCTTTCATGCTGGTGGAATTAATGGGATTTGATGTCTATTAATTTAGCTGAAATACATGCCCAGCTGTCAGGCATTTTATTTACATCCTTATTAAAGTTTCTTCTGTACTAATGTGACTCATGTCTATGTCATTTCTTAACAGTATCGGCTAGCGGCATAAATTAATTTATGATGTCGTGTTCTATTCTACAATAGAGAGATGAATTCGGAATGTTTTATGTAGCACTATGAATATAAATGTTCTTCTTGATTTTCAGGTGGAATAAATATATGAACAAAATGGTCTCAAATAAGTGATCAACCAGAAGGAGTGTATGTATTTTCAGCAGCCCCGAGACTATAAAGATTATGAACCATTGCAAAACAAAACAAATCCCCTGTTGTATAATAGTTTGCAGAGTGGATATCACGTTAACAGTTTTCAGAGGGGCAGTTGTGATAATCTGTTACAACAAAACAAGAGCCATGTAATACCTTAAGATCAAGGCCATAATCAGCCGTGGGAATCATGCAAACCTCCAGATATTATTGGACTGCAACTCCCACATTCCACCATCTAGATGAGAGATGATGGGAGTTACAATCCAACAACATTTGGAGGCCCAAATGATCCCTACTGCAGCCTAAGTTCAATTGCTGATCCCAATTTAAGTAGACCTATGAAATCAATATTTGTTTTTTTAAATCAAGCATTGACCTACCATTCCACAGTTAATTAAATGTGCCTATTCCAGTTGGGACAAAACATTGGATTTAGATTTAGAAAATGTACTGTGGCACTATGAACCATCATGAACTATGATCCATTTCAGATGCAACTGATGAAGTGATGGAGTCCCAGAAAGCTTGTATCATAACAACATGGCTGATTTTCAGGAAGACAAAAGACTTGTCTATGATTCTAAGACTTTATACTTGTCATTGTAGTGCAAGGCTGAGAGACCTATGGTCTTCCACATGTCTTTGGATTACAACTCAAACCACCTTTGACCATGAGATGTGCTACCTTGGACTTATGGGAGTTGGATTCCAACAGCATCTGGGAGGTAACAGATTCCGCAGTGGTAATTTAATGGCTTGTGAACTTGGGAAGACTAATTTAGTTGTAAGTGTTGCAGTGCACTGAAAGGCTACCTTTTATTTCAGTCCCTTTCACCACAGGACCCCTTCCAGCTCTGTAATTGCTTACTCTAAGACTTTAGAGAATAGAACTATCAGTCCAGATGGCTAGCAGCAAACCTCTTGACATCCTGATAATAAAAGATGGGTGATGCTATTATGACATTACCATTCAGTTGGCACTGGGATTTCTCTAAAAAGAACAGGACAAAAATGTGGACCATGTAATCTTTCAGGTTTTTTTCCAGACTTTGTCATCCATCAGCTTTAGCCAGTATAACCAATAGAAAAGTATGATGGGAACTGCAGTCCCACAATATATGGGAGCTACACATACCATATCTGTCAGGAACAGGAATCCCATCTGTGATGGGCAGTGCGATGGAAGCAAAGTTGTCAATGAAGTTTCTATAGAAGTTAGTAAATCCCAAGAACTGTTGTAGTTGTTCCCGTGTGTGAGGGACTGGCCATTTTAAGACAGCTTCAGCTTTAGAAGGGTCCATGTTTAGAGTGTGATCAGAGATTCTGTATCCCAGGTAATCGAAAGTCTGAGTGTGAAATTCACACTTTGACAATTTGATGAACAGTTTGTTGTCAATAAGTCTTTGTAGTACTTTACGTACAAGTTGAATGTGCTCAGAGAGCATTGGGGAATAGAACAGAATGCCATCTAAGTAAACAACCACCCTGTCATAAAGGAGGGCCTGCAGTACTGAGTTCAGGAACATTTGGAAAACAGTGGACTCTGCTTGCAAGCCGAAAGGGAGGACAATCCATTTGAAATTCTTGAGGGGTGTTGAGAAAGCAGTGAGCCATTTGCTGCCTGGGGTGATGCGGATCCTATGAAAACCTTCTCTGAGGCCCAACTTGGTAAAATAAGCCCCTTTTACTAGTTGAGACAAGATTGTTGAAGTGAGAGGGATAGGGTAGGCATTATGTATGACTATCCGGTTAATTTCATTGAAATTGATGATGAGACGAGCATTCCTCCTGTCACGTCTCTGACGGAAAAACACTGGGCAAGCCGTAGGGGAAGAGGAACAGTGAATAAATCCACATCTCAGGTTCTTATTGAGGAACTTACGCAGCATAGTGAGTTCCTGCTTAGTCATTGGGTAAATTTTAGGTTTAGGGAGTTTGGCCCCCCTCAATCAGGTTCAGCTTACAGTCATAGGGCTTTTTCGCACTTGGCGAAGAAAACACCCTGTTCTGTTACTTATCGGACTACCGTGCTCCCTCGGAAGATCCAGGCTGATCTGGAGCAGTGCGTGCCCGTGCTAACACACTGTTCCAGGGACGAAAATGGCGGCGTCAGGTTGGTGGAGGCTCTCCACCAACCGGTGAAGCTCGCCAGTCTAAAGCCCGCCCCTGGAAGATCTGCAGGCTCACGCTGGTGCGAGCCTGCAAATCTACACCGGAGTGCAGCCACGGAGTGGGGTGCGCTGCGCTGTTGAAAGACCTTGTCATACTGGAATGGGAATTCCAGCGTGTTATTGTTACTGGAGTTCATGCCAGCCCCCCGAGGTTGACTCTCATCCTTGGAAAAGACTGGTAATTCCTCCAGTGTTATTAATTATGCTGCCACCACTCACTGAATTATGAATCAACTGAACAGTACAGTGAGACACTGTCCAGAATTAACAATCTCTATGCTAAGGACCTTTCCTTCCCTCTCACCTCCCCTCTTCTGAGTGAGAGAAGTCCTATCTAGCGTGTGCCAAAGAATGGCATGGGAATGGAGAGAAACAGAGGTTTTACAGGAAGTATTTATTCAAGGCATGCAAATAAACAAGGCAATAATACACATGAGAGGCTCCCCCCTCTCAGGCACGCTTAAGTTACAAGTAGTTACAAAAACAGATATAACAGCACAGATACATTCTTAAGATCAGCCAGCCTCCAAAATAATAAACAGCCCTAAAGCAGCTAACTACTTTATTCTAGTACTCACAGATGTTCATAGGCTTAGATGTTCTAAGGGGGGGGGGCCAGGAGGCGCGGCATGCCTGCCTGCCTACGACTGGCCAGATCTCATCTCTCGGAGATTCCTTTGTTCTCTCTCTTTGTTCTTCTCTTTGTTCTTCACTCTGCCACATGGCCTTCCTGAAGTTTTATAACTTTTCCCAAGAAGCATCTCGAAGCATCCCGAAGATGCCACCTCTTCCCTTGTGGTTGGTCAGTTCTTACCCTGTGACCTGTGATGTTGACCCACACTAAAATGTAATCTAATCTCAAGATCTCATTAATCCTTGGTTTACCTTAAGAGGAAAGTATCCCCCTTTTAGCTAAGCTTAGATAATGGGAAGCCCCATTATCACAGACCTGTTTTAAGCGGTCTTTCAATAGCACGGCGAGCGACCACTTCTGGTCGTTCCAGAGCAGGCTGAAGTCCAGAACTACAGAAAGTAGTCCGGACCCAGTCCACCCCCAAGTGCAAATGTCCTCACTGGAGGACGCTGTGCCTCGTTGCAAAAACAAAGTGCGGAAAAGGCCATAGTCTCAGCAGGGGGTAGTTTGTCAGCTTCGCAAACTTCAAAAACTTTTTGCAGGTCCCAATACTCCCAAGGGATTGTTTGCAGTTCTTTTTCAGTCAGCCCCATTGCTCTCAGGTTGGGCTGTGAGGCTGGAGTGGGATTCTCCTGGGTCCTAATTTTCCCCCTCCTGGGTTTTACATTGAGTTTAGGCCAGTCAATTTTGGGATTGTGGGGTTTGAGCCAATCAAAACCAACCACCACATGGAATCCAACCTGCTTGGGAATCAGGAAATGTAGGGTGCCCTGGATCTCACTCACCTGAACAGATATGGGTTTTGTTCTGTGCTGTATGCTGCTCGCCTCCCTCGTATGGGAAAACTATCCATCTGAGTGAGATTAATAGCTTTCTTTAAGGGCTCTAGTTCAACTTGCAGTTCTTCAGCCAGCAAGGGGTGTAAAAGGATGGTAGTGCAACCTGAATCTACTAAAGCCTTGTCGGTTTTGAAATCTCCTTCCCGCCCTTGCAACTGCACTGTAACAAAGACATGTTGAGGGTTCAAGGTACTTATATTGATGCAGTGTGGGTCCTCTCCTTCATCACTGTCCGTATCTGGGGTGGTGGGGGTGCTGTCATCGTCTTCACAGGCACGGGTGACAGCTCCATCCCCTGATAATCTGGCTTGCTGTTTCTGTGTCTCCGCTCTGCAGGGTGCAGATTTAGTGGAGGAAGCCTTCTTTGTGTCAGCAGTGTTTACTTTTCCCGCCCCACCTCATTAATTGTCTCCTCTCCTCCCCATCTGGGCCAGTGGGTTTTCTGTTGCTTGAGGGCTTGCGAGCCAATTCTTGTGCTTGTCTCTGGCATGCAAGTTGCACACTTTCAAGCAAGCTTTCCACCTCTCCAGCAAGTCTCATCCATCCAAGAAGACTAGTAGGGTTCCCTTGTGAAAGGCACCTATCCAAAATTGAGGTGTTCAGGCCACCTTGAAAAAATTGTTTAAGGATTTCATCATTCCATTCAGGGACTTCAGCTGCAAGTCTCCTGAACTCTCGTGCATATTCAGCCACACTACCCTTTCCCTGTCACAGTTTTCGTAATTGAAATCTGGTTTTGTCTCATAGGAAAGGGTCCTCAAGTCTCTCTCTAGGCTGTTCATGAATAATTGCAGGTCTGCTGTTTCTTCAGCCCTGGCCTCAAAAAGAGATGCTGCCCATTCAGCAGCTTCCCCTGGTAAGAACTGAGCCAGGTAATGAACTCGAGCAACATCATCTGCAAAACTATTCCCATATTCTGCCATGTAGTTAGACACTACATTGAGGAAATAGTTGAGAGTTGATCCTTCTCCATTATAGGTTGCTTTCATTCCTCTGAAAAGTCGAGGCTGCACTGGAAGGGGAGGATTCATGGGCAGATTGGGAGCTGGTATCTGTGGAGCTGCTGCCACCACTGCCTGAGAGTCACCCAGTGCAGCTGAGGTCGCTCTGGGGAATGCCGCAGAGAGCGAGAGTCATCCCGATCAGGGTTTTAGACTACGCCAGTCAGCCATCTCAGCTCTGATCCTAGCCATTTCCAAGCGAAGCTTCTCCACTTCTTCTTCCTTGGTCACCAGCTGTGCAAGCAGAGAGGCTGTGCCCACAGCAGCATCCTACATGGCAGCGTGATGACGTTCTCATTTCATGGTATCCATTTGATTGCCCCAAGCCCATGTATGGCAGCAATGGGTGAATCTCCTGGATTTACAGGGAGAACTTTGGATCTGACATCAGGAGTGGTCACAGGACTTTCTTTGGTGACTTCAGGTTCCTCAGCTCCTCCAGTAGTGCCTGCATCTGTTTGCTCTGGGTCTCAGGATGAAGATTGAAACATTTTGTATTTTAAGTTGTTGAAGAAGAAGATTTCCCTGCACTTTGTCAGGGACAGGAATCCACACACAAAGAATAGTAACAAATTAAATGTTTTATTTTCATGGTGTAATACCCTGTGAAGGCTTTAGTGCACGAAATTAAAGAGAATCAAAACTGTGTGCTCTCATATCTGAAGAATTCTCCCTCAAAACCCTTCCTTCTCCTAGAGCCATGAGAACCAGGCATTCTTATCTCTACATTCCAATCCTAGTACCAGCCAGAGTTGTTTACGTAGCGGTTTTCAGTAGCATCTTACAGCAGCTGCATACTACCTACTACAGACTACATATCCCATTAATATATTTATGGAGGCTAGCCTGACACTATTTCTGTTATAGGTAACAGAGACAGTTGAGACAATGGCCACTCTTTTTGCTTTTTCTTTTATGTTACTGATGTCTGGAATCCTGGTGGGGACTTGCATATCTGTAAGTGGACTTATGTAGAAGGCAATTAGAATTGGGTAGTTCCATAATGTCCATATCCAGTAAATGGCTGCTGTTAATGTTACTACATATGGGAACTGACAGATGTACATTGGGACTGATGTGACTGATGCACATCAGGACACTGTTATTATGCATCCACTCTGTTATGTAGCTAAGTATATGTAAAGTTACATAATGTGCACTGTGATACAAGATTCCAGCCATCATTATCATCACCATCAACTACAATAGTAATAATATGAACATCTCTAAATATGTACATGCTTGGCTGGTTCCACTATTGACTGTAAGTCCTGGAAACCATGCCCTATGACGAATGGCTTAGGCAGCTTGGAGAAGAGAAGATTAACAAGTGACATGATAGCTTTGTTTAAATATGTTAAGGGATATCATATGGAGGATGGAGCAAGATTGTTTTCTGCTGCTCCAGAAACTAGAACATGGAACAATGGCTTGAAAATACAGGGAAAGAAATTCTACCTAAACATTAGGCAGAATTTCTTGATGATAAGAGCTGTTCGACAGTGGTATGGTCTGCCTCAGAATGTGGTGTAGTCTCCTTCTTTGAAGGTTTTTAAACAGAGGCTAGATGGTCACCTGTTGGGAATGCTTTGATTGTGTGTTCCTGTATGACAGGAGGCTGGGGGGTCCTTGTGGTCTCTTCCAACCCTATCTTCTATAAAATATTTTTTAAAAAAGATGAAGAAGAAAAGATGCTCTGTTGATCAACAGTTTTCTACGAATTGCAGAAACTGGAAGGCACAGAATATGAAACAGAAGACCTAAAACAGTCAGTGCTATGAAGATTTTGTGAAAATTTTATTAATACAAAAATGAGGATTTTACCTAGAAAACAGTATATTTTACACCAACACTCATTTTGCATAAACCCAAGTTTTCTATGCACATGCATGTGTTTTGGCAAAATGGTCCTTAAATGGTCCTTAAATAAAAAAAAATAGCTAAAAAAATCATAGAATCATAGAATCATAGAAATGTAGAGTTGGAAGAGACCACAAGGGCCATCCAGTCCAACCCCCTGCCATGCAGGAAAACCCTCAAAGCACTCCCGACAAGTGGCCATCCAGCCTCCGCTTAAAAACCTCCAAAGAAGGAGACTCCACCACACTCTTTGGCAGCACATTCCACTGTCGGACAGCCCTGACTGTCAGGAAATTCCTCCTGAGGTTCAGGCGGAATCTCCCCTCCTGCAGCTTGCATCCATCGCTCCTTGTCCTGGTCTCAAGAGCAGGAGAAATCAAGCCCACTCCCTCCTCGACATGACACCCCTTCAAATATTTAAACATGGCTATCATGTCCCCTCTCAACCTTCTCTTCTGCAGACTAAACATACCCAGCTCTCTAAGTCTGTCCTCATAGGGCATGGCTTCCAGGCCCCTCACCATTTTGGTTGCCCTCCTGTGGACCTGCTCCAGCTTATCCATATTCTTCTTGAATTGGGGTGCCCAGAACTGGACACAGTATTCAAGATGAGGTCTAACCAATGCAGAATAAAGTGGTACCAATACCTCCCTCGATCTAGACACCATACTCCTATTGATGCAACCAAGAATTGCGTTGGCACAAAAACTCTTGCAGTCTCGCCAAGAGATGTAAAAATGCTTGAAATTCTTTGATCTTCCATGGAAACATGAAATAAATAGATATTTGCATCTCCGCTCCAGACTTCTGAACCGCATTTGTAGCACAGAGTGCTGCTGCTTGGCTGCCATGCCCTTTGCCCTCTTTCCTCTCCCATACAACAATCCACTAACATGATGCAAAAGCAGAAATAAGTATTTTCTCAGTTAGTTAGGCAGGCCCAAGACAGAGCAATTTTTCTGTTTCTCCCATCTACTCATTTCCTCCCTGATTGGTAACATGCTTTCCAGGCTCAAAGAAGGCAACATAATCAAGGGCAAGCTACACCAGTTCTAGAAGCTACAGAACAGGACTGGCTGAGGACATTCTACAGAGATGCCTGGCAAAACAACAGCCATAACTGCCTTTCTCTGGAGAATGTCTAGAGAACAGTACCCCTAGAAAATATGGTATTAAGTGGTGTGTTCCTCTGAATTTCTTCCTTAAGAGCAACTGAGCAAAAACAGCTGATTGACTCCATTACTGAGAGATGGTGAATCCACCCTTGGTTTAAATAGCAATTTCTCCACCACTGCTCCAGGTTGTATGGGAATGAATTCTGCTGGCTGTTTGCCGTAATAAATGAAATGAAATGATTTATGGGAATGATCCAGCTTCTGAACCTAAGATGGGAACAGGGTTCAGCACCTGCACAGTCTCTGTAAATCTCAGAAGTGCTGCTGCTGTTAAAATCAAAGGTCCAGTCAACCCTCCACATTTGCAGGTTTCACTTTTGCAGATCTGATTATTCACAGATTATTTGCTGTCACCTCTGTTGCCTTCCTATGCCATTTTTAATAGGGACTGCAAGCTTTGTGAGACTGAGAAACTGTGAAGGAGGCTTGTTTGTCTCTCTTAAAAGTGGTGTGGGGCAGCAGTGGAGGTGGCAGTAAGCCCCACCAGCCTCCCGCTTCTGCCTTGGGAAGGAACCCTGATGCCCCAGTGGAATCCATGGTGGGTTGAATATGGTAATCATATACTTTTCTTGTGTTCTAAATATAGTTTGGGAGGGCCTAGAGTTATTCACAGTTTTTCCACTTTCACGGAGGTCCTGTGCCCCTAACCCAAGCAAACGTAGAGGGTTGGCTGTAGACTTGCTTCTTCACCATAATAGCACCATCAGCTCCTTCTGCCTTTGGCCACATGCCAGCGTCAATAAGGAAGAGATGGACAGACATGGGTGTGCAACAGGCAAAAACAAGATGGCAGTTTCAAGAAATGAATACTACTGATGTGGGTGGCATGCTGGTATTCCAGACACACCTAATGGGGAGGGGTTCTGACAGGAGGGAAGGAAACAGGAGGAAAATAAAGGTGATCTCTGCCGTTCTTGCCCTGAAGTACAAGCTCTTGCTTGGATGGTTACCAAGCAGAGCAAGTCATTTGTATTTTTGCTGCAGTTTTGAGTTTTTCCTCAGCCTCATGCCTGATTTTGCTACAGTGCTGCTGGGTTACTAAGCACCGTTAATAGACTTTTGTAAATAGATGAGTTGGTAGGAAAGCTAACACAAAATATTTTTGTATTAGAATCCATGATGCTAATCCAGTGCACCCTGCCCCACACAGAACAGAAAACTTTGGTGCAGTTCTTATATGATTACAGCAGGGTTAGAGTATCTGTGGCCCCTGAGGTGTTGAAAAACCACTGCTCTCAGCATTCCCCAGGCTGATTGGGACTGAGGGGAATTAGAGTCCGATAATATCTGGAAGACCACAGCTTCTCATTTCTGGATTATAGAACTGGAAATTGTCACAGATATTTAGCCAATCCAAAAGCACTTGGAAGGAAAGCACTTAGGCCTAACAGGAATTATTGGGATGGAGGAGTTTTAACCTGAGAAGGAAAGAAGTTTAAAAAAAAAGCATGAGAAAAACAAACCACAGTTGGATCAGATTATATCATTGGAGTTGGGTTATCTGTACAATTGATTTACTTTCAAAATTATGCATAGAGGAAGAATATAGTAATCCTCACGTCTTTCTGTGGCTGGAGGAAAAGCATAATGATAGCTAATCAGTTAGGTTAAAAGAGGAAGAGCTCTAGTCCACACAGCAGAGCATTAATCAAAGTAGGTAGAACCTGCGATCACTGCAATGAGGGATGATCTTGCATCTATTAACACCTCCAGGATTCCACCATCTTTGCATTTATTCAACGGGATTTTTGGTATCTGATTACTATCAGAGCCGAGCTTTTTCTTGAAAGGTAAGTGTTGCCTTCATTACATTCAAAATGAAGGCAATGATATGCAGATTACTGTCAGAATTAGTTTGATGTGAGCATCTGAACTAGATGTCTTCACTTTTTTTTAAAAAGCCAGTAATGTTCTAGTTCAATATATATTTGAATATTAATTATCTTCATTCCTTTTTTTTTTTTTAAAAAAACACCCTCTTCCTTTTAAGGACAGTTCATAGACCTCTTTGTCATATAGTAGGAAACTGGTTTTTCAATTGGGTAATAGTTCTACAGTGACTCTCTGCTCCATCATGAGTTTTGTTTAACTTGCTAATTTGTCATGCTTGTTATGGAAGTAATTATTGGATGCAATTTATGACCTAAAGATCCCCCTTTTTTGTAATGCTGGCAGTTTTATCTGTGCTTGTATTGACTTTATGTAAAAGTTAATAGGGAAAGCTGAATAAACAATAACTGACTTGTTGAACAAAAAAGACATGCTCTGAATTTTGCAGGTATGTGCTCTTCAAATCTGAGGAGAAGAGGGTGAAGATTGTACTTGAGCATCTGTCCCCAATTAGAAATTGTAATGTGAGAACTCACCCTTAAAAAATCATACCACTATTAAATGCCACAAAAAGCAAACTAGAAACTAATTAAAACCATCTTTCTGGGCAAAATAGTATACTCAAGTTGGAATCTTGTTGGTTAGTTTCAGCTAGTATAGACACATGCAGTCAATGGCTGAGTAGTGATTCAACACATAGGTAAATCCCATTGATTCAGTAGTTCTACTCTCGGTGGGAATAACCATAGGATTTAAGACAGGGTAGCCTATTTCCTATTTCACATGTACTGCCTGAATGCCCTTTTTATAATGATCTTGGAAACAATTACATTTATACTTTATTAAAACTCTCAAGGGAAGCTCATCTCTTGTGAAGGTCTGTCATCCAATGATGTGAAATTTGTATCTTTTAGAACACCCAAATTTCTTTTTAAGGCTTTACAAATACATTCCGTAAAGCTTAAGGAGGGTATGGAAAATGATCCATCCTTTGAAGGTTAATTATTATTAGTAAATTAATTCGTTTTATTTCTTCCTCTTGTTTTATATTTGTCTTTAAGGTCTGTTTGCTAAAACACAATACAATCCATTCATGGATTTGACCTCTGCAAATTTAATTATTTGTGCAATACATGTATGCCTGCCTCCCTGCCTCTCCTCCTCCTGCCATTTCCTTTTGTTTTGCTGGGCATGGAGAAAGAAGGCAAGTGCCTGGACAAATGGCAAGGAAATGAGAGAGGGAGGCATGAGCACACTTTCTTTCCTGCTTCTAGAGCTTCCCCTCTCATTGCTTTGCCTCTGGCTCTGGATGCAAAAGGCAAGGGAATAGGGGGGAGCTCAAGAGGGGAATGGGGGGGGTTGTGGTAGGAAAGTTATGCATGGTTTTTCCACTTTCACAAAGGTTCTATGCCCCAAACCCTTGCAAAAGTGAACAGGCCATTGTAAACTATTTCCTATAGACTGACCATATCACCATGTGGTTGTATTTTACACCTGGAGATCTAGTCACTCACAAAACTTGCATACCAACAGAGACACATTTAAGGTAAATAAATGAATTAATCAGTATCACCCAAGGAAGTGAAGCGTGCCAGATTCTATACGACGAGAAACAGAAAGAGGAGAAATATTCACATTCTCAATGAAAAACAAACATCCTGCAACTCAAGACTACCATGCCAAGCAAAAGGAGAACAGCTGTGAAATTCTGTTTGGTTCAGAACTTCATTGGGGAAAATTATTTTATGTAAAAATATACCTGGTTGTTCTGCAGACAATTGCAGAACAGTAGACGTGGTTTTTCTGCACAAAATACATTGATTTCTGTACACACAATTTTTTTTTAAGCAGCAAATGCATTTTCACTGTTTCATCATATTGGGCAAATTAAGCAAATACTATTAAAAGTGTGCAAAAATCCATGTATTTTCACAGAGTAGGAAGACAATTCCTGAATATATTCATCCTTACATGTGTGGATGGAGTAAGTTAAGATTCACATCCTCAGTGTCTTCAGTTGTAGAGAATTTTTCTGGTTGTTCAGCAGTCAAATCCATTGCAGTGGAAGAGCAGATATGAATCCTAATGTTCACAATGATAATCTGTTATGGTAAGGGGGAATCTCCATGTCCAGACACTTGGCTCATACAGTTCTTCATTATCCCCCTTACAGAAAAACGTGGGGTAGGGAAATCATGCAAGTATGAGTACACATGTGGATCTTTAATGCCACACATTAATGCAGTTTTCTGGAAGAGGGACACGTTCTCACTCGACCACATCCAAAATTTAAGTGTTCATACAGGCCTTCACAGATTCTGGCTTGTATCCAGGGTTTCCTTCTAAGGATGGAAGGGTTCTAATAATTAAAGTTGCCTATGAGCAGTTGTTAGAGTTTTTGTTGCAGCACAGTGTACCCCATTCTGCAGTGTCCCTCAGCCATCTGGGAAGCATTTTAGATCATTGTCCTTAGATCCCTGAAATACCCACCACACAAACAGGCCTTATAGCCCTAATTAAGGAACACTCTAGTGAGCAAACAAAAGATATATTCAGTCATTTCATCCCTAGGGAGGGACACAGGAGCCATCATTTCAAGGAGAACATAAAGGAAGGGATTAATAGAAGTATTACATTTTTACCTAGGGTAAACTGAGGAAAGCTTACCCAATTTAGCAGTATCTTCTGTCTATGCAGCATTTTCAGGACACTAAGCATAGAGCTTGGAGCAGGGAGGCGGCTTCTATAAGCCATGTTGCACCCACATAAATCAGAATCCAAAGCATAGTATAAAATCAACATGATCCGTGAAATTTCAGACGACTTAAAAACTATTTTCTACACTGTTCAGAGTATCTTTAGTCCTACCAATACTCCTCTACATAATAAATTGTATCCCTCTAAAAGGGTGGGAGAGAGAACAGCAAAATTCCTAAATTTGATTGGAATAGTCCTCCTCCTTTCTTTTATATTATTGTTAAGAGCCAATTCTCATATCTCACACAATATATACTGAGATTGATATCAGAATATATACATGTTCATGTATGTATATATGATATACATATGATATAGTTAGAGTATAACATTTTTAACAAAGCTCATTTTTCAATACAATTTTATATCTGGTTAACTGATGGCATGAAGAAATTTAGCAGTACATTCACGCCCTTGGCAATGCTTTTTATAAACACAGTGGATCCAAAAAGTACCATTACTGTGGGATGAAAGTGTGTCCTGTTGGCACTAGTCAAAATATATATTGCACCATGAAATCCTCTATGCAAAGACTGGCAGGGCAAGCAGATCTTATTTGATTGACAGCATCTCCTTTGGTTGCATTTTTCCTATTTTTTAAAATGACTTCAATAAAAACATTAAATCATTTATAGTGCAGGAATCAAGAAGAGTTTTATATAGTAAAGGATATGCAGAAGAAATGAGTAACTATGACATGCTGGGCTATTGAAAGTAGAGAATGTGACTAGGAAATGAGTTTAAATCACTTCTGGGGGAAAAAGAAAGGGAGAACAAACTGCTTTTCACTGAATCTTTGTGTTATTCTGCATGGGTTTTCCAACAGTACCATGGGGTTCTTGATCCTTTTTCTGACCCTCCTCTAATTTAGGCTTCTCATGGACCCATTTTCCAAAACCAGGATTAATTCCATTGTAGAATAATTCTTCTTTCAGTATCACGTCCTGGTAATGGCAAGAAAAATATTAAAGGCTACATCTCAATAAAAATGAGGAAAAGTTTAGAATGCAGATTCCTCACAGCTAGATCCCAGTACCACTATTCACTTGAGTATTTAAAAAAGGTAGAAGTTCTCTTTCTACTGTGTTGATTCATGCTGCTTTAATGACAGACTGCGACTGATTGAAGTTATTTAACTTCCAGACAACAACAACACAAAGTGTTTCCCATTCGGAGCAATCAGTGCAGCAGTAAGGTACATCCCAAAATAACAACTTCAGAGACAAGCATAACAGATGAATTTTGAGCTAGGGATAAATTAGACAAATTAACAGGTGATCTGGAAGGGAAAGTAAGCTTCTGAAT